>JAEQBH010003827.1:0-724794 GCA_016808115.1 Tetrastigma voinierianum | reverse complement strand
GGGAGATGGAAGAGGTGGGGTATGTTCACTCCCCTGGCCAACAAAAAATTAAATTGTACCAAGAGGATCTCTCGTTATTAAAGCTGAGTCTAAGACTTCTCGGTTTTTCGCTTAGTCTTATGTATCGTGTCGAGGTACTTCCTCTACTGCATTTCCTCGCGATCCATCTCCGAACCCAATCGTTCTCTCCTAAATCGATTTTGCTCGGGAAGCCTTGCAAGGTGCTCACTTTGGAATCTTAAAGAGGAAGGGATCCCCCTAAGAAACAATGTGTTGTTTATGTGAAGAGAATGAGGAAACAATAGACCACTTGTTATCCATTGTTCGAGAGCCAAGATGTTATGGATCTTCTTTCGCTACACGTTTTAACTGGTGTTCCCTCTGCATTCCGCTTGTCAACTTCTCCTTACTCGTGGGCAAAGTGCTAGTGTCTGGAAAACTAAGAGAGTGTGGATGGCGGCTCCTCTTTGTATATTCTGGACGCTGTGGGTGGAAAAGGAATAGGGTGGTTTTTGAGAATGAGGTCCCCTCCGCTCATAGGATGAAATCATTTTTTGTGTTTTCCCCGTGGCTCGGGTTGCTGTATGAGCGTTGATAACTTAAATTCATCGTAGTTTTGTCTTGACGGGGTATATGAGAGAGGAGTAGGGTTTTTCTTGTACCCTTCTCGTGTTCTTTTGAGAACCTTGTGCTCTTTTATTCTATATACCGCTTTACCGATCAAAAAAAAAAAAAAAACAGTGCAAGACTAAGCAATACCATCCTAAAAGTCCGATTATGACTTTCCTAGTGTATTTAACACGACACTAGGTACCACTATAGTTGCTGTTCATTGTAAAAGTAAGTGAAATATGATGGTAAATTTTAAAATAGAAAATTCAACAAGAGTGTTTTAGGCTAAGTGGAAATGAAAAGGCAGCCAACATGAGGATGAGAAATGTGAAAACCTGGGTTGCTTGAGCAGAAAAGATAAGGAGAGAGTGTTGTTTATCTCCATTCTTGGTCTATCTTTTTCATAGCAGTGAATGACTGTCAGGTGTTTGAAGAAAGACCTAAGTGAATAAATGGAGTTTTGTTGCATCTTGGGTTTTATAGTTCAAGAAGTGGTGGTCTTGGAGAAGAAATTAAAATTCCAAGAGGAGCCATGACCATCAAGAGAGGTTCTGAAAAAGAATACCCAGAGAAGGAAAGGTGATGATCCGCATAAGGAAGGAAGATGTGGTCATGGTGTGGTATGCTTGTGAGACGTCCAGAGAGCTGAGATGAAGTGCGATCTGGGGGATATGAGACGTCTTGCTGGTTTGCAGTAGAGAACTGAGAGAGAGCAGGCATGGTGAGACACCCACTGGGTGTGAGGCTATAGTCAGGCATCTTCTCTGGTGTGTGGCTGTGTATAAGAGAACTGAAAGAGAGAAGAGGCATGGTGAAAATGTCCTCTGGTGTGGTGTGTTCTGTGGCCATGGTATGAGACGTGGCATGATAGTGCTTATGGTGTTGTCAACCAGTGGGAGGGTCTTCATGCTGTCTCGTAGAGAGGATGCTGGGTACATGGGCCAGGGAGTGGACGTGAGCAAATGTTCAGAATGGTCTCTTGCAGGCTGCAGTTAGTCAAACATGGTAGATAGTCTTAGAGTTGGGTACGCCATCACTACTGATGCTCTTGATACCCCTTACAAGAAGATCTAGGTAATGGAGGACTGGGATAGAAGGAGCAAGAGGTTTCCTTGCTTGTGTCTGGCCATGCATACAGTGCATGGGACTGCTCTGTGTGCACCAAGTCCTTGTAAGATCTTGGGTTTCCTTGTCTCAAACTTGTTCTCATGCATTAACACTCATTTGAAACGCCTTCTGTATGACATTGGAGGAGTAGTTCAATGTGGTGAAGACAGTTGTTAAACTGATTCCTGTGAGGTCAGCGTTTAGAATCATTCAACTCTGATGCATGATCTCTTGCCCCAGCTGCATTGGATGGTATATCCATCTGTGTTGGATTTGTGGATGTTTCTAACTCCAAGGATGATGAAGTATATATAAAGTTCTGGGACGATGGAGGCAGTAAAGACTTCTGTTTAAGGGCTGGCTGCTGGCTGCTGGCTGCTGGCTGTTGAAGGCTGGCTGCTAGCTGCTAGCTGCTAGCTGCTAGCTGCAGGTGTTTTCTTATTTTTATTTTTATGGATTTGGTGTGCCTATGTGCTGCACTGGTATGGGATTCCATGTGGTTATGGTGGTGTTCTTAAGGCAATGGGCCAAGCAAATGAGTGGTGAAAAAACCCAGGAATGATGCTCAGATTAAGGTGAAGCATGTTGCTGAATTTGTTGGTAAACAAGGAGCAATGAGGGATGATCTCATTGAGGTGGAGCCTACCAACATCAAGGGACTTATGGCAAGCGTGGACCAAGGTTTGGAGTTGGTTCAACTAGTGTGGTGCTTGTTTCAGAAGCTCGGTTTCAGCTGTGCCATTGGGTTGGCTATCTGTTAAAAAAAGGTGTTACTCTGTTGCTCAATTTCAGTACTGCTTACAAAGTGGGCTGGAATGGTTTTTATAGTGATGAGAAAGCTAGTGACCTATTTGAAGAAAATGAGGGCTGAGGGAGTTTGTGGTCACGTGTGTCCTCATTTATGGTCTTTGGATTTGCTTAGATGTTACAGGTTGTTAAATAGAGTTGATAAAACTGTTATTGTAGATAACAGTTCTCTGTAATAGATTCTGTTTTTTTCTAATACATATGTTGTTAGGTTGTTAGGTCTGACAGTTTTTTTGGAGAGAACTCTTGGAAGGATTGATCTGAGCAGAAGATCAAGAGAGGAATGAGAGAGACCCGTGACTTAGCTTGGTGCATGTTCTGTTCTTATATGCGGATGTTATTTTCTGGTTGAATAAAATCTCTGGAATTTTCTCATTTTTCTTCTTCGTTTTGCATAATGGATGATCTTATCAGTTTAAGGAAGCTGCTTGCAATCCGCAACAGCCTCCATAGGCTATATTTTTTTTTCTTGATAAGTTTTGAAGTTCATCCGAGGAACACGAATCAAATTAAAAGCCTAAATCACTTATCTAATGTGAGGAATTAACAATACTTGATCGTATGTGAAATCTCCAATAAGTGCTGCCGTTATTTGCTAATGGACCTCTTCCTTCTCAGCAGTGAAGAAAAAGTTTGAATGTGTTTCTCTCATTGGTGCCATGTCTAAGCCCCAAACTGCAAGTCCACATCTTTGATTTCCCTTTCAGAGAAATATGGACCATAATTTACGAAAAGGAATATATGAAGGAAGAGAACTTAAAAATGGTTGAATATACATTATTTGAAAATCAGAGAATATTAAAACTAAATCCATTCTAATCCACACACTTATCATTTTCAGTTCTTTTCCTTCTCGGATAATATTGGAAAGATAATATTTGGGGTTCTTTCTTTTGCAAGATTTGTGTGCTCTATTTCATGCTTGGTCCCTTCTCTAATTGAGATGTAATGATCATCATTCTAGATTTATTTCTAATACTCACTTGGTCTATTATCTTACAGGTCTTCATGAATATCCTCAGCAAAGGACATTAAAAACTCAAACTCTTCTCTCCTCCCAAGTACTTATTTATGATACTTGTTCTTTTCTTTCACGTTGGTATTTTTCTTCTTAGCAAGAAAAAGTTTGTATGAGTTTTGGCAAACATATTGTGTTTCTTTCGAATGCTATATTTTATTTTATATTAGGATGAGTCACTTTTTCAATACTTGAAAAAGATAATAATTTTGGGTATGCAGGGGATAGAGAAAGATGAAAGGGTGGGTCTGGAAACTCATGAAAAGATGGGTAGCAACACCCTTTTGAAATGATGAATTGAAAATCGGCTTATTTTGTTTCCAAAGGAAGTAAATCACTAACGATGAAATGCTTTTATTTTTGTAGTAAAGGGAAGGGAACACGATTTGGTACACACAGAATCAAAACGAATCTCAGCATCCCACATCGCTGGTCTTGTCAAGGAGGCTCTTTTTGTGGAAACCTTATTTCACAAGGAGTAATGGCTGAAATTCGCTGGTAAGAAACCCACTCCCATGATGCCATGCCAGCTGTCTGGTCCTTCCAACCAAAATATCATATCCATTAAATATGATCATGGGTCCAAGTGTCTAACTCCCCTCTACCCGGAGCCTTGATCTAAGTGAGAAATTAGTAGTGCTTTAAAAATTCGATTGATATATTTTTGATGATCGATCTCGATCTTTAAATCATAAATTAATAATTTTTTGATTTAATCATTAAACCGATTTTTTAAAACATTGAAATTAGTACAAAATTTCAAACTCTAAGTCTTTATAAAATATATAATACAATAACATTACAATGAATATAATAAAAGAGTCTACAGTGGCATTGTGACAAATCAACATCAGCAACAAGATCGTATCTCAAACCAATCTTTGGATATCTTTTGTTTCTACTCTATCCTCGACGCCAAAACACAAAAAGTAAGAAGATCAAAACTTGATATTCTCTTACTATCCAATTTAATTTTTACTTTTATTCTATAAGCCAAAGCAAAATTGAACACAAGTAAAACCTTAAAGCACAAATCAATAGACTTCAAAGGTCTCAAAACATACTTTTCGATTTTGAATCCATTTTGGTAGAGCTGATTTACAAATATTCATGCTTTGGGTGAATGTAGCAAAACAAAAGTATAATGCGATATAGATGTAGAATAAATTAATAGTATACCTTCCTAAACTAATAGGAAGTTATAACATAGAATAATTATCCTCAATAATTGGGGCCATTTCCTTCTATCAAGTAAATAGTGAATTCACTTTTCAAAGCTTATAATGAATCATAAAGCATACAAAGATCTACAAACAACATTTATTGCCTATGGTGATGGTTTTAGTATAGGTCATCTTTTCAAAAGAGTAGCTATTTGACAATTTTAACTACAAATCAAATATGCATCACACCCCAAGATCTCCTCATCATAACACAAATATAACCAAATGCCCACAAAGAATCCCAAGCCAATGCTCAAATAGAACCATTGATCAATAGCCACCATCAATATTGTACTCAACATCACTTCGCCTTTATATAAAATCTTCATCTTGGGTAATTTTATGACTAGCTGAGTTCCACAAAGATTTATTTTCCAAAGAAAGCCAACTTTAGAAAGTTAACTTCAGATACGGCCTCCTAAACTTTCCGCTCGAATATCTGACGAAAACTCCTGGTTTTGTTGTCCATGCGTTACCCTCGTCGAGTACTCCGACTTTAAGTCTTAGCCCGACGTAAGACGACCACCGAGCTCAGAGACTTTAGAGAGAAGCCTCGAGCTTCTCTCTACACCCTCTTTCCTCGCCTCATCATTTCTGATCCAACCCCAAAAAAAATGGTCTTGTCCCCATTTTGCCCTCCTTTTATTCCAATTAACTTAAGTTTGTTAAGTGGCACATGTCGCACCACGTGTCCACTCCGGTCCCGGGTTTGTTTCTATAACAAAACGATCTATTTCTTTGGGGCTTCAATTTATTTAAATAAACTTCTAGCTCAAGCCATTTTCGACTTCCCAGATTTTCGTGAAATCTCGTCTCTATATTCAATGCGACCCACCACATAGAAAATCAGAAAATCTAACTGCTCAGACCCGACGAACTTTTCGCCATTGGATTACGAGAGAATCTAGCTACAAGCAGATGTTTCGTTATTCAAGATCTGTAGAAATTTTCTAGGCTTCCTTGAACCATTTTGACAACTTTTTACCGTTTTTGCCATTTTTCAGAAAAATTAAAATTTTTCTGCCATAACAGATAGCTCTATCAAAGTAAAATGTATGATGGGTGTGGATTTTATATGAGAATCCACTCTGAATGAGAAGTCGTTAATATTGATGTCAAAATATCAATTCATTAGTGGAGGTAATTGGAACAGCAACCCACAAGGTGGAGGCTATCGTCAAGGTGAGACATTTTCTACTAAATATAATGCAATGTCTTGAAAACTTGGTAATTGAATAGAAAACTGGTAATTTTCACACATTGTTTCATTAGAATCCTATTGATTCACAATTTTCGGTTTTTGCTTGAGAATGTTGTACATTTTCTATGACAAGGTAGCCTCTCTATGTTTACTTAAGGTTCGTTCATATAGTTTTTAGCAATGGTAATAGTTGTTACTATGATGAAACTTTCTGGTTTATCGATTTTTTGGCTTAAATGAGTTTTGATCAGACATTTATTGTTTTTTTCCTTAATGCCCAGTTTGAAGATGGATTTCTCTCGTATTTTGGTGATGTAGGCATTTGAGATTTCAATCGATTGCTTTTTCGCAGTTAAATTGTACTTTTGCGAGTTGGGAATAGAGATTTTCATAAAGGTTTTACCAGCTTACTAAGTTTAAGCATTGCTTGAACATGGATAGGAGTTGCTATGTTGTTTGGTGTTGTTGATGCTTACACAACCAGTTATAAAATAAAGCTGAACAAAGTTGTTGGTTTCTTTCAAAAGCTTTTACATTAGTTATAACTACATATGAAATAGAAAAAAAATAGGGTTTTTGGGATTCAAACACATTAACACCAAACCTAGTCATAAATTCAAAGTGAAATTAACAACTGTGGGTCTCAATACAAATTAATAATATAGAGATATTGCACCAGCAACTCAAGCTTTATGCTGCACATCCCAACCACTTCATAAAAGCATCCAAATGAAAAGACCCTAAGATTTACAAACCAATGAAAAGAGCATGCTTAGCATCCAATGCTGAGTGCTTAAAATTAGCAACCATTACGCAGAAGAGGTATTAGGATCCTTTTGATTTTACAATGGAAAATATAAAAGCAAAAACAAATATAATAAAAAATTTCTTAAAATTTTACATATTTTTAAATTTCTTAGTCCTTATATAATAGAGATAACCCAATAGAATGAGTTCCAATAAACATATAAAATTAATTTATTAAGTTTAAACATTGTTTTTTATTTTCCTCCTACTTCCTCGTTATTTTCCTCTATATTTTCTTAAAGAGATTTTGAAACTCTTATGGCAATTTTCTTCTAAGATTTTTAGGTACAATTTTGGTTTATAAATATTAATTCTATTACAATGGGAAAATTGTTTTTTTTTTCTTCTTTTTGGATAGCAATTAAAAAGGCCATAACCTTTAAAATCCCAACTTATCTTAATGAAGACACTTTTCTTAGTACATCACATCAAATAAAATTAAGAATTAGAGTACAAATTAGTAGCATACTGCTAATAGAGAGAGAAGTAGTGGTGGGAATCTACTCCCAAAGTGGAATCATAAGGGAATACGTTTATTTCCTTTGGGCATGATTTCTATATAGTCACTTTTTCTAAAGAGTAGCAATTTGACAATTTTGTCCACAAATCAAATATGCATCACACTACATCTCCATTGTCAAACACAAAAATATGGAACTAAAATGCCCACAAGAACTTAACCCAATGCTCAAATATAACCATTGATCAACAAAGCCACCATCAATTCTTGTCCTCAACACTTTATCTCGCATCTTCATCTTGACACTTTATGACTAGCGAGCTCCACAAAGATTTGACTTCTAGCAGCGCGTACTCCTGAAAGCTGTATATATTTGCCCAATAAAAGGATCTTTCTCTAAACACATTCCTCGAGTTAGATTCAAATAACCTAAAAGATGATAATAAGGAGCATGCCTGGGCTGAATTATTTAAAGCTTGTTACTTGATAAATCAAGGGAGGACACTGACGAGTTTAAATGCTTTCGTGAATTTCTGGCCAATGATGTGATTCATGGATGTCTGTAAACACTGTAAACCAAACAATTTTGTTATTCCCTCGGGAAATTCTCCACTTAAATTATTATCGGATAGATCTATGCTCACAACAAGGGAAAGAGTCCTGTTATATTCCAGAATTAGACCTTTTGTAATCACAATCAACCTTTCTTCATATAGAGAGCTGCTCCGGTTGTCATACAAAGAAGATATACTAATATTATGGTCCTGAGCCATGGCTTTAAGCTCAACCAAAGTTACTGGAATTTCACCCATCAGATTGTTTTGTGCAAGATCCAAGACATGCAGAGAACTTAAATTTGAAAGCAGGGAGGGAAGTCTTCCAGAAAACATATTCGACCTCAAGTTCAAAATTACAAGATTCAGCGCCCAATCCAGCGTGAATCCTAATCATAAGCACAATCGAGACTCAAGAAACATTCAAACTCGTTAAATTTCAGAAGATGAAAGGAGCTCCCAAAGCTTGTCAGGAATAGTGAAGACTGAGCAAATGCAATTTCGATTCAACGACTTTGGTATCATCCCGCATAAATTGTTACTCTAAGGTCTAGAAACAATTGTGGCTAGAGCAATTGTTTATGGTAGAAGGAATGCTTCCACAAATTATTGCTTGAAAATCAATGACTTCAAGAGAGGTGAGATGCCCTAACTAATCTGGGATGGTCCCTGTTATTCCATTACCCGAAAGAGAAAGGAACATAAGTCGGTAGAATTTGCCTAAGGTCAATTTGTAATTGGTCTTGTAATCTTACTATTGTGAGAAAGAATTAAGTACTCCAAATTTGAAGAAATATTCCAAAACCAATTTGGGATACTACTTGAAATGCTAGCATTTGAGAGATCAAGATACATGAGATTCTTTTGAGACTGAAGCCAAGTTGGAAATGTAGGACCTATGTGACATGAACCCATAGAAAGATGTATCAACTGAAAAGGGGGAGTCCAATTGGAACTAACATCCAAACGGAAAGAATTGGAGTCTATGTATAGATTCTCCAAGTTACTTAACTTCCAAAAATGTTGTTCTGTCAGAGTTCCACTCAATTGATTGTTTCGAAGATTTAGATTGTATAAGTTGGAAAGGTTTCTAATGAGATTTGGAATTGAACCTAATGATCAAAAGTAAAGCATATGTCTTAATTAAAATTGTGTAATAAATTAAGAATAAAAATAGTAAATAACATAACAAATGAATGCACAATGAATTATTAATTTAAGGAATTAAAAGCAAGAAATATGCATTTATTCTTTCATGCGCTTGAATAAAAATAGTAAGAGTGATACTTTTTTTCTTTTTTGATATATAACTCATAAAATAGAAATAATTTATTTTCGATAATGTTATAAGACTAGAAGATTTTGGTAAATTGATATTAATTATTTTAATAATAAACCAAAGTATTTTGAATTTAGTTATAGTTTATTACAAGAAAATAGAAATCAATTTTCATTTAAATCTAAATAATTTAGAGACTTTAATTTTGCAAAGGAATATCTAATCTAATTAATTAATTTTTACAAAGGACAATTCATATATTTTATTTCTAAAGATATTCTATAATAGAAATAGTACCTACCACAAAATGTAAGAGCTTGTTTAATGAGTCTTAAAAACAAAATGAAAATCATAATAAAATTTGAATAAAATAGTTTATAAAAGTATACCACAGAATAAAAGAGGTTGAAACTAAAATCATAAGTATATAATCAATAGAAAATTTAATGAAGTGAGTAACTAACCTTGTAATTACGATTGATTTAAAGATCCAAATATCGTGTTGCAAAAGTTTCTAATGAAGCTCGGAATTGAAACCCGTGAGGAGAAAGAGAAAATATTTACTAATTAAAAAATTATGCAATAAACAAAATGATAAAAAATAGTAAATAAGAAAATAAATGCATCTACAAACAATTAGTTCAAAAAATATTATTCTTTATAAATAATAAAATATAAATATGAGAATGATCCTTTTTTGTCTTTTCCGTAATAATGAAATAAAGTAATTTTATTTCAATGACAAAGATCAGTACTTTGATTAATCATCCATGCTAATTATTTCTTAAATAACAAACTACAATATTTTGAACAAAGCAATAGTTCAATTAGAGAATGATAGAAAATAAAATGAAAACTACAAGAGTGAAAAGAAAATTACCAAATTATCAAAATATTTATTTTAATTTCAAGTGATTTTTCTATTTATTCACAAACTACTAGAAACTATGAATGAGATATTATTATAGTTATCTAAATTTTACACAATTGGAAATGATTATTTTTCATGCTGCGGTGAATAAAAGCTGTAAGAGTGATATTTTTTTTCTTTTTCGATATAAAACATGAATATAAATAATATATTTTGATAATGTTATAAGATTAGGAGATTAATAATTGATATTAAACTATTTTTGATAATAAGCCAAAGTATTTTGAATTTACTGATAGTTTGTCATATGAAAATAGAAATCAATTTTCATTTAAATCTAAATAATTTAAGAGACTTCAATTTTATTTGTGATGGTCTAAATTCAATTAATTTTAAAAAGGACAATCTATATATTTTATTTCTAAAGATACCCTTATTGAAATAGTAAACTCTTCATAAAAATGTGCAAGAGCTTGTTTGATGGAGTCTTAAATAAACATAAAAATTCATAATAAAATTTTAATAAAATAGTTTAAAAGGTATACCATCAATAGAAAATTTAATGAAGTGAGAACTAACCTTGTAATTGATTATCATAAAGAAGTAACGCTTCTAGATGTTTAAGTTCACCCAACCAGTTTGACAATTTTCCTATCAATTGATTACCGGACAAGTGTAGCTCCCTCAAATTAGGCAAAGGACTTTTAGAATTGCAAGTTTCTGCCCATTTGATAATATCAAATTTCCATTCAAGCATAAAACTCAAATACGATATTGTAAGTTGCAAAAGTTTCCAATGAGCTTGAATTGAACCTGTAATGAGAAAGAAGAAAATATTTACTAATTAAAATTTGCTTAATAAAACAAATGATAAAAATAGTAAATTAGAAAAATAAAATGCATTTAAAATAATTAGTTTAAAGAAAAATATTATTCTTATGCATTAATAAATTTAAATATTGAGAATAGTCATTTTTTTTTGTCTTTTCTATAACACAAATAGTAAATTATTTAAATAAGACTAGTACTAGGATTAATCATCCATGCTTGTAAACCTAGAAAAAATTGAATTTTTCTAAAATAATGGCAAAACGGTAAATTGTTACTATACTACAAAGTTGAAAACCCGAAAAATCAGATCCTGGATGATTTAAACTGACCATCGTTGGATTCGTTTCACAAAATGTAATTACCCATTCAAATTTTATCAAATTCAGATATAGTAAGAATTTTCACGTTTTTCTCCTGGTGACTTATGTCCGATGAACTTAAAACTAGATTTTGGAATAAAATCTGTCAGAAACAATTTAAAGCAGGTTCATAAGATAATTTAAACTTGAACTGAGATTAAATTGTTTTTGGGTTAACGACCAGAGTGGTGGTGGCACATGGCGGGACATGAGGACATCGTATCCAAAGTGATAAAAAGGGGCAATATCTCATTTGGGAGAAAAGATCTCCCATTTCTCTACTTTTCTTAACGAGAGAGAGAAGGTTCTGTGATCTACTAGATTTCATCACCGGAATTGGCTGCAAGAAAAACTAGCATCATCACCTCGACGGCTGGGCTATAATCTATTTTCGATAATGTTATAAGATTAGAGGATTAATAATTGATATTACTATTTTGATAATAAGTCAAAGTATTTTAAATTTAGTGATAGTTTATTACACAAAAATAGAAATCACTTTCATTTAAATCTAAATAATTTTAGATTTTAATTTAATCACCTAACATCTAATCTTAATCTAATTAATTAATTTACAAACGATAATTCATATATTTTATTTCTAAAGAGTACTATAGAAATAGTAAAATTTACTACAATGAGAATAAAAGAGGTTAAAGCTATAATCATAAGTATACCATCAACAGAAAATTTAATGAATTGAGTAACTAACCTTGTAATTGATTGGAAAAAAGATCTAACACTTCCAGATTTTTAAGCTCACCCAACCAATTTGGCAATTTTCCTATCAATTGATTGTACTCTGCTTTAACTCCTCAAATTAGCAGTATACTTTTAATCGTAAGTTTCAGTACCATTGAGAATCTCAGTAAACTTCCATTCAAGCATTATTACCAAATCCAAATATTGTAAGTTGCAAAAGTTTCCAATTGAGTCAACTGAAACCTGTAATGACCAAGAGTAAAATATTTACTTAATGAAAATTATGAATAAGCAAGTGGGATAAAATAGTAAATAAGGAAATAAATGTATTAAAAAACACCAGTTAAAGAAAATTATTATTCTTTATGTATTAATAAACATAAATAGTGAGACCCTCTTTCTCGTTCTTTTCTGGTAAATAAAAGAAAAGTAATTTTATTTCATATTGTAAGACTAGTACTTCAGAATTAATCATTCATGCTAATTTTTCTTAAATAACAAACTACAATATTTTGAACAAAGCAATAATTCAATAAGAGAAGATAGAAAATAAAAATAAAAACTACAAAGTGAAAAGAAAATTACCAAATTATCAAAATATAAATTTTAATTTTAGCAATGAAAACAATTATTTAGCTAAACAATTTTTTTAGTTTCAAGCGATTTTCCATTTATTTATAAACTACAAGAAAATGTGAATAGAAAATTATGGTCACCCAAATTTTACACCAAAATAGAGAGCACCATTAGAGAATAAAGCTAAAAGAACATATGATATTTTGAAACAAAAATACTATAGGAAACTAAATATGGAATATCATACCTTAATGTTAAATTACAATAATCTCACATAATAGATAAATTAATGAGACTAAATGAAATTGGAAATGTGCAAAGATGATTGGAAAGTATCGATAAAAAAGAATTTTGAACACACAGTAAAAATAGGAATTCACTCTTGGTGATATACCAAGTAATTTCTAAATTTTGTTCAATTTCATTTTAATTTATTAGTTACAAGCTTTTCAAAATAGTGAATAGTACATTATAATTATTTAAATTTTATAGAATATGATACAATCTTTAAATTAACATAATAATTTAAATTTTAATAAAATAGTGAAAGAAAGTATAACATGATAATAATAAATGGAAAACAGTTAATGAGTAAAAATATAAAAGCATGTGAAAAAAAAGGTATCATATATTAATTCAACCGTCATATAAATTTTGAACTTAGTGTCCGCTTAGACTATTATATTGAGAAGCAAAGTGGGTTGAAAATTGATAGCATGTCAAAATATTATTATAGAATTGAAAACACTTAAAAGAATAATTAATATCAACAAAGAACCACTCATATAATAGATGTAATAAATGATAGTATTATTAATTTTATTATTGATATAATAAATAATAAACCATTAATAAATAAAAGGAGTAAAGGACTTTCTTAGAAAAACAAATCATTCTCCTATGAGATACAATTATTTTTATAGTTAATGACAAACATCTTTGGTATAATTATTTATCTTATTCAAAAATTGTTACATAACATGTGTACTTTGCCAACCACAAACGGTTAAACTAAATATATTTTTTTCATAGATAAAAAGGAACTAAATTTCCTTTTGAGAAATTTAAAGTTCAAAATAATATTGCTTTAACAAAAAGAAATTTGTTTCCAACAAAAGAACTAAATGTAATAATTATTTATTATTGTATACGAGTATATATTCAATAGTTTTATCAATCATGAACTATATTTAACAATACATTAACACATCATATTTCTTATCATAAAGAAATATCAATTTTAATGATGATATGTTTTCACTGTAAACTATTTTCATGCAAATTCAGAGGACTTTATCTTTTCCAACCTTTCCTCAACAATCGTATATATTGCCTCAAGATAATTTCTAGATAGATCTAAGTGCTGCAAATTAACAAAGCTTGAGATGGAATTGACCCAAAGAGGTTACACCATCAAGATGCAACTCTATTAATACTGAAGCTTGTTTAGCACCTCAATCCATTGACTTCCTACCATCGAAAGATTGACATTATTAGGCACTCAAGATGCTTCAAAGAAACAAGACTAGTCATCCATTCAATATCTTAATAAAAAATCACTAGAATACCCAAAATCATTATGGTAAGTATATTTTGAAGAAAAATCAAGATATTGTAGGGTTAGAAAGATTTCTAAATTTGAAGGAATTTCTCCAATAAACCCACAATGCGATAAGTTTATATATATCAAATTTTTCATAGACCTAAAGAATTGAGGTATTGGTATGGCTTGATCGAGTTGAAACTTAAATTCAGATATTTCATAAATACTTGAGTTTTATCAATGAAGGACTAATTACTCCACTCAAGTTCAGTATAGCCTCTGATATCATTCTCAAAAGGATAAGGATTACGGCGATTAATTGAAACAACAAATCCCTTGCTCTATTTTCTACAACCAATCCCATGCCAATAGCAATAATTGTTTCCTTCCAAGTGATGAAAGTCGATTATCGGGATCCGTGAGACCACTTTTGAAGTCGATAAGAGCCCTTCATCTCGCATTGAACATTGTTGTTGATGGGTATAACCATTACATGCCATTCTGCGACATGAAATAGAGAATTACTAAATGAAGACCTAATTCTCTCCATATATATATCCAATCAAGTATTAAGGAGCACCTATAAAATTGAATTTAATATATAAAGGTTAGTTCCTAAACTAAATTTAAAAAAAAAAAAATTCTACACAAAATTAAAAATGAAGTGCATCGTTGAACAATACATTTAACAAATATCATCATTCTAATAAGATTTTAAAAAATCTGTCAATAGTACTAATAGGATATATACTACAAAAAGGATCCAGAACTTGATCATGGATTAACTATACTTTGATTGGCAAGAACCTAAATCACCTACATGTGGGACTCAAAAGATTATATAAAAAAAATACATAAGAAATAGTTTAATAACATTAGAGGAATCTAACCTTACCTCAAACTTCGTGTTTTCTTGTATGTTCAATTCAACTAAAATATATAGAAGATGGTAAAGTGATGACAAAGATAACTCCTACTTTTCTTTGTTTGTAGTAGCATATGAGTTGTATCTTATATAATTGTAATTGATTGAAAAATGACTGAGTAGTTCATGCCTCCACTATGAAACTCAAGGGTCTTGATTAAGACCTTGATTTGAAGATAAAAAAAATGTGGATAGAAACCAAGGAGTTGCACCTAAGTAAAGGTCAATAAGATTAAAATAAATACTAAAAATTGTTTTTGTTAGTTTTGGATTCCCTTTTATTTTAGGGATTTTTTTTTCCCTTTTATTTATTTTGGTTGGAATTATTGGGAGAGGTATGCCCTTTTGCCCCAATTTCAGAATGGGTTGTGGATGCAAAATGGAAGTCCTCTAATGCTCACTCAAAATGCTTCATCGAAGATTTTATTGATAAGGAAGGCAATTCCATTTTGCTTTCATTGTTCATCATTTTTATATGCCTCATTGGTTAATGAATTACACTGTCGCTTAAACTTTCTAGTTATATTTATAGCTGAAGATGCATGGGGGCTAGCATCATTTCATCATTTTATCATTAATAAGAATTTTATGTAAATTAATCAAATCTATTACCACTTTTAGTTTTTATTACTTGCTATGAAGAAATGCAATTTTTATAATTATAAAATGAATATCTAAGTACTTCAATAGGAAAAGTCATAAGAATTTCTTTACACACTATGTTAAAAGCTATTTTTAAAAAGTTCACATGTCTATCTCTGTTTAAAAATGAAGGTCATCTAGGGAGGAGAGGGGTCCCAAGTTATAAGTTCCAATGGGAACTGTTTATTATATTGTAACAAATGCTTAATTAAAAAAAGCTTGGAGATGAAAAATAGGAAGAACTAGACTTCGATTAAAGAGAAAAAAAGATCATTAGGCATTTGAATAGATTGATTTTACAAATTCAAAAAATACATTTATTTTAACTTTAGAAGACTTTGACTAGGAAAAAGAGGTGTCAATAAGTATTTAGGGTGAAAATATAATTAATCTAGCCACCTAGACTTAGAGGGAAAATAAGCTGCAATAGGTCCAGTTATAGTTTCAACTTTAAGAGACTTAAACTTGAGGAAAAGAAATGGCATGTAGCATAAAGTTTTAAACTTGGAAAATCTAGACTTGAAGGTGGGAAACAAGGGTTTTTTTCCCATATGTACATAATATTAAAAAAAAATCCTTAAATATGGAAGTTAAAAAACATTTCCAAAATTACAATAGTTGTATTTAAAGAGAGTTCTAAAACCGTTTTAAAGAAAGGATTTGATTGATGATAGAAATATTTCAAAAGATACTTTAAGGAAATTGTCTTTTGAAAAGAAGATTTCGATTGATTGTGAAAAATCCGAGTCTCTTCTATAGTCATCCTTTTAAAAGACTATTTTAGTCTTTTTCCTTGTGGTTCTTCAACTTTCATCTTCTGTCTTTCAGTTTAATTTTCATTTTTTTAATTCCTAAGAAATGTTGCTCCACATTTTATAAGAATAAAATCAAGCTTAAAGAGCATTTTTTATTGTAAAAAATTATGAAAATTTGTAAAGACGCATTTTTCCTAACCTACTTTTTATAAAAAAATTTCTAAAATAGATTCTCATTTTTTCTTTTATTTTTCCTGTAAATGGCTTTTAAAAGACATTTTTCTATTTTTTATTTTTTCTTAGGCAAATCAAAACAAAACAATGTTATTATTTTTACAAAAATGGCTCTGGGTTATGAGGACAAGTGCTTAGTTATCCAAAAAAATAATCATTTGCAATAGTTTTTTTTTAATTTTTATAAAACCATCACTAATATTATAATATGATAATAAAATTTTGTTATTATTCATATGTTATTTACAATTATCCTATCAAAAAAAAAAAATGGAACTTTGAAAAATTAAAACAAAATTTTGAAAGAATTGTTATAATAACTTCTTTTAAACTTTAAATTATATTCATTATTCTTACTATTAATGAGTTTCATATCATCATTACCTAATTAGATTATTCATAATTAAAATCAATTAAATTAGTTTTTAGAAATATAATTAGAGTAGAGAAAAGGATGAAAAAACTAATTAGACTATTTATAATTAAAATCAATTAAATTAGTTTAGAAATATAATTAGTTTAGAAAAAACTAATAACGATAATTATTTTATAGTTTTAAAAAAACTATAATTATTTTAAATATTAAATTTATCAAATAAAATAAATTAATTTTATAATACATATATATAATTATTATATCATTGTATAAATTAGTATTAAGAAGATATGCCATTAAAAAAAATTAACATAGAGATAACAATACTTTTAATTACATTAACAAAACAATATTTTTAATCTATATGAAATAATAAATATAATTTGCAGTTCTGAAATTAGTTTTTTTGAAATGTGCAGTTTTGAAACTATATATATTTTTTGAATAAAACAGTTTTGAAATTATTATAATCGTAAATAACATATAAATAATAACCAATATAAAATTCATACTAAAGCCAATATTTATAGTAATTTTGTTATCAAATTATACTATTACTTAGTGCTTGTTTTTATATAAAAACTGTTGCAAATTATTAGAAAAAAATTTTTAAGAAAAATTATAAATTGTTTTACACAACCATCTGCCTAAGAACAAATAAAAATAGATAAGCTCTTTTGTGAAGACAGTTGCACGAAGGAACAAAATAAAAAGAAAGAAGAAAAAATCAAATCGTTTTTTAGGAAACTTTTAGGAAAGTGGGACAATGATAAAAAATCGTCTCTTCAAAAGATTTCATAAAAGGATATTCCTTTTATATTTTTCAGAATCATAAATAGTCTCTTCAAGAAACGATTTTCCTTTTATAAAACGTCTTTTAGAAAGTCAATTTCATTAAGGAAAAATAAAATAAAATAAAAAGAAACAAAGGAAAATTCGTCTTTTAGAAATAGTAGTAAGAAATCGTCTTTAAAAGGAACTTTAGAAAAAAGATTGAGATTTTTTACAATCAACAAAAATCCTCTTTTGAAAATACCAGTTGGTAAAAAACTTTATTTTTTACGATCAACCAAAATCGGCTTTTGGCAAGACGATTTTCTTCACATATCTTTTTACAATCAACCAAAATCGTTTATTTGAAACACCATTTTAAAATTATCTTTCCTAATCAACAAAAAACTACAGTAATTTTAAAGTATTTTTAAATTTCTGTATTTTAAGTATTATTTTTATTGTATGCCCTAATTTTAATTAATTTTGAGTTTTTATCAAAATTACGATTTTACCATTTTTCAAAATTCGGCGTAGAAGACGCGATACAAGTACAAAGTTTTAATTTGGATGTGAGGTTTGGAACCCAAAATTAAACATTAATTTTATATGTTTATAGAGATAAAAAGTAAAAGAAAAGAAAGTTTGGAGGAAAATAAAAAATAAGTTTAAACATAATAAATTAATTTTGTATGTTTATTCAACCCATTTTATTTATTTCTCTATTTTATATATAGAAAATGATGAAAATTTTAAAAATATGTAAAATTTTGAGAAATTTTTATTATGTTTGATTTTCTTATATATTTTCAACAATGAAACCAAGCATAAGAAAATCATTTTTCTTATCATTTTGTCATAGTATTTTGTAGGTTCCAAACGAAGCCCTTAAATTTGGATTTCCTTTAGACTCTGTAGGGTGTATATAGTAATTTTTACACTTCAAAGACGAAGACTCTAAGGACAAAGAAGGGGCAATGTGAATATTGTTTCAAAGAAAGGTGTATAGTAATCTTTAGGTGAATACCGCTTTTAAACTTTAGACGTTGGAAAAACCTAGACTTTGAGTGGAGGCAAGGTTTTAAAACTTTAGATCCATTTTCTCTTTCTTTTCTTTTATGAGAATATATGTTGTTAAATTTCACTTAATAATGCTTATAAGGTTCATCTTTAGGGTGGTTTTTATGAGGTTCATAAACTGAAGAAAGGGGTCAAAATTATTTTTATAATATGAAATCATGTATATGTAATCTAAAATTTTAACATGAGTTCAATATAAATTTGTAAATATCAACTTAGCTAGAGAGATTAAATTATACAAGTCCTAGTAATAGTAATGTTTAGAAGTATATGTGTATATGTCAAACTTAATTAACCTCCAAAAGAAATGCACAACTAAATACAATTTTATACGAGCAAATGAATATCTAATTTTATACAAGTTAAAAGTTTTATATTTAAAAAAATGGAAGACCTAGACTTGGATTAAAGAGAAAAAAGTGGTGATTAGACATTTATAGATTGATTTACAAATTAAAAAATACATTTATTTTAGACTTGAAGACTTTGACTTTTGACTAGGAGGAAAAAAAAGTGTCGATAAGCATTTAGGTGGAAATGTAATTAATTGGAAGACCTAGACTTAGAGGAAAAAGAAGTTGTAAAAGGGTCCCATACAACTTTATGGCACTGTGATCAAGTGATAAAAGGCTGCTGAACAATGTGAATATTGTTTAAACTTTGACTGGAAGACTCAGACTTCGAGGGAGGCAAGGTTTTAAACTTTAGACCCATTTTCTCTTTTTTATTTTTTTTATGAGAATATGTTGTTAAATTTTCAATTTATAATGCTTCTAAGGTTAATCTTTTAAGGTGGTTTTTTATGAGGTCAGGTCAAAATTATTTTATAATATCAAATCACAGTCTATGTAATCCAATAATTTTAACATGAGTTTAATATAAATTTGTAAACATCAACTTAGCTAGGAGATTAAAACTACATAAGTCCTAATAATAGGCAAAAGTTGCTGCGCCTAGGATTCTTAATTTATAGATAATTAAATAAATAATTGTCAAAATATTTTATATTGAAAATAATTCCAATTCTATGGTAGTTTTTGACATACAATGATGGAAATTCTAACTATGAAATCGTGTCTTCAAAACACGACTTTACAATTTACATCTAAATCATGCTCAAACATTTACTTTACAATTTACACTTGAATCGAAGGTTTCAAAACAAGACTTTACAATTTTACACTGAAATCGTGTTTTCAAAATACAACTTCATAATTTTATATTGAAATCGTATCTTCAAAACACGACTTCACAATTTTAAAAATTTACACTTAAATCGTGTTTTGAAAACACATCTATATTTTTAAGAATCGTAAAATTGTATTCGCAAAACACGATTTCATATTTTAATGATCGCAATCGTGTGTTTTCAAACACGATTTACATTTCACATTGAAATCATGTTTTGAAGACACGACATCTATGTGACGCTTGCTGCCGAGGTTAACATAGATTTAAAGATGGTTTTGTTCGGTAATGCAAAATATTTGTAATACAATATTTGTAATGGTATGGCTCGCTCTGATCATGGCTTGTCTAGAATATGAATTAAATACAATTTTATACCATAAAATGAATATCACTAATAGAAAATTCATGAAAATTTGCTTTACAGACATGTTAAAAGCTATATTTAAAAAAAAATGGAAGACGAGATCAGGATTAAAGATTTTTAAAAAAAAAAAGTGGTGATTAGGCATTTAGATGGGTGGAATATAATTAAATTCTCAAAGACCTTGACTTTGGGCTAATATGTTAAAGAAGAAAAGTAATATAGATTGATTTAGAAATTAAAAAATACATTTATTTTACTTATACTTTAGAAGACTTTGACTGGGAGGAAAAAAAGAGTATCAATAAGCATTTAGGTGGAAATGTAATTAATTGGAAGACCTAGACTTAAAGGAAAAAGAAGTTGCAAAAGGGTCCCATACAACTTTAGGAGACCTGGACTTGGAGGGAAATAAATGGCATGTGGCATAATGTTTTAAACTTTGGAAGACTTAGACTTGGAGGTAAATAGTGGAAGACCAAGACTTAAAGGGAAAGGTAGTGGCAATTGGCATATAGTATTCTTTAACTTTTGAATACCTGGGTCCTCTCAACCTCTCTAAGAGTCCTCATGCAATTCCCATTAATTTTCTTGTCTCATGCGCCCTTTCCCATACCCACTTCCTTTTCTAATGAGAATGATATTGTTAAATTTTCAATTTAAAATGCTTTGAGGATTTGTCGGGAAAGGGTGCACTAATACCTCTGACTTTTTGCTATATGTCCAATCTAGTTTTTTTCTTTGTCCAACCATGTCCTTATCATTTATGCCATGGCACACTTATACCATGCCGTTAATGGAATCCATATATAGGCAAACAAGGTGTTAACATTGTTGACGCAAACACTCCATCACATGCCTTTTTAGCTCATGTGGTAGATTTGCAAGTAATTCATTAAACCCAAAAATTATTTTGACAAAAATGTCCTTATCTCTAACCTTCTGACCCCCTTGGATCAATCCCTAACCCTCACAAACTCGTAGCTACAATTTGTTTGATTGCTGAGAAAAATAACATGAAATTCTTGGATTTTGTTGATATTTCTTAATAGTTTCTCCTCGAACTCCATTTTTTTAATTTTTGTTTATCCTTTTCAGAGACGAAAGTGTTTAGTTTCAGAAAATGGGGCAAAGAGAGATTAAAAAATATGAATGTAATCTTCGTTTGGTTGCTGAGAAAGTTAAAGAAAAACCCAAAATAAAGGGACGGCGTATGAAGATGCTCAAATCCCACACGAAAAGGCTCAAGCTTTTACAAAAAAAAAGCTCCATTTCGTGCAACCATAAACTTTTTTGTTTTTTTCTTTGCTCTACAATTTTTCTCAGAACCAAACAGTAAGAATGAAGCGACGCCAAGACCGCTAAGGCCTACAAATCCACACATTAGCTCTAACCCATAATAGCCATCAAACAATTTATGTTCTTCGTGAATCCCATCATGCCGGCCTCTCGTGAAGGATTGATGCAAAACCATGTCCACTTGAGTGATATATAGGAATCTGGGGCTTCTGTATGAACTAAAGTGAAATTGGGGAGAGACTTAAACAATTGGGGGTATCAAACAATTATGGGTACCAATGACCTATTAAACTAAGTAATTTGGTTAACATTAATTGACATAAATACCAACGGTGGAGAATGTCAAAAAGTGGAAGGAGCTTATGGATGAAACTAAGAGGGATTAGTGGGTATTTCACGAAAGAGACGAAAGAGAAAAACAAGTAAAAGAAAATTAGGTTTCGATCTAGATAAAATTAGTTTAATAAGAGAATTTCGTAAAGGAGGAGGGAGCTTGATGAAACCGAGAGGGGATCGAGATGGGATTCAAGGGCATTTTGTCAAAGAATTTGTGGCTAAATCAACCGCTACGCAAAGCCACATAAGCAAAAAATGCATGTGAGGGTTACATCAAGATCGTGGAACATTTGTCCATCCGCATTTCAATGGAGGGGTATAAGTATGTCGCGATAAAACGCAGTGACACGGTTGGATGGAAACGCCGCAGCATTAATGTTGCAACAACTCTACCATATAGCTTCTAACTTTAGAGACTTAAACTTGGAGGAAAAGAAATGGCATGACATAATGTTTTAAACTCTGGAAAGTCTAGACTGAGGGGTGGCATATAGCACCTCTTAAACTTTGGGAAAACCTAGACTTATAGAGCATAAAGTTTTAAACTTTGGAAGACTTAGACTTTGGGTCCTCTCAACTTCTCTAAGAGTCCTCATACACCCCTCACTTTCTGTCCTCGATGCACCCTCTCCCATACCCACTTCCATTTTCTCTTTTCCTATGAGAACCTATTATTAAATTTTCAATTTAAAATGCTTTGAGGATTTGTCGGGAAAAGGTGCACTAATACCTCCGACGTTTGGTCATATGTCCAATCTAGTTTTATTTGTCCTCATATATTGAGTAAACAACAATTTAATCCAAGTGGAAACACTGAAAGTTTCATAGCACGTTATATTATTACAAAATTTGATAAACATGATTAATATTAGTTCTTAACGCCTGGGATGCGGTTTCATCTCTCGTAGAATAAAGTCCATGCTTTTCGAGGGCATGGAGTCACTACTACACCCCAAACCATGGGAAAAAAAAAAATTAATATTATTATCGAGACATACCGAAATTATAAATAAGGTTAACATCGCAAAAGCAAAGAATAACACGGAAAAAACGGAGAGAGCAAAACAGAGAGTACATCCCATATATACAAGCAGCATACAAAGAAATAACCAAGGCAAACCATTGACAAAGATGATCTATATAATGAGGCAAAGCTAATCACAATAAAAAGCATGCAATATTAACGCAGTGGTATCTATTATTAGCATTAACAGATATAGATATGGAAGTCCTATATGCATGAAAAGGTTAAAGTAATATGTTGAATTAATAGTTAATACAGACCTCAAAGTCTCCTAAAAGCTCAGATTTGAGTTTTTTGTTGAGATCCTCTTGATAAACTTTGATAAGCCACCCGATTTGCTTCCTTTGATCCGTATTTCTATGACCTAGTATCCTTATCATGCCCTTCCTATCTCGTGACTCCATCCCAAAATGTCATCTAAATGAATTAATCGCTTTGATTATAAAAAGAATTATATTATAGAAGCACACATGATAGTGGCCCGCTTTGCGTATGGTTTACGTTTGAAAATTGTTTTTTGTTCATAAAACAAGGATAACACAAAGAACATAGAAAATACTAAATTTAGATAACAAAAACAGTTTTGAGATAATACAAAAATAATGTTCTTTGTGTTTTCAAAAACAAGCACATATAATTTGCTTTGGGTTCCATACATAATCCTCATGGATTTATAGACATTAAAAATGGAAATATATGAAAGAAATGGGATTGTTACTAAGAAAGAAGTACTTTGGGGTACTTTTGTTCAGGAGCCGGCATCTTCTACCAGAGAAAGTCCTTAAGGGCAGTAGTAGCCATTGTTTTATTATTCTATTTCAAATCATCATTGTGGATATCATATCACATCTAGGTATTAGAGCCTAGTTGTAAGACAGTAGATGGTAACTTGTGTGGTTGCAAGAAAGTTTTATCAAAAAGATGATAAGAGCTCAAGACAAATGGGAACAACAACTACGGAAGGTAGAAAAAGATTTGCTAAAATTTTCATAGAGAATGGTTTCACCAATATGAACTTGTCTCGTGAGGATTGGTGTACATGGATAATGATTATTTTTGAAGATAGTTAGAGGATTGGTCAAAGTATAATGAAGTCAAACATCACTTCATTAGGGAGGTAACATAACAACATACTATCATGGTTGAGAAAATTTGACTGAAGATATATAATGCAACAAATGTTTTAACAAATGTTTTATTAGTTGCTCGGGAGCCGTTTGATGCTATGTCAACTAGTTATAGAATAAATCTTTTTTACATCTCTTTACTAATTATGCAATATAATAAAACATGAGAAGTAACATAACAAAACAAGGCTCTACTTCATAAGGAGTTTTGGGGTGTGCTTGGAAGAAAATGATTGATTTTTTTTTCTTGCAAGTTTTATGGGTAATCTAAACATATTAGAGATGCTTGTACTCAACCCATTCATCAATCAACACAAATATCTTGTACACTTTGTGCCAACAACTCAAGCTCATGCTACCAAAATAAGGTCCTCAATTAATACAAATATATATATATATATATATATATATATATATATATATATATATATATATATATATATATATATATATATATATATATATATATATATATATATAAATCTCTAAAGAAAGGCCCTACATTTAGAAAAAGCTTAAAATTAGCTACCATAGTGAATAAGTAGTCTAAGGGAACAAGAAAGTAGGTACAATAATATAGGAGGAATGGATTAGTGTATAGTTGGGACAAACAAATAAAATATCTTATGTTGCACTTGATCAAATGTTTTTACAAATATAAATTTTAAGCATGAACTGAAACATTTTGATATGACATTGAATACAACCATGATGCCTACTAAAAATTTATGAGAGTTAAAAGAAGACTAATAACTACATTTTTAAAAGAGTTTTGAAACTCTTAGATTGCAATTTTCTTCAATACTTTTTTAGTAAATAATTTTGTGGGCAATTATTAATTCTAACTACAATGGGAAACTGTTTTATAGCTGCAGCTGCACCAAAAAAACTGCAGCTATAGGTTCACCAGGATGTTAATATAATGCTTGATTTGTTAGAATCTTTCAATAATATTCCTTTTAGTGCCTTCTAGTCAACAAGGAACAAACTTAAAAATAAGCACTTAAAAGAAAATAGGGCAGTCAATCAGAACATATGAGTTATTAAATGATACATTTACATCAAATGGACTGAAGGAAAATCCAATTCTTTCATAAATGCTTCTTGTTAATTAGCCATTGTTGAACAATACAGTTCAGTATCAAATAAATAAATAAAGAACTCACAGTTCATAATTTGTACCTGCTGGGCCAACAACCAGTAGGATTAGCATTGGCAACCCAATTTCCGATGTAACTGAATATAGACATGCATAACAGGTTTAAATGCGTATATTTGGAAGCTTAGTTCTAGATTTGAGCTTCAATGGGAAAATATGATTGAGTTAGATTGTGCTTGGATAAATATGTTCCAACTGCGCATTGTGCAGAAACTTTAGGAGATAAAGTGCAAGTGTATGACGCTAGCATGAATGACAACATCATCACAATTGCTAATAGCTAGAAGATTGGAAAGAACTACAGTAGGTTTAAATCTTAGAGAAGGCAACTAAGATAAGGTGATACTGTGATAAATGCACTTTTATAGTTAATGTACCTACTATATTATTGAAAAGCTCACTACTACCACAGCCCCAAACCATGGGAAAAATTAATATTATTATTGAGACAGACTGAAATTATAAATAAGGTCTATTACTGTAGAAGCAAATGAATAAAATGGAAAAATGGAGAAAACCCTAAGCAGATTAAGTCCTACATATACAAGCAGCGTACAAAGAAATAACTACAAGCAAACTTGATATTGACAAAGATGATCTATATAATGAGGCAAAGCTAATCACAATAAAAAGCATCTAGGAGATATCATACCTTCTGAAATAAGTCTTGGAGTAATATTAACTAGACGCATGCAATATTAACGCAGTGGTATTTATTATTAGCATTAACAAATAGATATGGAAGTCCTGTATGCATGTAAAGGTTAAAGTAATATGTTGAATTAATACAGACCTCAAAGTCTCTGGAAAGCTCAGATTTGAGTTTTTTGTTGAGATCCTCTAGATAAATCTCTTGATAAGCCAGCCTGATTTGCTTCCTTTGATCTGCATTTCTATGACCTAGTATCCATATTATGGCCTTCTCTTGTCCGTAATCCCATCCTGAAAAAATGTTGCCCAAATGAATTAATCATGCTTTGATTATAAAAAGAATTATATTACATAGAAGCACGCGTGATAGGGCCTGTTTGTTTATGGTTTATGGTTTTTGAAAACTGTTTTTTTGTTCTGATAAACAAGGATAACATGTGAGAATATAGAAAAATACTAAATTTAGAACAAAATAGTTTAAGATAACACAAAAATAGTGTTCTCTGTGTTTTCAAAAAACAAGCACATATAATTTGCTTTGGGTTTTATACATAATCCTCATGGATTTATAGACATTAAACATGGAAATATATGAAAGAAAATGACTGTTAGGTAAGAAAGAAGTAATTCCTTCAAAGCCTTGTTCAGCTAAGTGGCATCTTCTACTGGGAGAAAAGTCCTCGTAAGTGCTGTGGTAGCCATTGTTTTGATTCACCCACATATTGTAAATTCTTCCAAAGTTCCTAGAAATACATGTGTCAATTCCCCCTCAATTATTTTGAAATAAAACACTAATTTAGCAGTGTTAGAAAAAAAATGCCCAAACTAGGCGCCTGGCCAAAACCGTAATTGGTGACTACGGGCTTAAGCTTGAAGTTAAAACCATAGTAACCAACTACGGTTTTCGCTACACTGGGGCCTTTTTCAAACTTGTACTAGATTGCATTTTATTTTAGAAGTACTATTCTAGGACAAAACTCCTAAAAAAATGATACATATTACCCAGGGAAAAATAAAATAAATAAATAAAATGAAACGAAATCTATTATTATTCTTAAGGATTATTTTTATTTTACACAAATGGGAACCAAATAATTAATCCCAAATCCACCTTACTACCATTAGGGCTAATACACAAGAAAAAAAAAATTAAGAAAGCACAACCTTCCCGGGGCTTTATATTCGCTTATTATGGCCGATGATATACATATTTTGGACTGGGATCTATCATAAGACCCTTCCCTCCATTCACTTCTAAATCATGTCTGCATAATCATATGGTTAAATCATTAGAACCTGGATTTTATCCTACAACTTTAAGTCTATAGTAGCGCTTTTGAAATTTCCATTGATCTTATAATCAAAGTTCCAAATGGGATTGTTTCATGAACAAGAGCACTGCAATAGTAGAACTTACTATTTAATCGATTTTATGGCATGTTTGGTTGTTAAATTTTTGAAAACAGTTTTCTATTCTCAAGAACAAGGAAAAAATAGATAACTAATAATTTTTGGTTCCCGTTTTTTTTTTTTTTTTGTCTAGGAAAACACAAACAACACTAAATACAAAGAACAAGAACAGTTTTTAAAGAATACCAAAATGTTGTTCTCTATGTTTTTAAAAATTGTTCTTTGAAACAATGAAATGATTCTTTTGTGTTTGAGAACAAAATAAATTAGAGCCAAACATGTTCTTGTTTTTCTTGTTCTGAAAACAGTAAACAGATTTCAAAAAACATGCCTATATATCTGTTACCCACTGATGTAGTCAATTGCTTTCACTTCAGAACAGCTGGAAGTTAAGCCATTCAAAAGAATCAAACTGGGGGATCTATTTGCCAAATTTCTCACTGCCCTGTTCAGCCTTCTAGATGGCGTGCACTTGTGCTCAATTTAGTCAGCGTACTGAAGCTAAGCACTGGTCAATCTCTTTCCTCATTGCTTTGTTCATGCCTACTCAGTTAGAATTGAACATTTACTGAAAGTTTATTTTGTTCTAATTATTTATGTTTGAATAGAAGAAAGCCTAATGCCTCTGTGTTGTAGACTTGTAGCCATTAGATTCTACCAAAATGGTTACTAATGTTTTTTTCTTTTACTTTTAAAGAGCTCTAATCCTAATCCATTTTGAGGATACTCAAGTTGATAAAGACTTTTACCTTTCAGTGATGAAGGTATTATAAAAATATCTGCTATGATCAATCATGGAAGGAAGGTATAGTAAGGTTCTTTTTACTCCTTGCACTTTAGGTTTGTGCACACACACACCTTTTGAATATATATTTGTGATATTTGATATTCAGTCTTCATTTCCTAATTTCTTCACTAGGAGTTAGACTAGAAGCAGCAAATAATAGAATTAAATATCAAATTCTGCAATGGTTCAAATAGATCTATTGTAGCTTAAATATTCACATTTCAGAATCAAATCCAATATTCCAAAATCCTTCAGGATTCATTGGAGGGACATACCTATACCGACGCCTAGTAAACTCCCTCATGATGCCTACAGCGAAGATTTGGCTATTGCCATCAATGTCCTTTCTCCGGCACTGGGAAGAACAGCATTATAGAATTTTTAGCAATATTAATGGATTTGGTGTTTTCAAAATGGTATGATAGCAATCTTAGCCATTTAGCCAACAAAGAATTCATAGACCTGATTATTGAGTAATTCTTAAAACTGCATTCACGAAATCTGCAGAAGAGCTCTTGACAGTGAATCGCACTTGTCAATTTCGCTACAACCCTAAATCGCCTTGAAGAAGCCCTGAAACAAAACCAAAACTCAATCAACCAATCAATCTGGAAAACCATCCAGAAAAAAAGTCAAAAGCACATGCAAAAGAAAATTGAAGCCCAAGTCAAAGAAACGGAGCTGATGGAAACCCTAACGCAAGAGACAAGAAGAGAGGTAGAGAGAGAAGAGTTGGATTCTCTCTATCGAGGGTGTTTGGAGAATATATAAAGGGGGAGAAGAAAGACAGGGGAGGTAAAGAGAGATGTCTTTTTCTCTTTAAAGGAATTGGAATCAATGGAAATGAAAAAGCAAAAATCGGAGTTACTCTCTTGAAAGGCGGTGGATCGAAGCTCGGTGGAGATGCTCTGTCTATCGCGGTAAGTACTGACCAGGAATGCCATTGAGCTCATCGCGACATTGTGGAACCCTTTAATGATTCCTGGATCCATAGTGTTGAAAAACAAGAGGGGGAGAGAGTAGGAGATGCCTAATCCACAGTGGTGAGCATCGGCTCTTCGTTTTGCGGCTCTTCCCCTTTCTTTATTATTTGATAATCAATTTCTTTTAATTGCTCTGAGTCAAAATTGGGAATTTTGACTCTTTTTTTACTTTTTAACGACTACATTTTCTTTTTTTTGAATTATTACAAATATTAATTCTTTCTATTATAAAAATATAAAATAGTTATTTATAGAAAAATATTAGAAGCATAAAATACTTATTTTTAATTAAATAAAATATTACTAGTATGAAAAATAATTAAAAAATATAAAACATAATTCAAAATAATTTTTTTATATAATATTTTTAAGAACATGAGAATAAACTATAAGTATTTCATATAAATTTTATTTTATAAAATATAAAATTTGTAAAATCGTTATTTATTATTATTTTTAATTAGAATGCTTAATCAATTATAAATTGCTTTCTGACTTATACACATACAGATCGAAATGTGACTAACCAAAATGATCCGAATAAAATTTAGCATAAATTGATTCGACCCATTCAAACACCCATATCCCAATGGCCTTGGCCCATTTATACCGACTAATGGCCTCAGCCATAAGACTTAGCGCTTTAAATACAAGGTTCTGCTTCCTCATATTATTACTATTATTTAAACCTCTTTCATCGCCCATTTTCCAACTTCCAAACCTTTTTTGGAACCCAACTCAAATTCAATAACTTATATTTTGCTTGCAATGTCATACAAAATTATGTGTAAAACAAATTTAGAAACTCTTTTAATATATATATATATATATATATATATATATATATATATATATATATATATATATATTCAAAGTCCAAAACGCTATGAAATATTTGAACGAATTTGAATATTAACACAATAAATGTTTCTAATTTTTAAAAAAGAAATTAAAATAACAAAGGCTACACATTAGGTTTTTCTATAAAATCAAACATAATTATTTTATATACTATTTATTCATATAATTTTTCTAGAGTAGTACTCCAGCTTATAATAAGGAATTAATCTAAATATTTGAAAAATATTACAGTAATATTAGTAATTTATAAACTTACTAATTTGATGCAATCCACAAAAAAAAAGGTAAGGTCTATTTCCAAATGTATAGATTTGAAAATTTTAAGCCATATTTTTCTGAAATAATATATTATTAATATATCTATAATTACCAAATCAAATTATATATATAAAACAAAACTCCAATAAGCTTTCTAACCAAGTGTGTGAGATCTGACTATCTCAGAATTCCTCCGACCTCCATAACCCACTTGAATCTCATGTTCCCCTACTCACCAACGCCTATTTTTTCATCATAATCATTCATTTATCACTATTTCCTTGCCTTTTCCAGGTATTTTCTTATCCATTTTAACTATCCCATTTGTTAATTTTTTTAATCTGAATATTGGGTATTGGTTTTCTGCGTCGTATGGTGGAGATTGGAGTTGGGCTTTGTGTCTGCTTGTGCTATATGGGATTTGGGTATTTTCTTATCGGGAAAAAAAGATGTGGGTTTTTTTCTTTTTGGTCGAATGAATGTGTTTTTAAATTGTAATTTGATGTTTATGCTTGCTGGTGAGAAAATGCGGAAAAGTAAGAGATTTTTAAATTTTGAATGTTGGATTCCTTCTTATTTGGGATTAGGGAAAACCCAAACTTATCCAATCCTGACACAATGCCACTGTTTAAAAAGTTCAAGATGTACTAAAGCATTATGAGATCGAATTCTTTTTATTCTTCTTCCTTTTATTTATTTATTTGTTTTCCACGCTTTTGTTGGTACGCTAAACCGTAAATGTAGGTGTCATTATGTTTAACATTTCTTGCCTTTTGTTTTTAAAACTATATTTGGCAAATTTCTATTTCATTTGTTTACTTTTAAAATATCGATTGGGATTATTGAGTTTGGGGATAAACTAATTACATTCAGGCTATCCTCCAAATAAAAGGGATGTACGACACCAAACTTTCTCCCATTATCAAGTATTGTGCTAGTATTTTTCAAATTAATGATACCCTCTCAAGGAAATAGAGACTTCTCCCAAAAAATGAAATTAAAGTTTGGTTTTTCCCTATAAAATAATGTTAATTTTCCTCCCTCCACTATAGTTATAGGAAAAGAGAAATATTTTTTAGAAGGCATAGCAAAAGGTATTAGAAGTTGTTGCCTGATCAAAGTTATACACATTCTTCTCATAATTTTAATATTGTTAAAGCGTGATTGATGGAAGGAAATAAATAAGGAAAAAAAAATATGATTAATAGAAACAAATAAATAAGTACAAAAAACAAAGCCAATAAGCAAAACAAGAGGTATTTAAAATCAATATTCAACGTGAGAGTAAGGCATCGAGAAATTGAACAAAGCCAATAATAAAATCATCAATGATCTTCAAAATTAACTTGAAACTCAAATTTTGATTCAATTAATGCTAAATTGTAAACCATTTTCACTTTATTTAATAAATATATTTTCAAACCAAATACGCTATAAAATACTAAATCGAATTTGAATATTAATACACAAAATATTTTATAATTTAAAGAAAATTAAAAATAATAAAATGTACAATTATGGATGACAATGGGAAGGGGTATTATCAAGGATTGAAATTTCTGATATATCGCCGATATATCTACATATATCTGATATCTGCTCCACTCAAACGACATTTTCGATACAGAAATCGCTTTACAGGAAAAATCGTGAAAAATCTGGGAAATACTCCGCGACATTTCGCCAGATATCTAGACTGACCGAAATTTCACGAATTCCAGAAGATAACACACGCGCGCCGCGACCGATTTTCGTCTTAACATCTGAGATATATTCTGCAAAACATCTATGGCATCTGAAATATCAGAAAACATCTGAGATATATCTGAAATATCTATGAAATATCTGATATATCTGGATATATCGAAATATATCAAAATGGGCTATATTTGCACCAAAATTAAATCCAACTATTTATAATTAAATTGTAAATATATTTTGACCATCCAACTAAGTTATTTTGACCCCAAAAAATCTATAAATACTTCTAAAATCATTCAATTCGATCACAAATTCTCTCTACCAATATCCAATCTTCATTTTTACCCCAAAAAAATTTCTTTGTGATATTCTTAAATAACTATATATTAGTTTAATATTTTAAATTAGTTAATTTAGTAATAATATATTAATAAATTAACATTTCATGTTCAAGTAATTTTAAAATCAAGTTATATAATAGTTAATATCGTATGCATATTATAAATTTATAGTATTATATGAAGTTTTCATATTTTAAATTAGTTTAATTTAGTAATAATATATTAATAAATTAATTTTTCAATGTTAGCTTAATATTCAAACTAGACAGGATGAACTTTATTTCCTATCCATGAGAAGTTGCATATGTCGCTACATTTATTCAGCCATGCCTCGATCTTATAATCAATATTATCTAACACCAATGCCTTTGCATTTAATATCGCCTTTACCGAAATTTGATATCCATCAACGCCGCAATCAGCCACATCAATCTTCATTTTGATTTTAAAACTCATTGCAATGTATATATTTGATTATTAATGTCATTTTTACACATTTAAAATTCATTTTATGAATTTCAAAGTATTTTTGTTAATTTTCGAGTATATCGATATTCATAAAAAATATCCACCGATATATCTCCGATATCCGATATATCCATAAAACGGCGACGACATATCCATCGAAACCGACATTTTAACTCGGGAGACAGGTATTTATTTGTTTCTGCCCCCAAGTCCTCTGTCTAAATGGGAAGGGTTTGGAAAATTTGTAATCGTGTATGAATGGTCAGAATAGATTTTCAAATCCGATTCTAAGCCTCAAGTTAGAGTATTTCTAATGCCCGCCCCCGCTCTAAGAAATATACTACTTATATCACCGCTATAAATTTACTTAATGTTAAAGTATCCTTTAGAAGTATAAGTTATTTAAACCTCTAGTTTCTCCTCCTTTGCCATCGAACGTTGTTACGTTATGCATTTGGAACCTGGTTCCCGATATGAGAAAGTTTCCAAATGACGTGTGTAATCCCGCCAAGATCCAAGCAAGAAGTCTGCTTTCTTTTATCTGTATGATCAACCAAGTGTCTTCCTGTGGTTCGCGAATTCTCATTGCATTTTCGACTCGCTCTATCGCTCTATGTCCGTGGAAAATCGATTATTTTATCTATCGCCGTTTCCAGCAGCCTTATATCTGTGTCCTTGTTCGATTGTTTTTTCTTATGCCATATGTGATGTATTTCTTGTGGTTCGATTCAAAGTGGCAAATCGTGGTTTGGTTTTTTTAGTCTTCTAACCCATGATGTTATTATCACATTTTCGCCTCTCTTCAAATTTCACAGAATTTCAAGCTCTCATTCCTCATTTTTTGAGGTTTGGGATTTTGGTACCTGCTCAAAACTTGAAATAAGTGGGCTGATCTCCAAACTAGTTGGACTCCATTTCGATGCACAAAGAATAACCCTTTACATACTCGAATCGATCCTTTCTATAAAATTTAATATTTTGTTCCATTATTCACTTCGCACTCCGAACCCCGCCCCTGCCTCCCTTTTTTTAGTTTGATTTGGTGGTTCGCTGCTTGATTTGCAACTGCTTTGCTTGCTATTTGCTGGTCATAATGGCGTGAGAATGTAGGATACCAGAGGGAAAATTCAAAGGATTTTCACCGCAATGCATCACCGCTGGGTGTGTTCGATCAGGCCGAAATAGCCCATTTTGTTTGTGTTATGTGGGTCTCGTTTTGATTCCACTTCGTGGTTCTGTGTGGTTTGTTTATGTTTCGAAGCTTTGTTGTTCGGGGTTCTACTGATTTTCACTTTACCTTTGTTTTCTGGGTCAGACAGCAGGTTGTTACGCTGGTTTTCTTTTATTTGGAAAAAGCATTCGGGGTCTTCTTTCTTTCCCAGGAAAAAATGTGGGTTTTTTCCTTTTTTGGTTGAATGAATGCGTTTTTAAATTGTGATTTAGATGTTTTATGTCACTACGAAATGGGAAATGAAGAAATGTTTAAATTTTGAATGTTGATTCTTCTTTTCTTTTTCGGGACTAGTGGAAACCTAAAATCTTACCTAACCGGGATATAATGCAATCGGCTGTTTAGCACAAATTCTTAAAGCATGAGGAATGATTTTTATTTATTTTTTATTTTCTTTTCCAATGCTTTTGTTGGCCGATAAACTGCAAATGTTTGGTATATTGTGTTTAGCCATTTCCTTCCTTTTGTTTTTTTAAACTATATTCGGGGATTAATCTTCGTGTGTTTGAAATGTGTGTTATAAGATCTGGAACCAAATGTCGCTTGTCTATCCTCAGAGAATATCTTTGTATATCACGCTTTACGCATGGCAGATGCCCTAGATATAGCCAACGCTTACAATGTTCTCTAGAAGCTTTCAAGCACGTGACTGGAACAAAACTCAGATATATTCTCGTCATAGCCACTTGTAATAGAATGAAAGAATATGGATGACATCATGTTGAGTCCGTTTTTTCATGGTGTTAGAGCGGGAAAATGCAAGGAGAAATTTTCTCATTTTCGCTCTAAACCAAACATGAGAATCGATCGAATTATCCAGCTTAAAATATGACATGTTTCGATGTTATGAATCTAGATTTGTGGGATTAACATTTCTTGCCTTTTGTTTTAAAATTATATTTGGGATAATCTCATATTAAATTCAATGATAATTAGATATGTGTTATTAATATTTCACTGAAAATAGGATGGTGAGTGGACAACAAGAATCTAGATTTGTGATTAACATTTCTTGCCTTTTGTTAATCTCAGACTAAAATTTCTGATAATTAGATTTATGTTATTAAAATTTCACAGTAATGGTGGATGGTGAGTTGATAAATTCTGAATCTAGATTTGTGGACATTTTCTCGTCTTTGTTTTTAAACTATATTTGGGATTAATCTCACCAAATTTCGCTTAATAATTAGATTTGTGTTATTAGATTGTATGAGATTTTAGTCAACTCGAAATTTATTTTAGTTATTATTTTTTTTTCTTTGGAAGCTATACTTGTTACAAATTGGTATAAATTAAGTTTGAAGGTCCATTTATAATCCCACCCATTCTTGTGCTAACATCCTAAACATCTCTCTCTCTCTCTCTCTCTCTCTCTCTCTCTCTCTTTATATATATATATATATATATATATGGAAAGATATTAGGGTTTATCTGCTGAATTCTCATCATGAGTCAAGAGCGCCTTTACTCCACTTATGCTAGTGGCCAATAACTCCTTCAAATCCAAAGGCTAGTGCCACTTCACTACCGTTGATTCTTCAAGATCGACTCATAGACTTATTTTGAAGTTCGAAAGTGTAAATAATTTTTGAAGGTGGGGTTTCCTTCTTCCTTGTTTCCTTTGCTTCTTTTAGAATCGATCTATTGGCATATTCTAAGCCTGGTAATTGGTTATTGTGCTTAATGACGAGGGAACCTTTTGGAACCCAAATTTGTGTGGGGTTTTAGAAATATGAGAGAGACTGCTAGAGCTGGATTGTCGTTATGTGGCATGCTTGTAATTTTTTTTTTGCCTACTTAGATTCACTCATTCATATATAGATAGTTAACAACAATGGATATGAAGTATCTTTCGCCTTGTAGCCTCGACCAACAAGAGTTATGTAGTGGTCATGCCCTCTATTATACGCAGATTATCTAATACGATGCCACATCGGTTCCACACAAGAGTGCGAGCGACACTTGCTCGAGAGTTCCTCCCACCCATCGCCATGGGGCATTTTAGGCCTGGCCTCCATCGACTCGTACCCATCATCGTGCCATCGAGAGCCTGCATACAGCTGGAGAGGGGTACTGGGAAAGGGCTACCTAGATGAGGCTCTACCCGCGCCCCAAAAGCCGGGTTCAAGTCAATGCTATCTTAGTGTGTGGTTTCAATAGAGCACAAGTCACTCGCAAATGTCCAGCTTTAAGGGGTATGGAAATGGTTTATCCCACACTGCCCACACAAAAGTGTGGAGGGTACTTAATCTCGAGGAAGTTCTCCCACCAGACCGTGCCTCTGGCCTTTTCATTGGCTCTCCGATTGGCTGAGGTCAGATTGTTATCTTAGTTCCCATTTTCAAGATTGAGGTATTATCTACCACGAACCTATTTGATTTGGAAACGAAGAGAAAATGATCATTACATGGTTGACACAAAAGCATAAAACTTTTCGACTGAGTTTATGTTTCTCATTTCCATCTCTTTATACAATTACTGGATTTTGACAATGGAGAAAAGCTTAGAAGGAAGTCTAATTTTTGGTTGAAATAAGAAAGGAAAACAATGTGATGACCATATTAGAGGCAAACTTGTTTAAAATTTAGGAACTTTTAGTTTCGTTTAAATTTGAAAGCGAGGAAAATCGAGAAATTGAGAGGAAGAAAATTTATTCGCTAAAAGTCAGCCCATTTCTTCCGGGCTTTTCTTTCATGTTATGATTGCCTTTGGTTTCTTATAAAGTTGTTGAAATCAATCATATCCCAAATATGAAATGGGCCATTGTCATTTAAAAGATTCTTATCAGTTATCACGTTTCTCTCCTTATCTGTAGTTATGATGTACTAGGATTGTAAATAATTATAATCGCTTCCTCCTTCGTGTCCTATACTATTTAGCATATGGTATATCTATTTTATGGATGTCTAAGAAGTAATAATTAATGTTTTGGTAACTTTTGCATCACTTCAACCATATTAATTACTGCGTAGGCTCATATAGGATTTCATTGACTTGCTTTTGTGAAAGGTATTTGTTTTGAAGTTCTCGTTTTTCATTTTAGGTACATACTATGACGCCCCAAAACTCAAAAATTCGCTGACCACTATTAACTCATGGAATATAGTGGAGGCTCAAGTTACCCGACGCCACTTGAGAAAATCAAAGAGTCTCCATTGTGCACGGAGCTCTACCCAAATACAAACCAGATAACCCCATTCCAATCAACAATATATGCAATATATATATCCACATTCTACCACTGGGCCCATCAACTGTGGGCTCAACACATACATCCAAACTATATCCAACCTAATACATGTAACATCATCAAGGCCACACCCTGGGCTTTCTTCTTATCCAACCTCAAGGACGATCCGTCTTCTCACGACGCCTCCCCGTACCTAAAAAGCGGGGATCCCACGACTGCGAGCCTAAAGCTCGCAGGAGAATCGCCTCTGCTGGGCTACTCACCACCTAAGTGCAAGCAATGTTCCACTTAAACGCCCATTCAAGCAAATGCATGATCCTACTTGAATGTCTACATGACCAACTCCTTGCATCCCGAGTCCTCATCACTCGACTCTCCTTCTACACTCGCCTGCCCTCGTACTTAATTATCAGGTTATTAAGGCAACCTCCGATGAATATATATCAATCAACGCCCGACGATTGATATATATTACCTTGCTTGTGACTACTCCTCCGATGAATAAATATTTAACTGTGGCTCGCTCCGACTTCCGCTGATATATTATTTGTTTGTGGACTACTCCATGAATAAATATCAATCGGGCCCGACGGGCTGATATATTATTTAGTTTGAATTACCCCGATGATTAACATTTTACTACCGAACCTTTTTCTCTAGACTTAATTCATGACTCACTCCTATAATCCTAGGGTAACCTAAAGCAGATACTTTAATGCAATGTGACGCCGCTCCATTACAAGATAATCACATGCGAATATATAACATGAATATATTTACATAGAAATTAAATCATACAACATGTTATGATTTTATCATTTCACACACACCAAAATTAGCTCACTTTGGGCTATCAGTTCAAACACAAGCAATCTGATTCCACTACTTAACCAAACACATAATTTCACGATTTTTACATTCTTAGAACACTATTTCTCGGGGAATAGTAAAACCTCTACATTATTCCCAAAATCATTGGAATCTTCTGGGCTCACTTAGTGAACCCTTGCTCTACGACTCATTTGGCCCCAATCCAATCAATACACACATCAACACACAAATACATGATTTCACACTGTGGTCATAAAGGAGTGTGCCTTACTCGGTCGCTCCATATTTCTCCCAAAATTTTATAAATTCGGGCCCATGTTTCGGGATCGACTAAACCATTCTCACTCGCCTCAAACAACCAAACATTCAGAAACACTTTAAAATGGGAATAAAACCCAAGTAGGAGAAATCCTACCTCAAGGAGTTTGAAGAAACTCCCGATCCTTTGAGTCCAAGCGTAGCCTGGTCCTAGAACATTTCTCCTTCGTCAAGACCGCCGACGCCTGATCTTCAGATTTCAGAGAGAGTCCCTCCTCTCTCTCAAATCCTCTCAAAATGGCTACTGCACTAATTTTCTGGTTCTTCACGCTTTTTAGCTCATTTTATGAAGGAGACGACACTGCGCAAAATTTTGTCTTTAGTGCCTTTTAAATCTTTTCCAAAATGACCGTTATGTTCCTCTTTACCAGATTTTATATTCCTATGACTATTTCTGGGCCATTCATTTTCATCATTTCTTTTACTCATGCCACTTATGGCACATTAAGACATGCTATATGTGACTTTCGCCGCATCGTAAAATTGTTTTACTAAGACCTCGAACCGCGATGCCTCAAAACGTCAATTCAACACCGTCCTTAAAATTACGAAATTTTACGTGCTAACTAGATTTCGCGACGACCTGCAGCAGAATCTGCATAACTGGTTTCATCATCCGAGATCTAGAGAATTAATTACGGATTTTTAACCGTAATTACAATTTTGTAATCAAATTACTATTTTGCCCTTATTCCGTGGGGAATTGAATTTCTCGTCTTACATCTCTCCTCTCTAAAGGAATTTCGTCCCGAACCAGGATCATCATAATCACGCACATGTATAGCGCAACGCGCACTCATCATGCATGTAAACTAGCTTCATTTAAACCAAACGACTAAACTACGTACCTTCATCCCTAAACCGTATGGGATAGGTGGCCCACATTGTGTCCTCTCGCTCCACGTGACTCCTCCACCTACGCTGTCGCCATAGCACTCCTCACTGGGCCCCTACCTGGCCTTAAGGCCGCAAAACCCGCCTACCTGGCCATCAACAATGCACACACCGGTCCTCTCCCCTCGAAGGCCCCATCCGCGTCAATCTCAATCCGCCCCCAATCCACCCCATGACCGGATCTCGGGAGTATATCTCAGAGTATGAGATGTGAACACCCCGTGGACACCTAACATGCTGGACGTTAAAGCCAACCGGTACACAACAGTGAATATCCTCTCGAGCATCCCCGAAAGGCCCACAAACCTCCTACGATAGCTTCCACGTCATCGAACCGATCACTCCTCTTAGGCATCGCCTTCAAGAAAACGAGACCACCAACTCCTCGAACTCTTAAGGGCCGACGCCCCACATCTACATAACCTTCCTCGCAGTCCCTGTCGCGGAGAAGACGCTTATCGTATCGCTCACCTCCTCGCAGGTGTCTTTAATCGCATCAGACCCGTGATGGATCTCTCTCCCACTCCTGGTCCAACATAACTACAGAATCTACATGGCCTCCCATACCATAACTCATATGGTGCCATTCGTACACCCGCCCCTGTAACCTGCTGTTATAGGCTAATCCCGCATGGGCAATTAATCCTCTACCCTTACGACCTGACACATGTTCGCACATGTCCTTCTAACACCAGATGTAATCCATACACATGTAATCCTACAACCCTTGCTCGTGTAAACGCTAACCTCTCCAAGGTCACAATCACTGACAATCCAATGGACCGTCAACCTAGTCCATGTCATGAATGACATCCATATACCGAGCCCTCGCCGGCTCAACAACACTCAACGCGATTTTCCAAAGGGTATCCAAACCTTGAGTCACCCCCGACTCCTATCGCTCAACTCTCAGTCTGCGTGATAATCATGTCCTAAAGACAAACTCACCCCACACTCACCAAGAGTGGTGAATGACCATACCGTGCACCCACGCCCGACTCGACGCAATGTCACCGTGCACATGAACGTAATGATGTAATATTGTGACAACCAATCCCGGTTCCACCTACGAGCAGACCCCCGACACTTCACTACAACCCGACCTATCAGTCGGAACTCTCACCCTACATCCTAGGAAAACATCTATACATGGCTTGTCTAAAGGCCTTAACCTCTAAGCCCAATTCCACGTCGCGGCCTGCATGACAACCCGACCTTAGTTTCAATTATCGACAACCCGATGGTCATTAACTCCATCCATGTCAAGCCCGACAATCAACAACCAATGTGTCTACCATCCTAAGGTCCACCACGCTCCGATGCGCAACTCCGACCGTCTCGACTCGACCCACACTCCGCCCTCTAGCCTATCTCAGGTTGTTGAAGTGGCTTGGCAGCACCCCGAAACTGAAACTAGTTCCTCTAACCCTTACTAGGGTGTGGAGGAATGAACTGTATACTCTCCTGCTCTACCGCTAACTAGGGACTCAGATTGGCCCCAAAGTCTCGATCCCCGCCTCGGGGGGAAAATCCCACACCATGCTCAACTCGCCCTAGTCCTCAACTAGTGTGAAGCAGAAGTTTTCCTCGCCTTCCTCGAACTAGAGAAAACTAATCCTCCTCTTGCTACCAAACACCCGTGATCCCGAGTGTTCCAAGTATCCCCGATTCTCTCTCTCATACAGGCCGTCCCAACCATGGAGTCCATATCCCTGTAGGGCGAAATCCTACATCCCGCCCCCGAATGGATAACTTCAAACATTCGCATCCCCTCGTAATACCCAGCCAATCCCAAGAAACTACGATTCAAGATTGACATTCTGGGCCTCTCCCAACGATCACGCCTTTAACCTTCTAGCTGATCGACACCTCGCGCCGACACCACGCGGTCCTTAAAATCTCACCTCAAGAAGCCAAAACTCGAACTTACCGAACTTACACAGACAACCGGTTTAGTCTCAATACCGCAAACAATCCTCAAGTGATACTCATGCTCCCACTCGACCGAGTGACAAGGCAGCCATCCACTTAAGACATCTACGGCAACCGATCTAAATAGGTCGAATATCCTATGCATGATCCATGGAATGCCGGGCCAGATTCGGCTTAATCCAAAGGGCATCACCGTGAACTCAAAGTGCCCATACTACGCCCTAAACGCCGTCTTAGTGGATATCTACATCTCCCTAACCCCTCGGGCCGATGGTAACCAAGCAAGTAAAGGTTCATCATAGAGTAGACTCGCCTCCTTGCTAACCGGGTCAAATAAATCATCAACTTTCTGCACAGTACCGACTCGATCATAACCCCTGCCTTGAACCGTCTCAGAGCTAATAAAATTACCGGGCGGTCTCGCCTCTTCTTCGCAATTAAAACCGGCGCCCCATGGTGAAGTGCTCTGGCCTAATGAACCCCCGGTCCAAGAGTTTCGTAGCCGGACGCTTGAGTTCCCAACTCAACCTGGGCCATCCTATGAGTCATAGAGACGGGGTGAACACGGTGTAACTCAATAATCAAGCCCACTACTCTCCGTGGAGATAGTCCGTAACTCATCCGAAAACGTCCATAAACCCGCACACTCACTGAGGCAGATCTAAGTCCGACCTCTCCGTCCTTGTGTGGTAAGGCTCATGAGCCAACCCGCCTCAACTGCCCCCGACACTGACTCAGATAATTGGCTCGTCGCAAAATGCCAAGGATTGTTCCCCCTCGAAATACCATACGACATCGGCCCTCCGCGATAGCAATCCTCCTACGCTCACAATCGATAACGATCCTGTAAGCTATAAGCCAATCCATCCTCAGGATGACCTCGAACTCTGACATGTCCATAATCCTCAGGTCCACTGTGAGTAGTGTCCCCGAGATCTCTAACTCGCAACCTCAACGTATTGTCCCTATTCTCGCCCTAATCCCTAGGGGAGAACTCACGTACAACTGGGCCCTCTTAAGGTCTCTGTGAGGTCCCTTGCCCATTTCCCACCATATATAGTCCTCATTCTAGCTAGAACGCAGCCTAGTTCATCTCCCGTGGTCGCTACGCAGGTAACTCCATAACCTCTAACACTTCTCATCCGCATGAACCAATGGTCTGACACCATCGGATCTCCTTCCCGTGAATGCTCTGAGGATGATCTGGCCCTAAACCCTAAGGTTACCATAGGACTTCCTCGACTACTCCGCTGTGTTAGCCTCGTGGCACAAGAACACTCATTACACCTACGCCTACAAAGGCCCGTCGATCAAATCCCATACCGTCAATTATCTGGTACTCGATCGCCCCGTGACTTCACGTCCGTCTCTCTGACTAGCCATTTATACACCAACATGGCAACAAGAATCGCTTAGCTTTCATTCAAATGAAATAGTAATGCAGTATGCCGGGACATTAATAGATTCTCGACAACCATGAACCGACCCGTTCATTTCCTAAGTGGTGCTAATTTCCAACCACTCAATTCATTTATTTCAATAAGGTTCTAAACTTTCTGCTCACTCAAGATTCAAATCCCTAAGGTCATCGATCCTAACCTTAGCATTTACCCTTTTTCCTATACGCATTTCACCATGCATATAATTTTCTACGCAACTACTGAATCACGATTTCAATTGGTTGTTAAACCCAATACAGTATCTCTAAGGCATAACCACAGCCCCGAGACACTAATCATACACATAACCCAGTGTATTCGCAATTAGTTTTGCATTTAAAATGTTGTTTTCAACAAAATTTTATTTTCAAAAATTTTATTTTTGAAAATTTTATTTTTCAAAATCTATCAAAATTTATTTGATTTTATTTGAATTTAATAATATTATTTTTTTTTCAAAATTTCATTTTACAATGAAATAAAGGTTCATTTGGTGACTCAGGAAAAAAAACGAGTCAAAACGGATCGAAAATGGGCCGAGTGCACCGAGTGCACTGCCCAAGGCCGCCAGTGCCGCTGTGCCGCGCGCCCACGCCTGGTCTCACATACTGGCCACAGCTGACGCCGCCTGCGGCGCCACGGACGCTACTTCGCCACATTACTGGCTGCCACATACTGCTGGGCCTGGGCTGGGCTTCACGCGCCATACTACCCGCCTAGCCGCGCCCCACGCCAGGCCGCCTGGGCCAACAAGGCCATGCCGCCCGCGCCTTACATGCCTCGTCGCGACGCCTACCAGACGCCTAAAGCATCAAGACGTCTACACAAATTAACAAACAAATTCAATGTACCAAATTATTAATATAATCTTTTGTATCGCAAATTAAAATCCATTATCTACCACGATATTAATTTTGTATCGGATAATCGCTCTTCCCAAATTATGAATAATTTCTCAATCTTTGCAATACAAAACCTTTCCCGCACTTATTGCTTGCAATAAACTTTAATATTGCAATAATTTATCATTTTTCCTTACAATACAATTTATGCAAGAGGCTAAGTCCAAATTCTTCTACTTCAAAATTTTTTTTTTTCGTTTTCATTATAAATGATTTTTTTTTCATTTATTTTAAATTGGAAGAATTCTAAAATCAACAAAATCAAATTTTTTTTCATACTCTTAATACTCAAATAAATTTATAAAAATTTATTTAACCCCATTTTCTTAAATTTTACAATTCCTATAAACCTTAGAAAATTATTTTCACTTCAACCAAATAAATTTATAAAATTTATTTTCCTTTTCCTCCAGCTTTCCACTTAAAATTTAATACTAAACAAATTTATAAAAATTTATTTTTCTTCTATTTTCTTTCTAATTCCTATCCAATAAATTTATCAAAATTTATTTTTCTTCTCAATTTTCCAACTTAGAAAATTATTTATCACTTACAGGCCACAAATTTATAAAATTTATTCTTTCATTTTCTTTTCCAGCTTTTGTATTAATCGCATAACCTAAAACATTTTCTAAATATTTTCTATTACATCTCCATGTGCTAATCACTTAAGCACACACACCTACTCATCTTAGATACTACATGGGCATTAATGAATTGAACATTCATGTTATGCATATATTTTCACACAACATAACTAATCTCATCACACCACATGGTAAGCATTACCATTCTTTACACAATTCATCAAATCACCCAAAACACATCAACACTCGTGATTTTCCTAGGTAATCCCATACCTAAACTCAACATCGAAACCACACCTGGGCCGTGATTGCCTTTACATTTACTTCATTTCTAAGTTCCTGCCTCCATCTCAGGCTTTTCCACACCTACACTCCATCCCAAACCACCCAAGCGGTGATGGATACCCAAACCCGAGCCCCTAGGCATTCGTGATACCTAAGCCCGACACTGCCGTGACGCCCCAAAACTCCGGGGACTTGACTACCCGCAACTCCATGGACATATGGAGGCCTGCCATCCGACGCCACTTTAGAAAATCTAAGCAGTCTCCATCAGACGGGAGCTCTACCCAAATACAAAACCCGTATAAACCTCGTCTCAATCAACAACAGCAACAGAGAGACCAGCACACGCCATCAACAACAACCGGCTTGTCACAGATCTAACCAGATCCATTGCTTCAAGAGTCAATGGTTTCGCCTTGGTACAAACAGCATAAATACCAAACTATCATATGTGGGCCAGAACACTGGCGCCACACCGCTTTCTATCCAACTTAAGATCAACCGCCACGACGCTCCCCGCACCTAAAGCGGGGATCCTGACGACTCGTGGGTGAGCTAAAGCTCAAGAGAATCGCCTGCTGGCTACTCACCACCTTAAGCGCAAAGGCAATGTTCCAATTTAAAACGCCCATTCAAGCAAATGCATGATCCTACTTGAATGCCCAAGCATGACTAACCTTCCGCATCCCAGTCCTCACCGACTCTCCCACACTCGCCTAAGCCTCGTATGAGAATTATCGGTTATTAGTGGGCAACTCCTCCGGGCGAATATATATCAATCGGGGCCGCTCCGACGATTGATATATATTATTTTGTTCAAAGTGGGACACATTCCGCGAATAAATATCAACTGCGCTCCGACTGGATATATTATTTAGTTTGGACTACCCTCCATGATTAACATTTTAGACTACTCCTCCGAACCTTTTCTCTAGACTTAATTCATGCACTCACTCCTATAATCCTAGGGTGTCCAAAGGCATATGAATGCAATGTATGCCGCTCCATTACAAAGATAATCACATGCGAATATATAATACTTAATATATTTTATACATGTAAATTAAATCATACAAATACGTTATGATTTTATCATTTCACACACACCAAAAAATTAAATAATTACTAATGTTCAAACACAAGCACCGATTCTTTCGAATTACTTAACTAAACGATAATTTCAATGTGATTTACATTCTTAGAACACTATTTCAGAATAGTAAAACCCCTGCTACTATTCCCGAAAAATCACAAATCTTCTACTCACTTAGTGAACCCTGCTCACGACCATTTCCTACCAATCCAATCAATACACACATCAACACACAAATACATGGGATTTCACACTGTATCAAAAAGGAGCCTTACCGGCTGCTCCATATTTCTCCCAAAAATTTTATAAATTCTACCCCATATTTCACCAATCAAACTACCTCACGACCAAACAACCGAAACATCCAGAAACACTTAAAATATAGAATAAACCCAAGTAGAGAAAATCCTACCTCAAGGAGTTTGAAGAAACTCCCGATCCCTAGAGTCCAAGCGAATTGGTCCCGCGTAACATTTCTCCTTCGCCTTCAAGACTCCGCGACTGGCCTGATCTTCCGCATTTCTGAAGTCCTCTCAAATCCTCTCAAAAATGGCTACCGCATCGAAATTTTCTGGTTCTTCACGCTTAGCCTGTCACGGCTGAGACGAAAACCGCAAGAAAATTTGTCTTTGAAGGTTTTTTAAATCTTTTCCAAAATGATCAAGTATGTCCCTTTACTGATGATATTCTAGACTATTTCTACTGGTCCATTTTCTCATCATTTCTCTACTCAATTTATGACACATTACATACGTTATATTTACTCTTCGTCGTATCTAAAAATCGCTTTTTTATGGCACCCAACTCCATGACATGCCTTGTGGAAAACGTGCCGACCGACCGTCTTTAAAATTACTTAAATTATACGCATAACTAGATTTCACGAGACGATTCCAATCCGCTATACAATCCGTTTCGTCATCCGAGATCTAGAGAATTAATTACGAATTTTTAAATCAGAATACAATTCTTTGTAATCAAAATTACTTATTTTGCCCTCTTTATTCAAGAAATTGGAATTTCGTCTTACAACTTTGTACTACAATTTGCATTGCTATATGTTTTATTAGGCAATTTACTATATTTTTGCTTATCAAAGGGGGAAAAAGTTAGAGCTAGTTCTTCCTTTCATTTGTTTACTTTTAAAATATCGATCGTACATCGAAGTTCCTGTGGGTTAAACTAACTACAACAAAGAATCCTCCAAATAAAGGGATGCAAGACACCAAACTTTCTTCCATTATCAAGTATTGTGCTAGTATTCTTCAAATTAATGATACCCTCTCAAGGAAATAGACGCTTCTACAAAAAAAAATGAAATTAAAGTTTGGTTTTTCCCTAGAAAAGAATTCTCATTTTCCTCCCTTCACTGCAGTTCTAGGAAAAGAGAAATATTTTTTAGAAGGCATAGCAAAAGATATTAGAAGCTATTTCCTGATCAAAGTTATGCACATTAATATGACAATCAATATGGGTTACGTATCCAATTCCCTTTATTCTTCTCATAATTTTAATATTGTCAAGTGCACTGATGGAAGGAAATAAATAAGGAAAAAGTATACATTAGAAAACAAATAAATAAGTACAAAACACAAAGTATTGCAGGTTTTTAGCTCTTATATACACTATTTTAGTTCTAAGATAACAAGGCCATTAAGCAAAAGTTTTGGCTCATTGAACCCAAACATATCCTCATTCACATTATGACTCCTAAAACTCATTTGATTTTTTTGAAGCTTTTTGCTTAGCATATAATATTTCTAGTTCTTTACTAACATGTTCGTGATATCTTGTACACTTTTCGAATTTCTAAATCCTCCAACAATGTTGTTTTTGTCTATAAATGTCTCATTTAGTTACTTTATCACAAAAAAATACAAAAATGGAGTTGTACTGTCTTTCATTTTAATAAATGGGGCATATTTCCATCGGATCTTTCTTCCAAGCTCTACTTCAATCCTATCTTTTGTCAATTTTGTAGTATCTTTACAACAACCAACACAAATGACAATTATGGAGAAAAAAGAAAAAAAAAGAAAAATAAAATAAAATATTATATAATATAAATCTATAAATTATAAATACTAAATGTTTGCCAAACAACTAAAAATGTTTTAAAATATTTGTTCTAATTGTTTTATAATTTTTCATAGTTTGTTTTATGGTTTTCATTAATTTTCAGATTTTTTTCCTTATTTTGAAGTACATAAATTTGAAATTTTTCCTAATTTTTTCAAAGGTTTTTTTTTGAAAATTTTTTTCCTATTCTTCTTTCCTCTTCAATGAAGCTTTGAAAGTGTATTTGAGGGTTTTTTTTTTAGGGTTTTAAGGTGCAATCCGAGAAATAGAGGGGGGTTTTATATAGGGTTCAAATACACAAATGGCTGCTTTAGGTTGGTTGGAAGCCCAAATCGACGCCGCTTTGGGGTATTATGTTTTAAAGAACCCCCAAATGATGTCGCTTTTGGGCGTGTTTACCATTAAAAATTAGAACCCATAACCCAAAAACGACGCCGCTTTGGGTTAGGTCATTAGGAGCCCCAGTTCCCCCTTCTTCTTCCCGGGCGAGGTTCTCCTACAGCCCGCTTCCCGACGGTCAGAGGGCCACTCTTCTCTCCGACGCTTTTCTCCATCTCGACAATTCGAAAAGCAAAAAAAAAAAAAAAAAAAAAAAAAAAGGAGAAGAAGGGGAAGAAGGAGAGAGGCATGTACTAAGTGAAGTCAGTAAGTCAGACCAATTTCACCCTTCACCCCCGCCCACCTCGGCTGAGGCATTTTGCCGGAGTGGCGACAGCCGAGCTTTAGGCATTTAGGCGCGCCTTTCATAACTATGAGCAAAACAGGGGTGTGATCCGAAAATCAACACTCGGGGCAGGAGAGTAAGATCGAGAGATGGTGCACACGTGCAACGATCTGCGACTGGAGCAAGGCCCTTCATCTTCTCCTCAGGTTCCTCTTTTCCTCCTCGTCATTTTCGCTGTTATCGACAACTTTATATTGAAATGGATCTTTTTATAGTATGTTCATGCCAGCGTAATCCACACTTTTTGTCTCGCAAGAACGTGGTCAGTCCAAGCCGCAGAACCTAGGTCGCCCTCGATAAAACCAATCACTATCCCACTTCCTTCTGCCAAGGTAACTTTGGGATCTCTTCTTTCTCATTTTTTTAATATGGGATTTTTAAAGATATTTCCTCGAATTTGTATTTTTTTTGTTTCATTTTCTGCTTGCTTCGGGCCGCAAATCGTTCGTTGGTTTTTTTCTGCATAGTAATGCATTTTATGGTGTATACAAATAGTCGCAGTTTAGAACGTTTTTTGTTATTGTTATTATTATTTTTTTATCTAAATCTAAAGTAAGAGATGTTTTTTTTTTTTGAGGAAAATATTTATATTTCATTTGTTCTTTAGGGAAAATCGAGAGAGATGAAAAAGAAAATGTCAGTAATGATTCAGATTTTATTTTCCTTAGTCTTTCCTTCATTTTCCCGCATCTTTCCCTCATATGTGATAACAAAACATAGCCTGGTTATAAAATCTGTCATCATCATAAATCAGAAGTTCTTATTGTTGTGATTGATATTTAGTCATAGTTATCAAAGGCGGGCTTCAGGCGTGAGGCCCCACCACTCCGCGAGCACCTCGTCTCAAGCATTTTGGGGGGGTTTTTTTTTTCCCTTCTTCTTTCTTCTCCTTCTTCTTTTCTTCTTCTCCATTTTCCGTTGCTCTGCCAGGCAGAAGCCCTAGCTTTTTTTTTTTTTTTCTGCATTGCACTGAAACGCCTATATATATTTTCTTGCATTTACCAAACGATGCTTGTTTTGGCCTTAGATGCCTAATTTTTGAGATTTCAGCCCCTCCAACCCCATTTATGCTATGTTTCAACTCCAAAAAAAACCCTAACCCTCCTAACTACTCTATAATCCTTATAGAAGAGGAGAAGAAGCAAAAAATCAACTAAAATAGCCAAGAAACTCCAAGAAAGTCATTTAAAAATAGGAAACAATCATCATAAAAATCATAAAATATATATTTGACATATGGTGCTCTTCACTTAAAAAAAAACCGGTGTCTCAAGGCCTTAAGAGGTTTTTGCGCCTCAGTGCACCTTGCTCCTCAAATAACTATGTATTTAGTTGAGGAGTGATCATCTGGTTGTGGGTGGCTCTTTTTACCCCTTTATCAGGCTCTATGTTATCTCATACTTACCTATATCCAGAATTTCATGTGTAACCCACATCATTAGTATGTTTGACATTCTTTTTCCTGGTTTCTTTAGTATTTAGAATATGCGATATTTACAATTAGGATCTCAAAGATCAAGTCGTTTATATCTTTTGATATCATGGGTGTTGATGACTAATTGTTGGTCGTGACTTGGGAGTATAAACCAACATTAAGGTTATATTGATGAAGTGAAAACAACAAGATTCATGATATCAAATTCTGCACATTTTAATGAAATATTTAGAATATATATGCTTTCCCTGCACTTGTGCTCAACTTCCTTGATTTATCACAGGGAAAAGTGAAAGATTTCCTCAGAGTCATATCAGAAGCTAATAAAAGGTCGGAGCTTGATGCAAAGGTATGCATATGAACTCGACGAGGAAACTAAATTGTCTCGCCTGGCCTATGCATTTTGTATTTTTTATTTCAAGATTATAATGTACTCATTAAAATGTGGTGGACAATTCGTAAGAATTATGATATCGAGGTGCTCAATGGGAAATGAATCCGAATACATTGAGATGGTAACGAAATATGTTGTCTTTGTTTTAGCTTGTTTTTCATTTTTTTTTCTCTGGGCTTGGATTAACTATAATGTTTAATGGGTTGTAATTGTTTGATGCATCGATCCAATCATGTGGATTTGATGTCGGTATTGGCTGATCCGAGTACCGAGGTCAGGCAAGAATCGAATCTTCTATCGCAGGTTCAATCGAATCCGAAGATAGCTCTTCCGATGATGATGGCGATGGAGACAACAACATAATGACAAAAATGGCACTAAGGTAATAATAATAATGAAGCCATCTCTCCTCGGTGGAACATAAAAGATCAAAGTCTTCTCAGCCGGGATTTTCAGGGTTCAGAAAAAGCGGCCAAAGATTGCTGAGTTCTCAAGAGAATCTTTACTTAGAATAGAAGTAGGAGGACAGAGAATTTGCTCGCGGGATTGCTTTTCCGAAATGAAAAGAAACTATCACCGGATTATACAAATAAGTATATGGAAGGGCTTTTCTCTACGTGAAGGAGTGGAGTCAATGCTCATGAGTCTTTAATTTATCCAATGGTGGATTTTTGCTTATCCATTAAATACCGATAACATGAGTGAAAACAGCTCGTCACTCGTGAGTACCCTCTAAATTTTGGAATGTTTTACTATTTAGTCTTCTTTCCAACTCTATTGGTGCACTTGTTTGATTGGTCCTAAACATAGTGATTACTCTTCTTCTTCAAACCACCTAATGGTGCCTTTAGCTTAAATGGCCATAGGAAGCAAGGCCTCTTAAAATATACAGAAAATAATACATAAAAAGGAATATACAAACTTGTTCCACAATGGAGTTGTCGTCAAAGCAGTCATTGCATAACTTTCCATAAATTCTCTTAAATCATTTATCGACTCTTCAAATTAGTACTCTCGAAATGTTTAAAATATAAATGCATTAGAAAGGAATAATTTTTGCAAGTTCAAAACTTTTATAGATAGGATTTGCTGAAACAAGAGTGAGATAGATAGATACATACTCCATATAAGTCACATAAGGCTGCTGACCACTGTGCAACATGTTCATTGTTGCTTTGTTCACTTTAAGAAACACCCTAGTAGAATATACGCATTTGAAAAAGAGTGAATGAGATCTTTAAATTTTCAAAGAAACAGCTCCCATTTTCTAAAAGAATTAGGCATGGTTAGGTTGGACAAGCTCTATTGATGATGCATAACTGATTTACTAAGACAGTAAACTAATAGTGTTCAATCTTGAGACGGAGTTTATTAGATGAACCAATGATTCTGCTTAAGGCTATATCGAGAATCTGAGGTTTGAATATTTGATCAGAGACACATTTAATTGACTTCTTGAGTTACCCGGCTAGGCAATTATTTTCAATGTTTCAATCCTAGATGTTTTCCTCTCACCTAGACAATTTTAATTAAAATTGTTATTTGTCTTCACAATATGTATGTCAAAATGCGTTCATGAATGGAATATAAATGCTAATGGAGCCCCACTGATTCCATATATATCTCGAAGCAACATCATCTGGCATCACCCATAGTATGGAATTTTATAACTAAGCCAATCTTATCACAGTACTAAAGGTATAAGCATCATATGGGCCAGAAATTCCGATTTAAGGTAAAGGGCAAAATCGTAATTTCGATTCTGAAAATGGTAATTTCGGTTAAAATCCATAATTAATTCTCTAGATCTTGGATGATGAAGCGGATCATGGATTTAGGTTGTCGTGAAATCTAGTTGGCACGTAAAATTTCATAATTTTAAGGGCGATCCCGGGTCTGACCGCGTTTTCGAGCATCGCGGTTCGGTCTGCGTAGCCGATTTTCGATGTGACGAAAGCCACATATAACATGTGCACATGTACCATAAGTGGTATGAGTAGAGAAATGATGAAAATGGAAGGCCGAGATAGTGCCGAATATCAAATCTGGTAAAGGAGGGACGTAAAGGTCATTATGAAATTTGATTTTAAGGCACTAAATGACAAAATTGTCAATAGTGCGTCTCAATATAAAGACCAAAAGCGTGATGAACCCAGCATCCTTCCTCCAGTAGCCATTTTGGGTTTTCCTTTAGAGATAAAGCGCTCTCACAAAAATGCACAGTGAATCATTGTCGGCGGAGGCTTGAGACAAGAAGGAGAGAATGCTCTGCGCGGAAGGGCTATAGCATGGGTGCGGGATTTAGGGGTTTCTTCAAACTCCTTGAGGTGGATTTCTCCTACTTGGGTTTATTCCTATTATTAAGTGTTTCTGAATGTTTCGAGTTCATTGAGAAGTCGTGAGGAAATTTGTTTGGTGATCCCGAGAGCTTAGGACAGTGTCCCAGTGCAGAGAGAAAAATGGAGCGACCGTGGTACTCCACCCAGTTTGTTTGGTGTGAAAAATGGGTTGTTAATGATTGATCATGTATTGGTATGGAAAAGAATTTTGGGAATGGCGGGTGTGATGCGGGGTTCCTAGAGTGAACCGGTGTGTTGTGATTTTTCGGGAATAGTAAACGAGGGTTTCACTATTCCCAGAATAGTGTTCTAAAATATAATTTTCGTGAAATTATATGTTTGGTTAAGTAATTCGAATCGAATTGCTTATGATTGAACATTAGCTGAGTAGACTAATTTGATCTTTGAAATGATAATTACATAACATGTTTATTGTGAGTTTAATTTTTATGCGAGTATATTCATGTTATATATTTACATGTGATTAGACGTATTGGAGTGTTTTGTGCAGAATTCATATTACTGCTTTGGAACATCCTAGGAATATGAGGAGATAGTGCATGAGATGAGTCTAGAGAAAAATGGTTCGGAGAATTAGTCTAAAATATAAAATATCGGAGGGTAGTCCAAGCAAGGCCATATCCAGCCGTCGGGCGGCCCGATTGATATATATTCATCGGTAGTCCACCGACTAAATAATATATGGCGTCGGGCGGCCCGGTTGATATATATTCGTAGTTAGTCCACAAGCAATTAATATATCAATCGTGGACGGCCCCGATTGATATATATACATCGAGGAGGTTGTCCACTTCAATAAAAACTAATATTCTCATCTGAGGCTTGGCGAGTGTGAGAGAAATCGTGAGGATCGGGATGGGTTAGTCATGTAGACATTCAAGTAGGATCATGCATTTGCTTGAATGTGTGTTTAAGTGGAACATTGCACACTTAGGTGGTGGTAGCCAAGCAGTGGATTCTTCTACGGTTTTAGCTCACCCACAGTCGTGAGACCCCTTTTACCGGTACGGGGAGGCTGTGCGGGAAGCGATTGCGTCCTAGTTGTGAAGAATGCAGGGATGTGTTTTTGATGATTGTACATGTATTAGAACTCTTTAAGTTTAATATATGTATTGTTTAGAGTAAAAATATTAACTCTTATAACTATTGGAGTATATGGATGAAGTTTCATAGTTAGCATATAATTGATGTCATTTATGGGCCCCAGTAGCCGTATTCTTATATCGCGATATATTAGTGGCCAGACAGATAAATATCGGGATTGCCTCCTCCCTCTTTATTGTATTTGGGTGAGCTCCCAGTACAAAGGGAACTGCGGAGTTACCCAGTATCAGAGGTCTTACGGCGATAAAGCGGCCCGACCACGGCAGGTTAGCTGGTATAAGTCGGACCTGAGGTTGAAGCGTCCGCAACAACCGACTTAGTATCGCGAATACCTGGGAGGCTTCGGAGGCAGTATCCATCACCACTAAGGTGATTTCCCGATCGTAGTATGGTATATGAAACCTGGATGAAAATTGGGCTTAGGCCGCGGATAAATTATCACCACTAGGTGTGGTTGACCGGTAGAGTATGGGATACCTAAGATACGCGAGGATGCTACTAAGGACACTACGTGCACGTGTGTTGAAAGTGTTTTGTGTGATCAGACCTATTGTGAAGTGTGCTTGCATGCTTGGTTAATGCATAACATGAGCGTAAGTGTTATGTGATTGGAATTTTTATGAGTGATATGCTTGGTTGATATAGGATTGATGTGTGCTTGGTGATTAACACGTAAATGTGTGAAGATATGTCGAGGATTGTACGAGTGTCTTGCTTTGGAGAGAAAAGAAAAAGGAAAGAATAAATTTTATAAAACCTAACCACTTCATGGTGATAATATTTCTAAGATTAATCTGAAATAAATTTTTATGAAATTATTGGGATGAAAAGTGGAGTTAAATAAATTTTTATAATTATTTGAATATTAAGAGTATGAAAAAAATGATTTTGTGATTTTTCTTCACATTAGAAATAATAAGAAAAAAAAAATATTTATCATGAATAATAGAAATTTTTTTTTGTCCGTAGGTTGGAAATCATCTTCTGTCCTAAATCTTGTATTGTGGAGTTAGGCGTCTTGCGGCGCCCCAGGCGTGTTGGCGCTCGGCCGCGCGCGAGCAGCCGCGCGCGGGGGCGTGCGTCTTCAAGCGTGCGGGGCCTTGCGACGCATAGCGGCCCTAGGCTGCAGGCGTGGCCTGGCGCGCCGAGGCGCGCGGGCTCCCCGCCTGGTATAGCAACGGCGGCGGGAGCGACGTGTGTGGGCGCGCGGGCGGAGCACGGGCGCGGCTAACGAGGTCTGTAGGCGTGGCCTTGTGAATGAAGCAACACCTTGGCTAGCCCAGGCGTCTTGGCCGGCGCGAGACGTGCGGCCGGGGCGCTGGGCTGACAGGAATTGTGCCTTTTCAGTGCTTTAGACACGATTTTTCATAGGTTTCGACTCGGTATTTTCTTGAGTGCGATGAAATGAACCTTGTTAGGTATAAAATAAAATTTTCGAAAAAAAAAAAAATTTAATATTTATTAAATTCAAATAAAATCAAATAAAATTTGATAAAATTTTAGAAAAATAAAATTTTCAAAAATGAAATTTTGAAGAAATAAAATTCATGAAAACAATATTTTAACCTTGAAATTGATTACGTATACCTGCGAGTTATGTTATGATTAATTGTCATAGGGTTGTGGTATGCCTTAGAATCTTGTATTGGATTTAATACCACTTGAAATCGTGATTGCTTGTGATGAATTCTGCGTGGAAGTTATATGCATAGTGTGATGCGTATAGGAAAAATGGTGAATGCTAAGGTTGGGGCTAGATGACCTTAAGGAGATTGGATGCAGGCTGGGTGGTTGGAATTTAGCGCCGCTTAAATGAACCGAGTCGGTTCATGGTTGTCAAGTCTATTAGTAATTGGCTGTGCATTGCTAGTTAATTTGAAGTAAAAGTCACAAAGTCAGTGTATTGTTTTGACATGTAGATGGCTAAGTACCCAGGGTGAGAGCAGAGGGCGTCCACGTCTAGTCGAACTGATCGGTGTTTGATTCGGGGACTTTGCCAAGAAATTTGTAGGTAATGCAGCGAATGCTATAGCACAGTGATATGGGTTAGATAAGAAGATCCTAAAGAAAAGTAACCTTAGAGTTTAGAGTATCATCTGAACATTCATAGGGAAAGGAATCAGATGGTGGTATACCATAGGTTCATGCAATTCAGAAAGTATTATAGGCTAGCTGGAGATTACCTCGGCGCGACCGGATTAGACTAGTGCATTCCCAGCTAGAGAATGAGGAGCTGAATGTAGTGGAAATGGGCAAGGACACTCTTGAGACCAGCAAGAGGAGCCATTTTTGTGAGTTCTCCCCTAGGGGTTAGGGCGAGAATAGGTACGATATGTCGAGGTTGCGTGTTAGAGATCTCGGGGACACTACTCACAGTGGACCTGAGGATTATGGACATGTCAGAGTTCGAGGTCATCCTGAGAATGGATTGGCTAATAGCTTACAGGGTCGTTATCGATTGTGGCGCGGGGGATTACCGCCCTACACCTGGGACCGGTACTTGTGTTGTATTTCGGGGGACGAGCACGGTATTTTGCCCCAAAACAATATGCGAGGTCCAGTGGGGATAGTTGGCGGGTTGAGCTCATGAACCTTACCACTGAAGGATGAGGTGAGACGGACTTAGATCTATAGTAGTTTGCTAATAGCATGGATATTTTCGGATGCGCTACCTAGACTACCTCCACATAGGGATATAGACTTGATCAGTGGAGTTACTCCACAGTATTTCACGTCTCTATGGTCGCATAGGAGGGCCTTGCCGTTGTGAGCCCAGAGCAGGGTCCATTTGACTACCGTCGACCTTGCGCGGAAACAGAGTGGATGTCGGGTGCAGGCGCCACTCCGGAAAAATAGAGGCGGTCTCCTATGTATGGGAGCTCTACCTAAATGAAACACCTGCGTAGGCTTTGTCCCCGAAGCAGATTTAAATATAACCACGATGATACAAATATGTGGATACTTGACCTTTTGGCCCATACAGTATCCGCAAAAACATATCCAAGCTATATCCTTAGTTAGAGTTAGTGAATTACTCTTATACAACATATACAAAAATTAGGGAATTCTAATACATGTGGAAAATCATCAAAGCACACAGGCTTTCTTCTAATCCTCGATTAAATACCAGGACGAGAGCGGAGTCCCTATGCGCTCCTTTGTACGAAAAATAAGGGGTCCCAGACGGGAGTGAGCTAAAGCTGATGGGAGGAATGCGCCTAAATTGGGCTAGTCACCACTAGTGCAATGCAATGTTCCAAAGTAACCACACATTCAAACAGTAGAGTCTGCAGATGTCTACATGGCCAACTCGGATCCAGGAGTCCTCACGGAGCTCTCTACCTTTCGCCTAAGCCTTGTATGAGAATTAATATTATTTTATTAGTGAGGCAACCCTCCGATGTATATATATCAATTGGCAAATCCGACGATTGATATATTGCTTGTTTAATGGACTACTCTCAGGTGAATATCAATTGGGCGCTCCAGGCGGTGATATATTGTGGTTTCTGTGGACTACCTCCAGATGGTTATATTTTGAAGCCTACCTCCAGAACTGAATCTCTCATGCCTTTAACTCCTATGGTCTACATTCCCGTGCATATGGAATGCATGTATGCTATTTCCAATAACGTCTAATCATATCTGAAATCTGTAGCATGCACATATTCACAAGAATTAAATCACACAAACATGTTATCATAAATTTATCATTTCAAACACCAAGAATTAGCTCACTTGAGCTGTCATTCAAACCTGGCTCAATTCAATTCAAATTACTTAACCAAACACGATTTTCCCAATACCACATTTTTGGGTCGCATTCTAGGAGCAGTAAAACCACAGGGTTTCTTGTTCCCCCGACACTCAAATAATCCTCGGTTCATATTATTTTGAACTTCGCATTTCATAGCCCTCTGAAACTATCAAATCCAACAAATACATGATTCACACCACTAAACACCATTTTCACACCCACGATCATTAGGCGATACAGAATTTGCTCCATTTAATTCAAAATTTTGTATTAATTAGGTCCCGAGGTTTGGGGCGATCAGGCACCTGGCCTCGTCATTTCAAAGCATTCGAAAAACACTAAAAATGGGAATAAGCAAGTAGGGAGAAAATCCTGCCTCGAGGGTTTTGAAACTCCAGATCCGGAGTCCATAGCGTACTTTGCCGCGATAGAACCTTTTCCTTCTCGTAGAAAGGCCCAGCCCAGACGGTTAGATGGTGTCACCAATCTGAGAGAAGTGCTCTCTCTCCTAAAATCCTCTCAAACGAGGCCCTTGCATCTCGAAATCCCCTTCCGTTTTTGTCTTTGGGTTTAAGTGGGAGAAGATCACGCTATTCCTATTTTGTCACTTTGTGACTTAAAATCAAATCTCTAAATGACCATTATGTCCGGCCATTCTGATTTGATATTGATGCTATCTCGACCGTCCATTTCATCATTTCTCTACTCATACCACTTATGTACATGGTACGTGCTATATGTGACTTTCGTCGCATCGAAATTCATTCGACACTCAGCAGTGATGCCTCAGCGTGCGGAAAGCTCATTATCTCGGAATATTACGAATTTTACGTGCTAACTAGATTTCGAGACGATTCTAAGCGGTGAAATCCATTTCGTCATCAGAGATCTAGAGAATTGATACAGATTTTAACGAAATTCTAGTTTGAAATTGATGCGATTTTCTTGTATTAAAATAGAATTGGGTACTCTCGGGTCTTAGTTGAGTTGTAGGAACTTCGGAAGTCTAGTAAAGGAAATTTATTAGACCCGAGGGTTTATTAGGCGATGGCCGCCATGAAGCGACGGTTCTAGTTCTGCGAAGAAGAAGGCGAACCCTTGACATGCGTGGCCCATGAAAGCGGTGGAGCGAGGGGTTATGATCGTTCGGTACCCATTAGGATCGATGATTTATTTGACCCGGTCGAGAGGGCGCGAGTCTATTCAAGATAGACCATGCTTTGGTCATCATCGGTGAAGGTTAGGAGACAAATATCGCAAGAGCGGCGTTTAGGATGCGTTATGACATATGAGTTTCTGATGATGCCCTACGGATTGACGAATGCGCTAGTAGCATTCGTGGATCACCGTCTTTATGGGGTGTTCTAACCTTATCTAGATCGAGTTTATCGTAAGCCGTGGATGACATTTTGATCTACTCCGGTCGGAAGTGGGAGCACGCAGTATCGGCGAGGATTGTTTCACAATTGTTAGAGACCATCAATTATGCGCTAGTTCGGTAAGTGCGAGTTTTGAGAAACTGCGAGGTGGGATTTTGAATGCGTGGTGTCGGCCTGGGTGTTAGTCGACCTAGAAGGTTGAGGCGGTGATGAGTTGGGAGAATAGAATGTCGATCGTCGAGATACGTAGTTCTTAGGATTAGTACGGTGATAAGGCGTATTTTGTGATATTATTATATAAAATTATGTAGAAAAATATAAAAAGAGTGTCTATTCCGCGCAAGTATACGCTTGTCAAGTAATAAAGTGTACCTAAGAAATACGGATATCGATCCCGGGAAAATGGGGATGCTAAGTACAAAAGTATAATATACCTTAATATCCAAAGCTAACAATTGTGATAGTAAACGAGAATTTAAACTAAACTAATGAAATTTCTAAATCTAACTAATGAGGATTCGCAACTAAGGGATACGAGAGATGTGATAAATTCTAGAATTTGCCAGTCTTATTCGGACAATCCTCTTAGATCTAAGTTAAAAATTCTATTCTATTGTTTCATGAAATGCTCCAGAAGCGACTCTTGTCTAAGTTAATTATAAACTATACTCTGGGAATTAGAATAACCTACCAGCTAACGCTGGGTCTTTTGCTTCTCGGCTCGACTGAGCATTAGAGATGTTTAAGATCCAAAAGTCTCACGCCTCCTAATTCACGATAAATTTCTACATTACCGAGGCTAATTAGGTTGATTCATCTATGTCTAGTTCTTTACTCCTTCTAGGATCTTGCAAAGAACCACTCACCACATTGAGATTAGCCGAGGAAATCAATATGTAAATAGAACCAAGTATGAATCCAATAGGGTGCATTCTAGAAACAATTGAAAACGGAACATTTAACAAATAGATATAAAACTCATGTTCAATACACCTTGAAACCTAGGTCTATGAATTTAAAAAGCATGATAGAGGTTTGATACATCATAAACTTAGGATAAAACATGAGAAAAGAGGAAAGAAGAAACTATAATAATCAAATGATAGGTGAGTCTCGGATTTTCTTTTAAATCTCATGATCTTCTCCCCGAATCTTCATGACTCCCAACCTCCTCCTTGGTCCCAAAGTGTGGACAGAGTCCCCTTCCCGAGCCCTAATAGCATCCTCTTCGTCTCTTTCGGGTTTGAGCTCAAAAACCCTCCATTATGGGCTCAAAATGGGCTACAAAATCCACCCCAAAGCCGACCGAGCGTCGCGGCGTGGTTTGGCAGCGTCGCGAAACGTCGTTCTGCGACTCACGCCCACGTCGCGGCGTTGGTTCTCCCACGTCGCGACGTTGCTGCAATTTGTTTTGCTCAACCGTAAGGCCATAACTTTGTCATACGAACTCCGATTTGGGTGTTCTTGGTACCGTTGGAAATCTCTTGAAGTGTAGATTCTATCCATATATGACTTGATGCAATATGAGCTCATATGATGTCTGAAAATGTCAAAATACAGTAACCTCTCCTGCTGAAGGTGCTGCAATGTTTGCTGATTTTCTTCAAGTTTTGGAACTTGGATAACTTCTTTGTTCGAACTCAAATTTTGGTGTTCTTGGTATCCTAAGCTCTTGAGTGCAAATCCATACATATATGGCTTGATGCAATAGGAGCTCATATGATGTCTGTAAATGTCAAAATCGGTAGCCTCTCTATTTGCTTTTGTAGCAGCGATTTTCCACCAATTTTGCACAATTCCACACCAAATGGATGGCGATCATAGGGTTAACTTTTAGAGCATGAGGGCACTTATTTAACATAAAAACACAGAAAAACTAACTAAAGCATAGGGATAAAATGAGTATAAAGTATACTCATCACACCCCCAAACTTAAATTCTTGCTTGTCCCCAACGAGACCCATTTCAAACAAAACAAAAGTGAAAATGACATGAACTAAAAATAATAGAGATGAGTATGATAACATGATTTCAAATGGAAGAATGCTATAGACACAATTTAGCAATGTGTAGCACTATTAAAATTAGGATAGTTAAACTTTTAAACTTTCTAAGGAACATGGCAAAACAAAGAATGGTGAGCAAAACAAATCAACCCAAAGTCATGGTGACCTTTCCCAAGGAAACAGTGTAGGTGATAGCATGATCTTGGTGTATGGCAAGGTGGTAGCACCCCCAAGCGTGCTTCAACTCACATTTGGAAGAAGCTAACTAAGAAAGGATAAGAACGCACCCTTTTTATTCATATCAAAATACCTAAAAAAAATTTCTAAATACCTAAAAAGTGAAGGAGAACTTAGTGCCAAGAACTTTTAGAGGTGTTCACCTTAGCGGGGATCCATTGGTGACTCCCCACCGGTTAGTTAAGGGAACCCAGGCATTAAATTCCCTTCAAACCACCTGAACACTGACCAGGCTTCAAGGCTAGGTTGTGGAATGATCCATCTTCTATCCCTGTGGCGGGCCGGTGGTCAATGACTCGACGAGTTGGCGCTCGGGGCGTAGGCTTTATAGAAAAGCCCCTCGGTGTGCAGGGATTCCGATTGGATGATCATGTTCTAATTCACAAGCCTATTTTGACTTTTTTTAACTTTTTCTTTTTCACTTTTCTATTGTTTTTGTATTTTTTTTTTTTTTTAAGTTGGGCTCGATGGCAATCCTCTTTTTGTTGGTGTCCCATCACTTCGTGGCTAGAATCCCCAGGTTAGTTGAATTCAAGGCAAAGAATTAGGGACCAAGGTATGCAAAGGAGATCAAAAGCGTGTGTGATAGATTCCATGAGAAATAGCTTCTTATAGCACAATGGAGTGACTAAGCGCTAAGTCACCCATACCAAAAGCAAATACACAATTCAGGATCATTTTAAAAACCTAAAGGGTCCTATTCTCTTTTCCCACTTTGCATTTTTTTAATAGTTGTGTTCAAAATGACCTTCTACTAGCCCGGCAAGGCATCAAACTCACTCATACGAGACACAAAATAAATAAAATAAAGAATGAAAAACACATGCAACCACAACCAAACAACTAACTAAGCAGGTAAGGAGATCTGAAGTTGGATTTTTGGAATTTTTTTTTTTTTTTTTAATGATTTCTTGAATTCACCCCCAAACTTGAAATGAACATTGTCCTCAATGTGAAGCAAGCGAATGGATAATGAGTACTCCCCTGAGGTTGATCAAGTCTCTGGAAGTTGCTCCAATGAATATGGCTCGCTTTGGAGGCAAAGAGGTGTTAAGAAGGGTTAGACTTTAAGTCAAAATGAAGGGGATACTTGAATATGATTTCCTCTTTGGTTCTTTAAGTCTCCCAGAATTATTGAACTTCAAGCTTTCAACCTTTTAGCTTCCAAAACCAGATTTGAATCCCCAAAAACGAAATTAAAAACTAAAACACGAAAAACAAAATCAAACACGCGAAAATTTATTAAAAAAACTCAAAACTAATACGAGAATAGAAAAAATGAAGAAAACATTTTAAGCTTGGTGCCTCCCGGGTACGCTCAGTTTTTAGAGTCGGCTAGACTCCAGCTACGAGGATGGGTTGGTGTTTCTTGCCTCCATCCTTCTCTAGAGCGATAGTTGTGCTCGATCAACTTGAGCACATAGTCTTCCTGATCTTATTATTTTTTTGATTTTCTATTTTTTTTTAATTTTTGTTTAATGGTTCCCCTCTCAATTCGTTGTTCAAGTGAATGATGTACTTTCATCCACCTCGGAATGGGATGCGTCTTCTCATTTTCAATTCATCATACATCTCACACCCCATAAAGTCATCTCCGGAAAAGTCTCTGCAACCTCCTCTTTACCTTTTCATATGATTCAGGAGAAGTTGTCTTTCCTCCTTTTCAACTAAGTCTTTCAAAGTTTACGCATAATCATCCTCCACCTTTTAACTACTCAAGTTCTTGATTACCTCTTGAAGTGAATTCTTCATTGTAACAGTTTTCTTCTTACGTATTCACCCAAGTAGATGGCGAGCTCTCATGTTGTCCTTGGACATTGTAATATATTCTCTTGTTCATTCATAGCCTCATTTTGCCAACTAAGTTCTTCTATACTCATACTCTCATAACTTCTTTGGGTTGTTCTTTCTCAAATATGAAGTTGGTACGGAGTGGCCATTGGAGCCATCTCTTCTTTCAATATCAAATGGTGTATCTTTGAATTTGAACATTAGCCCTTGTCAATTCCATAGATTGAACTTGAGATGTCTACATTCCAGCCTTGAACTCTTTTCATTTGATTAATGCTTGCCTCCCAACTTTGTCATTCTCTCATGTGGAGGTTGACTTATCTTATTTGGATTAAAAAACTGAGGCAACCCAACTCGAGAGTAGTCCATTTCATCCATTGATCTTGAAAATTCAGGTTGTGCCATGGTAGATTTAGCTTGAGCTCTTCTTAATTCATCCATAGCTTCTTCTAGGCTTGATCTTTGGACTTGTGGAGTGTGCGGAATGGTATAACTTGTATTCCATGAGGTGTTTAGGTTGTGGCTCCATCCAAAATTATGGTTGCTCAAGTATGGGGTACCTCCATATTGAGCATAATCCATTGATGCATATGGTTGCCACACTTGACTTCACGCGAGTTGTCACTCTTCTTTGATGCTCATCGACGATTCGCATCATAGTTGTTGCTCAAGGAGAGCGATGCATTTGTCAACTTCGATGATAGGATCCATTGTGATTTTAACCTAAAAATTTATGCAAAATGAAAACAAAAAGTATCAAAAACTCAAAAACCACACAAATATATACATAAAAAATGTTTGAAGTATTAAAGAAGCATAGTATTGATGATAGCATAAAACACGATTTTCCGACATGATGCGAAAACTTTGTTAAACGTTGTTTCGATTGTGTTGTATAATTGTATGAAATAAGAGTTCTGTTGTTGTCTGCGTGAGTGATAAGTTGGTGTGGATATGATCCACGGGTCGGGATCTCAATTATAAAATATAACCACCTCTGTATCTGAAACTAACAATGATAGTGTGAATTGAACTGAACCTTAAATTTAAGTCCGACGTGATTGGCTGGATACAGGGTTGTTAAATGTGCAAGTTACTGGGACGACAATCCTCTAGATAGTTGTTGCTTTGACTTGAGAGCACTTCAGTGACTCTTGTCTAAGTTAATTATAAGCCTCTCTCGAGGTCAGATAACCTACCAACTAACACTAGTTTTTTGCTTCTCAACTCGACCCCAAGCATTGAGATGCTTTAAGATCAAAAGTCTCACCGCCTCTAATTACCGATAATTTCTACATTACCCGGGCTAATTAAGGTTGATTCATCTATGTCTAGTTCTTTACTCCCTTCTCGAGATGCACAAAGAACCACTCTACATTGAATTGCTTGGTAATATGTAAATGAACCAAGTATGAATCAATAGGGTGCATTCTGAAACAATAAGCAGACATTTAACAAATAGATATAAAACTCATGTTCAATACACAACCAAAACCACTAGTCTATGAATTTAAAGCATGATAGAAGGAGTTTTGATATCATAAACTTAGGATAAAACATGAGAAAAGAGGAAGAAGAAACTATAATAATCAAATGATGGTGAGTCTAGTTTTCTTCCACAAATTTCTTGATCTTCTCCCAAATCTTCAACATTAACCTCCTCCTTGGTCCCAAAGTGGACAAAGTCCCTTCCAGAGCCACAGCCGCATCAGCCGTCTCTTTCGGGTTTGAGCTTAAAAACCCTCCATTATGGGCTCAAAATGGGCTAAAAATCCACCCAAAACCGACCCTGAACGTCGCGACGTCGTTTAGCAACAATCGCGGCGTCGTTTACTGCGGCTTCCTACGCGCGTCGCGGCGTTGGTTCGCGTCGCGACGTTGCTGCGGTCCTCTGTTTTTACTCGACTTAGTAAGGCCATAACTTTGACCGCCACGAACTCCGATTTGGGTGTTCTTGGTACCGTTGGAAAGCTCTTGAAGTGTAGATTCTATCCATATATGACTTAATGCAATATGAGCTCATATTATGTCTGAAAATGTCAAAATACAGTAACCTCTCCTGCTGAAGGTGCTGCAATGTTTGCTGATTTTCTTCAGTTTGGAACTTGCATAACTTCTTTGTTTGAACTCCAATTTTGGTGTTCTTGGTATCCCTAAGAAAGCTCTTGAAGTGTAAGAATCCATACATATGGCTTGATGCAATAGGATCTCATATGATGTCTGAAAATGTCAAAAATCAGTAGCCTCTCCTGTGTGCTTTTGTAGCAGTTTTTCCGCAATTTTGCCTGATTCCACGAATGGATGACCTGATCATAGGAGTTAACTTTTAGAGCATGAGGGCCTTGTTAACATAGAAACACAAGAAAAACCTTCAAAGCATAGGGATAAATGAGTATTTAAGATACTCATCAGCTGGGTATTACGAGAGACACAGAGCAGGTTGAAGAGTGTCCGTTCGGAGGCCGAGGATCGTAGGACTTCTACCTACGGGATATGGACTCCATGGTTTGAGACTGACCACGACCATAGAGAGAGAGATTGAGGATACTTGGAACACTCGGGATACGGGTGTTGGTAGCGAAAGGGAGGATCAGCTTTCTCCTAGTTCGGGGAAGAGGCAGAAGACTTCTGCTTCACACTAGTTTCAGGACTAGGGCGAGTTGAGCATGGTAGCGGGATTGCCCGGAGAGACGGGATCCCGAGACTTTGGTACAACACGGTCCGATTAGGCGTAGAATAGGGAGAGTATACGCAATTCATTCCCTCCACCCTAGTGAGGGTTAGAGGAGCAGGTTTGGACCCCGAGGATGCTATCTGAAGCACTTCCCGGCCAACCACGAGATGGGGCGGAGGGACGGCGGAGTGTGGGTCGAGAAGTCGAGGGACAAATCGAGGTTGCGGCGGGCGTGGTGGTGTGGACCTTGGGGTGGTGAGCCTATTGGTTGTTGATGTCGGGTTTGACATGGATAAGTTGACAACCATGGGTTGTTAGTAGTGAACTAGGACGGGTTGTCATACTCGACACGACATTGGATTAGGGCTTAGAGGTTAAGGCCTTTAGAGAAGCCAAGTGTAGATGTTCTTCCTTAAGGTGTAGGGTGAGAGTTGACCTGATAGGTCGGGATTATAGTGATGATCTCACGGGTCCCTACTCATGGTGACGGGGGTTTGTCACAATATAACATCATTGCGTTCATGTGCATGGTGACATCGCGTCGTGTCGATTGTGGGTGCACGGTACGGTCATTCACCACTCTTGGTGAGTGTGGGTTGAGTTGTCTTTAGGACTACGTCCAATGAGACTCATAGTTGAATCGGAAATGTAAGAGGCTCGAAGTATAAGCGAAGAGTTTATGTCGAGATGAAAGCTTTGCGCCGAGGTTATCACGTGAACTTAGAGTTAAAGTGATAGAGGTCGAGGAATTGACTCAAGGTTAGGATACCCTTTGGAAATTGCATTGGGTGTTGTTGAGGTGACGAGGAACTCGGTATATGGATGTCATTCGCTGAGCATGGACTGAGTTAATGGTCCATTGGATTGTATCGGTGGTGTGACCTTGGAGAGGTCGGGCGTTTACCTGCCGAGGGTTGTGTGGGGATACGTGTTGTGCGGGTTATGCACGGATGTTAGAGGGGACACGGCTGGCATACGATCTTTGACATAAGGGTAGAGGATTAATTGCCCATGCTTAGTGGTCGCTGGCGATGGTTCTCGGTGAGTGTGCAGACTGACTTTTTCCATATGAGACATTGTGTGGGAGCCATGTAGATCGCCGTTATGTTGGATGGGGTGGGGAGAACTCCATCGTGGTCTGATATGATGGGGCGCCTGCCGAGAAGGTGAGGCGATACGATGGCGTCTTCGCGGCTCGGGCCCAGGCCGGTATCACGGGTGTGCGGCGTCGACCCTGAGTTCGAGGTTGGTGATCACATCTTCTTGAAGGTGAATCCTAAGGGAGGAGTGGTCAGGTTCGGTAAGCGCGGGAAGCTATCGCCGAGGCTTATTGGGCCTTTCGAGATACTTGAGAGGATAGGCGCGTTGCGTCAGGTTGACGTGCTCGCCCGACGCAGTGGGTTTACGGTGTTTCCGTCTCCGTGCTCCGGAAATATATTCCCGGATCAAGCTCATGGTGGATTGGGGACTGATTAAGGTTGATCTTGATGGGACCTTTGAGGAGGACTAGGGTGCATTGTTTTGTAGCGTGATCGGGTTTGCGGCCTTGAGCCGTGAAATTTGGTGAGAGTGCTATGGGTAGCCTTTGTGGTGGAGGGTCGGCGTGGAGCCGCGAGGACACGATGCGGGCTACCTATCCGCAGCATTTGGATGAAGTCGTGGTTTAGTACGTTTAAGGGTTTAAATGACTAGTTTACATGCATGATAGAATGCGGCGTTGCGTATCGTGTAGTGATTATAATTGTCTGATTCGGGACTAAATTCCTTTGAGAGGAAGAATGTAAGACCAGAAATTCCAATTTACGGAGTAAGAGGCAAAATAGTATTCCGATTACAAAATGGTAATTTCAGGTTAAAATCCATAATTAATTCTCTAGATCTCGGATGATGAAAGCGGATCGTCGCAGTTGCGTCGTCGTGAAATCAGATTCAAGCGTAAAATTTCATAATTTTTCGAGGCGATTCGGAGTGACCTCAACGTTTTTCGAGGCATCGCGGTTCGAGATTCTTAGTAAACCTATTCGATGTGATGAAGCCACATATAACATGTACACATGTACCATAAGTGGTATGGAGTAGAGGAAATGATGAAAATGGAGCTAGAGATAGTCATAGGGCTCTCAGTCTGGTAAGGAGGACGTAAGGTCATTATGAAATTTGATTTTAAGAACCTTCAAAATGACAAGGTGTCAATAGTGCCGTCTCAACCTAACAAAGACCAAAAAACGTGATGAAATAGCATCCTTCCTTCCTCAGTAGCCGTTTTAGGTTTTGTCCTTTGGAAAACTTCTCTGCAAAAATACAGCCGGTCGGCCGTCGAGCTTCGGGACAAGAAGGAGAAATGCTTTACACGTGGGGAAGAAAGGCTACGCGTGGAGTGCAATTTAGGAGTTTAACTGGGTGGTGGGATTTACTCCCTACTTGGGTTTTATTCACATTATTAAAGTGTTTTCACAGATGTTCGGTTGTTTGAGGTCGACGAGCTGTTTGATGGATCCCAAAGCTTTGGGACCAATTGATAAAATTTTGAAAGAAAAAAATGGAGCGGCCGTGATGGTACACTCCACGGGCGATTTGGTGTGAAAAATGGGTATTGTGGTGATCATGTATTGGTATGGAAAAGTAGGAATGGTAGTGTGATGTGGGTTCGCTAAGTGAAAGGCAGGTGTGTTGTGATTTTTCGGGAATAGTAGCGAGGTTTCACTATTCCCGAATGTGAATTCTAAAATATAATTTTTCGTGAAATTATATGTTTTGGTTAAATAAATGGGCCGAATTGCTTATATGATTGAACTGATAGCTTTCAGAGTGAGCTAATTTTGATGTTTGAAATGATAATTCATAACATGTTTGTGAGTTAATTTTTATGCGAGAGTATATTGCATGTTATATATTTACATGTATTGATTAGGCGCTATTGGAATTGGCATACATGTTCCATATTGCAACTGGAACATCCTGGAATATAGGAGATGGTGCGTATGAAGGATGAGTCTGAAAAATGGTTCGAAGGAGTGATCACAAATATAAAATGTCTCGGTAGTCTAGTGAATAATATATCAGCGGGAAGTCGGAGCGGCCCAGTTGTTCTGTGCGAGAGGAGTAGTCCACAAACAAATAATATATCAGTCGGATGCGATTGATATATATTCATGGAGTAGTCCACAAGCAAATAATATATCGGCAGTCGGGCGACCAGTTGATATATATTCATGGTAGTCCACAAACAATTAATATATCAATCGTCGAGCGGCTGATTGATATATATACATCGGAGGTTGTCCACTAATAAAAACTAATATTCTCATACGAGGCTTAGGCGAGTGTGAGAGAGAGAGTGAGTGAGGACTCGGGATCACGGAGTTAGTCATGGACCAAGGTAGGATCATCGTTTGCTTGAATGTGTGTTAGAATGGAACATTGCATTACACTTAGGTGGTGAGTAGCCCACTTAGGGGCGATTCTCCTCTTGAGCTTTAGCTCACCCGATCGATGGGATTTTTTGCAGTGCGGGGGCTTGCGAGGGAGACCGGTTCGTCTGAAGGATTTATTGAAGAATCTTGGGGATAATGGCTTTGATGGTTATAGTACATTAGAACTCTTTAAGTTTAATATATGTATTGTTTAAAGTAAAAATATTAACTCTTACAACTATTGGGTATATAGTTGGTTTCTGGTTGGCATATAAATTGAGCGATAACATGGGCCCAGTGGCGTGTGGATGTATATTGCGTATATTGGACTGTTGGGACAGGTAAATACGGGTTATATACAGGCTGTATTTGGGTAGAGCTCCCATTACACAAAGGAGACTACTGCCCCAGATTTTAAGTGGCGTCGGGTAATGGCGTCCTGCCTATGTTCTGAGTTGTGGTGAGTCAACGGACCCCGGGTTTTGAGGTGTCATGAGCCCCCAGCCCGAGAGATAGATACTATTTCTTGTGCTTGATTGCAAGACCAAGCAATACTACTCTAAGTAGATTAAGTGACTTTCTAGTGTGTATTTAACCTTGACACTAGGTGCCCTTATAGAGTTATTGTTCATTGCAAAATTAAGTGAAATATGATGGTAAAATTTAAAATAGAAAAATTCAACAAGAGCATTTTTAGGCTATGGAAAATGTAAAAAGGGCAGCCACACATCATGAGGATGAGAAATGTGAAACTGGTTGCTTGGAAGCGAAAGATAAGGAGAGAGTGTTGTTTATCTCTATTCTTGAGTACATCTTTTTCATAGCGGTGAATGACGTGAGGTGTTTGAAGAAAGACCTAAGTGAATAAATGGAGTTTTGTTGCATCTTGGGGTTTCTGATTGAAAGTGGTGTGGTCTTAGGAAAGAAATTAAAATTCCAAGAGGAGGCATGACCATCAAGAGGGTTACGAAGAATACCCGAGAGAAAGGAAAGGTGATGATCCGCGTAGGGAAGGAAGAAGTGGCATGGTGTGGTATGTTTGTGAGGCGTCCCGAGGGAAGAGTGAGATGAAAGGTACACAGCGTCAGGGATATGAGGCGTCTTCTTGGTTTGCGGAGAGGGGCGAGGAAGCGGGCGTGGTGAGACACCCATTGGAGTTGGGCTATAGTCGAGGGCATCTTCGGGTGTGTGGTATGTATAAGAGGCCAGAAAGAGAGAAGGCGTGGTGAAATGTCTCTGGTGTGGTGTGTTCTCACGTGAGCGTGGTATGAACGATGGCATGATGAGCTTCTTTGTTGTTGTCAACCCCCCGGTGGGAGGGTTCTCATGTTGTCTCGGTGTAGAGGATGCCCCGAGTGCATGGGAATTTGGGGGCGTGAGCAAATGGTCTTCTGGAAGTGAATTACATCTGCGGCGATTAGTTGAACATGGTAGATAGTCTTCTTTGTCTTGAGCCATAGAGTTGGGTACACCATCACTTCTTGATGCTCTTGATACCTCTTACGAAAGTCTCGGTAATGGAGGGTGGGATAGAAGGAAAGAGGTTTCCTTGTATTACTTGGTCGTATGTCGGTCGCGTAGGGGCATTTGCTGTAGGTGTAATCAAGTCATATGTAGAGATCTTGGGTTTCTTTCTCAAACTTGTTCTCATGCATTAACACCATTTTGAAACGTGTGTATGACATTGGAGGGAGTAGTTCAGTATTGGTGAATAGTTAAGCGATTTCACGAGGTGAAGGTAGAGAATCATTGACTTGATCATGATCTCCTTGCTGATTGCATTGGATGGTATCCATGCGTGGTGACTTGTGGATGTTTCTAACTCGAGGATGATGAAGTTATATATAAGGATTACGGGACGATGTGAGGGTAGTAAAAGACCTCCTACGTGAGTGTTATTTGTTTGCTTCTTTACTTGGTGATGGTTTTTATGGATTTATTGTGTCCATGTATTTCTTTGGTATGGGGATTCCATGTGGTTATGGTGGTGTTCTTAAGATTACGAGGAGCCCGAAACAAATGAGTGGTGAAAAAACCGAGATGATGCTCAGTTAAGGTGGAGCATGTTCTTTAATTTGTTGGTAAAAAGGACAAATGAGGATGATCTCATTGAGGTGGAACTTCCCTTGACATCAAGGACTTATGTGACGTGGAGCAACGAGTTGGAGTTGGATTCGGCTAGTGTGGTGCTTGTTCCCGAAGCTTCGGTTTAATTGTGCCATTGGGTTGGCTATATGTTAAAAAAGGTATTTTGCTTGGTATGACTGTTTGAAGAAAATGAGAGTAGAGTTGGAGTTGTGGTCACATGTGTCCCTCGTTTATGGTCTTTGGATTTAAAGTAGATGTTAAGCGAGGTTGTTAAATAGAGTTGATAAAGGCATTCTTGTAGATAACAGGTTCTACGTAATAGATTACGTTTTTCTAATGCATATGTTAGGTTGTTAGGTCGACAATTTTTTTGGAGAGAACTCTTGGAAGGATGAATCGGGGCGAGATCGGAGGAATGAGAGATTGAGAGAGACCAGGTGTAGCTTGGTGCATGAGTACGTTCGTTTATCACGGGAGAGATGTTATTTTAAGTTTGGACAAAATCCTGGAATTTTCTCTCATTTTTCTTCTTCGTTTCAGCCCCCATGGATAATCTTGTATCGGTTAAGGAAGTACACTTGCAAAGTCACGATAGAGCAACAGCCTCCATAGGCTATATATTTTTTTTTCTTGATAATTTTTGAAGTTCATCAGAGCAACACAAAACAAATTAAAAGCTTAAATCACTTATCTAATGCAAGGAATTCAAAATACTCGATCCTATGTGAAAGCCCCAACAAGGTTGTTAGTTATTTGCTAATGGACCTCTTTCTTCTTAAAGTGAAGAAAAGTTTGAATGTGTTTCTCCACAGCCATGTTCAAGCCCAAATTCGAGAAGTCACATCTTTTGATTTCCCTTTACGCAGAATTTGGACCATAATTTGCGAAAAAACTTTTAGTAATTGGACTACTTTGAGGAAGGGAATTTGGAAGATGACTTCAAATCTTATAGCGAGGATAGTATTGATCTATTGGACTAAGTTCTAAATGTTGAAGAAGTACACATGATTGGAGTCGCGTCTTTGCTTTGTAGAAATAGAGATTGCGCTGTTAAGTTGCCATAATAGAGAGGGGTTAGAGGAGAGGAATCTAGATATATATGTATGCATGACTACCAAATTTAGCACTTTCTTTTTCTCAAATACAAGAGGCAAAATCTTACGTCTCCAAACACCCAGGTCGGGTTGTTGATGGTTGCGAACAGAGCATAGCATAGCGAGAAAGAACAATGACTTTTGAAGAAAGATAAGTATTTAAACATGAGTAGAAGAATCCTGATGGTGTTGCTTAACCGACTTGTTGCTTAAACTCTTTATTAATATATGTAGTTTAAAATGGTGTTGGAGGAATGTTATATGTGATTTACGGTGTCTGAAATTCAATTCTGTTGATGGAGGAGTAAGAGATAAAGACACAAACAGAGGTCTGGGCGGCTACAAGCGGTGACGGGTTTTGTCTTAACATGGTTCTTGTGAGTTAATTAGTACTTTGGTCCTAATAGCATATGAGTTTTCTCACTTTAGAAACATGCTTCCAGGTTTGAATCCTTTTCGAAGGATGTTTGATACCTGTTAGCAAAATTTCTATGATCAAGTTGAGTTAGATATTTAGATGAAGCTGATTTGTGTATATATATTATATATTCATGTCTTGGTAGAATAAGGGCAAAACAAAAATAGTAATTATCTTTGACATTCAAAAGCAAAAGTCTTCCCTTCTATTAGAAATAGTGAAATTTACTTTCAAATCTTATATTGAGCCATAAGCATACAAAGATCTTGAGCAGCAGTTATTGCCTTTGAGCGCGATTTACGGCATAGGTCACTCTTCTTCTAAGTAGCCATTTTGACAATTTTGTCCACAAGATCAAAATATGCATCACACCAAAGATCTTCTCATTACCCGATACAAAATAGGGAACTAAAATGCCATGTAGAAAATCGAAACCCGATACTACAAATAAAACCATTGATCAATATAGCCACCATCGATTTGTATTCAACAACACTTTGCCTTTGCTCAGAATCTTCATCTAACATTTTATGATTAAGCGGAGTTCCACGAGAGATTTGGATTTCGTGGCTGTGAGATTGACATTTGCCTAATAAAAGGGATCTTATTGGAGAAATTGTTATTCGATAGGTTCAAATAACCCAGGGATGATAGTAAGGACATGCTTGAAGGAATGAAGCGAAAAGCATTTACTTGACAAATCGAGGAGGATAGTGCGTAGCTTTGAAATGCTTTAAGTCGGCCGTGATGTGATTCGTGAATGATTCTGAAACAACAAACCAAACAATTTTGTTATTCCCTCTGGAAATTCTCCACTTAAATTGTTGTCGGATAGATCTATCTTCTGAACACGGAAAAGAATCACAGTATATTCGAGAATTCATCATTTTTGTAATCACAACCAACCTTTTCATACGAGAGCTTTGCTCGTTACGATACAAGAAGATATACTCATATTATGGTCTGAGCCATGGCTTTGCGAAAGCTCAACCAAAGTTCTCTTGGAATTTCACTCGTCGGATTGTTTTTAGTGCAAGATCCAAGACATGTAGAGCTTTGGCCTCGGATGCTAATTTAATTGTACGTTGCTTTGGCCTCGGATGCCTAATTTTAGATTTCAACCCCTCACAGCCCCATTTTTTCCATGTTTCAGCTCCAAAAAAACCCTAATCCTTCCAACTTCTCTATAATCCTTATAAAGGAAAAGTAAAATCAGCTAAAATAGCCAGAAGCTGAAAGTCATGTAAAATAGAAACAATCATCATAAAAATCATAAAATATATATTTGACATATGGTAACTTCACTTGAAAAATCGGTGCCTTAAGCCCCAGAGACTTTGTGCCTTAGGCACCCAGCCCTCAAATAACTATGTATTTAGTCGGAGTTATTATCACGGTTGTGAAGCGACTCTTTTTTTATTTTATTGTGGGCTCCCATATTTATCTCATACATACCATATCCACAGCTTTTGATTTCTGAGAACCCACATCATTAATATGATTGGCGTTCTTTCTGGTTTCTTTAGTATTATTTAGAATATCACGATATTTACAATTAGGATCTCAAAGATCAAGTAGTTTATATCTTTGATATCGTAGGTGTTGATAGTAATTTTTGTCGGGACTTGGGGATAATAGGCATTAGGTTATATTGATGCGAAGGAAGCGACAAGATTCATGATACTAAATTTTCACATTTTATTGAACATTTCTCTAGAATATATATGCTTTTCCCTAGAATTTGGTGCTCAACTTCCTTGATTTACTACGATTATGGGGAAAAGTGAAAGATTTCACTGAGTCATATCGAAGCTAATAAAGTGGAGCTTGATGCAAGGTAGGCATATGAACTGATGAGAAAAACTAAATTGTTTGCAGTTTCCATGCATTTATTTTTATTTCTAAGATTATAATGTGCGAGATTAAAATGTAGGACAATTCTTGTGAGAAGCTATGATATCGAGGTGCTGATGGAAATGAAATAAAATACATTGAGATGGTAAATGAAATATGTTGTCTTTGTTACAGTTTGTTTTTCATTTTTTTCTAGGCTTTAAATTAACTATAACGGCTAATGGGTTGTAATTGTTTGGGTGCATCGATCGATCATAGGATTTGGTCATGAGTATTCTTGATCTCAACACTCCGGAGAATTTATTGGTACCAGTGAATCTTTTTTTTTTTGATAGGCAAAGAAAACAATATATTAAAAAATGAGCCCTGGCTTGGGCACCCCACAAGAGTACACTAGAAGTATACAAAGGGCAGAATACGACACAAAGGAAGAGAAATTTAAGACAAAAAACAACCAACCCCGCGGCCTGAAGCTACATAGAACTGAAACCTCCTCTTAAAATGGAAAGGTTCATCGGGAATCATAGTTACCCGCTCCACGAAAAGACCTTAAAAGGACTTGACTATCAGCAGGCGCCAATCGCCGACACGACTTTGTTCCTCTCCTCGATCCAGTGCCCGCAGCAAGCCTTGGGGGTACGCGCCATAGCTTTCTTTGCTTTTTCTGAGAGGAAGCGAACCCCGACCCGTTAACGACTCTTTAACCGGTAAGGACAAACTGTCAGCCTTACGAAAGGGAAAACAAAGTAGTCCACAAGCTAATCTTAGGGTAGTGGATAAAGAGATGCTGAAACTTCTTAGATGCACACGAAGAAAGGACACTGTTGCGAGGAAAAACCACGTTTTTAAGTTGATCTATGGTCGAAATCTTCCCCCGCGGACCTCCCAAAAAACCCCCACCTTTGTAGGCCATGATAGGATTCAAATCATCTTGACGGGCTAGGCTGGCACCTTCCACCTTCAGGTCATAGACTTGGTAGAGAACATACCATCCTTCGCCCCGATTCCACCTAAATCTGTCGGCGATGAGGGCTTAAGCTTTGGTACTAACGGTACATATGAATCTCTGTGCCTCTTCTAATTCAAATCATTAAAGTGTCTCTCGAATCTAAAGTTCCACCCTTCTCGTACGGTGACTTCCCGCAATCCTACCTTATCCACCTTTTGAGCTAACCACCTCATAGAGGAAGGAAAGAGAGACGAGGAGCTTCACCGCACCGGACATCCTCCCAGGTGACTGCACCACATTTCCCATTTCAATCGAACAGTTCTGCCTTATCTGAATCACTTCTTTGCAAATATCCTTCCGGAACTGAGCCTATCGCGCCTCCCAAGGGTGGTAGAGAACAACTATCTGCGTACCATACTTTAGGCTAATAATATTCCTCCCACTCAGGAGTTTTCCTCCATAGCAAATCTCGATTCCATTTTCACAAAAAGAGCCTTGTTGAAATTTAAAGACCCTATAGACCACCTTTGCTTTATAAGGCAATGATATCCATGACCGGATGGATCTTCCTTTCCAAGGTTGCCACCTCCCCATAGAAGTCTCTTTTAGTTTTTCCAATTGATGTTGACTTTCTAGGCAATCGAAAAAGGGACATGACATAGTTAGGTAGATTGGACAGATCACTTCTAATCAAAGTAAGTCTTCAACCTTTAGGGAAATGTATTGCCTTTCCAATTGACAGTCTTTTAGTACTCTCTTTTACCCCATCCCACCTGATAGAAGCTTTCGTTTTCTCCCAGAGTAACCTTGAGGTACTCTCTTGGTAGAGACCCGATTTGCAACCAAACTCAAGCTAGAATTTTCCTCGTTCTCGACCTTGAGGTAACAGGAGCTTTATCTGATTAATTCTCAACTTCAGAAAAGGCTTCAAACGGTAATCCAACTCAGATAAAGCCATTTTAGGTGCGCCCATGTCCAATCGGAGTCGAAGAAGATAGCTCTTCTTGATGATGATAATGATGAGACAACGATGATGACAAAATGGTGACCCCGAGATGATAATAAAGCAATCTCTCCTGTAACATAAAGATCAAGAATGCGCTCATGGGGATTCTTGAGAGGGGTTCAGAAGCGGCGAAAAGACATTGAGCTCTCCTTAGAATATTTACTAGAATAGACGACGGAATGAAAAGAATTTGCTCATGGGGCGGATTATTTCTTGAAATGAAAAGGAAATGTCAGTAGGAATTATAAAGGTTACAACAAGTATATGGAAGGCTTTTCTCTACGGGGAAGGAGAGGAGCTAAATGTTTAATCAGTCTTTAATTTATCGATGGTGGGATTTTGCTTATCAAGTAAATGCGGAAAATAGCCCATGGAGAAAGCGGACTCATCCTTTGTGGAGTACCCTCTAAATTTTGAATGTTTTTACTATTTGGTCTTTCCCGGCTCTGTTAGGTGCACTTGTTTGATTGGTCCTAAAACATAGTGATTACTCTTCTTCTTAGAACCACCCAGTGGTGCCTTCAGCTTAAATAGGCGAAGTGGAAGTTGTTAGCCTCCTTAAAATATCTGAGAAAAAATACATGGAACGGAATATACATACATTCACAATGGAGTTGTCGTCGAAATAAGTTCTCTGCTTGTCTGACTTTCATAGCCCCCTCTTGTAAATCAATTCCGCTCACTCTTCAAATTAGGGTTCTGTAAATATTTGCAATATAAATACACATTAGAAAGGAATAATTTGCATAAGTTCAAAAACTTTTTTTACTAGGATAGGATTTTAAGAAAAGGCTGAGTGAATAGATAGATACATACCCATATAAGTCACATAAAGGCTCAACCACATTACGCTGTTCATTGTTGCTTTGTTCACTTAAGAAACAAAACCTTTTGAAGACATCACGCATTTGAAAAAGTGAATGAGATCTTTGGTCATCAAGGATGCTCCATTTTCTAAAAGTCAATAGCTTGCTTGGGTTAGTAAGCTCTATTGATGATGCATAAGCGATTCACTTGGGCATTAAAGCTATGTGTTCAATCACTAAGGAAGCGGTTATTAAGATGAACCAATGATTCACCAACGAAGCAACATCAGAATACGGTTTGAATATTTGTTAGAGACACATTTAATTCGGCTTTTATTCGATAGGTAATTAATTCAACTTCTTAGGATTTTACCATTAGGCAATGATTTTCAATGTTTCAATCCTAGATGGTTTCCTCTCACTAGACAATTTAATTAAAATTGTTTGTCTTCACAATATGTATGTCGAATTGTGTTCATGAATGAATATAAAACTGTGGGCCTGATTATAACATCTCGAAAGCGACATCATCACGGCATCACCCATAGTACTTAGGTATAACTAAGCCAATCTTTGTCACGATTACTAAGGTATAAGCATTAGCGACGAGAGGATGAATCTTATTTCAGCATTACGATTGCAAGACCAAGCAATACTACTCCCCAAAGTAGATTAAGTGACTTTCCTAGTGTGACTGCTGGACACTAGGTACTCTTATAGGTTGTTGTTCATTGTAAAAATTAAGTGAAATATGATATGGTAAATTTTAAAATAGAAAAATTCAATGAGAGTGTTTTTTTAGGCTATGGAAAATGAAAAGGGCAGCCATCATGAGGATGAAATGTGAAACCACCAGTTTGCTGGATCCAGAAAAGATAAGGAGAGAGTGTTGTTTATCTCCATTCTTGGTATATCTTTTTCATAGCAGTGAATGACTGTCAGGTGTTTGAAGAAAGACTAAGTGAATAAATGGAGTTTTGTTGCATCTTGGGTTTTACAGTTCAAGAACTGGTGTGGTCTTGGAGAAGAAATTAAAATTCCAGAGAAGACCATGACCATCAAGAGAGGTTCTGAAAAGAATACCCCAGAAGGAAAGGTGATGATCCTCATGAGGAGAGGAAGATGTGGTCATGAGTGTGGTATGTTTTGTGAAGGACGTCCAGAGAGCTGAGATGAGGCTGTGATCGAGGATATGAGACGTCTTGCTGGTTTGCAAGAAGAGAACTGAGAGAGAGCAGGCATAGTGAGACACCACCATCGGTGTGAGCTATAGTCAGGGCATCTTCTGGTGTGTGGCTGTGTAAGAGAACTGAAAGAGAAGAGGCATGAGTGAAATGTCCTCTGGTGTGGTGTGTTCTTTGTGGCCCATGAGTGATACAGTGGCATGATAGAGCTGCTGGTGTTGTCAGCCAGTGGGAGGGTCTTCATGCTGTCTCGGTGTAGAGAGGATGCTGGGTGCATGGGCTAGAGGACGTGAGCAAATGTTCTGGAAATTGGTCTATGCAGGCTGCAGTTAGTCAAACATGGTAGATAGTCTTAGAGTTGGGTACGCCATCACTACTAATGCTCTAGGTAATGGAGGACTGGGATAGAAGGAGCAAGAGGTTTCCTTGCTTGTGTCTGGTCATGCATACAGTGCATGGGACTGCTTCTAGGTGTAATCAAGTCTTTGTAAGAGATCTTGGGTTTCTTTGTCTCAAACTTGTTCTCATGCATTAACACCATTTGAAACGTCTTCTGTATGACATTGGAGGAGTAGTTCAATGTGGTGAAGAAAGTTGTTAAACTGATTCCTGTGAGGTCAAAGGTTTAGAATCATTCAACCTGATGCATGATCTCCTTGCCCCAGTTGCATTGGATGGTATCCATCTGTGTTGACTTGTGGATGTTTCTAACTCCAAGGATGATGAAGCTATATATAAAGTTCTGGGACGATGTGAGGTAGTAAGACTCCTCCTGTTTAAGAAGGGCTGGCTGCTGGCTACTGGCTGCTGGCTGCTGGCTGCGCTGCTGGCTGCCTAAGCTGCAGGTGTTTATTTTATTTTTATGGATTTGTTGTGCCCATGTGACTGCACTGGTATGGGATTCCATGTGGTTATGGTGGTGTTCTTAAGGTGCAATGGGCCAAGCAATGAGTGGTGAAAAAACCCAGGAATGATGCTCAGATTAAGGTGAAGCATGTTGCTGAATTTTTTGGTAAACAAGGAGCAATGAGGGATAATCTCATTGAGGTGGAGCCTACCAACATCAAGGGACTTATGGCAGAAGCGTGGACCAAGGTTTGGGTTGGTTCAACCTAGTGTGGTGCTGTTTCCTAGAGAAGCTCCGGTTTCAGCTGTGCCATTGGGTTGGCTATCTGTTAAAAAAGGTGTACTGCTGCTCAATTTCAGAACTTCTTACAAAGTGGCTGGAATGGTTTCTATAGTGATGAGAAAGCTACTGACCTGTTTGAAGAAAATGAGGGCCAGAGTGGAGTTTGTGGTCACGTGTGTGTCCACTCATTTTATGGTCTTTAGTTTAAGCTAGATGTTAGCTGGTTGTTAAATAGAGTTGATAAAACATTGTGTAGATAACAGTTCTCTGTAATCAGACACTTAATACATATGTTGTTAGGTTGTTTGGTCTGACAGTTTTTTTGGAGAGAACTCTTGGAAGGATTGATCTGAGCAGAGATCCAGGGGAATGAGAGGTGAGAGAGACCCGTGCCTTTGCTTGGTGCATGTTCTGTTCTTGTATGCAGATGTTATTTTCTGGTTGAATAAAATCTCTGGAATTTTCTCTCCTTTTCTTCTTCGTTTTGGCACCATGGATAATCTTTGTATCCAGTTTAAAGGAAGCTGCTTGTAAGGTCTGATCACAACAGCCTCATAGGCTATATATTTTTTCTTGATAAGTTTTGAAGTTCATCCGAGCAACACGAATCAAATTAAAAGCCTAAATCACTTATCTAATGTGAGGAATTCAAATACTTGATCCAATGTGAAAGCTAACAAGGTTGTCGATTGTTTCTAATGGTTTCTTTCTTCTCATAGTGAAGAAAAGATTTGAATCAATGTTTCTCCACAGCCATGTTCAAGCCCAAATTCAAGAAGTCCATCTTTGGTTCCCTTTTCTGTAGAAATTTGGACCATAATTTACGAGAAAGGAATATACATGAAGGAAGAGAATTTGTAGGAAGGAATATACATTATTTGAGAGTGAAATATTAAAACCAAACTATTCTAATCAATATTACCTATCATTTTCAGTTCTTTTTCCTTTTCTGGATAATAATGAAAGATAATATTGGGGTTCTTTTTCCTTTTGCAAGATTATGTGCTCTATTTCATGTGAGACCCTCTATTGAGATGTAATGATCATCATTCGGTACTTATTTCTGATACGCACTTGGTCTATTATCTTACAGGTCTTCATGAATATCCTTAGGTGACATAAAACTCAAACTCTTCTCTCCTCCCAGGTACTTATTTATGATACTTGTTCTTTTCTTACGAATGCTACATTTTTCTTCTCAGTGAAGAAAAGTTTGTATGAGTTTCTTGGCAAAACATATTGTGTTTTCTTCTGAATGCTATATTTTGTTACATATTAGGATGAGTCACTTTTTCAATACTTGAAAAAAAAGATAATAATTTTGCAAGTGTGAGGGGATAGAGAAAGATGAAAGGGTGGGTTCGGAAAACTCATGAAAAGATTGGTAGCAACACCCTTTTTGGAATGATGAATTAAAAATGGGTTTGGCTTTATTTCCAAAGGAAGTAAATCACTAACGATGAAATGCTTTTATTTTTGTGAAACAGAGTGGAAGGGAACACGATTTATCAGTAAATGGCCACAGAATCCACATCGCTGGTCTTGTCAAGAGAGCTCTTTTGAAACCTTAGCCCACAAGGGAAGTAATGGCTGAAATTCAAGGTAAGAAACCCACTATGATGCAGCTTGTCCTTATCCTTCCCCAACCATAATATCATATCCATTAAATATGATCATGGGTCCAGGAGTGTTTTAACTCCCCCTCTACCCGGGAGCCTTAATTTAAAGTGAAATTAGTAGTGTTTAAAAATTCGGATTGATAAGTATTTTTATCATCGATTCGATCTTTCATCATAAATTAATATTTTTTGATTTAATCATTAAGCGGAGTGCTAAAACATTGAAAATTGAGTGTACAAAAAATTTCCAAACTCTAAGTCTTTATAAAAGCAAGTAATAACCAGCATAATGAATATAATAAAAGAATACACAGTGGCATTGTGACAAATCAACATGGTAGCAGATCATATTCTCAACCAATCTTTGGATATCTTCTTGTTCTACTCTATCTTGACCTCAAAACACAAAAGTAAGAAAGATCAAACTTGATATTCTTTTTACTTCCCCATCGACCTTTAATTTTTACTTAACATTACATAGTAATGAGTGAACACAGTAAACGAATGCAAATCAATAGACCGGTGTAATAGAAACATACTTTCGGTTTTGAATCCATTTTAGTAGAGCATTTGTAAATATTCATGTTTTAATTGAGCAGAGCAAAACAAAAACATATAATACGAGATATAGATAGAGAATAAATTAATAATATACCTTACGAAACTAATAGGAAGTTATAAAATGAATAGTATCCTTGAATAATTAGTGTTTCCTTCTATTCTTGAAATAGTGAAATTCACTTTCAAAGCTTATTGAATCATAAGCATACAAAAAGATCTACAAACAACATTTGTGCCTATGGGGATGGTTTCTAGCATAGGTGACTCTTTTTCTAAGAGTAGCCATTTGACAATTTTAGCCACAAAATAAAATATGCACATCACAGATCTCCTCATTGCCAACACAAAATATGGAACTAAAATACCTAGCAAATCAGTAATGCTCAAATAGAACCATTGATCCAGCTTATAGTCACCATCAATATTGTACTCAACATCACTTCGCCTTTTATATAAATCTTCATCTTGGCACTTTATGACTAGCGGAGTTCCACAAAGATTTGGTTTTCCAGCAAAAGCCAACTCTTAGAAAGTTAACTCTGCATACGGCCTCCTAAACTTTCCGCTCGAATATCTGACGAAAACTCTTGGTTTTGGTGTCCATGCGTTACCCTCGTCGAGACGACCACCCGAGCTCCGTAGATCTTAGAGAGTGAACTCTCTCTACGCTCTCTCTTCTCACCTCTGTTTTGGGATCCATTTGAAAATGGGCTTTTCCCATTTTGCCCTCCTTTATTCAATTAACTTAAGTTTGTTTAAGTGGCACATTGCCTGCGTGTCCACTCCAGTCTACGAGTTAGTTTACGTAACAAAGCTTGATTCATTTCTTTTCAGTTCAATTTATTTTAAATGAACTTAGCTCAAGCCATTTCCCGACTTCCGAGATTTTCGTAAAAATCTCGTCCCTATATTCACTGGCGACCCATCACCTAGATAATCGTAAAATTCCAACTGTCTCAGAATTCGACAAAACTTTTCTAGGTCACTAGATTTCACGAGAGGAATCTAATGGCGTAGTCCGTTTCGTCATCTGAGATCTAGAGAATTTTCTAGGCTTCCTCAGATATTTGGCAACTTTTACCGTTTTGCCATTTTCGAGAGAAAAATTAAAATTTTCCGGAGTTTTACATAGATTCGTATTAGCTCTATTAAAGTAAAGATGTATGATGTGATTTTATGTGAGAATCCAATTTTGAATGAGAAGTCAAAGCATGTTGTCAAATATCAATTCATTATGGAAGTAATTGAGCAGGCAACGTGAGAGTGGGAGGCTCTTAGTCAGTGGAGACATTTTCTCATAAATATAATCTGTGTCTTGAAAAACTTAATTGAATAGAAAACTTGGTAATTTTCTGCCATTGCTATTGTTTACTAGAATCTCTATTGATTCATTATTTTTCGGTTTTTGCTTGAGAATGTTGGTAATATTTTCTATGACAAGGTAGCCTCTGTTATATGTTTACTTAAGGTTTGTCTGTATGTTTTTAAGCAAATGGTAATAGTTGTTACTACGATGAAACTTTTGGGTTTATCAGATTTTGGCTTAAATGAGTTTTACTGTATTACTTATTGTTTTTTCATAATGCCGGGTTTGAAGATGGGTTCTCTGTATTTGGTGATGTAGGCATTTGAGATTTCGGTGATTAAGCTTTTGGCAGAAACTAAATTGTACTTTATGAGTTGGGAATAAAAAATTACCAAGTTTTTGTTCAATAGCAATAACATGTAACTAGACGTTTCTACAAAGGTTTTACCGGTTGCAAGTTTAAGCATTGTGAACATGCTAGGGCGGTTAGGAAGTTATATCTTTGTTTGGTGTTCTTGATGCTTACACAACCCGGTTATAAAATAAATCGAACAAAGTTGTGGGTTTCTTTCGAAAGCTCTTACATTAGTTATAACTACATGAAATAGAGAATAAAACGGGGTTTGGGATTCAAACACATTAACACCAAACCTGGGGTCATACATTCCCAAGTGAAATTAACAAGCGTAGGTCTCAATACAAATTAATAATATAGAGGTATTGCACCTTGGCAACTCAAGCTTTTATATTTTTATCTGACCATTTCATAAAGCATCCAAGTGAAAAAGGCCTAAGATTACAAAACAATAAAAGAGCATGCTTGGCATCCAATGCGAGTGTAAGTACTTAACCATTACGAAGAAGTGTGGAAACCTTTTGGTTTCCTGATGGAAAATATAAAGCAAAACAAATATAATAAAAAAATTCTTTAAATTTTATATATTTTATTCTTAGTCCTTATATATAGAGATAACCAAATAAAATGAGTTCAATAAACATATAAAATTAATTTATTAAGTTTAAACATTATTTTTATTTTCCTCTTACTTCTCGTTATTTTCTTCTATATTTTTCTTTAAAGAGATTTTACGAAACTCTTAAGTGGCAATTTTCTTTTAAATTTTTAGTAACAATTTTTTGTAGTGGGGCATTTATTAATTCTATTACAATGGGAAAATTGTTTTCTTTTGGATAGCATTTAAAAGAAATATAACCTTTAAAATCTGACTTATCTTAACGAAGACACTTTTCTTAGTACATCACATCAAATAAAATTAGAATTAGAGTGCAAATTAGTAGCATACACCTTCAGCTAGAGAAAGTTAGTAAATTCACTCCCAGTGAGATCATAAGGAATACGATTTATTTCCTTTGGGTATGATTCAGCATAGGTCACTCTTTTCTAAAGAGTAGCCATTTGACAATTTTGTCCACAAAATCAAATATGCATCACACCAGATCTCCTCATTTACTTGACACAAATATGGAACTAAATGCTGACAAATCATTATTCTCAAATAGAACCATTGATCAACAAAGCTATTATCAATTTTGTCCTCAACACTTTTATCTGTACCTTCATCTTGACACTTTATGACTAGCGGAGCTCCACAAAGATTTGGATTTCTAGCAAAGGCAGACTCTGTGAAAGTTGACATTTGCCCAATAAAAGGGGTCTTCTCGGAGAAATTGTTATGTGATAGATTCAAGTAACCCAAAGATGATAATAAGGACATGCTTGAAGGAATGGAGCCGAAAAGTGTGGCGCTGAGCCAGGGTGTCCGTTGACTACCGTCGACACAACGGAAAATCTGCCATCGTATCTGAGATGCATGCACAGTAAAAAATAGCCTCTTGTTTGCCTGAGCCAATCTTTGAAATAATTATACTCAACTATATTCTCATAGTTATCATGTTTGTTCTACAAAGGTTATACATATTTACAAAATATTTACTCAAAGCCACATGTGGCTTTCTTCTCAAAAAAGATACCTCTTTGCTTGTCTGGTCTCCTTGGATAGTCCTGTGCACCGAAAGGGGTCCCACGACGGGGTGAGCAAAGCCTAGTAGAGAATCTTCCTGGGGTTACTCCCCACCTAAAATGCATACGTAGCATATATAAACAAACAATCACATTCCATACAAATTATTTTCTATATGATGTCTATATCATGCATGAGATCACGACCCTCATGCTCACCACTTGCAGAATTGTGAGCTCCCTCACTGGAATGCGAATGTGAAACAAAACCAGTCACATACCACTATTTAAACCATTGGAAAACCCTCGATTTATTTATCAAAACTTATTTTGATTCTTTTCCCTTTATTTTGTGGGCCCACAGTTTCGGGTTTATAGTGTTAGAGACGCCGCGCGCCTTTTCAACATTTTCACGAACTTATCGCAGGGATTCATGTCTAGCAAGTAGATAACATTTGGGACTTTCACCACGAAGAGGATCTGACATCGCTTGAAACATGTAATTTATCATTTTGATCATTTACACACTACGTGAATCTCTACCTTGGACTTTGTCCCATTTTCCCGAGTTCATGACCCACTCACCAACGATGAATAAACCTTAACACCCACACGGAGCTTGGCGCGATAAGCGACCGTGCATATGAAATACATGATGCGATGCATTTTCCTCATGTTACATGCATGAATAAGAGCTACATGAAACATTTACACTCCATGGAAAATTATAATTTGCTCATATAATCTACCTCCATTACAAAACATATCATTTTGTAAAATATGCATCGATATCACGTTTCACAGAAGCGCATGTTATTCGAAGCAAGCCATAACACACACTTGAGGTCTCAACTTGGGACCATTCAGCAGGAGTACCTCCGACCCCTTCACAAACATAGACCATATTGGTTCCCGATCATTGTCATCTCATCAACAAATCACAACATCTAAACTTTCGGTTCTAGTAAAACTCCCCAACCACAGTCGCCTGTAGGTCCTTAAAATCCGTACCTTAGTCGAGGCTTGGAACTAATTCATAGCTCTGTGGCCTCCCAACCACCATTATAAAGCCTTTAGGCTAAAGTAAACCAAGTAGGAAATATCCTACCTCTTGGGTTTGTGAAACTCCAACTTTTTTAGTGTCCACACGTAGATCCCAGCTGCGTGCACCAACTTTAGTCCTCCCGAACTTCGAGCGATCCAGCGAGAAACGGAAAATCCTCCTTTTCCTTTCCTCCGTCTCCTTTCTTCCTTTTCTCTACGGATTCTTTCCCTTTCTTTTTCCTTCTTCCTTCTTTTCCTTCCTTTTGCTTTTCTTTTCACTTTCTCATTTTCTATCTCATTTCTCCTTATTTCTCTTTGCATTTCTCCTCATTTTTTGGTCATTTCTCACCCATTTGGAGAAAGCACTCATTCGATCCAAAGGATGCAATTTTCCTCCTCCTTTCCTCTACCCATTTGTGTAGCCAACGCTTTTTCCATTTCTTTTTCTTATTTCTTAAATCCATTTTGTGACATCATCGCCACATGGCTTCATGTGAGCGTGATTCAATTCCACACATGGCTAATTGTGAGCCATGTGGAATCCATACCCTCCATGTGGCTCAATGTGAGCCATTCGTTCAATGCCGAGTGTCACTTTCTTGTGGTGCCATGTGGCATCTCCTCTCACTTGCCATGTGTCGTGGAGCGCCGCGTGCTCAGCATTGAAATCCGAACGCCTCGGAATCGGCGAAATTTGACGTGGTAGCTAAATTTCGCGAGACAATTTCAACGGAGAAGTCCGTTTCGTCATCCGAGATCTAGAAAAATTCTGGATTTTTACCGAAATTACAATTTTGCCCTTTTTGAGAAAATTGGAATTTTCTCGGGTCTTACATTCTCCCCTCCTTAAAAAATTTCGTCGAGGTGTTGCCCTTTCTTTATCGACCATGTGCATATGTAACCTTACTAACTCGAGCTAGTGTCGTGAGGCGTACATCTAATAATTACTTCTACCACTCTAAGGTCCGTCACGCCATTCTTGCGACTCGATCTACAGAAGAATCAAATTTCTCTACCTCTGGGGAAGAATTTCCTCATGATACCGTTTTTTTTTTTTTTTCTAGGCCTCGGCCTCTATACTGAACTACCACACAAGATGCAATAATAATAAACATAATGCCTATCAGCACATGCGGGAGTGAAACATACCACATCGGCTGATACTTGCGCTCATTTTGGTGCCATAGCGTGAACCTTTCCCTTGTGTCTGAGTCTGACTTGTGAGCCACAGCCTTGACCTCGACCATTCTCTGGCCCCTTTGGCTGTCACGGCCTCTAGAGGGGCGCTTGTGGCACCCTTGTGAGCCCGATTCTCGACCCACCTTTGGGTGAAGGAACAACTGAGTCGTCTGTCCTTTGATATTTGGACTGTGGCTCAAAACCACAGGATCCTGCCTCAGAGTGGGCAATCCCTCTTCATGTGTCGGTGAAATTGCTTAATAAGCATATCATGGCCAGAAATTTGCTCCCCCAATATCTGTCGCTATGCGAACTAAGGCTCTTTGCCTCTTTCTGTCTTGCTTGGAGAGAAAGTGATCTCCCTTCCTCTTCTTTTCATTATCCCAGAATGCCTGCGTGCATCTCGATCTCTCTCTCTGGTGTTTGTCTGACCATGAATCATATCATGGCGGAGACTCACAATCTTGCCACAGAATGGACAACTTCAGCCCATTCTCAAACCTCGACTTTGGCCATAATGCGTAGCCACATGGTATTAGACGAATGCGGCTAACTCCGTGAATCTAGCCACATAATCCATCACTGTCATCGCTCCCTGCTTCAGCTCTAGGAAGTCCTGAGCTTTGGCATGTCTCGCGGTTTCTAGAAAATACTTACTCATATGAGCAGCTCACAGCTTATTCTTTATGTGCAGTAATTTTAATTGATGTGTTTTAAAATTGAATTATTAAATTTAATTTTCGTAGGTATATATTTATTAATCTAAAGAGTTATTTGGGACATAATATGTTATTTTGACCCTACAAATTATCTAAATAATTACCATTATGCATTATTAATTGTAATATATACATTTTATATTATTGTTGGGATTTTAATTAGATAAAGTGCCCAAATCAAGTGTAATTAGGGACTAATTGTATGGTTTAAGTTTAGAGGAGAGAAAAGGAGATTTAAGCTGACTTTTTAATTGTCCAAACCTCCACCTTCTCTCTCTCTCTGAGCACCTCACGGTAGCCACCCTAGGCGCCGTTCGATGATTCAGGCCAGCGATCGGCCCGTCGGCACCGGAAAAGGTAATCCGCTCGGCCACCCTTGTATTGCTTAGGTTCCTTTGAATGCTACCGTCTCGCGGAATCACGCCGCAGACTCTCTCCTCGCCCGCTATTTGCGTAGACGTTGACCATTCAGAGCCACCTCCCGGAGTCCCAAACCGACACGGTCAGACTCCTCGCCCCAAAACTTAGGATCTATAGTGAGCCGCATTTGAGTGATAATTATAAAGAATCGAACACATTCCATCTGATGTACTCACATTTAACATGAAGCAGTACTTCTAATCTCTTCTGTGTTTGGACTTGTGCGGAGTCTTTTAGGTTTAAAAGCGTAAGTGCACAGGATGTAAGCTCGGGAGGCTAATATGAAGCAATGTAGATGTCGGAGTGAGCAATTGTAAAGTCTGGGAGCCCCAGTGAAGCAAGGGAAAGCAGCGGAGGGACAAGTCCTCTGGGTAGGACTTAAGTCTACGGTAGAACTTCATGAAAAGCTGCGGTGAGCAACTCACTGCAGTGGGACTTAAAGTCCTACAGTAGGACTGACTGCGAGATTGTCCAAGAATTCACTCCATACGCGAGGGCACTCTCGGAAGCAAACCAAAAATGGAAGGATCACTTTGGAAGGGACTATAAAAGGAGAGGATACAAGTATTTTAGGAATGTTATGTTTTTTTTCTTTTTCTCTCGGAAGTTTTTTGGCCTTCTTTTTAGTTCTTCAATTCTAGGGTTTTAAGTAATAATAGTTTTTCTCCATCTTCTCGTGTGGTACTTTGTAGATCCAGATTTCAGATTTCCTTTCTTTTTAGAAGTTTCGGATTAGAGTTTGCAATCTTTCGGCACAAATGTTGTTCTACTTTAAATCTTCGTATTATATATTCCTCATTCTCGGTTTACAAATTAACAGTTTCTTCAAGATCCTGTTTTTATGATTAATTGTTCTTCAACTTTAATCATTCATATAAATTACCATGGAGTTCTAAACCCCTCTTCTTTGGGATCATCTGGAAACTCGCGATCAAGGTAAAGTCCTCAATTCCTCTATTGATTTTTAAGCCGGATTGTGTAATATTGATCACTTGTGTAGAAAGGTTTTAAACCATTAGTTGGGCAAATTCTTAAACAACGTGTTAACGAGATATTCCATTACGTTGTGCTTGATCATAATGCCCGACTAAGGGTTCGTTTTAATTGAACAAGTGTTTAGTATTTCTCGATCATCTTTATTTTCCAAAGGCATTCAAAAGATAAATCCTCCTTCGACGACCGTTTCTCAATGGTTCCTAGATGAGTTTATAAAATAAGAGGTGGGACTTACCTGATCAAAGTGAGTGGAACCCTAAAAATCCCAGCAATTGTCTTTCTATTTTAAAACATTCAAACCAATCAATCATTCAATCAAACAACACAACATTGCGAGTTTTCTTTAAACCATACTTTAGTGGAGAATAGCTCTATTGATCCAATGAATCGAGACCACTCCCCTGTGGAGATGACTGTGGATTCCCACAGTATTCTGATACTAGGCGACTATGAATTCCCTACGCTTGCGGGAATAGAATTAAGGCATACTAATCGGGGCCAGAGCATTTTTTGGCGCGGTTGGGAGTGGCGACTAACAAGTTGATGAAGAGAGCTAGAGGAGTAATTTGCAATTGCATTGCAAATCAGGTATGTTCTTATTTTCTTTATTTTGTTTTATTTCAGTTAGAAATTTTTGGTGGAATACGAGACGGTGAGTAGTGCATGTCGGTCACGGGCTGTAGCAGGCAAAATCGACTAGTAGAACCACGTATCTCCTCGACCACGAGGAATCCATAGTAAACGGTGTCTCAAGATAACATTTTACCTCCAGTGGATGATAGAATCGGCAAAGGACTACATGAGCCTCCTGACATGGGACGTGCGGCACTCGATAAACCCGGTGCTAGGAGGATGGTAACAGCCGGCCAAATCAATATAGAGTTCCTCTGCTCCTTTTCCCAGCGTGAAAGAACCCTTCCAAGAAATTCTGCAACCTCGAGAGGACCACAGCAAATTCTTGAAGTCGCAGCTACGATGGGACGATCAATTCTTGATGAAGTCGGATGTCGTCAGGTCTTACACTTTTGTTTACCGAGGGTTCGAATACGGGAACCCTTACACTCATTCATGAGGGATTTCGAGGATGTTTGCGAGTTCATTCCTCTCCATAGGTTCCCCTCTCCATTATACACATTTGGTCTTATTTCCTTTTGCTTTAAGAGCCAAATCTGGTTTCATTCGCACCTAGTCGATCTTTACATTGGGAAAACATGCGGAATGAATTCCTCGATAAGTTTTCCCTCACGCGTGCAATGCCCTCATGCGAGCAATTGAACTTTAAAAAAGCGGGTGAACCCTTAGCGTGATGTGGGAAGATATAAGGATCTCCTCCATGCTATCCCTTATCATGGACTAGATGTTGGACAAATCTGTGCATACTTTCATCAAGGATTGTCTTTAAGTAATAAACAGTACATCCAAATGATGTGTGCAGGAGAATTTTATGAAAAGAGTGCTAGGGAAGCAATTCAACTTTTTGACACTATAGCAGAGAATGCTCGAACTTGGGAGACAAACACTTCTTTAGACACTGCTAAAGTGCATAACCGCTGTGGTGGTGGAGATCCACCACTAGAAGATAGTAGGTACAGGGCCAAGTTGCCAATTTGACAAAAATTAGGGCATAAGTAGAGATGAAGAAATTGAGCGAGGTAACAAGGGTGTGCCTCGATTGCCTGGTACCAAATGGACCTAGAGTAGAGGCCATGTATTATAATAAGATGACCACACACACTTTCGACCATTAAGCGCCCGAATCTTCCTCAGTTAAAGGAGCCATTGGAGTGGAACAACCCGATGCCCTTAATTACCAAAGAAACCTTTCAACTCCCATACTGCGAAACTTACAATCTGGTTGGGGGTAAGCATCCTAATTTTAAATTTGGAGAAATGAGGAGGATTACCTAACTGCCAAACAACCAAGGCCCTCACTATCGAACCAAGGTTTTCGGAAATTCCATTCCTCGTTTCAGTCGAGGCCCCCGAGTTCGGAAACTCTAATCAGGTCATCATCCACGAACCAAGAATCAAAACTCACAGCCTTACCAACCTCCACGCATAAGAGAAGTCCTAGAGGACATAGTCACACCGCAGTTCGTACAAACCCGACCAAACTTCACAAACCTGAAATTGACGCCACGAATGATGTGAGATCACAGATAACGAGTTAACCTCGTATAGGTAACCTTGACAAGAAAAGGAAACTTCCATCACCAGCCCATCCAAAACCCTGGACCAGTGTGGGAAGTTTAGGTTGATTCAAGTGAGGTACCTTTGAACATTGTAAGGCGGTCCTGCCCGAGTGGTAGGTAGTCGACAAAACTATTCAACAGGAACCATCCGCAAGAGTCTCGAGTGAATTAGCTAGAGAGGATGAAAAATCAGACACACCTCATGTCCTAATACAAATGGCAAGACAAGCAACCAGGAGAACTAAGTCCACAACCATATCCCTCCGGCTCCATACCCTGCAGTAGGCTAAGGCACAAGAGAGTGAACAACCATGCTGAAATTTATGAGTTGTTCCAAGCGGTCGAAACTGAACATTCCCTTGTTAGATGCCATTAAGCAAATCCCATCATATGCTAAATTTCTGAAGGATTTGCCTGATAAAAGAAGCAGGTGTCGACAAGGGAGGCATTCATGTTGAACAATCTCGTCCCTAATTCGAACAACTTGCCCCATGAAAATACAAAAAGACCCGGGTAGTCCTACTATTTCTATAGTAGTTGGAAATTCCAAAGTTGGGCATGCTTTAGTGGACTTAGGGGCAAGTGTTAATCTGTTGCCTTACTCGGTATGGACCTAGGGTTGCAGGAGAATTTAGAGCCAACCAATATCACCCTCCAGATTGGCTGTGGCGATTGTCGAAAATTCCTGGGAATAGTAAGGATGTGCGGTCGAGTGGATAATTTTACTTCACATCGATTTTGCTGGTGCTTGACACTCAACGGTAGTGGGCAGAGGAACTCAATCGGTAATTCTTGGTCGACCATTCTTATGTTGCTAATGCCATCATACATTGTAGGGAGGCCTAATGACACTTTCATTTGGGAACATGATTTGTTAATCTGAATATTTTCAATGTACTCAAAGGAATGGGAGATGAAGAAGATATTGGTGAAATTAACATGGTTGACTCCGTGGTACAAAAATACCTGGATAATGTCTCACATGATGATCCTCTTAAGTCGTATGCAGTCAGCCGAATTGGGATGAGAGTGACCACTTTGGGTCGAAATTTCTCACTCTATATTGAGCATAAAGATGTATTTGAAGTTCGCAATTGGGTACTAAATTTGAACCTTTGCCTTGAATAGAGGATAAGACATTGCCTTGGAAGAAACCACCTAAGCTAGAGCTAAAACCTTTACCAACACATCTTAAATATGCATTCTTAGGGAGCGGGACACTTTTCAAATTGTGCCTCTTCTTCCTTAGACGTGACTCGAGAAATACTTTTGGAAATATTGAAGCATGATGCTGAACTGGGCAATTGCAGATATTAAAGTAGCGCAGTTTTACATAGAATTCACCCCAGAGGATGTTAAACCTTCTAGGCAACCACGAGAGGCGATTGAACCCGATAATGAAAGAAGTGGTGAAAAGAGTGTTAAAACTCTTGGATATGGGGTTATTTACACATTAGGATAGTAAGTAAGGTTAGTTCAACACGGGTAGTTCTAAAGTCTGGAGTCACGATGTGGTGCCAGTAATAATGGGCTTATTCTCGTGTCTCTAGGGATGGAGGGGTGTGCATAGACATGAGCTTAATCACGGGTACTAGGAAAGACCATTTCCTCTTCCATTTGTGGATCGGATGTTAGAGCGGGATTCGCGGGGCATGAATTTTATTGTTTTCTTGATGGGTACTCAGTCTGATCAAATTGGATAGCTTTAGAAGATCGAAAAACTACATTTACTTGCCCTTTTGGTACCTTCGCCTTTAGGAAAATGCCTTTTGGATGTACAATGCACGGAACTTTCCAACGATTGTATGATGGGTATTTTGTTGACATGATAGAAATCATATTGGAGATTTTCATGGATGATTTCGGTTTTGGTGACTCATTTGAGGGCTGTTTAGAGAGAACCTCGTGGGTTTTGGAGAGGTGTCAAGAGAGAAAAATCTTGTGTTAAATTGGGAGAAATGTCACTTCATGGTAACCTGAGGAATTGTTTGAGCCACATTGTATCAAAAGATGGAATCGAAGTTGATAAGGCCAAAGTTGATCGATTTCCAACCTCCTACTCTAAGTGTGTTAGAGACATAAGGTCATTCTTGGGCCATGCTGAGGTATTCTCGAAGGTTTATAAAGATTTTAGTGCTATGGCAGGCCCTTATGTACTTTACTTGCTAAAGATGTCCCTTTCACATGGTCTGAAAGCTTGTGACCTTTGCTTTTGCTAGCTGAAACCATGTTAGTATCACCCGTCATCACGGTCTCCTAATTGGGACCTCCCATTTGAGATCATGTGCGATGCTTAAGCGATTATGCCACTGGGAAATTTGTGTTAGGAGGAGGGAGGACAAAAGGCTTTTGTCATTTACTATGCTAGTAAGACACTGGGCTCGCGGGCCAACTATACAACCACGGAAAAGAGTTTCTAGCAGGTTGTCTTTGCTCACAGAAAAATTCAGGTCATATATTGTTGCTCCCTGTGACCCGTCTTTCTGAATCATGCAGCTTTGAAATACTTGCTCTCTAGCGGGATCTGAAACGAGTTGACTAGGTGGATTTTACTGCGTATCAAGAATTCAACTTGACCATTAAAGATAAAAAGAGGGTTGAGAATGTGGTTCTTTGACCACTTATCTCGATTAATTTCCAATCCCAGGCTCCATGGCATACCCATAGGTGATAGCTTTCTGATGAGCAACTTTTGCTCTTGCACATTACCGGGTGAATGCGTGACATAGTGAATTACCTAGTCAGCGGCCCAAATTCAAGCTCAATGGTTCTCAGCGAAAAAAATTTTGTGAGATATTAAAAATACTATTTTGATGGTCATATCTATTTTAATCACATCCCGGATCAAATAATGAGAAGATGTGTACCAGATAGTGGCGATGCAATTTTAACTTTGCCATTACGAGCGCTGCGGAGGACATTTCACTTGAAAAAACGAGGCAATTTGCAAGGCGTAGGTTTTATTGCCTCTATTTAGATTGTTTTGATTTAACGAAACGTGTGCTCAATGCTAGCAACTAGGAGGGGTCACAAGCGATATGATGCCTCTTACCCCTGGTCTAATCATTGAAATTTTGGATTGTTGGGTATTGACTTCATAAGGGCCTTTCCCCCCTTCTTTTGGCTATCTCTATATTTTATTATCTGTTGACTATGTGTCTAAGTGGGTTGAGGCAATTCCAACGAGAACCAATGACCATAAAGTCGTTTTGAAATTTATAAAGGAACATATTTTTTCTCGTTTTGGAACGCCTCGGGCAATATTAGTGATGGTGGCTCCACTTTTCTGTCGATCTTTGAAAATCTATTAAAGAAATATGGAGTCATCCATAAAGTATCCTGACTTACCACCACGAGACCCGATGGTCGGTGGAGTTAGCCCGATAGGGAGATAAAGCACATTTTAGAAAAGGCAGTTTGCCGTCGAAAAGATTGGTCACTCCGTCTTACCCGATGCTCTATGGCGTACCGTGCGCTTTAAGCGTCATGGTATGTCTCTATAGGCTGGTTATGGCAAGGCTTGCCATTTGCCCGATGAATGGAACATAGGGCTTATTGGGTTTGTCGAACTTTTAACTCGACTAACTCCAAGCGGTAAAGCGTTTATTGCGGTTAAATAGACGAAGTTGGAGAAGTCGTATAGAAAGCTCCGAATTTACAAAGGCTGACTCAAGTCATTCCACGACAAATCCATTGCGGAAATCTTTTGAACCCAATCGGAAGTGTACGTACGTTCCGTTACATACATTTCACGGAAAGCTCGCTCGTTGGGTGGCCCTTTCATTGTTAAAGTGGTCTATCCATATGGGGCGGTGGCAATTAAAATCGGACCCATGGACACTTTCCTTCAAGGTGAATGGCCAGCATACCCAAAACCGTTCCTTGAACATTTTAATCCTCGAGAAACACCGCAGTGAAGGAATTTGGTAGACCCGCTCTGGCACTCTCCTTCAGAAATGTATCACTCTCAAGTGTTGTAAATAGTTTTGCTTTTATTTTTGTTCTTGTTTTCTTGTTTTTATTCTTTTTCCTTCATTTGCGTTATTTCCTTTTCTTTTCCATAACATAAAAAAATTTAAATCATGGGACTCTTGTTTCTGTGAGTCCTCCAATCTTGTTGTGGGGGTACCTTAGTTCAATGCATTGGGGACAATGCTTGTCTGTTAATGGGGTAGGTATACCTTGGTTGAATGTAACTATGCGCTCAGATATATGTTCGATTAGACAGGTCAAATTTTTCAAAATTTGCCTTTTGGAGTATTATGTTTTGCCACATTACCATCTGCTTGATCTCATATACTCTCCACATCATCTTATCGCATGCATCTTAAGCAAACACACAGCGAGCCTCATATTCTTAAGTAATTGTTTCCCCCTTGCATTCTACCTATTTTACTTCTCACCTTACCACGGACTTATGGCCAAAAATTTCTCCAATCTTGCATGATTGTTCCAGGTGTGCATCATTTAGGCCCGGTCGCGTAATTTCATGCATCATAGTCTTTATGGTTCTGCATAAGTGGAAAATGATTAGAGGCCATCATTTGTGCATGCAGGTGGATTTGTAGGTCTCAGCCCTTGCACCCATTTTGAGCTTTCGGTTTAGTAAGTTTAATCGAGACAGCAGGAATCCGAGATTCATTCAGACCATGGTAGATTCTCATGGAGAGTTGGAAGACATCCCGGGAATGAATTATAGTACAAAGTCTACAAATGCGTTGTGGTGAAATACGAACAGAGAAGCGGATATCGCGAGAAAAAAGAAAAACACGGATGAAAAGCAGTTAGACAAGTCAAGATCATGGCTACCACCATTCGAAAGTGGAAAATATATATATATTCATTATATATATATTCAAAAAAAAAGGAGAAGAAAGAAAAAAAAATCGGTGGACTTACGACAAAAGTGGGCGTGCAAAGTCTCTGGGATTTGGTTTGCTAAGTCCCTCTAGGTGGATCGGGCGGAAAGTGGGCATAAGGGTCTTTGTAACCCAAAAATGGGTTGCCTCTTCATTTTCCATTTGATTATATTAAGTCAAGGATTTGTGCCACACAGCTCTTGTTTCTCTTCTGAAAACACGACCAAGCCCGATTTGCGGGGTTCTGGTCCAAAGTTCCAGTTGATTACTTGCGGTCGATATCCATACGGGGTAAGCTACCGTTCTCCACTATTGTTGCTCTTCTCGATTAGATATGGACTTCTTTGGATGATTTTATTCTGCTGTTATTCTGCGATTGTTGGTTAGAAATTTGTCTTTGTCAAATGAGCGAAGCGCTACGGTATAGGAGCCAGCCCCGATTGTTAAAGTCGAGAGCAGTCTTTGGGGATATAATGATTTATTTACGGGCCATACGGGCGTTATTATCATTGCCATCTGGCGCGCGTTCGAAGAATACGAGGGAAAGGGAAGGCATCGAGGTCCTCATGGAGCGAGAAGCGGTGAAGAAAGAAAGCCCGATGCCACCCGGCCAGTGTGAAAAGAAGAAAAAGGAAAAGCAAGATTCTCATCTCTTGATGAGTTATCAAAGTGTCGATGAAATTGAGGCTATGTTTCTTAGAAGATTAAAGGTGACAGAAATGGGTTGATTAATGGCAAATAGAGGTTTCGATCTTGAGAGGGCGTCAATCTAGAAACATTTTATATACTCACCCCTGGGAGTAATTATACGAGAGATGAAAATATGCACTTTGTGCGCTCGGGGAGATAAGAGGTTATTTACCTTCGGTTGTTGAGGTTCTCCATTGAAGAAAATCAATGGATCCCTGAATACGTATTTAGAAACCTCGAGTGATGGGAAGCAACCGTGTCACTCACATTTCGATAGCACATGCCTTGCATTATGTTCGTCCTGACGCGTCAGACCGGCCTTATCCACTCAGGGCCATTACTAGTTTTGATGCCCGGCTTTTTGCGAGGCCATGCACCCATCACATTGCCATGGTGGATTTACAGAGACAAGAATTTATCCACTGGAAAGTTGAAGCCGGAATACGCCACGATGGGTAAGATCGTCCCACGTCGTGTTTGAATGGTTGTGAAGCTTCGGTCAAACGGTCGGTTGTTATACGAGTTGCTATTTGAAAGCTTATTGGTCTCTAAGTCGCATGGTGCGCGATGAGAGGATTTTACGATGTGCGTTAAGCCGGAATAACCAGTTTCCTCGCTTGTGACGTTATTGGCAGAAGAAGCGAGGATGAGGAACGATTAAAGAAGTGATACCTCGGGCGATCTGACTAAGACTATGGCGAGCGGCAGCCTGCCGACCCGCAGCCACGGTGCCTCGGCCCTACTCTTGGGACCACTTCTTCCAGTTCCGGCTACCTATGAGCACATCGCGCTGAAGAGGATGGAGGCGGCGGATCAAAGGGAGTGATTCGAGTGTATCCTTAGTAGCGAGAAGCGGTAGATGGCGATCTTGCCCGGGCTTGAGCCACATCTTCCATGGTGACCCGATAGCGGATGCTACCTTTCAGTTTAGAGGAGAGTGAAGAGTTAGGCATTTGCGTGGACGAGGACGCATTCTCCTCGATGAGGATGAGAGTGACAACGCATGCTCTTATTTAAGAAGGCTGTACTAGGGTGGTGTTGGCAATCGGGTAGTAGACCTTAACCATGTTATGCCAACACAGTTTTGATTTTCCCTTTTTCATTAAACCAGCAGTCATTACAAAACTGTTAGACCCCTTTGATTAAACTTGTGTTTTTACGTTCCTTTAGACTCTGCTGCGCAGTGGATTTGTTTTGTAAGTTGCGTACTTTATTTTGATCATTCTGACTCATTGCAAGCATGACTATCTTGCACTTCTTAAATCCACAGTCCCTAATCGAATAACCAATTTTGTGTTTGCATGTTATAATACTCATTGTGTGGAAGAATGTAGTTTGACGGTGGGTCATCAAAGGTGTAGCCTCGCGTGGGTGAAATTCTTTATTCCATAAGTGTTGTTTTGAGATCTTTGCAACTATATTATCTTAGGCGCTTGTTTGGTTCATACCTAGTGGGTAGTTTCATTCTAAATCTTGCTAGGGACTAGCCAAGATGCGGAATGAGAGGTGTGATGTGAATACACATTTGAGTGATAATTATAAGAGAATGAACACATTTAAACCACAATGTACTCACGTTTAGCGTAAACAGTACTTCCTAATCTCTTATTCCAGACTTGTGCGAGTCTTTTAGGTTTTAAAAATAAGTGCACAAGGATGTAGCTTCGGGGAAGCTAATATGGCTGAATGGTGTGGGTGAGCAATTGAAGAAGTCTCTTCGGGAACCCCGGCGAAGCTGAGGAAACACTTAGGAGGACAAGTCACCGGTGGGACTTAAGTCTACCGGTAGAACTTCTTTGAAAAGCCAGCGGTGATCAACTCCTGCAGGTGGGACCAAGGATCCTACCGGTGGGACCGCTATGGCTTGCGGGAATTGTCAGGAATTCACTCCCATGCGCGAGGGCACTCTCGGAAGCAAACCAAAATGGAGGATCCACTTTGGAGGACTATAAAAGGAGAGGATACAAGTATTTTAGGAATGTTATGTTTTTTTTCTTTTTCTCTCGGAAGTTTTTTGGCCTTCTTTTTAGTTCTTCAATTCTAGGGTTTTAAGTAATAATAGTTTTTCTCCATCTTCTCGTGTGGTACTTTGTAGATCAAGATTTCAGATTTCCTTTCTTTTTAGAAGTTTCGGATTAGAGAGTTTGCAATCTTCCAGCACAAATATTTTGTTCATAAATCTTCGTATTATATATTCCTCATTCTCGGTTTCAAGTTAACCTTGATTTCTTCAAGATCCTGTTTTATGATTAATTGTTCTTCAACTTTAATCATTCATATAAATTTTATGGAGTTCTAAACCCCTATTTGCTGGGATCTGAAGCCACCAGATCAGAGTAAGTCCCTCAAATTCCTCTATTGATTTTAAACGGATTGTGTAATGATCTCATATGTGTGAAAGGGTTTCCTTCATTAGTTGGGCAAAATTCACCCGACAGCGTGTTAGCAGAGATATTTCGGTACACGTTGTGGCAGTCATAATGCCAACTAAGGGTTCGTTTAATTGAGAACAAGTGTTTAGTATTTCTCGATCATCTTTATTTTCCAAAGGCATTCCAAAGATAAATCCTCCTTCGACTGACCGTTTCTCAATGGTTCCTAGATGATTTATAAAATAAGAGTGGGACTTACGATCAAAGTGAGTGGAACCCTAAAAATCCCGGCAATTGTCTTTACATTTTAAAACATTCAAACCAGTAATCATTCAATCAAAACAACACAACATTAAGTTTTTCTTTAAACCATACTTTTAGTGGAGAATAAGCTCCTATTGATCAACGAATCGGACCACTCCCTGTGGAGATGACGTAGTTCCCACGGTATTACAATGTTAGGCGACTATAATTCCTACGGCAGGGAATGGGAGTGGGCATACTAATCGGGGGCGACAATCTACCCTTGATGACATCCGATCTGTTTGCCGGTAAACGAAGATTGGGCTCTCGCGAGGTTGGGGGTATCGGGGCCGATTCCGGCCACTCGGTCGGTCCTCGACAGCGATCACCTTTTGGGTCCGCCAGGCTTTTGGCTTGGCGTGGGTGTCCTTGGAATCAAATTAAGCAACCCTCAGGTACCAGTACCATCCGGCGGCGGCGGACCTCGGGAAGCGAGCGAGGACAGAGCGTTCGTCGCCGTTCGTGGTTAGGCCCGGTGTGATCGATTTACTAGCATTGAGCCGGTAAAAGAATCTATACCCAAAAACGTGTGGGAACTCTAATCGTGTATTTATCAGATAATCGATTTTAATTGTTAAATAATGCGTTGAATATGTCCCTTGTATTTGGTTTCGTTGAATTAGTTACTTGTATTGTATGATCACTTGTTAGTTAATGGGAATTGATTGTGTATAATGAATACAATTGTTGAGTTGATGGATTGGGGCCAATTCGGGCAATAAGTAGTTGTGGCGGCTCGATGTTGTTCTTGTGTATATTGGAAATGTTATTTAAGCGAGGTTCTGGACTTGTTTCCACGGGAGTTAAGTCCGAGTTTTAGGGAGGTTGAATTTTGGTAGGGCCCAAATGTGCCTTATATCGATTACGCTTTTGGCCAGATTGTCTAGTCGAGTCTAGAAGTTAAGCAAACCTCGATCTCGATATTGTTATAATGCTCTATTCTAGATTGTCAACTGGCCTACGCCCAGGCGACTGAGAGTGTAGAGCGGCTGCGAGACAGATTCTTGTCGAGTTGATATCATATAGTTTTATGACACATCCTTCTGCATGCATTGCATAGCATTTATGGCATTAGGCTACTAATCATCGACATGATTATTACTATTAGAATTGTATTTACTATGGTAACTAAATTATTTAGTTGTTATGAAATATCTTGCATATGAAACATTATGATGATGGATGTGAGTGTGTATTGTTGGGGTGATGACTAACATTGCATTGTATTTGAAATGTTTGTAATAGGGAACTATAGCAGGACATACCACCTAATGGGTTACATCAGGACCGCGTGCATGCCGGTGTGTCAGTTAATATTATAGGTTTATGGTTATGGACATGAGTTCCACAGTTGAAGCGTTCTCTCGGGATGGGTAAGGTCCACAGTTGAAGCGTTACCTCTCAGGGCGCCGGCTATGGTTATGATATGTTAGTGGCTGGAGGTAAGGACCTGGTTGAGCATTTCGAAGCCGAGCTATAGGTTGTGGATTAAAGTGTCAGTGGAGTTAAGGACCACTGGTCGAGAGCATTCTCTCGGGCGCCGGAGTCTCATTGGATTTGGAAGGAAGTAGTAGGGCTTATAGTATTGGAATACATAGGGTCACTAATGTCTCGATTGTGATATTTGTGTTATGACAATAAACTATCTTTGTGTGCATTATACATGATTATGTGAACTTCCTTATTAATATAATTTTCATTACCATGTTTATATTATGAATTACTATAATTATGTATAACATTTTGGTTGTGGATATGGTATAAATTATGTGATATTAACTCACTCTCGAGTAGAGGCAGTCTCGATTTATTTCCAGTCTTTGTCGAGTCCTCCTTCTTGGATCCTTGATAACCCGCGAATTGCCTTCAAGTGATTACATGTGCTATTATGAAATGTATAAATCTTTGTCTATCTAATCTGAATTGTATCCCTTCTTGATTACTTTGGAATATTAGTATGTTTTGTAATTCAGATAATTCTGTTCATTTTGTGTATGATGACGGTGTATGTGGGATCGAGACTTTATTTCTCCCTATTGATGTTTGACATCTGAGCATATTATAAATATGCATGTGGATATATATAGGCAGGTGATCGTATGATAGTCGACATGAATTTTCCAATAAGGCTTACTACGGGTTTCGGTGGCCTTATGCCTTCCCATTCCTAGTGCGGGTCCACGGCCCCAGGAGTGAATTCGTGACAAAGTTGGTATCGGCTGTAGAGTTGCATTTCCTATGGCTTTAAGTCTAAGTTTCTAGTCACTAGCAGGAATTAGGATTGAGTTCGTCCTTGTCTGTTACCATTGCATCTAGTTTACGCCAGTGCGTTGGGAGTGCATTTGTTATCTTGATAGTCTTGTGTTTGCTAGTATGGGGCGTGGTCGGCTGATGCAGCGGCAGCAGCTGCCGAGGCTGCTCAGTTCTATGAGGAGGCCTAGGAGGCCAACTATGAGGTCGCTATGCAGTTTATGGTATTCATTTCAGTACAATGAGCTAGAAAGCGAGGCATGCTTCTAGCTTCAGTATTCATGTTTCAGTGGGTCTCAGGGTGCCCGTGATCTTGAGCGAGGATTGCTATAATGCTTAATTATTCGTATTACATACATGTTGTTTCGATTAATGATATTATAAGGTATAGCCTCGTTTACGCAATAGTTTATTCCCTTGCTAGATGACAGTGGCGAAGCGATTGCCAGTTTTTAGAATGACGTACAATGTTAGAATATGCTTGCTAGAGGTGGATGTTAGACCTTTAAGCCTCCTTTGTAGTTAAGAATACATGGATATTAAATCAGATTGAGAATTATTTCTAATTGTGGTTACACACTGGAATGATACTCCAAGAAGGTAGAAGTGACTGGTTCTTTCCGTCAAATCAGTGATAACATCAGAAGACTACAATTGAATTAGATTGGTTAGGTGAACGAAATTGGACGAGAATATTAGTCATGTGATTAACGAAGAGTAAGAATAAGCAGATGTTATATCCTTTGATGCTTGAAATCCAGAGAAACTTGAGCCTATACTAGTTTACTATTTGTTTGAAGCACTTAATGTGTGCAGTCCATAAAGAGGATAGTTATGACATTTCACTACTAGAATTGCATAATAAATGCAGAATTCAGACATAAAGAATGAGCATGCATCACTAGGGCATGCATCATAAATCATACATTCTACACACAGGCATACATTGCATTAGGATCATGCGTTGCAGCCCTTTTGTGATGAGGGACATCATCACCACAGTGCTAATGTTGTGAGAATTTTATTCAAGAAAACTATCAAAGATCTAAAAGATTTTTATGAAAGTGTATTCTATTAAAAGTATTTTATTAAAGTTTCATTGGCTTGAGGCTCTGCGGATGACAGGCTCATTGGTAATAACCATAGGTGTAATTGAAGGAATTTACTACGAAAGTTAGGAGCTATGATAAGTTATCATTATGAGTAATCTTAGCGAGTAATATGAGACCACCGAGTTTCCTTGGTTATATCACGTAATGATAGCATGATTGTTATCGTGTTAAATTAAAGTGATGCTGGGAAATGGTCTTATATTTTCTATCGTGTCCGATCTCTATGGTAGACATGGACCTCCTTGCAGATTTAATTACACTGGATGTGATGGATTTTGATGTGATACTGGGTATGGACTGGTTAGCTCAGCACTATGCCACCCTGGATTGCCGTGAGAAATAGGTGATTTTTCGGATTCCAGGGGATACAGAGTTTGGTTTCCGCGGTGAGGCGGATCCCAGGCCCTCCCAACTTGGTGTCGGCTAGTATACTTCGTGAATGTTACGCCGTGGATGTCGGATATCGGCTCTTGTATCGGGGACCTTGATGGTAGAGATAGGTAGAGTCGATAATGTCCCTATTGCTTGTGAATTTCCTGATGTTTTCCCAGAGGAGTTGCCAGGGTTGCCACCTGACAGGGAGATAGAATTTTGCATTGATGTTATGCAGGGCACGACCCATCTCCGCCGCGCATATAGGATGGCACTGCGAGGTTGAAGGAATTTGAAGGAGCAATTCTGAGTTTATTAGATAAAGGTTTTGTCAGGCTAGTACTTCTCCACAGAGATTGCTCTGTCTTATTTGTAAAAGAAAGAAGATGGTTTACTCTGGTATGTATAGATCTACAGACGATAAGCAAGGTGACCCGTTCGCGATAAATGTCCAGCTTCCCGAATGAATTGACTTGTTTTGATCGGCAGGGGTGCATCGTATTTTCTAAGATTGATCTACGGTCAAGATATCATCAGCTGAGAATGAGCGTGAGGATGTTAGAAGGCGACATTCGGGACAGAATGCGGCCATTATGAGTTCCTAGTGATGTCTTTTGGACTCACTAATGCCGGCGACCTTTATGGATTTGATGAGCGAGTGCCAAACCTTCACGGATCGCTTTATGTAATTGTATTCATTGATGATATCTTAGTATATTCTCGGAGTGAGGAGAAACATGTAGAGCATTTAAGGATAGTATTGCAGACTTTGAGGGAGCAGCAATTATATGCCAAATTCTCCAAGTGTGAATTTTGATTGGATAGTGTAGCCTTCTTGGGACATGTAGTATCGAGGGAAGGTATTCAAGTGGATCGAAGATAGAGGGCGATGATGGATTGGCAGAGACCAACCACGGTGACTGAGGTTCGAAGTTTCTGGGTTTAGCGGTTATTATCGCCGTTGTGCCGGGATTTTTGAGGATCGCTGCACCCTTGACACGGTTAACCCAGAAGAATGTGAAGTTTCAGTGGACGGAGGCTTGTGAGGCGAGTTTTGAGAAGCTGAAGGATTGTTTGACCTGCGCTCGGTGTTGGCATTACCTTCTGGTACAGGAGGTTATACAGTGTATTGTGACGCTTCTAGAGTCGGATTGGGGTGTGTATTGATGCAGCATGGTAAGGTGATTGCTTATGCTTCTAGGCAGCTGAAGAGACACGAGCAGAATTACCCAACTCATGACTTGGAGATGGCAGCAGTGATCTTTGCATTAAAAATCTGAAGGCATTACCTTTATGGTGAGACTTATGAGATCTTCACCGATCATAAGAGTTTGAAGTGCATTAAAAATCTGAAGGCATTAGCTTTATGGTGAGACTTATGAGATCTTCACCGATCATAAGAGTTTGAAGTACATCTTCCCGTGAGAGAGCTTGAATCGAGCGGAGGGTGGATGAGTTGTTAAAGACTCACGAGCGTACTATTCAGTATCATTCGGGTAAGGCTAATGTGGTGGCAGATGCTTTGAGTAGGAAATCATCAGGCAGTCTCGCCCACATTAGTGCAGAGAAGCGACAATTGACTAGGGAGTTGTATGAATTGTATGATCAGGGTTCACATTTGCGGTGTTGGAGTGCGGAGCACTTTGCTTTCGAGTCAAATCGGTTACGATGGGCCAATTAAGACAACTTCAATGCGAGACCCACAGTTGGTGAGGTATGGATGATGTTCGGCGGTCGGGCGGGTGATTTTGTGATTGGGGAAGATGGCACGTTGAGATTGGGTAGATTGTCGTCCCCGATGTTGATGGACTTAGAAAGAGATTATGGAAGGCTCATCATCACGACACGATTATTCATCCGGTTCCACTAAGGATGTATCGATCTTAAGGGTAACTATTGGTGGAGTGGTATGAAGAAGGATGTAGCGGAGTTGTATCAAGTGTTTGACTTGCGGTGAGGTCAAACTTGAGCATCGAAGCGAATCGGGTTGTTGCAGCCACTCCCATTCAGTGGAAATGGGAGAATATTCTCATGGACTTTGTGTTGGGTTACCTCTCGAACTTAATGGTATGATTCGAATTTGGGTGATAGTCGATCGAATGACTAAGTCGGCACACTTCTTACCTGTGAAGACAACTTTTTAGTAGCGGGTATGCTAGGGTGTATATTGAGAGTTGTTAGTCTTCATGGGATCCGGTTTCGATTATTAATGCGACGGAGGACCCCGAGTTCACTTCTAGGTTTTGGCCAGGCTTCATAGGAGCTTGAGTACTCGATTGGACTTTATGACTTTTCACCCTCGGACGGATGGAGCCGGTCTGAGTTTATTCGAACATTGGAAGACATATTGGGATGCGTAATGGATTTTGGAGGTCAATGGGATTGGCATTTACCTTTGGTGGAGTTCGCGTACAACAATAGTTATCACGCTAGTATCGGTATGTTGCCTTACGAGGCATTATATGGCAGGAAGTGTAGATCGCCAGTTTGCTGGGAAGAAGCTGGTGAAAGGAAATTAGCAGGTCCTGAATTGGTTCAAATCGCCTGAAAAATTTATCGTCGAGATCGGTTGAGATTGGCACCGTGACGAAAGAGCTATCTGGACCCGAGAAACATGTAGGTTTGGTGTGAAATTAAGTATGTATTTACGAAGGTTTCCCCGTCTGTGATGATTTGGTAGAAGGAAATTAGCACCTCGCTCGTGGGACCATTGAAGTTATTGGATAGAGTTGGGGATGTAGCCTACCAGCTGGGTTGCCACCTAATTTAGCCAATATTCATGGAGTCTTTCATATATCTATGTTGAAATGCGTGCGAGATCCTTCACATATGTGGGCCCAAGAAGTAGAGATCAGTGAGGATTTATCGTATGAGGAGCGACCTGTAACTATCATGGATACTCAGGTTCGTCAACTCCGATCGAAAGTCATTCCGATGGTCAAGGTTCTATGGCGGAATCATTCGATCGAAGAGTGCACTTGGGAATCCGAGCAAGAGATGCGACGGTCATACCCATACTTGTTCCAGTGATAAGGTATATTTCTTATTCCTAAATTCGAGGACGAATTTTCTTGAGAGAGGGGAGGAATGTACCCGTATTTTAATTGATGTGTTTTAAATTGAATTATTAAATTTAATTTTGTAGGTATATATTTTATTAATCCTAAAAGAGTTATTTGGGACATAATATGTTATTTTGACCCCTCTAATTATCTAAATAATTACTGTATTATACAGCTAATGGTATAATATATACATTTTATATTATTGTTAGGTTTAATTAGATAAAGTGCCCAAATCAAGTGTAATTAGGGACTAATTGTATGGTTTAAGTTTAGAGGAGAGAAAAAGGAAATTTGGCAACTTTACCAAATTACCATCCCAACCTCCCACCTTCTCTCTCTCTCCCCGACACCTCACGGCGCGCCACCCCTACCGGCGCCATTCAGTGGTCAGGCCAGCGTCAGCCGTCCGGCAGAAAGGTAATCCCCATCTCAGGCCACCCTTGTATTGCCAGTTCGCTGAATGCTACAGCGTCACCGCCCGGAATCACGCCATAAGGCTCTCCTCGCCCCTTCTTTGCCGCCATTTGTTCGGCCATTTAAACCACCTCGTCCCTAGTAGGTACAGTCTGAACTCCTCGCCCCCGAAACTTGGATCTACCTTGATGGAAGGCATCCCACGATCGTTTTCTTGCGTCGACGAAGGGTGGAGCTCTCGCCGGAGTTGGGGACTGTCGGGGCCGATTCCGGCCACTCCGGTGGTCCTCTGACGAAAACGATCACCTTTTTGGGTCCCTTGAGCTTTTGGCTTCGCGTGGGTGTCCTTGGAATCAAATTCCGGCAACCCTCAAATTTTCCGGCCACCATCGGCGGACCTCGAGAAGCGTGCCCGGGACCAGAGCATTGTCTCCGTTCCGTGGATTCAAACGGTGTGATCGGTTTCCGCATTAGGCTTGGTAGAATCTATACCCTAAAACGTGTGGGAACTCTAATCGTGTATTTATCCGATAATCGATTTTAATTGTTAAATAATGTACGTTGAATATGTCCACTGTATTTCGGACTACGTTGAATTAGTTACTTGTATTGTATGATCCGCAGTAGTTAATGAGATTGATTGTGTATATTGCGAATACAAATTGTTGAGTTGATGGATTGGGACGAGTCGGGCAATAAAATTACAGTTGCCATGGCGGCTCGATGTTCATTCTTGTGTATATTGGAAATGTTATTGTGAGTTAGGACTTGTTTCACAAGGTGATCAGGTTTTGAGAGGTTACTTGAATTTTCGGTAGAATTTAAATGTGCTTTATATCGGTCTAGCCTGTGAATTGTCTAGTCGAGTCTAGAGTTAAGCTTAAACCTCAATCTCGATATTGATTATGTCTTTTCTATTCTAGATTGTCCAACAGCTACGCCAGGGCAGCCTGAGGTGTAGAAGCGGCTCTGAGACCCGATTCTTCTGTGAGTTGATATCATATAGTTTATGACACATCATCTGCATGCATTGCATAGCATTTATGGCATTAGGCTCGCTATCATCCGCGACATGATTATTACTATTAGAATTGTATTTACTATGGTAACTAAATTATGTTTAGTTGTTATGAAATATATCTGCATATGAGACTGTTATGATGATGGATGTGAGTGTGTATTGTTGGGGTATTGCATTGCATTGTATTTGAAATGTTGTAATAGGGAACTATAGCGGGGTATTACCACAATGGGTTACATCAGGACCGCGTGCGCACCGGTATTGATCAGATTATGTTATAGGTTTATGGTTATGGACATAGGTTCCACGGTTGAAAGCGTTTCTCGGGGATCTGGGAGTGGAGTCCTGGTTGAGCGTTACTCTCGAGGCCATTTATGGATTATGATATGTTAGTGGTACGGAGGTAAGGACCACAGTTGAGCATTCTCTCGGGGCGCCGGCTATAAGTTATTAGTTAAGTGTCGGCGGAGTTAAGGACCACAGTCGAGCATTCTCTCTCGGGCGCCGGTCATTAGATTTGGAAGAGGCGAGTAGAAGCATAGTATTGGAATATAGGGTCCACTAATGTCTCGATTGACATTGATATTTGTGTTATGACATGAACTATCTTTGTGATAGTATGCGATTATGTGAACGCTATTAATATAATTTTAAATTACCGTATTTTATATTATGAATTCTTATAATTATGGCATAACATTTTGGTTGTGGATATGGTATAAGTGTGATATTAACTCCTCTCGGGGCGACGGTCTGATTTATTTCAGATCTTGTCGGAGTCCTCCTTCTTGAGATCCTTGATAACCCGCGAATTCTTTCCTTCCACAGCGAGTTTTTAATATAATATGATATTTATAAATCTTTGTCTATCTAATCCCAAGTGTCCCTTTGCGATTACTTTGGAATATTAGTATGTTTTGTAATTCGGATAATTACGTTCATTTTGTGTATGATGATTGTATGTGGGATCGAGACTTTATTTCTCCCTATTGATGTTTGACATCTGAGCATATTATAAATATGCATGTGGATATATATGGGCAGGTGATCGTATGATAGTCGGCATGAATTTTCTAATAAGGCTTACTACGGGTTTCGGTGGCCTTATGCCTTTATTCCTAGTGCAGGTCACGACGAGTTGGGTGCGTGGCGTTGCCCGTCCGCCCAGCCTCTAAATCTCTGGCCTAGCCGTCCACCATGCACGGGCCTCACCCTCTAGCTGGAATGCAGCTAACCGGATCCTAGCAGTATCGGAGGTGATCTCCATAACCTCCAATATATTCTCCATCTGCATAAACCAATGGTCTGCCACCATCGGGTCTCCTCCCCCTGAGAATGTCGGAGGATGATGTGCCCTAAATCTCTGGAGGTTACTGGGACCTCCCTGACTACCTGCTATGCTTGCCTGAGCGCTAGCAGCTGCTTCGCCGATACCTGCGCCTCGACAAAGGCTGCTTGAGTAAATCTTCGGTGGATGGTCGGATCTTTGGGTGGTGCGACGATTACCTCGTGGACGACCTCTACGTCCTCGCCCTCGACTAGCCATCTACATATGTCAAATGGCAACAAGATTCATTAAATTTTTCACTCAGTCCAACTAGCAATGCACATGCCAATTATTAACAGACTTTACAACTATGAACTGACCCGTTCATTTCCTAAGCGGTGCTAATTGCCAACCACTCATAATTAAATTCAAAACTTTCTTATTCGTTTCTTGATCCAAATTCCTAAGGTTATAGTTCTTAACCTTAATATTCTCCTATTTCCTATACGCATTAAACCATGCATATAATATTCTTGCGCATTACCCGTAATCACAATTCCCATATACATCACACCATGTATATGACCTTTCACGTAATTTGAAACACAAATTACGCAATAGAAAAAAAAAACATGCAACATTAATTTCAATGCAGTATCTCTAAGGCTCGAAACCTGACCCGAGATACTTATTCATACAGAAAATATAAAATTTTCACATACCAAGTCAATGAATTTATAATAAAATGCAATATAAATATCTTATATATTAAATCACCCCTGAGAAAATTTTTAAAATTTTTTTGTACTCTTTTTTTTTACACAATGAGCGGTGCTCATGAGCGATTATTGTGAGCAATTGATCCAAATAGTATTATGCTTGATTACAGCGTCACAAAACTGGGTTGGGTGCACAGTGCGCACACCCAAAGCCCATGTCGCGAGCACACTGCGCGCGCAGTGCCCAGGTCGTGGGCGCTGCTGCTGCCTAGCGCCATGTGTGGCGCATGTCGTAGCGCCACCCCGACGGTAGCGGGCAGCGCTCGGCGTGCGCGGTGTGCGCCTTAGCACCGGTCGTGGTGCATGTCGCGACCTCCGCGCTTGCCAGTCCGGCGGCCGGTGCGGCGTGCTTCGATGTCCGCGACATCAGAGCGGCGAGTCATGTTGCGACATCATATGCGATTAATCGCGACACCGTCGCCACAACCTCGAAACGGTCGCCACCTGCCGTGGCGATCGACCCAGGTAATCACGCGGCGTCACGAAGACTAACCTATGTGGCGACATCGTCTCCATGTCGCGACCTCGGCGATGTCCATGCGTGACATCGATCAATATCGTGACATCAAGCCCGGCCTAATACTTTGCCGCGTAGCCGGCGACCTCACAATGTCGACATCAAGCACGCTCATTTGCATCTGCGCTGCGTCGGCGGCGCCATCAGCGACCTCCCTTCTTCTATACCCATCAACCAGCGACCTCAAAAATGATAACCGACATCAAGCTCTTAGCCACTTCCTGCGCCTTTCGGCCGGTCAGCGTCCCTTTCTTGGTGGCGACCTCACGTCAAACCACCCGGTCGCGACCTCGAACCCGTGTCGCGACCTGCGTGTCACAACCTGCGGCGATTTTTTCATCCGGTGATTTTTTTACATTACTCCTTAGATCACGGTAAGCAGCCTTGTTATGCGAAAATTCACAAATTTAAGAGTTGAATTACAACTCTTTTTACATGTGCGGAAACTAGAACAACCTCCCAGAATCTCACAACACAATCTGTGGTCTTCAAAAGCTGGAACCTTGCCCGGAAAAATCAAAAAATTTTCCTCTTCCGATAGCCTTCTTGCCCTCACAAAGATACGATGCTTGTACACTTTGCTCTTTACCCATAAATTTCTAAATTTAATTATTACTCGTTTTCCTTGTCTGGCGGAATTTCAGTCCACAAAACTCATTTTGTTCATGTTAGCGGAGCATTGTCGAGAAAAATATATTTTTCGTTTATTTCTTGTTATTTACGGGCATTGCATGAGAATTTACGGAACATCTAGGTTCGATTTCGACCCTAGCGTTCAACACTTTTTCCTATGCTACTCACCAAGCATACAATTCACACAATTCATAACAAACATGGTATACACCATCGCACATCACATTTAATTCTGAAATGCACAACGATGTATGATCTAACAGATTCAGTCAAGTCTAGGTATATCATATGCACAACTCTACACCCAGGAGCTCCCAAGTGGCAGGTTTACCTTAGCTCGTGCACCATCTTGTGACGCCCCAAAACCCGGGGTGTCCGTTGACTACCCGTCAACCTACGGAAAATCTATACATCTCGTATCACGAGACGCATACCTGAGTAAAAATAGCCTCTTGGGCCCTGAGCCGTCTCAGAAATAATTATCTCGACTATATTCTCACTTAGTTATCATGTTTGTTCTACAAAAGATTTATATATTTACAAAATATTTACTCAAGCCATGTTGGCTTTCTTCTCAGGCTGCCTCTCTTTGCGTCTTAGTCTCCTGGATGGTCCATGTGCACGAAGGGGTCCCACGACCAGGGTGAGCAAAGCCAGTAGAAAGTCTTCCTACAGGGTTACTCCCCACTGAAATGCATATGCAATGGCATATATAAACAAACAATCATTCCATACAATTATTTTCTATATGAAATGTCTATATCATGCATGAGATCGGCCTCATGCTCACCACACGAGTCCCAGCAGGCTCCTCACTGGAATGCCAAATGTGAAACAAAACCAGTCACATACCCTGACTAAACCATTGGAAAACCCTCCAATTTATTTATCAAAAACTTATTTTGATTCTTTTCCTTTATTTTGTGGGCCCTGATTTCGGGTTTACAAGTAGGGCCTTGCACACCTTTTCAACATTTTCACGCGAACTTACATCGCCGGGTTCATGTCTAGTGAATAACATTTGGGACTTTCACCACTGAGGGAGGATCTACCCCAACCTCCATGAAAACATGTAATTTATCATTTTGATGTTTACACTTGTGAATCTCTACCTTGGACTTTGTCCCATTTTCCAGTTCACGACCCACTCCTGCTCTTGATGAATAAACCTTAGCACGCACCTTGGGCGGCTGCGATGTGACCGTGCATATGAATGCATGATGCGATGCATTTTCCTCATGTTACATGCATGAATGAGCACTATGAAACATTTACACTCCATGGAAAATTATAATTTATGCATATAATCTACCTCCATGCAAAACATATCAATACATCAAATAGCATGCATCAATATCACACATTTCCCTGCGCATGTTATTCAAGCAAGCCATAACACACACTTGAGGATCTCAACTTAGGATTCATTCAATACAAGGTACCTCACGGCCCCTTCACAAACACTGAATATGTGGATTCGATCGGTATCATCTCATCTGACAAATCTGACATCCCAGAAACTTCGGTTCCCAGTAAAACCCTAACTCCCACAGTCATGCAACCGGTCATGAAATCCATACCTTAGTCCCAAGGCTTGGAACTAATTCACATGGCCTCTCATGGCCTCCCATAAGCAACCCTACCATTATAAAGCCTTTAGGCTAAAAGTAAACCAAGTAGGAAAATATCCTACCTCTTGGAGTTTGTCGAGCTCCCGACTTTTTAGTGTTCACACGTAGATCCCACTGCGTGCACCAACTTTAGTCCTCGAACTTTCGAACGTCCACCACCCGAAACCCGGGAAAATCCTCATTTTCCCTTTCCTCCGTCTCCTTTTTCTTCCTTTTCTCTCTACGGATTCTTTCCTTTCTTTTTCCTTCTTTCCTTTCTTTTCCTTCCTTTTTGCTTTTCTTTTCCTTTTTCTCATTTTCTCATCTCATTTTCTCCTTATTTCTCTTTGCATTTCTCCTCATTCTTGGTCATTTTCTCACCCATTTTGGAGAAAGCACTCATTCGATCAAAGGATGCAATTTCCTCCTCCTTTCCTCTACCCATTTGTGTGGCCAACACTTTTCCATTTTTCTTTTTCTTATTTCTTAAATCCATTTTATGACATCATCCACCACATGGCTTCATGTGAGCCATGGGATTCAATTCCCACACATGGCTAATTGTGAGCCATGGAATCCATGCCCTCCATGTGGCTCAATGTGAGCCATTCCTTTCAATGCCAAGTGTCACTTTCTTGGTTCCCGTGGCATCTCCTCTCACTTGCCATGTGTCATCCAGACGCCAAGTATCTCGAAAAGCGTGAAATCTAGAGCAGCGCCGGAATCCAATTAAATTTGACGTGGTAGCTAAATTTCACGAGACGATTTCAACGGAGAAGTCCGTTTCGTCATCCGAGATCTAGAAAAATTCCGGATTTTTACCAAAATTACAATTTTTCCATTTTTGAGAAAATTGGAATTTTCTCGGGTCTTACAAAAAGCTTGTTACTTGATAAATCAAGAAGGAGACAGTAGCGTAGCTTTGAAATGCTGGTGACCAATGATGTGATTCATGGACAAGTTCAGAAACACCAAACCAAACAATTTTGTTATTCCCTCGGAAAATTTTCCACTTAAATTATTATCGGATAGTCATGCTCCTGACAAAGGGAAGAGTCATGTTATATTCCCGAAATTAGACCTTTGTAATCACAATCAACTTTTCTTCATGCGAGAAACTGCCCGGTTGTCATACAAAGAAGATATACTCATATTGTAGTCTGAGCCATGGCTTTAAGCTTTCAGCGAAATTCACGGAATTTCACCCATCAAGCATTTTGTCTGAATCAGACATCTGAAGAACAGAATTTGAAAGCGGGGAGGAAGTCTTCCAGAAAACATATTCGACCTCAAGTTCAAAATTACAAGATTCGAGAAAGCAGTTCCAATCCAAGCAGGAATCTGACCCGATAAGTTATTGTAACTGAGATCAAGAACATTCAAACCTGTTAAATCTCGCAAAGATGAGGAGCTCCCAGAAAGCTTGTTGTGGTTAGGTGTAGTGATTTGAGGCGGGTTAGATGATTCAACCCAGCTTTGGTATCATCGGACAAATTGTTACTTCAAGGTCTAGAACAATTGAGCGAGCAATTGTTTATGGTAGAAGGAATCTTCCCGAGTCAAATTATTGTGAGAAAAATCAATGACTTGAGAGGTGAGATGCCGCATGGAATGCGGGATGGTCCCTATTATTCCATTACCCGAAAAGAAAGAAATACAAGTTGGAATAAGATTATTTGATTGGATGATGGTGGGTATACGACTGATTGCGAAGTTAGTATAGTCAGTTAAACGGGACGGGTTAACTACTTGAAATGCTAGCATTTGAGAGATCAGTATTACTTCAAAGATTCTTTGAGATTGAAGCCAAGTGGAAATCACGGGACCTATGTGGCATAGAACCCATTAAAGCGTCTCAATTGGAAAGGGGAACCCAGTGGAACTAATGTCCAAGCGAAAGGGTGGAGCTCCATGTATAAGATACTTCAGGTTGGCTGGCTTCAAAAATGTTGTTCTGAAAGAGTTCCACTCAATTGATTGGAACTAAAATCCAGATAGTATAAGTTGGAAAAGTTTCCAATAAGGCTTGGAATTGAACCTGTAATGATCAAGAGAAAAATAATATGTATTAATTAAAATTATGTAATAAATAAAGAATAAAAGAGTAAATAACATAACAACTTAATGAATGAAGAATTAGTTTAAGGAATTAAAAGTAAAAAAAAAAATCATTATTCTTCATCGGTGAATAAAAATAGTCAGAGTGATATATTTTTTTTTCTTTTTTCATATATAACCATAAAATAGAATAATTTATTTTCGATAATATTATAAGACTAGTAGGATTGAATTGTGTCAATTATTTTTAATAATAAACTAAAGTATTTTGAATTTAGTTATAGTTTATTACAAGAAAATAAAAATCAATTTTCATTTAAATCTAAATAATTTAGAGACTTTAATTTTAGGTGAACATCTAATCTAATTAATTATTTTACAGGACAATTCATATATTTATTTTCTAAAAGATATACTCTAATAGAAATAGTAAATTTACCAAAAATGTAAGAAAACTTTGTTTAATGAGTCTAAACAAACATAAAAATTCATAATAAAATTTTAATAAAATAGTTTAAAAGTATACCATGAGAATAAAAGAGGTTGAAGCTAAAATCATAAGTATATAATCAATGAAAATTTAATAGAGTGAGTAAGTAACCTTGAAATTGATTATGAGATAGATCCAAATCTTGTAAGTTGCAAAAGTTTTCAATAGAGCTTGGAATTGTACCTGTAAGGAGAAAGAGAAAATATTTACTAATTAAAAAATTATGCAATAAACAAAGGATAAAAAATAGTAAATAAGAAAATAAATGTATTCACAAACAATTAGTTCAAAGAAAAAAATATTATTTTTATGCAATAATAAACATAAATGATGAGGATGGTCCATTTTTGTCTTTTCTTGTAATAATGAAATAAGTAATTTTATTTCAATATTGGAAAGAACTAGTACTTAGATTAATCATCCATGCTAATTATTTCTTAAATAACAAACTACAATATTTTGAACAAAGCAATAGGTTCAATAAGAAATGATAGAAATAAAAATGAATATAAAATTGAAAAGAAAATTACCAAATTATCAAAATATAATTTATAATTTTAGCAATGAAGACAATTATTAGCCAAGCAATTATTTTAATTTCAAGTGATTTTCTATTTATTTCACAAACTTCTGCAGAAACTATGAATGAGAAATTATTATAGTTATCTAAATTTTACACAATTGGAAAATGATTATTCTTTCATGCATTGGTGAATAAAAACGGTAAGAGTGATATTTTTTTTTCTTTTTCGATATAAAACATAAATATAATAATCCATTTTGATAATGTTATAAGATTAAGTTAATAATTGATATTAACTATTTTGATAATGAAAACCCCAGTATTTGGAATTTAGTGATAGTTTATTACATGAAAATAGAAATCAATTTGCATTTAATTCTATATAATTAAGAGACTTCAATTTTATTAGCGGATATTTAATCTAATTAATTTTAAAAAGGACAATTCATATATTTTATTTCTAAAATACTCTTATTGAAATAAACTTTTTTCATAAAATGTAAGAGCTTGTTTGGTGGAGTCTTAAATAAACATAAAATTCATAATAAAATTTTTAATAAAATAGTTTAAAAGGTATACCATAGAATAAAAGAGGTTGAAGTGTAAAAATCTTAAGTATACTATCAATAAATTTAATGAAGTGAGTAACTAACCTTGTAATTGATTATCGAAAGATCACACTTCAAATGTTTAAGTTCACCCAACCGCTTGGTGCAATTTTCCCATCAATTTTAGGGAATTCCAACAAGAGTAAAAATATTTACTAATTAAAAAATTATGCAATAAAAATGATAAAAATAGTAAATAAGAAAATAAATGCATTAAAAACAATTATTAAAGAAAAATATTATTCTTTATGCATTAATAAACATAAATATTGAGAATAGTCATTTTTTTGTTAACAATAAAATAAAGTAATTTTATTTAAATATTAGAATACTAGTACTAGGATTAATCATCCATGCTTGTAAAACCCGAGAAAAATTTTGAATTTTTCTAAAAAATGGCAAAAATGTAATAAATTGTCGCTATACTTTGCCAAAGCTGAAAACCCAAAAATCACTAGATCTCATGACGGTAAACTCACCGCGGATCTGCCTCACAAAATGTAAAGTTATTCATTCAATTTCATCATATCTCTAAATATAGTAGAATTTTCATTTTTCGGTGAAGGTGTCTCGATGAACCCTAAAATGAGATTTTTGAAGAAATTCTTGAAGTTGTAAAATACCTTAAAGTAGGTTCATATAAGATCCTTTAAACTTGAATCGGGATGAAATAAATTGTTTCGGGAAAAGGACATGTACCTTAGTAAGGGGGACACAGGGACGTGAGACACGTATCCAAAGTATAAAAAAGAGGCAAATCTCATTTTGGGAGAAAGATCTCCCATTTGATTTTTCGTAAACGAGAGAGAGAGAAGGTTTCCTTCTGCAGATTCACGGATTTCGTTGTTGAATTGCCGGGCTAAAGTTCATCACCGACGGTTATAATCTATATTTTTGATAATGTTATAAGATTAGAGGATTAATAATTGATATTAACTATTTTTGATAATAAGTCAAAGATTTTCAATTTAGTGATAGTTTATTACATGAAAATAGAAATCAATTTCATTAAATCTAAATAATTTAGAGACTTGCATCAGTATCAACGAACATCTAATCAAATCTAATTAATTAATTTACAAATGACAATTCATATATTTTATTTCTAAAGATACCTCATAGAAATAGTAAAATTTACTGGCAAAAAAATGTAAGAGCTTGTTTAATGGAGTCCTAAATAAACATAAAATTCATAATAAAATTTTAATAAAATGGTTTAAAAGGTATACCATGAGAATAAAAGAGGTTGCTTATAATCAAGGCATACCATCAATAGAAAATTTAATGAATTGAGTAACTAACCTTGTAATCGATTATAAGAAAGATCCAATGATCGTAAATTAACAAAAGTATTCCAAAACCACTTAGATACTTGAAATGCTAGTATATTTGAGAGAGAAAGATACTGAGATTCTTCCCGAGATTAAAGCCAAGCTGAAAAATGTGACTCCATGGGGCATGAATCCATACGGCACCCTCAACTTGAAAGGAGGAACCTACAAACCAACATTCAAACGAAGTTGCTCGCCTGTAGAGACTCCAAGCTACTTAGCTTCAAAAACAGCAACAAAGAGAGTTCCACTCAATTGATTGAAAATAACACTCAATTTTTGAGTTGAGAAAGCTGTCCAATACAATTGGAGAGACTTCCATTCAGCCTTGGTCTCCTCCAAGAGACAAGACTCATGCGCCGCAGTGAACGCATAAAGAAAAGCAGGGATGGGACCTTCAAGTTTGTTGTAAGATAATTCAAGTCTCCTAAGATTTTTAGGCTCACCCAACCAATTTGGCAATTTTCCCATCAATTGATTTTGGAACAAGTCTAACTCCCTCAAATTAGGTAGAGGACTTTTAGTTCCATTGATAATTGTCGGCTGCTTCTCATTCAAGTTATTAAAACTCAAATCCAAATATTGTAAGTTGCAAATGCCTAATGGATTTGAATTGAACTCAGAATGAGAAAAAGTAAAAAAATATTATTTACTAATTAAAAATTATGCTACAAACAAATGAAAAAAAGTAATAGGGAAATAAATGCATTAAAAACAATTAGTTTAAAGAAAATTATTATTCTTTATGCATTAATAAACATAAATATTGAGAATGGTCTTCTTTTGTTGTTCAACAATAAAATAAAGTAATTTTATTTCAATATTGTAATACTAGTACTAGAATTAATCATTCATGCTAATTGCTCTTAAATAACAAACTACAATATTTTGAATCAGCTAAATAGTTCAATAAGAGTAAGATAGGAAATAAAAATTAAAACTACAAAGTGAAAAGAAATTATCAAATTATCAAATATAAATTTATTTTAGCAATGAAAACAATTATTAGCTGAAATACTTTACTTCAAGCGATTTTTTCTATTTATCATGTAAACTACAAGAAAATGTGAATAGAAAATTATGGTCACCCAAATTTTACACCAAATAGAGAGAGCACCATTAGAGAATAAAGCTAAAGGAACATAGTGAATTCAACCTAGTATTACATGGATACATTTTGAAACAAAATACCATAGGAACTAAATATCATACCTAATGTTAAATTACAATAATCTCACACACACATAATAGATAAATTAATGAGACTAAATGAAATTGGAATGTGCGAAGATGATTGAATATATCACGAAAAGAATTGTTAACACACACAAAAAAATAGAATTCACCCTTTTGGTGATATAGCAAGTAATTTCTAAATTTTGTTCACTTCTATTTTTAATTTATTAGTTACAAGCTTTTCGAAAATAGTGACAATAGTATATTATAACATTTAAATTTTATAGGAATATGATACCCTTAAATTAATATAATAATTAGAATAAAATTTTAATAAATAGTGAAAGAAAGTAGTATAACATGAGAATAATAAATGGAGTAAAAATATAAAAGCATGTGAAAAAAAAGGTATCATATATTAATTTAACCGTCATATAAATTTTGAACTTAGTGTCTGCTTAGTCTATTACATTGAGAAGCAAAGTGGGTTGAAAATTGATAGCATGTCAAAAATATTATTATAGAATTGGAAAACACCAAAGAATAATTAATATAATAAATGTACAAAAATGAAGATAAGATATTATTCTTATTACAATAAATAATAAAACCATTAATCAAAAGGCAAGACTTTCTTAGTGTAAGACCAGAAAATTCCACTTAAAATATAAATTGCTGGGTTTCGGTAAAAATCTGAAAATTTTAGATTCGGATGATCTAAACGATTTCACCGCTGAATCACTCGGAATTAGCAACACGCTGAATTTCAATGCACTCGAGACAAAATAAATAACACGCTGAGGCACCAGTACCTAAAAGGTCAGAAACGCTTGGTGAGATATGATGTAATTGTAAGTTGCCTCATTACTACATGTACTTGCACACATGGGTTAGATTAGAGAGAGGATGAGAGATGGATAGCCGAAATGTGGTGCCAAGTGTCAAAATCAAGAAAAAAATGACACATTGAGAGAATTATTGGAATAACACTTTAATTGACAAGACAAAACGTGAACAGTCTTCTTCTCCAAAAATTGAAAGAACAAAACGTGCAAAGGGGCAGGAGAGATGCATTAGGCTGGGCTCAGATTTATAGAGAGACTTCACCATGGAGTCATCATAGATATCCTCACTTTCCCACAGCTCAGATGGCAGTTCAATGGGGAAGCACTTCGGGTACCAACCGAGCTGTCGCTGGTACCGTGAGAGATGCTTCCCATCGACCAAAAGACCCCTAGGCCCGGGTCTCGAACATCCGGGGGGAGGCGTAAAAGGAACTCGCTGGGAATGAGTGATGTCCTATGAGTGAGCTTCTCCACCCGAAGGGCGTACCCATGAGGTGGTCACAATTTAAGGGTGGGGGTCAATGGGGCAGTGCGTTCTTTATATCACAGTCCACCTCCTCAGCCTGCATCTGACGGAGGGTTGGTGTCCAATTACTAAAGCATTCCAGCTCACGTGGGCTTCTTTTCACCCTGTGTGTTCTAACCCGGGACCATGAGCTTAGGTACCCACCTCGAGGTGTCTCTTATCAACACCCTGGCTACAATCACCATTTGAGATCTCTGATTGCGCGGTAGTTGCTATGAAGAAATTACATGCATGGTGTGTAATGCAGCAGGCAAAATGCACGGTGAATACTAAGGTTAGGGAATTATGACCTTAGATTGGGTACCGAATGAACAAGAAAGCTTAGAACCTTATCTAAAATAATGAATTGAGTGGGTTGTTCTTAGCGCTTGACTTTAGGAAATGAACGAAGTCGGGCCTCTGTGTCAAGTCTATTAGTGGCGCGATCTGTATTACTAGTTGGGACTGAAATGAAAGTTAAACGATTACCCGTGGAGCCTCGTGTGGGTGTAGTTATAAGTTTAGTCCTCGATACAAGCTTCACAATTTGGCATAGAGGTCGGTGGCCTTTAGAAAAGTCAGTAGATGGAAAATTCTTCCCTAGAGATAGGGAGAGGTTTGGATTTCTCTAAAGATCGAGTTACAATGGAAGCTGGTAGACCTTAGGGTGGTAGATGTATTGGTTGTTAATGTCATTCTTTATTACGGATTGTTGATAATGTATGAGATGACAACCGGCACAAGTTAGAGTAATCGTGACCTAAAACTGTTATCATACCCGGTCTTGAGTTCGGTAAGGTTACATATGCACATGGTTGAGGGGATAGCGTGAATTTCAGATCAAATTCTTTTGCTGAGGGAGAATGTAAGATCCACCTGTAATTTCGAATAAGTGGGCAAAATCGCGATTTTTGATGATAAAATTTTAATTACTGCTAAAAGTCCGTATCAATTTCAGACCTCGGATAACGAAATGGATTGTACCGTTGACCTGCCTCAGCGAAATCTAGTTAGCAGTACTTCAAGAATTATCAAAACGTTTGATCGCACGTTCAGGCATCGCGCTTTCGTGCCGTGAAACGCGTTTTTCTATGCTACCTAAAGGCAATAAATAAAGCGTACTCATGTACCACAGTGGTATGAGTGAGAAATGATGAAAATGGACTTTGTTTATGGTGTGCCAAACAAACTGGTAAAGAGGGACATAATGGGCATTTATGAGATTTGATCTGTCACTAGGGTGCCAAAATTAAGGAATAGTGATCATTTCATTAAACCAATGGAGATAAAACGTGGAGGTTATGATGCAGTGAGCTCCAAATTGAGAGCTCTAGAGAGAGTGGGCTTCTCTCAGAGGCCGAATCCACCGCTACCTCCAGCTCAGCAAGAAGGAACGTCTGCTGTGCCACGCGTGGACCTCGGTTTTCAAAGGTTAATAACCAAGAGGTAGGATTTTCTCTCCTCACTTCATGCTTTTATCTCCCATTTTTGCGGTTTTTCGGATGTTTCGTTGGTTTCAAGAGGCCGTGATAGGGCCGCTTGACGGGCTCCCAAAACAATAGACCGAATTGTTAGAAATTCTTGGTGATTTTTCTCCCATCCGCGGATCGCCTCTCTCAAATTAGGGGTCGTTGGGGTGTTTTTATTTCACCAAATTGCTTTAAATGCATGCTTGATATGAGAAAATGTCGGAATGAGGTAGCTTGATCGGTCCCAAAATGGGACCGAATCGTGGGAATTTTAGGACCATGAGGGCATCCGTATCAGAAAAGACCGTTATAAACAGGGTGTGATAATTTAATGAATAAATTATTTAAGATTAGGAGAATCGAATAAATCGGTTCCAGCATCAAGAACCGATGTAGGAAGTGTGGGTTGCCCATGTGACAGCCCACTTACTGCTTTTGGGACTGTAAAAACAAATTTTTGGTTTATGATAACTGGGCTGAAATCGTCCATGTTTTGCAGGTACATGAAATCGTATGAGAAATGAGAGTGACTCGATTTGGTGTGCGAAGAAATCAATAAAGTTAATGCTTAATGAGGATTAACATGAGGCAGGTCACAATTATATGGAATAATTGTGTGTATGTATAGGCCATTGGGAATAAAGATTTGGTGGATTTGCTCAATTATATGGAATATAATTGTGAGCATAGGCCATTGAGATGAAATTAAGTGAATTGCCTTCAATCGAGCTAAACTGGTGATGTTGATGTGTTGAATTACATGCGCAGAATTATAGTTGATTGAAATATGCATATTGACATACATCAGAACGATTAAAAACGGACATACACGCATTTTCATATGCAATCGGTATGCCTAGAATTAGGTGTGAGTGCATGACAAGGTATTTTTGTAAAACGGATATGGTTGCGCAAACAATTTCAAAGGATGATATTCGAGAATCGGGTCAGAGACGGGCCAATGCATCATTTCTTCGACGAGGACCATGACCTGCTTCGAAAAGCTCACCAACCACTCACCCGAGGGTACTCCATATTTTACCGAATATTTGGTAGTATTTTCAAGATCAAAAGTTTGTTTTGAAAATGATTACTTTCATACATGGCTTAGCAAGTGTGAGTGAGCCTGAGACTCGTGATACGGGCAGGCAATCATGCAGACATCCGCAGACTGCGTATGTGACGCCCAAAACCCGGGGTCCCCTGATCACCATTAACCCGCTGAATAACAGAGACAAGGCGGAGGCTCCAAGCTACCTCCCGGACGCCACTTAGAGGGCCCAAGTAGTCTCCCTTTGTACCGGGAGCCACCCAATTAAAATACCCGCATGAAACCTCCGCCCCAAGCGATTCAATATATTCAACATATCCAAGAGATCAAATCATGAGGTAACACGCCACTAAACCCTTCACAACAATACTCTATAATACATACTAACTATGAAGTCAACTATATCTAATAGCTACAAGAGTTCAAATGTTTTACTCTTATACAACATATATTAAAAATTAGGAAAATTCTAATACATGTGATCGTCAAGCTTCAAAGCCAATCCGGGCTTTCTCTCTAATCCACTGTCTCTGGGGATGAGTCTCTCCCCGCACGCTCCCCCGCACTGAAAAGGGGGATCCCATCGCACGTGGGTGAGAGCTAAAGCCTCGGGAGAATCGCCTAAGTGGTTTACTCTCCACTAAGTGCGGTCTGATGTTCAGTCAACGCATTCAACAATTGCATGATCCTCACTTGAATGTCTGCATGACCAACTTCGAATCCCAGGAGTCCTCACCCGACTCTCTCACACTCGCCTAAGCCTCGTATGAGAATATTAGTTTTAATAGTGGACAATACTCAGATGTATGTATATATCGATTGGGGCATTTTCAGAGCGATTGATATATATTGTTTGTTAATGGACTCTTCTCCGATGAATAATATCATTTGGGCATCGACGGTTTGATATATTATTTAGTTGTGGACTACCCTCAGATGAATAAATATCAGCTGGGCCGCTCAGGCGGACTGATATATTATTGGACTAGTTATCCTCAGGAGTAATTGACATTTTGGAGCTACCTCAGAGCCTTGTTTCTCTAGACTCATCTCATGCGCTAAATTCCTATATTCTTAGGATGTTCTAGTGCGTATGGAATCACGTGTATGCGAGTTCCATCAGTCTAATACATGCAAATATATAACATGAATATATTCGCATAAAAATTAGAAATCATACAACATGTTATAAATTAGCATTTCAACATCAAAATTAGCTCTCTTGGTACAATATTGAACCTGAAGCAATTCAATTCGAATTACTTAACCAAACATATATTTTCACGAAAATATGTTTCAAAGTATTATTAGGAGATAGTGGCCATAGTTTCTTGATAAAATCAAAACGGCGCGGTTCACTTAGTAGGCGAAATCCACGGCCATTCCGGCCCGATGCCGTACCAAACAACCATTTGTACACAAGTTAAACCAACCGCCCGAATTTACGGGTCGCAGACTGGCCCATAAATTCTCCACGAATTCCTACAATTTAGGTCCATGTTTTGGGACGATCCTTTAAAACAACATTTTCAGAATTTAGCAAGCCTCAAACAAATTTCCTCCAAATTCGCGCCATCGCCCATCCAAGGAAATCCCAAAATTTCCACGTTCGTCCCATGTTTTGGGATCCGATCAAACGCCCCCGCGCCTCAAACCAACTCGAAACATGGAAAAACTCCTAAAATGGGAATAAACGCAGTAGGGAGAAAATCTCTACCTCTTGAAAGTTGTCAAAACTCGCAATTCCGTGGTCCCCGAGTCGCCCGCTGTAGAACGCTTCTTCGTCCGTCGAAACTAACCCGTCCGATTCACGATTTCTGCAGGGTCGAGACTCTCTCTACTAGTTTAAGCCACTGCATCCCCAAATTCCCTTTCACGTTTTTTCCTCTTGGCCAATTGTAGGAGATGGAAAAGATCATTCCGCTTGTCTTCTAGTCACTTAACATTCAAAAAATGACTCTATGTCCTTTTCTCGTATTTGATTTTCTGCGACTATCTCTACTGGCCCATTTTCACCATTTCTACTCATAAATACCATGGTACATGAGTTACATGTTCTATGTGCCTTTCGTCAGATCGAAATCGGGATGCATTTAAGACCGAAACGCGACGCCGAAAAACGCGTTGGGCACGACCGAATCGTCTCGGAAAATTACGAATTTACATGCTAACTAGATTTCGCGAGACGATTCCAATTTCTGCAGTAACTGCTTCGCCATCCGAGATCTGTAGAATTAATTACTTGATTTTAACCGAAATTACAATTTTCAGAATCAAAATTACCATTTTGCCTTCTTATTCTGTAAATTTGAATCTCGTCTTACATTCTCCCCTCCTTAAAAGGAATTTCGTCCCGAAATTCGAGACAATTATAAACACTCACATGCATATACCACGTGTCTGCCTCATGCATGTAAGCTAGATCATTTAATTGCCTAAACGGCCCAAACCACGTACAGCCGTCCTAAGCGAGAAGGGATAGGTAGCGCATACGATATTCGCCATGTTTCCCACGTTGACTCCTCACTCCACGGTCTTGCCGTGCTTGCTCTCATTAGCCTCGCGGTCTTGCGTCGCAAAACGTCACGGCTATCAACAGTAATACAGCTGGTCCCTCCTGAGGTCAGTCGGTGGCCAGTCTCCGTACATCCCCCGATCCCACCCGTAAATTTGGGTAGGGGTATATCTCGGAGCATGCAGGCGATGAAATGCCTCGTGGACGATATGCTTTGGGCGATGGCGCTGCTTAGGTGCGCAAGCGTGCTCGTCCTCTCAGGCATCTCAAAGGTGAAACAAACCTCGGTATGGCCATTGCTTGCTACTTGCAGGCCACTTCTCTCATAGGCGTCACCCTCGGCACGTGATCTGACCTCGAGACTCTAGAGATTCGTGGCACATGGCTTAGCTCTTAGGCTGCGGCGTGAGGAAGCTGGCCTAGGTAAGCTCACCTTCTCGGAGGTGTCTTTAAAGCCAGTTAGGACAGTGATGGAACTCTCTTCCACCTTGGTCAACATAAGTGTCTACATGGCCTCTATACGTGAAAGCTCATATGGTGCCATTCGTACACTCGCTTTGATAAGCGTTGTTGTATTGGAAGGAATTCCATAAGAACGGCTAATCCTCTGCCCCTTATGATCCAGGGACACATGTTACTTAACATGCCCTCAGCTGCAAGTATGTAATCCATACCTGCAGTAACCACACCACCCTTGCTAGGTGTGTAAATCTTTGGCACCTCTCGAGGTCACAATCTTGTGATCAATGAATTTATCCAAGCCTAGTCCATGTCATGAATGACGCAGTGACTACTTTTGAGCCCTTTCATTTCTGACAACACCCAATGCAATTGCCAAAGGGGTATCGAATCCAGGGTCACTCGACTCAGTGCTCGACTCAAGTCTGCGTGATAACCACATTAAGTGTGTTTTCATCTCGAGCAACACACAACTCGTCGACTTACGCCCGGGGGCTCTTTATTTTCCCGATTTAATAAAGTCTTCATTGGACGTAGTCCTAGAGACAAACTCAACCCACACTCACCAAGAGTGGTGGAATAACCATCATAGTGCACCCACACCCGACTCGTAGCGATGTTGCAAAGTGCACCTGACATGATAATGTCATCTTTGTGACCCGATCAGGGGTCGCCATGAGCAGAATGCGAGATCTCTCATGTAATCCCGACCTATCGGGTCAGCTCTCACCACACATCCCTAGGGAAGGAACATCTATACTTGGCTTCTTTAAGGGCCTTAACCTCTAAGCCCCGAATCCGTGCACGTGATGCGTGACCGACTGGAGTCATCAGTCTTACGACAACCCAGATGGTTGTCGGCTCATCCATGTCAATGGGACGTGCGACAATATGTCTGCCACCCCAAGATTAAAGCTAAACCCTGTGTAACCGCGATCATCACGACGACCATACGCCCCTCGCTTTATATGTGTTCTTTGGAAGTGCTTGTATAGCACCACTAAGCGAAGCTGATTCTCTAACCCTTACTAGGGTGTGGAGAATATTTGTATACTCTCTGTCTAATTTCAACTAAATTTGGATGATCCTAAAGAATCTTGGGATCCCTATCTGGGAAATCCAGTCACTCCTTATGCAATCCGGCCTAGTCTGAACTAGCGTGAAGCGAAGTCATACGCCTCTTAGAACTAGGAGAAGGCGATCCTCCCTCTTTGTCGCCTTGGCCAGTATCCTGAGTGTTCAGTATCCTCGAAAATTGACTTGACCTCTCGACTCATCCTTTGCCTCGACCTTCTCTAGGTTCGACTAACGCTCTGATATTTAACATCCGTGTCCACGAAATCTACCAAGTGGCAAGAAACTCGCGCTAACGAACTGGCGTCTGGCCCGATGGTCTCTTATGGTGTAAAACGATCACCAGTCGATACTCATGCTCCGCTCATTTGGGAGTAGATCAAAAAATTTCATCCACGAGTGACGCGATCTAGATAGGTTAAACACCCTATGCACGAGATCCATGAATGCGCTGGCATTCGTCGATCGAGAGGGCATCCTTTGTAACTGAAAGTGCTTATGCGTCCTAAGCGTCTTAAGGGATATCAGGTATCCCTAATCCTCAGCTTGATGGTAACCAGCGCGTAGGTCTATCATGGAGTAGACTCGCGCTCCTCTCAACTGGTCAAATAAATCATCCAATCCCTCGGTAATGAGTCTAGATTCTTGATAAACAACTCTGTTATTTGTGTCTGATAGTCAATACACCAGGTGAAGGGTCTTGCCCTCTTCTTCGCAACTAAACCCAAGGGCGCCCCATGGTGAAGTGCTCGATTAATAAACCTTGTCCGATAAGCTCTGGCCAAAACGGACTTTGGGTTTCCCTCAACTCAGCCAGGTGCCAGCACTATCTTGAGTCATGAGATGGGTGAATATACGAGGTGTAATTCAATACGAAGTCGTCCTATACGGAGGTAGTCGATGACTCATCTGGAAAACATCCACACATTGCAAACTACTCGAGGTAGATCTAAGTCGGTCTCACCCCTCATCCTCTAAGGTGAGCTCACTAGCCAACCGTACTTGTCATAACCTTGGACTCATATCTTTGTCTGGGGCCAATGTCATGCTGCTCCCTTTGAAATACCGTCACGATTTGAATCCTGTATAGGCGGTAACCTCCTGCGCTCCATGATCGAATGCTGACCACATGGCTATCGTGATCCATGTCAGGAGGATGGCCTCTGAGATTTGACATCTCCATGAATTCTCGAGTCCACTATGGTGAGTCCTCAAGGATCTCTGACTTTACATGACCTGTGGCTTTATCATTCTTATTCTACCACAATCCCTAGGGAGACTCACGTCTCTTGGCTCATACAAGGTCTCACAGGGTCCTTGCCCATTTCCTCGCTGTTGGGCCTCATTCTCTATTTTAGAGCATAGTGATCATCGGGAGTCGTGTGGGGCCAAATCTCGGCCCAGCCTCTAACCTTTCGTCTGCATGGGCCGATGAGTGCCGCCGCCAGATCACTTTCCCCACGAATAGTAGGATGATCGCCACTAAACCTGCAGGGGTTACTGGGATGTTCGTCACACATGCTATACTAGCGTCTTTGCTAGCATTGTTATTTATGGCTTCACCTCGGCCTCGTAGTTCGATTAAACGCGATTGGCGATTGACCCGATGCCCAGTGGGCGTTCTCACGTCCTCGACTCTACTAGCCATTTACACGTTAACATGGCAACAACGGTCATCTAACTTTCATTTCGATCACGACTAGCAATGCACATGCGATAGACTTGACAACCATGAACTGACCCGTCCATTTTCTAAGTGGTGCTAAATTCGACCCACTTAATTCGTTTTATTCAAATAAAATTTTGACTCTTGTTCATCATTATCCAAATCCCTAAGGTACGTAGTTCATAACCTTACCATTCACCTTTTCCAATACGCATTACACCGTATGTATTATGTTCTACTTGGCCATCGCGCAATCTCGATTCAATTGTAGTTAAATTCAATACGGTGTCTCTAAGGGCATAACCATTAGAGACATAATCATACATACCCTAGGTGTATACATAATCATTCGCGTTTAAAATATTGTTTCAACAAATTTTATTTTCAAAAGTACATTTTGAAAATTTTATTTTGAAAATTTTATAAATTTATTTGATTTTATTTACGGCTTTGTTGAATTAAATAAATATTTTTTTCGAAAAAATTTATTTTACAATGAGCGGTATTTGCATTTGGTGACTCGAGGAAAAAAAAAAAGCGGTAGCGGATCGAAAATGGGTAGGTACGCAGGGTGCCTTTGCCGGGCCGGCCACGCGCGCCCGGGCGCGCCTGCCCGGCGCCAGTGCGCGGCGCGGCGCTCCGGTGGCGCGTGCCGCGTGCCTGCCCAGCGCGCAGGCGCTGCGCCACGCTACCAGCGCGCCCGTAGCTGCCCTCTTTACCCCGCTGCTCACTTACGCCGTAGCGCCAGGTTACTGCGCGCGTGCGTCTGCGCTCAGCGCGCGCCACAGGCGCGGTTGCTGCCACCGCCCTCGCCCGGCGGCGCGGTAGCGCCGTGCCGCGCGCTGCGCGCCCAGGCGCCCGGCCTCTAGTCAAATGGGTAGTAGTCCATTTTAGGTTCTGTAAAAATTTTTTTCAATATTAATAATAATAATTATTTTTAGTTTCAATTATATCCAGCAGTATGAAAAATCACTCAAATCACTAAAAATTCATTTTTTTTTTTTTTTCATACTCTTTAATACTCAAATAAATTTATAAAAATTTATTTTTCTCCATTCTTCAATCCTCATCCAATAAATTTATAAAAAATTATTTTCCTTCAATTTCAATTCAATTTTGTACAACATGCCACTCAAATTGTTTTCTAAAATATTTCCTTATCTCCGATACATTGTGTAATCACTAAACACACATAAAAATATCAACATGAAACATGTCATGCACGAACACATAAACATAGGCACAGAAAAGCACACACCCAATCATCAAACAATTCACACCAAAATCACACAAAACATCCCAACACACATCACGAAGTAGTGTCTAGTTTAATAAGTGAGTCACTCTGAGTAATCTACATTACCTAAACTCAGCATCAAACTACACGTGGTGATGGATGCAACCCAGGAGCTCCACACAGGTACTCGTATCACCTAGCTACGATACAGTGTGACGCCCCAGCAGGGGGGTCCTTGACTACAGTGGCAGCGGAATACAGAGTGGAGGTCGGGTTGCAGACGCCACTCCCAGAAAATCGGGCGAGAGTCTCAGCACAATACAGGGGCTCTACCGGTCAAAATACTTTGCATAACAGAGCACATCCCGACGGAGTCCAATATATTTAATATATCGAGATCGAATCACGTGAGTAATACGGCCAATTAGGCCCACGACCCAATACTCATAATACATACTAGCTATGAAGTCGTATACTTAAATGATTCTGAGAGTTCAAATGTTTTACCACTCTTGCTCCTGACATATATTAAAATTAGGAAAATTCTAATACATGTAGTATAAATCGACGAAAGCCACAATCGGCTTTTCTTCTAATCCGGTCTAGGATGAGTCTTCTCCATACGCTCACATTACTGTGAAAAGGGGATCATGACGGGGTGGAAATTTAAAGCTTCGATGGGAGAATCGCGCAAATTAATTTCTTCATGTACTAAGTGCGGTCACGATATTTAAATTAAACATACATTCAAGCAATTGCATGATCCTACTTGAATGTCTACATGACCAACTCAGATCCCGAGTCTTCACCGACTCTCTCACACTCGCCTAAGCCTCGTATGAGAATATTAGTTTTTAATAGTGGACAACCCTCCGATGTATATATATATCAATTGGGCTCAGACGATTGATATATATTGTTGTTTAATGGGCTACTCTCAGATGAATAAATATCAAATGGCGCTCAGACGGTTGATATATTATTTAGTTTGTGGACTACCCTCCAGATGAATAAATATCAAATGGTAGCTCAGAGCCCGGTTGATATATTATTTAGTTTGGACTATCTCAGATAATTGACATTTTAGACTACCCTCAGGAGCCTTGTTTCTCTGAATAAATCTCATTCACCTTCAATTCCTATATTCCTAGGATGTTCCGGTGCGTATGGAATACATGTATGCGGTAAATCGCGATCTAATCACATACAAATATATAACATGAATATATTCGCATAAAAATTAGAATCATACAACATGTTATGAAATTAGCATTTCAACATCAAAATTAGCTCTCTTGGGCTAATATTCAAACGCAAGCAATTCAATTCGAATTACTTAACCAAACATATATTTTTGCAAAACCATATTTTCAAATATTATTAAAAATTAATTACGAAACTTCTACGTTTCTTATTCTGAAAAATCCATAACGGTTCACTTAGTGAACTAGAAATCAACCATTCCGACTGATACATATAAACAACCATTTAATACCAAAACAAACCCCAACCGTATTTGAATTTACGGTATCACGGGCGACCCATAAATTCTCCTGGCTCCTCTGATTGGTCCATGTTTTGGGACGTCTGGCTGCGTCCGGCGGCGTTTCCATACATCGTGATTTAGCTCTTGTTTAATTTAAAGCCACAAACAGCCCCTCAATTACAGGCGATCCACGGCCCGTCAATCGAAAATTCCACGAGATTCGGTCCACGTGTTTTGGGGCCGTCAATATTTTCCGCGTACCAACCGGCCAAAGCTTGTGGCTTGCCCAAAAATGGGAATAAAACGTAAGTAGGGGAGAAAATCCTACCTCTTGGGTTGTCAAAACTACCGCAATTCCGGGGTCCCAGCCCGTGCTTTGCTCAGCGTGAGCATTCCCCTTCTTGTAAGTGAAATCTGGTCCGTCTAGTCTCTTTAGAAGTCGAGCTCTCTGCAGAAATGAGCTGTACTGCATCCCCCAAATTCCCTTTCACGTTTTCCTCTTGGCCAATTATGGAGTGAAGTCTGTCAGTTTTATCTTTGATCATGCGTTCAAAAAATGACGCCGTATCCTTTTTCTCGGATTTGATTTTAAATTTATCTCGGCCTTGAGTCAGTTTCACCATTTCTCTCTCATACCACTTATGGTACGTGAGTACATGTTACATGTGCGCTTTTCGTCGCATCGAAAATGTCGATTCTGACACCCGGCGCGATGCCTCAGCGATGCCCGACCATTGTCTGCAGGAAAATTCTGAAATTTTACATCATGCTTAGATTTCGCGAGGCAGTTCAACGGTTACGTCCAGTTTCGTCATAAGAGATCTAGAGAATTAATGCAGTTTTTAGCGAGAAATTACGATTTTGTAATCAAAATTGCAATTTCTTGCTTGTCAGAAATTGGAATTTCTCGGGTCTTACAATGTATTTACTTGAGTGTGTGTTTACTTGGAGCATTGATGCGGCAGGTGTGGAAGTAGCCCACTTGGGCGATTCTCTGCGAGCTAGCTCGCCGTCGTGGGGCCGCTATTTTTCGGGTGAGCGCTCGAGAGGCATTTCGTTTGAGGTTGATTTTTGAAGAAGCCGGTTTGTGGCTTGATGGTTCTTTTGGACATAACATGTATTAGAATTGTAGATTTTAATATATGTTTTGTATAAACAAAAGTGCTAATCAACCATGTAATGGTATTGGGAGATAATTGGAGAATAGTTGTGATATGTGTTTCAATGAGTATTAGTTATTTGGCCAGTGGCCGTATTGGATATATTGTATATATTGGATTGTTTGGGACAGGTATTTGCAGGTATTATATTTGGGTAGAGCTCCCCGTACAAAGGAGACTGCCCAGGTTCCCAGTGGTGTCGGGTAACTAGGCATCCACTTGTGTGTGAGTTGGCCAGGGTGGTCGCGGACTGGGTTTTGGAAGAATCACTTAGTATACCTTCTCTCTAGATTTAGGCCATTCGGATGAATTCGGTTCTCGGCAGACGAAGCTAAAGTCGATCTAGCGGCGGGGAGCTACGCGTGGACAAGAATTTAATTGGAGTTCGACAACTCCAAGAGGTATGGATCTTTCTACTTAGTTTTATTCTTTGGTGAAACCGTATTTATAGTTAAGAATATTCGATGTTATTTGATTTAGCGTATTAAATTCGGTCTCAAAACCTGGCAGAGTGGAGAAAATCCCCAGGTGGTGGCCGTGAGCGATGGCAGGGGGTTTCTTTGTTCCACATGAATAGTGACATGATTTTTTCTTTGTGTGAAAATAATATGTTTTGTAAGTGATTAAATGATTAAGCTTGTATTTGCTAATTAGCCATATAAGCTAATTTTGGTGTTATTGATGTAGAAAATTGAATAACATGATTGTTGTGAGTAAATTATGTTATATATGCGTAATAAGATTGTATTAGCATAAATTATTTGGAATTGGCATAATGCGTTAAAGCGCTCTTATTTCAGGCGTTTTAGAATATTAGATGTGAGTGCGAAGACCTTGAAATAAACAAGAAAATGAAAATGTTTGTGAAAGGAATTTTGAAGATTTTACGGGAATCGTGTTGGAAGATTTGTCAACAATTCACGTCGGAGGGACCCATGAATTGTTTCGGAAGAGACATCAGCCCAGTTCGTCTCGGAGGTTGTCGATATTTTCACCCAGGCTTCGGTCTTGTGTTTTAAGAACAAATGAGCTTTTGTTTTGAAAGCGATCATTTCTTCCAGCGTTCGGCTTAGGCATATGTGAGAGTCGTCGGGACTCGAGATGGGTTTAGGCGTATGAACATTTGATGGTTAATGAAATTGCTTGAATGTGATTGTTTTGTATAACATGTGCACTTGGAGTGAGGGTAACGGGTGAGGAAATTATTACTCTTGGGAAGCTGCTCACCATATCGAGAGATCGTATTTAGTCTGAGGAGTGTGCATGGGGACGGCGCTCATTAGGCGGCGTTTAGAAGAAAATAGGGTTGTGGGCTTTGTTTTATTTTTGTATAACATGTATTAAAATTATAAATTTTGATATATGTTTGGTAAAGAAGTAAATTAACTTTTGAGCGATTGTATATAGTTGATGTATTTTGAGTGATGCGGGGGCGAGTGGCCGTTATTTCTTCGCATATGGACCTTGTGTGGTTATTATGAAGCTTGTTGGGACAGGGTTTGTACGCGGTGGGGCTCTCGTCTGAGGAGACTACTGCTGATTTAAAATGAGTGGTGTCGGGTTCACCGACATCAGAGATTCCATGAGTTGGCGGGTTGTGCGAGACATCCCGGTTTTGGAGTGTCACACTTAGAAAAAACATATCATTCTCCTATGAGATAAAATTATTTTTATAGTTATATAGACAAACATCTTTTATTTAATTATTTATCTTATTAAAAAATTGTTACATAACAGTACTTTACAACCACAAACGGTTAAACTAGATATTTTTTTCATAGATAAAAAGGAACTAAATTTCCTTCTAAGAAATTTAGTGTAGTTAAATTTATTGTTAGATTTTATAACAATAATAATAATAATAATAGAAAAAGAAAATTTAGGGAAAAAAACAAAGGAAAAAAGAAAAAGGAAATGAGAGGAAGAGGAAGGGTGGGGCCTTGGGGATGTAGTTAAAAAGGTGGGTAGAGATGACAGACAAAGAATATCAAATCGGCCCAGTTTTCGTCCACTCAATCAACGGTGTGACGGGTCTTCATTTGTCTTTCTAACTTCTTCTTTATTACTTTTTTATATTTATTTATTTATTTATACATTCACAAGTCAAATCATAATCTGCCAAGTGTCATCCAATCATTTACGCTTCTTTACCTCTCTTGTTCGTTGTCCCCCACATACAGCTCCCCCACAACACCTAATCTATTTTTATATATAACAATAAATATAATAATCTATTTTTGATAATGTTATAAGATTAAAGGATTAATAATTGATATTAACTATTTTTGATAATAATCCAAAGTATTTTGAATTTAGTGATAGTTTATTACAAGAAAATAGAAATCAATTTTCATTTAAATCTAAATAATTTAGAGACTTTAATTTTATCAATGAACATCTAATCTAATTAAGTAATTTTACGAAGGACAATTCATATGTTTTATTTCTAAAGATACTCTAATAGAAATAGTAAATTTTACTACAAAAATGTAAGAGCTTGTTTAATGGAGTTCTAAACAAACATAAAAATTCATAATAAAATTTTTAATAAAATAGTTTAAAAAAGTATACCATGAGAATAAAAGAGGTTGAAGCTAAAATCACTTAGAGTATATAATCCAATAGAAAATTTAATGAAGTGAGTAATTAACCTTGTAATTGATTACTTCAGAAAGATTTAAATATTGTAAGATTTGCAAAAGTTTCCAATGAAGCTTGGAATTGAACCTCTAAGGAGAAAGAGTAAAAATATTTACTAATTAAAAAATTATGCAATAAACAAATGATAAAAAATAGTAAATAAGAAAATAAATGCATTCACAAACAATTAGTTCAAAGAAAAAATATTATTCTTTATGCAATAATAAACATAAATAGTGAGAATGGTCATTTTTTTTGTCTTTTCTGGTAATAATGGGAATAAAATGATTTATTTCAATATTGGAAGACTAGTATGGGGCTAATCATCGGGCCTAATTATTTTTTAAATAACAAACTACAATATTTTGAACAAAGCAATAGTTCAATAAGAGAATGATAGAAAATAAAAATGAAAACTATAAGAGTGAAAGAAATTACCAAATTATCAAAATATAATTTATAATTTTAGCAATGAAGACAATTATTTAGCCAAACAATTATTTTAATTTCAAGTGATTTTTCTATTTATTCACAAACTACTAAACTATGAATGAGAAATTATTATAGTTATCACAGAATTTCTGTGATTGAAGAAATGATTGATAACTTTCATAAATGGTGAATAAGCGGTCGAGTGATACATTTTTTCTTTTTCGATATAAAACATAAATATAATAATCTATTTTTGATAATGTTATAAGATTAGAGGATTAATAATTGATATTAACTATTTTAATAATAAGCCAAAGTATTTTGAATTTAGTGATAGTTTATTACATGAAAATAGAAATCAATTTTCATTTAAATCTAAATAATTAAGAGACTTCAATTTTATTAGTGAACATCTAATCTAATTAATTTTCAAAAGGACAATTCATATATTTTATTTCACAAAGATACTCTTTTTTGAAATAGTAAACTTTTCCATAAAATAAGAGCTTGTTTGATGGAGTCTTAAATAAGCATAAAGTCGCTAATAAAATTTTAATAAAATAGTTTAAAAGGTATACCATACAGAACAAGAGGTTGAAGCAAAAATCTTAAGTATACCATCAATAGAAAATTAATGAAGTGAATGCTTAACGCAATTGATTACTTGAGAAATATCTAACTCTTCCATATGTTTAGAGTTCACTCCAACCAATTTATGTAATTTCCCATCAATTGGATTGTACTCAAGTATAACTTCCTCAAATTAGGCAAAGGACTTTTAGAATTGCAAGTTTCAGTTCCATTGATAATCTCAGGTAAACTTCCATTCAAGTTATTAAAACTCAAATCCAAATATTATGAGATTGCAAAAGTTTCCAAAGGAGCTTGGAATTGAACACATATTAGAGAAAGTAAAAATATTTATAATTAAAAATTATGCAATAAACAAATGATAAAAATAGTAAATAAGAAAATAAATGCACATTAAAACAATTAGTTTAAAGAAAACATTGTCTTTGTAAATACGTTAGCTCAATATATTAGAATGATCTTATTTTTGTCTTTTACATTAATAATAATGTAATATAGGAAAATTAGAAAATTTCGGGAAAAATGGCAAAACGTTAAAATTGTCGGAAATGGTTCGAGGGAGGCACGAATATTTTTAGATCTCGAATGGCGGAGCAGGAGCTTAGTTGGGTCGTTTCACAAAATCTAGTTACCTAGAAAATTTTCGTCGAATTTCGAAACAGTCAAAATTTTCACATTTTTCGGAGTGACGGGTGTCCGGTGGACATGAAAAACGAGATTTTTGAAGAAAATCTTGGAAGTTGAGTAATAATTTAAAGAAAGTTCGTATAAGATAATTTGAATTTGAGCCACGTATCCAAAGTATAAAAGGGAAAAAAAAAATCTCATTTGGTCTCCCATTTTCCTGAATTTTGAGAGTAGAGAGAGAGGGAGATAAGAGAAATGTAAGACCCGAGAAAATTTCAATTTTTTGAAAAATGGCAAAATGGTCATTTCGGTAAAAATCCCAGAAATTTTTATGGATCTGGGATATTGAGCAGTTTCACGGAATGATCTCCACGAAATCTATTTATCGCATCGAATTTAAGTCGAGTCAGAGCAGAATCAAATTGGGATTTTTCGATGTTGTAAGACGAGAAATTGATTTTACGGAATAAGAGACAAGAAATCGTAATTTTGATTAAAAATTATAATTATGGTTAAAAGTCGTGAAGTGTAGTGCTAGATCTCGAGATGGCCAGAAGGATTACTCGGATTGGAATCGTCTGCAGAAATCCCCAGGTACACGTAAATTTCGCAATTTGCGAGGCGGTCGAATTAAACACGTTTTCCCGATCGCGGCTAATTTCGGGTCTGCGTAAATGCGTTCTACCCGATGTGTGAAAGTCGCGTATAATAATCTTCCATGTATCATGCTAGAAGTGGTATGAGTAGAGGAAATATGATGAAATGGACTTGGCCAAATAGTCTGAATATCGGTCTACAGTAAAAGAAGAGGGATATAAATGTCGTTTTAGGGTTTGATTTTTAAGTAGGCTAGAAGGGCGAAATACTCAACAGTACTTAAATCCTCTTCATTTAGCCAAAACCCACATGAGAAGCAATTTTTTTTTGGTCCAGCAGGTTGTTCGTTGAGAGAGTTTTAGAGAGGCGCTTCTCTGGGTTTGCGCGATCAGGCCAGTTGGCGGACTTCGGGGTGAGAAGGGAAAACGATCTACGCGGAACAGGCTACGCGTGGACTCCGGTTTTAGTGAGTTTCTTCAAACTCCTCGAGGTAGGATTTTCTCCCTACTTGGGTTTTACTCCCATTTTCAGTACTTTTCAAATGTTTGAGTTGATAGAGGCCATTAGGGGCTGTTAGATCGGTCCCAAACATTGGGATCGAATTAATAGAAAAATTTTGAGAGCGAATGGGAGGCCGATCCGTGGGCTTCATGAGCGGATGTGGGTATGAATTGTGTGTGCGAGTGTTAATTATGTGTTGAATGGATTTGAGACCGTGAATGGCCATGAGATGCGGGTTTATATATGAACCGATAAATTATTTGAGAAGCTGGAACGAGAAAACCCTAGGGTTTCTTTGTTCCTGGAATAGTGCCCCAATGTATTTTAGGAAAATGTATTTGATTAAGTAATTTTGAATCGAATTCTTGTGTTTGAACATTACTTAAAATGAATTTAATTTTGGTGTTTGAAATGATAAATTACATAACGTATTTGTGTGAGTTAACGAATTTTTTTATGTGAATATAATTGTGTTATATATTTGCGTGTGATTAATTGTATTGGAAATATATAATGTTCCGTATCTGTTGGGCGATCCTAGAAGTTTTAGGAGTTAGTGCATGAGATAGTGCAGAGAAAAGGTTCGGAGGGTTGTCTAATAATATGAAATGATCGGAGGGTAGTCAGACTAAACTAAAATATCAATGAAGTCGGAGCGGCGGGTTGATATTTATTCGTAGAGGGTAGTCCACAAACAAATGTATATATCAATCGTCGGAGCGGCCCAGTGATATATATTCGTCGGAGGAGTTGCCCGCTAATTAAATAATGGTCTCATCTGAGGCTTGGCGAGGTGTGAGAGAGTCGAGTGAATTTCGGGATGCGAGTTGAGTGTGTAGACATTCCAGTGAGGATCATGCGTTTGCTTGAATGTTTGTTTAAATGGGGTCTGGAACATTCTTGGCACTTAGGTGGTGAGTAGCCCATGAGGCGATTCTCCCTCTTGACTAGCTCGCCGTGGGATTCCTTTATTTCTGGTGCCGGGAGGCGTGCGAGGACGGCTCATCTAGGGTAGGAGTTTTGAAGAAAGAAAGTAGGGTGTGGCTTTGATGGTTTATATGTATTAGAATTCTCTGTTTGATATATCAATATAAGAGCCGTTTACTAACTCTTAGAACTATGGGACATGGTTGATATGGATGATGGATATTGTTTTATGGAGGCCCCGAGAGGCGGGTTTTATCTGTGTTATCAGGATTATATTGAATTTGTTTGAGACGGAGTAAATACGAGGTTTAAAGCGGCTTATTGTATTTGGGTAGAGCTTTCACATCCTGAAAGGGAGGCTACGGGATTTTACAAAAAGTGGCGTCGGGTAACCCGACCTCCCGCTCGTATTCATGAGTTGTGGTGAAATCAGCGGGCCCTGAATTTAGGCGTCACGACAGTATCAGGAAACTTGAGTATCTGAATACCTAGGGAGCTGGGTTTGGTATTCATCGCACTAGGTGGTTTGATGTGGAACTTAGGTAGGTGGAAACCTATGGATGGAGGATTTGGAGCTTAGGCCATAGTTGAGGAAGAGCATCACCACTAGGCGTGGTTTGATGTTCGGTTTAGGTATGAGATTGCCTAGGAAAATCACGGGTTAACACTAGGACACTACGTGCACGTGTGTTGATGTGTTTTGTGTGATTTTTTGAATTATTTGATGATTGGTGTGTATGCCATGTCATGTTATGTGTTTGATGTGCTTGACATATTTTAGGTGTTGTGGAATATGTGTGTGCTTGGTGAATAGCACATGAATGTGTAGAAAACAATTTGAGTGATACATGGTACAAAAACTGGAAAAGAGAATGAGAAGAATAAATTTCATAAATTTATTTGGCCTATTAGGTGATGAAAATAATTTTCTAAGTTGAAGAAAATCAGAGAAACCAAATTGCATAATTGTGGATGAGGATTGAAGAAAATGAGAAGAAAATAAATTTTTAGAAATTTATTTAGTGGGGAAAATTTTTTATTGGCTTGGAAAAGAAAATAAATTTTATAAATTTATTTGGTTATGGGATGTGAAAATAATTTTTTCTAGGATTTTACAAGGTGTAAAATTGAAGAAAAAAAATAGAGAAAATAAATTTTGTAAATTTATTTAGTGTAAAGAAGAATGAAAAAAATGATTTTTGTGATTTTTCCAATTGCTTTGGAAATAATGAGAAAAAAAAAAAAAATTTCATTAAAGTAGCTTGAAAAAACCTCTTTACTTGAAAATTAGATAGATCTTGTATTTGTATTACAAACAGGAGAGAGAATTTGTGGATTATGTTGCAATACAAAATTTTGTATTGTGACTGAGGCTTGGGTAGGCTAGGCTTGCAATAGGATGGTTTGTATGTCAAGAGGCTTGATGGGAGTACGTAGAAGGCGTATTTACTTAATACGATTCTTGCTATTACGAGGGGAGAAGGATTAGAAGAGCCCCTTTGTAACACTTGTCACAGCATACGAACTCACAGGCGTCACCTTGAGGCCTTGCTGCGAGCTGGCTTGGCCCGGCATGTTTGGAATGTCTGGTAGCCGTGGCGCTAGGCTCGAGCGAAGCCTTGTGCCTTGAGCGAGTTTGAGCCTTGTGGGCGGACGGCTTGGCTGCTGCAGTGAATGTGGCTCTCGGAGGGCTGGCCTTCGAGCGCAGGCCTTGAGGCTTGGCAGCGAGCGTAGAGCGGCACAGCGTGGCCTGTGTGTGATTTGGTGAGAAATTTGTACTTTTCGGTGCCACTCGGCCCGCTTTGTCCAGTTTTGACTCGGTATTTTCTGAGTCAAATTTTGAACATTCGTGAACACAGTTCATGAACTCTTTGTTATCTTGAGGCCACCGAAAAAAACAATCTGTTTTTTAAAAATATTAAAAATCAAATAAAATCAAATAAAATTTGATAAAATTTTGAAAAATAAAATTTTCAAAAATAAAATTTTGAAAACAAGAATTCGTTAAACAATAACCTTTAAATGCGAAATTTATTAATATGCGTGCTCTAGCGAGTTATGTGTAGTTAGTATCTGGCGGGTACGTGGTTATGCCTTAGGAATCTTCAGATTAACTACCATTTGAAATGGTGATTCTTGGCAGTAGTTGCGTGCAGTATATCGTGGTGTAATGCGTATGAGAAAGGTGAATCTTAGGTTAGGGATTCGACCTTAGGGATTTGGATAATAAAATGAACAAGAGCCTAAAATTTTATTTGAATAAAGCGAATTAGTGGTTGAATTTAACACCACTTAGGAAATGGGCGAGTCGGTTAAGCCGGATTGTCGAGTCTATTGGCATGTGCATTGCTAGTTAGTAGAATGAAGTTAGATGATTAACTGTTGCCACATGTCGTGTAAATGGCTAGTAGGGGCGGGGCGTAGAAGAGCATCCTGGGGGCCTTGATCGAACACACGATCGGTGTTTGTCGACGGACTTTTCTTGAGAAATTTGTCGTCTTCTGTGAATCTTTATGCCACGGGCTAGTATAGCATGTAGACGGGAGATCCTGTAACCCCCGGAGGTTTAGGGCGTATCATCCTCAGGCATTCACGGAAGGATTCGATGGTGGTAGACCATTGGTTGTGCCGAACGAGAAAGTGTTAGAACATGGAGTACCTCGGCGCGACCCGGGATTAGGCTAGCTATGTTCTAGCTAAGAGAGAGTGGGAGCTGAAATATGGTGGAAATGGGCAAGGACCTCTAGAAGTGTAGAGGGAGTAGTTGTACGTGCGATAACCCTTCGAGAATGAGGCGAGAATAAGAATGATAGGTGAGGTTGCGAGTTAGAGATCTGGGGACTCTACTCCACGGTGGACACGAGGATTATGGACATGTCGAGGAGTTCGATGTCATCCTTGGGATCGTTGGTGGCAGTTACGGGGTTATTGCTCCGATTGTAGGCGTAGGAGGGTTCTTGCTATCTGAGACGGTGCTCGTATGGTATTTCGGGGGAAAATCACTTGACATTTAGCCCCGAGTGGTATCTGAGGTTCAAGTGTCGGGGACCGAGTTAGGGGTTGGCTCGAGCCTTACTGAGGGCGAGGTGAGACCGGACTTAGATCTACCTCGAGTAGTGTGCGAGTATGAGGATGTTTTTTCGGATGAGCTACGGATTTACCTCCACATAGGGATGTAGACTTGGTGATGAGTTACACCTGGTATTTCACCCGTCTATGACTCCACATAGGATGGCACCGATTGGGATTGCGGGGAACTTCCCGAGTGGCCTACGGGATTCTGGGACCCGGGGTTAATTAGGCAGACCTTGCTTCATCATGGGGCGCTCCGGTTCTATTTGCGAAGAGAGAGGCGAGACCAGCCGTGGATTGGCTATAGACGGTTGAACGGGGTTATAGATCAGAATCACGGTACCCATTAAGAGAGTTGATGATTTATTTGATCGGAGTTGAGAGGAGCGAGTCACACTCGAGATAGACCTTCATAGCTGGTTACCATGTCGGTGAGGAGGTTAGGGAGGCAGGATATCCACTGAGACTGCGTTTAGGACGCGTTGGGGGGCACTTTGAGTTTACGGTGATGCCCTTTGGATTGACAGTGCGCCCAGGCAGGCATTCATGGATCTCGTGCGTAGGAATTATTCGACCTATTTAGATCGATTTAATCGTAGTCTTCATAGATGACATTTTGATGCTCGGTCGAGAGCGGGAGCATGAGAATCACTTGAGGATTGTTTTCTGTTTGTGAGACATCGGTTGTCGTAAGTTCGGTGAGTGTGAGTTTTAGCTTACTGAGGAGAGATTTTGGGACATGGTGTCGGCACCGGGAGTGTCGGTCGACTGAGAAGGTTGAGACGGAGATGAGTTTGGAGGGCCGAATGTCAATCTTCGAGATAGGTAGTTTCTTGGGATGGTACAGGTGTCTGGGAGATCACGAGAATGGGCTGATTGTCCATTCGAGTAAGGATTGTAGGATTTCGCCTACGGGATATGGACTCCATGGTTGGGACAACCCTGACCATAGAGAGAGAGATTGAGGATACTTGGAAGAGTAGTTCTATTCACACCCCTTTGATATCTCTCGCACCGAATTATGTCACCGAAATAGCTCTTTACACCAATTCGCTTTCGCAACATTCTCATCCTACTCCATTACACCAGCCTTGACCCTCCATCAGGTTGTTCACCCAGGCCATATACGTTTTCTTACCTAAAAACCATCAGAGAACCCACATCCAGGAGAATCAACAATAACCCTGACCTCCAGCCTCCATCATCTTTTGACCCAATCCTCTTTGTTCTTGAAACCCATGAAATGACCCCAAATCGGAGATTAAATAAAATATCAAGTAAGTTTGCTTTTTTTTTGTGTTTATTCTTGCATTTTCAGACAAATATAAGAAATACGAGAAGAAGTTTGCATTTTTTTTTGAGAAATTTAAATGCGGTTTTGGTTTAGGACTCTATGTTAAGTTCTCAAATCCGAGAAGGAGTGAGCTTCTACTCCCGGTTCATGGAATCCGGTGAATCTTATTTTCCGGATTTCATGATGTCTGAAAAGCCAGTTTCAAGCGGATTTCATGATGTCAGATATGTATCCGGTTTAAGTGATATCCGGATGTCCGATAATATCACACTTCACGGATTCCATGGTGTCCGTGTATGCACTTCACGGATTCCATAGTGATGTCGAGTAACCACGCACGCTCGATGTCTGGTGAGCTTTATAAAATATTGGAGTACCTTGCATGCAGCAGATATGGCGGTGATGTTTGAACTCTGGAATCTTAAGCGAATATAAGCGAAGTGCCTTGCATACATGGTAATACGGATACCTCTGAGATTCCACACATAATCAAATAACTTTTATTCAACTCCACATTGCTGGCCATAAACATAATTACGGACGGTTCACGAAATACGGATATCCACATAAATAATAATAACAAAAGCGGTCAGACTCTGAAATAAAACACAATAAGAATTCTTGAATAAAAAACGGTAAGTACCTTGAAGCATCTTTCTCATTCTGATAAGGAGCATGTGTGATATTTTATTGTGTATGCCCAAGGCTAAGCAGAGTTCATATAAGCAAATGCCGGAATGAACATACACTCGAAACTTCTTGCTCATACTATGGAGAAGTTCATTTTATCATATAGCGATATATTGTACATGTCACACACCCACATAAAAATTTCCTGTTTGAGACTTATAAGCCCATATAATTTCGAAAGATGCGATATTTTGTATTGCAAAACAAGGTAAACTCAAAAACAATTTCCCGCAAATTTAATCTCGAGAAGGCCTTTTCTTTCTAACTTCCCTTAATCTACCATTTGGCTTATGAGGGAACCAAGTACAAGAAAATTTTATTTTAGATAATTTTCAATTATCGATTATAGTGATATTAATTGTCTTGTTATTTATTCATTATGTAGGCACGGATTTATAGGCACTTTCTGAGATGTTTTCTTCTCTCGGTTGTCATACATCAGTCGACCACGTGCCCAGCTAGCGTTGGAGGCATACTTGCGTGATTCCGATAGTTTCTGATCGGTTCGGAGATACTAGATCGATTGCGAGTTCGGATGTTATCTGGCGGGAGCCATGCGTGGATCATCGGCGAGCACCAGTTCCGATATTGCATGGTTTTGGATGCATAAAGTGCGGACTGGTTGTTGAGCCATATCATCCGGAGCGGGTCTTACGCCAGTTCGGGTATATTCAGACCATCCCTCCGCGACCTTTCGCACCTCCACGACCTGACCGTAGTATGTTATTGGATCAGTATTGGGAGAGGTGGATAGGATCCGCGTGTGTTGTCCCGGTCGAGGTCGGCCCGATGCCGATGCTCGGGGTCAGGAGAGAGTGTAGCAGAGTATATGGGTTGGTATGATCGCATATCGCATCGCATCGTTCAACCTCCACAGCTGAGATCAGGTTTTACGACAGATGCACAATCTTCTCTGCCCTCACATACTGCATCTACCAGTGATAGTGTAAGTTAAATTTGAACTTCGTTTGACCTAGTAATCTAAATTGTACATAATATTTACTTTAACTTTTTTATTATATTACTAATATTAAGTTCACATATCATTTATGTAGCTGTCACGAGAGCATTGAGTTTATTGAGGCATGTGATATCTGGTGGAAGGCGGCCCAGTGGCGGTGTATTGCCAAGGTGCCTTGAATGAGGCGCATAGCATACTTCTTTGGTGGGATGAGACCCGACATCTCTGACACTCCATCACTGCTCCCGGCATGTCATAGCACACCATCACCTCTTCTGGCGTCCCTTTTTAGCCCTCCACTTTTGTCTATCCTCCACCAGCATCAGTTGATCCTCTACCAGCATCAGATGATCTTGCGCGATAGTTCTACTCTCCTCCGGTGACCGGTTGCTGCTCCCGGCCTGCGACGGATCGCCGGCTTTGCACGATTCCTATTCATCTACTCTTTTCATTTATGTTCGTTCGAAGAGGAAAAGACTTAGGATGGGCTGAATGTGTACACCACGTATATGTTAGACTTTTATGTTTAAAATGTAATTTGATTATTTTTTATTGTATTATATTAGTTGTTACATTAAAATTTACATCAATAAAAGTAATTAATTTTTATTGCAATATTCAAATTGTATTACGAAACGAGGACAAAAAATTCTTTTACACCTTCTTTATTACTTTTATTTATTTCTTAAGAAATAGGTCAATAACCGAGTAGTGGATGTTAATCCTTCACCAAGAAATAATATTACAGAAGTGCAAACAAATTGGTATTCATTTAAATTACGACCGTCATCGGAGGTACCCAAAATATAAAATGGTTGATGGTAATTTTAGTTCATAGGAAAGGCGGTTGACTTACGTATAACCCGGGGTGATAATGCGATATAAGAAAAATGGATTAAGCTTTGTAAGTTTTAAATCCTTGTTTATTGTAATTTTTGTCTATCTTTAAACTCAGAGTTACGAAATAAGATGTGATTGGATTCACAACACCTTATAGTTATAGAAATAACTAAGTTGCACCAATTGTCATGTTCCCCATTATAGCATCTATAGGTAATGGTATTTCTTCACTAGAGTAGTGCGGAGTATTTCAGTTCGAAATCCGCTTCTACGATGCCTATCGAGAAAAAGAAATGAAAGCAAAAATGGAAAGAAATAAAAATGAACATCATAGAATCACTCTTGTTTTGCGGGAAGCTTCAATGCATTTTTACTAAGACTGCACTTGAGTATGGATTTTAAATCTTGAAATTATTTTCCTGAAATGCTTAGTTATGATAGTTTGTCATAGTACTTATTAATTAGATGGTGTTAGCATTGCATCTTACTTGAGATGGATTATCGATTCTTAAAGGAGTGGTCGATCACCTATGCTCCAAGCGCGAGTGCAGGGAGTAAGGTTAGGGACAATTTATAGGCGATTAAAGAAAGGCTTGTGTTCAAATCAGGCGGTCGGTCGAGCAAATATTTTATTCTTCAAGTTTGATATCAGGATCTTGTTTGAATATCCGGATTTTCTAATCCGGATTTGTTAAATCCGGTAGTAGAGCATATTCTAGGATTTCCAACATAGGATGTTTTAATATCCGGATTTTCTAATCGGTTGTTAAATGGGTAGTAGAACATATTCACCGGATTTCAATATCACGGATCTTGTTTTAATATCAGGATTTGAATCGGATTAAGTGTATTATCTGCGAAAAAAGCGAACCATTCTCACTATGTTTCGATGTTAGAACCCTTTACGGAGGAGGAAGAAGAAGAGTTGGGTCTGCGAGGAGAGATGAAGAAGCAGAAGAAAGAAATATAAAAATTAAGGTTAAGGGTAAATGTGTCTTTTCTTATATGCGTTTTTTTAATGGGGTGTGTAGAGAAATAGAGGGGGTGTAAATAGAATTACTCTACTTGGAACACTCGTGATACGGGTGTTGGTAACAAGAGGGAGGATCAGTTTTCTCCTAGTTCGGGGATGAGGCAGAAGACTTCTGCTTCACGCTAGTTTCAGGACTAGGGCCAGGATTGAGCATGAGTGATGGGAGTTCCCGTTCCCAGTGGGGATCCAGGTGTGGACAATCAGTCCTAGTTGGCGTAGAGAGGAGGCATATCACGGTTCATTCCTCCACTGTAGGGTTAGAGGAACTAGTTTCGAGTTGAGGTGCTATACAAGCACTTCCGGCAACACGAGATAGGCGGAGGCGGAGTGTGGAGTGGTCGGGAAGCGGTCCCGGGTTCTGACGGAAGCGTAGTGGACCTTAGGGTGGTAGACATATTGGTTGTTGATGTCAGGCTTGACATGGGTGAGATGACAGCCATTGGGTTGTCAGTAATTGAGACCTTAGTCGGGTTGTCATACTCGACACGACATTGGATTTGGGCTTAGAGGTTAAGGCCTTTAGAGAAGCCAGGAATAGATGTTCTTCCCTAGGATGTAGGGTGAGAATGACCTGATAGGTTGGAATTATGAGTGAGAAATCTCTCATATTCTCTCATAATTGGACCGGGTTTTACTTTGGGATTAGGTGTCGCAGTATGGATATATTGAACGTTCGCGTGCACGGTAACATCATGTCAAGTCGGATGTGGGTGCACGGTATGGGCATTCACCACTTTGGTGAGTGTGGGTTGAGTTGCCTTTAGGGTACGATCGATGAAGACTACGTAGTTGAACCGGGAAATGTAGAGGCTCGAAGTGTAAGGCGAAGTTATGTGGCTCGGGATGAATACACAGGGACATGGTTATCACGCAGACTTAGAGTTGAGTGATAGGAGTCGGGAGTGACTCGAGATTTGGATACCCCTTTGGAAATTGCGTTGGGTGTTGTTGAGCTGGCAAGGGCTCGGTAAATGGAAGTCATACATGGCATGGATTGAGTTGACAGTCCATTGGATTGTCAGTGATTGTGACCTTGGTGAGGCTAGCGGTTACACACCAAGCAAGGGTTGTGTAGGGTTACATGTGTGGATTATCGCAATTGTTAGGGCATGTTGCGAACATATGTCACGGATCATAGGGTAGAAGTTAATTGCCCGTAGTGGAATTCGCTGCAAACAAGCGTTATCGGGCGTGTATACGGATAACTTGCCGTGTGAGGAGCAGCGTATGGGAGGCCATACGGTCGCCGATAGGTTGGGCCAGGAGTGGAAGAGAACTCCATTGCGGTCACGTCGATTAGAGACACCTTAGAGAAGGTGAGATTTATCTGACAGCGTCTTCTCACGGCTCGAGTCTGCTTGAAGAAATTTATGTAGATGTGCGACGTCGACCCTTAGGGTTCGAGGTTGGTGATCACTTTTCCTTGAAGGTGAATCCTGAGAGAGGAGTGGTCAGGTTCGGCAAGAGTGAAAAGCTATCGCCGAGATTCATTGGACCTTTCGAGATACTCGAGAGAATTGGCACTGTAGCGTACCGGTTGGCGTTATCGGCCCGACATGACGGTGTCCGCGGTGTTTCACGTCTCGTACTCAGAATACTCCGGATCCGGCTCACGTGGTGGATTGGGGCGGATTGAGATTGACACGGATGGGACTAACCGGGAGGGACTGGTGGCACGTGTTGATAGTGATCGGGTCTTCGCGGCCCAGCGAGGCGGGTGGGTGAGTGAGAAGTCTTTATGGGTGGCGTGAGTGGAGAATTCGGCGTGGGGCGAAGACCGATGCGGGCCCTTATCCCTTCTTGTTTAGGGATGAAGGTCGTGGTTTAATTGTTTAGAATTTAAGCATTTGCATTTTACATGCATGGTAAATGCGCATTGCATATGCATGTGTGATTGTGATTGTCTGAATTTCGGGGCCAGAAATTCCTTTAAGGAGAGGAGAATGTAAGACAGAAATTCGATTTACGGATAAGGGCAAAATCGTAATTTTGATTCTGAAATTATGAATTCACGGTTAAAAGTCCGTAATTAAATTCCCTAGATCGGATAATGAAATGATTCGTGGATTGGAATCATCTCGCGAAATCTAGTATACGTAAATTTCGCAATTTCTTTGAGGCAGTGAGTCGGCCACGTTTTCGAGGCATCGCATTTTCGGGTCTTAGTAAGCGTTTTTCGATGTGACGAAAGTCACATATAGCAAAAGTACTCATGTACCATAAGTGGTATGAGTAAATGATGAAAATGGACGGCCGAAATAGTGCCGAATATCAATTCTGGTAAAAGAGGGATATAAATGTCATTTTAGGGTTTGATTTTTAAGTGGCTAGAGGACGAAATACTCAACAGTACTTCATCCTCTTCATTTAGCCAAAAACCCACGTGAGAAGCAATTTTTTGGTCCAGCAGGTTGTTCGTTGAGAGGAGTTTTAGAGAGAGGCGCTTCTCTCTGGGTTTGCACCGTCAGGCCAGTTGGCGGTTCGGGAGTGAGAAAGGGAAAACGATCTCTGCGAGAACGGGCTGCGTGGACTCCGATTTTAGTGAGTTCTTGACTACTCACCGGTAGGATTTCTCACTACTTGGGTTTTATTCCCATTTTAGTAGCAGATGGTAGGGTTGATAGAGCCATTAGGGGGTGTTTGATGGGGTCCGAAACGTAGGATCAATTAATAGAAAAAATTTGAGAACGAATGGACGGTCAGGTGTTTGCTTCATGGCGAATGAATTATGAATTTATTATTGTTCTTGGTGTTAATTAATAATGATTGGATGGATTTGAGGCAGTGAATGGCCATAGGATCTTTGGGTTTATATAGGCAGATAAATTATTTGAAGCTAGACAGAAAGCCTAGGGTTTCAATTCCTAGGAGATAGTCTTAAATGTATTTGGGAAAATCATGTTGATTAAGTAATTCGTCAGTTGCTTTTGTGTTTGAACATTAGCCCAGATAGGCTAATTTGGTGTTTGAAATGATCAAATTACACCAACATGTTGTGGCAGTTTAATTTTTTGTGAATATAATTATGGTATATATTTGCATGTGATTAGGCGTAATGAAATGGGTATACATGCATTCCATATGCCTTTGGAAGCGATCCTAGGATTTTAGGAGTTAGTGCATGAGATGGTCTCTGAAAAGGTTGGAGGATTATCTAATAATATGAAATGATCGGAGGGTAGATCCAGGCTAAATAAAATATCAACCGTCGGAGGCGGCTTGGGTTGATATTTATTCATCGAGGGTGAATCCCACGGAGAGCAAATAATATATCAATCGTCGGAGCGTGATTGATATATATTCATGGAGGGTTGCCCACTAATTAAATAACCAATTCTCATCTGAGGCTTGGCGGGAGTGTGAGAGAGAGTGGAGTGAGGACTCGGGATGAGTTAGTCATGTAGACATTCAAAGTAGGATCATGCATTTGCTTGAATGTTTGTTTAAGTGGAACATTGCACTTAGGTGGTGAGTAGCCCATAGAATGATTCTCCTCTTTGAGCTTTAGCTCACCCAGTCATTAAGGATTCCTTTATTTCTGGTCAGGGAGCGTGTGAGGGACGGCTCATCCTAGGGCCAGAGGTTTTGAAAGGCCGGGTGTGGCTTTGATGGTTTCCATATGTATTAGAATTCTCACATTTTGATATATGTTATTATAGAGCCATTTACTAACTCTTAGAACTATGGGACATGGGTTGATGGATGATGGATATTGTTTTATGGGCCCCGAGGCGGGTTTTTATCCATGTTGTTATCCTTGGGATTATATTAATTTGTTTGAGGCAATTAAATGCGAGTTTATGAAAGCATTGTATTTGGGTAGAGGCTCCACAGGTACAGGAGACTCTGCTAGATTTTCTAAAGTGGCGTCGAGATGCTTGAGCCTCCACTCGTGTTCCATGAGTTGACCAATTAGTCAACGGACCCAGGGTTTAGGGGCGTCACACTGCGAGTGTGGGTCTGCAGTAAACGGGTTTGAGAGACATATGATGTGACAAAAGTCACATACTACATGTACTCTTGTGACACATGTTGCAAGATTAGAGAGATGATGGAAATGGACGACTTAGATTAAGCCAAGTGTCAAAAATCAAGAAAGAGGACACTTAATTAGGAATCATTTAGGTGTTAATGATAATAAGATAAAAGATAAACAATGTTCATCTTCTTGAAAAGACCGAAATCGTGCGATGGGGTTGGAAAGTGATGTAATTGCATTTGGGTTTTTATTTTTTAGAGAGAGAGGCACATTCTCTCAGATTTTGACCGTCAGTAGTGGTTCGGCCAGATGAGAAAGTAAAAATTTGTTCTCTCATGTCCTTCGCTTGGACAAGTTGTAGTGGAGTTAAAAATGACCTTTCAAGAGATGTAGGAATATTTTCCTACTTGGTTTTATTCTTTAGTTAGAAACCATGTTTATGGTTAGGGATGATACGAGGCTTGATTTAGCGAGTAAATTCGATCTCAAAGCCTTTGAGGCAGGAGTGGAGAAAATCTGATTTAATTGGCCGTGAAACCTGATGCTTGAGGTTTCACTTGTTCATGTGAATAGTGAAGATTTCTTGGTGTGAGTATTATTGTTGTAAGTGATTCGATGAATTGCTTGTATTTGCTAGGTGCCCACGTGTTTAATTTTGGTGTTATATGCATGTAAGATTGTATTAAGCATAGTGTGGAATTGGCATGCATTATATGCACTAGAGGCGACTAAAATGTTATGTGTTAGTGCATGGCCGTGAGTAAACAAAAAGCGAAAATGTTTGTGAAATGAAATTTCGACGGAAAGATTTTCGAAGAATTGCCTTGGAGGGCGTCAACGAGATCCGCGGATGAGGACCGCGAAGCATTTAGGAGGATTATCAGTGGTCGCCTCGAGTAGTCAAATATTTTTCACCAAATTCGGTGATGGTCTTCGAGAACAAAAGCTTTTATTTTGGCTTGGATATTTTACTGCGTCGGCTTAGGCATGAAGAGTCGGTGAGGACTCGAGATATGGGTTTGGGCATGTAGACATTTGAGTAGGTTCATGAAATTGCTTGAATGTGATTGTTTGCCATGATATGTGCACTTAGGTGGAGAGTAACCCATGTAGGAAATTATCTCTACTGGGCTTTGCTCACCCTGTCGAGGGATCACCATTTCGGTACGAGGAGCAACGATCGGGAAGCGGCACTCATTAGAGGCCGTTTGAAGAAAGCGGAGCTTATAAAGCTTTGATGTTTTTGTATAACATGTATTAGAATGTTGTAATTTTAATATATGTTGAATTAAAATGATTGTTCTTTCTTGATTATGATAACCATGATTGAATATGGCTGATAAATCTGTGATGTATGTTGAGATGGCGATTTTGTACTCATACATATATCCATAAATCATGATATTAGGATGGGTTGTATTTTGGTGAGCTCTGTTTCAAAGGGGCTACTGAATTTAAAGTGTTATGGATTGCACAAATCAAAATCTTAACGTTGACAGTTGTCATGGATTACCAGTTTGGAAATGCAGAAAAAATTTAAAAATCAACTTCTCTTGAATTACAGGTTTTGTCGTCGAATTCATGAACCCGAAGCGAAAGTTCATCCTACTCGATGAGGGCTGTAATGTGGGTACAACCTGATGTTCGCGAGTATTCAAACGAGGAGTTAGAAATCAAAGGTTCGGGTTTGAAGTGTCCATGAGACTTCCTAGAGAATTTCTTCTACGCTCAAGGTGAGGATCCTTCTACTTTGAAACTGACCTGAATTCTAGGATTTGTATGTTGAGTTTAATGCCTAAGGGGCTGTTTAGCCGTTTATTGCCCCTAAAGAGGTTGTTGGCAAATTAATGGGATTTATGGGAATAGTGTCTGTTTGACTCCATATGATGTCAGTTTTGGGACTAATTTTAGGTTAGAAAAATGAATTTGGACTCTAGTATCCTTAGAAAAATTGTAATACTATACCCAGAACTTTATGTTACTTTTGAAACACAAAATTAGAACATCTATACTTCGAGTTATGAAGTACATTTTTAAAATTTGCAACAAAGCGCTACTGTTTTGGCCGAACCTGTCGGAGTTTTGGAACTGATTTTCAGTTTAGGAAAAGTAATTTGGCACAAATATCAATTTAAGTAAATTGTATCTCTATCTGAAAACTTGATATTAGGCTTTTGAATCACCCAAATCGGACCTCTATAACTCAAGCTATGGTTCGTTTTCCGGGACTGTTACAACTTAGGCTATTTAATGATTTATGTCCAGATTTTTGCCACAATTGGTATATGATTGTAGTATATCATTGCTTGAATTGAGTGATATACTTGGTTGAAATTGTGTGGAAGTCAAATTGTATTGATTTCCTAATGGTTTGGCTTGTGATGTGTTTACATTAGTGTGAACAAGGCCATTTACTTGACTTGGTTATAGGCTATTCGTGGACATCGTGTCACAGTTAAGCACAAAGTATAAATGTAAGTCATTGCTTGATTGGTGATGACACCTTAGATGTCTCAATATATGTGTGTATAATATGTTGACATGTATTGTAGTAGTTTATTTGGAAATTGTATGTTGAATTGAAGTGATTGTCCAGAATGATGCATGAAGATGTGTGCATGGTTTAAAATGTCCATCCTCTTACTTATCATATGGCATGGCATAGGCATGGAAGACATAGTGCATTTCGTATGCCGGGGTTAGCCGCATTAAATGGGTGCGTGTAATGCGTGGTCATGAGCATAAATGACCAACAGATTTTCACAACGGCGTTTTGCATGTGTGAAAGTGGGTGAGGACTCGAGACATGGGGAGCATGGAGCGTAATTACATTTCATATGCGGGGACATCGCATTAAATGGGTGCGTGTACATGGTCATGAGCATAAATGACAATTTTCACACTTGACATTTGCATGTAGGGAGTCGAGTTGAAATTTCGAGACATGGGAATGAGGTGAGTCACATTCTCATCATGGCATGTAGACATTTAATTCTAGAAATGTAGCCCTTCTTTTGCTTGAATGTGTGAAATGACATTACATGTGCACTAGGTGGAGTGTAGCACTTATAGGAATTATTCTCTACTGGGCATTGCTCACCGTCGTGGGACCCAGCTTCCGGTCTGAGGTGTGGGGAGACGAGGTCTCGAGGCTGCGAGTTATAAGCGGGTTGTAACATAATTAAATTTTTTGTAAAAACTTGGAGCAGAACTAGTTCTGACTTTGTTTGTATTTTATGTAAAAATTCAAAAACCTTGCTGGAATTAAACATATTCTAATTATCAATAAATTTGTAGGTGTTGTATGATTAATATGGGACTATGATGGTTAAGTCATATATATATTCTATAGTGTTGAATAAATTGTTCCAGTTGATATTGTACCCAAATATGTTAGATGATGGATCATTATATTATATTGGGACTATCATTCTTGGTTTTGTTACAATGTTAACATTTTGGTGAGCTTCTGTTACAAAGGGAGACTAATAATAGTTTTTCAGTCAGAATGTGGATCTGGAAAAACATAGTGATTATGATATGGATTAAACATCTATAAAATCTTAGATGGTGTGGGTTTATCATCTGTTTCAATGTTTTGATTATAACAGACAGACAAATATTTGTTAAAATATTGGGATCTCATTTTGGGATTAAATGTCCTTGCTGATTATTTTCTTGAATAACAACTACAATATTTTGAACAAAGCAATAGTTCAATAGAAGATAGAAAATAAAAATAGAAAACTACAAGAGTGAAAAGAAAATTGCAAATTATCAAAATATAATTTATAATTTTAGAAATGAAAACAATTATTTAGAACAATTATTTTAATTTCAAGTGATTTTCTATTTATTCACAAACTACTAGAAACTATGAATGAGAAATTATTATAATTATCTAAATTTTACACAATTGGAGAGCACTATAATAAAAATAGGGGAAGTAACGAAACAAAGTAAGGGCTTAACTTCAGAAAGAGTTTTAGGGTGCGTTTGGAAGAAAACAAAGTTTTATTTTTCTCGAAGCAAGTTTTGGGCATTCAAACCTGAAGAAATTGCTTATTAAAAGTCTTGTACTCAATTCTATTCATCAATTAAGCTACAGAATCTAGTGTGCAATGTTTTTTTTACAAATATTCTGATTTTATGTACTCTAATTTTAAAGAAATAACAGAAATAGTAAACACTTATAAAAAAATATAGGATGTGTTGATGAATCTTGATAATAAGTAGTAAAATTTAAAGATAAAAATTGGAATAAATAGTTTAAAGAATATCTGTGAATAAAGTGAACACAAAATCATAAGTATACCATCAATAGAAAATTTAATAAGCAAGTAGCTAACCTTGTAATTGATTGGAATCAACAATCGATTCTTTGAGTTGAGGTGTCAATACAATTTGGGAGACTTCCATTCGACTCATTAAGTCGAATCTGAACTCCATGCTTGTTTGCAATGTACATGAAGTAGGGATGGGACGCTGAAGTCTGTTGCCATATAATTTAGTGTCTAAGATTTTTAAGCTCCTTGACCCGGTTTGGCAATTTTCCCATCCAATTGATTTTGCTCCAGTATAACTCCCTCAGAGTGGGCGATTTTGGGAATTGCAAGTTTCGATTATAGATAAATCTCAGGTAAACTTCCATTCAAGTTATTATCACTCAAATCCAAATATTGTAAGTTGCAAAACTTTCCAATGGAGCTTGGAGTTGAACCTGTAATGAGAAAGAGTACAAATGTTACTAATTAAAATTGTAATAAACAAATGAAAAAAAAAGTAAATAAGGAAATAAATGCATTGTAAAAACAATTAGTTTAAGAAAAAATATTATTCTTTATGCATTAATAAACATAAATATTGAGAATGGTCTTTTTTTTTTGTCTTTTCTGGTAACAATAAAATAAATTTATTTAATTTCAATATTTAAATACTATAATTTTTTAAATTTTATAGGAATAGGATGCTCCTTAAATTAACATAAGAATTGAGAATAAAATTTTAATAGAAAAGTGAAAGAAAGTATAACATGAGGAAAACAATTAATAACTAGAATTAAAGTAAAAATATAAAAGTATAAGTGAAAAGAGAGTATTATAATTCAACTTGGTGTTTGCTAAAACTATTACCTTCAATGCAAATGATTCAAATGATAACATATCAAAATATTGTCATTATAATTAAAAACACTCAAAAGAATCAAAATAAGCAAATATACAAAAATGATAGTTTTATTATTCTTGTGTCGATTGAATAAATAATAAATCCTTTATCAACTAATTTTAAAAGTAAAAAAAATGAAGTAACATGATTTTTAGAAAAAAAATAATCTCCCGATGAAGAGTTACACATTCAAACATGAGTATAAACAGCTGTTTTCCAGAGTGTGTATTTATCTTATAGAGAAATTGTTAAATATGTTATACTTCATAAGTACAAATGGTTAAACTACATGCTTTTTCTTCGATAAAAAAATGAACTAAATTTCCTTTTAAGAAATTTAAAGTTCAAAATAACATTTATTTAAAACAAGAAATTTGTTTCCAATAAGAGAACCAAAAATAATAATTATTTATTATATGAATATATATTCAATAATTATATCAATCATGGACTACATTTAACAATACATTAACATATCAACAAAGAAATATCAACTTTTAATGATGACATAAGCTTACCGTGTAAATCATTTATACCCAAATCTAAGTATTGCAAATTCGATAGCTCACAAAGACCAAGTGGAATACTCCCATGTAATGCATTCCAATTTATATCAATTGATAAGTACTAGCATTTAAAGCCATTAAAGTATTGGAATTGGAATGGTTGGGCGATAGATATTACAACAAGTGAAGTCAAATTGAGAGAGCTTGGAGATGGAATTAAGCCAAGAGACTACAATCTATTAAGATTAAACTCAGTTAACATTAGGCTTGTTGCCTGACCCGTGACTTCCCTGCAATGAGAGGTTGACATTATTAGCACTAAAATTCTTCAAAGAAACAAGACTAGTCATCCATTCAATATTTTTCGATAAATAAATCATTGAATGTCTTTCAGAAAAAAGATCGAGATGTTGTAGGTTGAAAGATTTCCTAAATTTGAAGGAATTTGCTCCAATAAACCCACAATTAAATAAATTTAGATATATCAAATTCTTCATAGACCCAAAGAATTTAGGCATGGGTATGGCTTTGAGATATAGTTGAGAACTCCAAATCTAAATATTTCTAATACTTGGGACTTTATCAATGGGGACTAAATTACTAAACAAGTCATTCTAGAGAAGATCGGATAAGGATTATGAAGATCATTTAAAGAACAACAAATCTTGTTCCATTTTCACAAGCCAATCCCATGCGATAGCAATAATTGTTTATTTCCATGATGAAAGTGGAGTTGTTGGAGATCAGTGAGACCACTTTTGGGAGTATTAGAGCCTTTTTGTTCAGATTGAACATTATTTGTTGATATTAGGTATGACCATTACATGCTATTTCTGTTGATGAAATAGAGAATGACTAAAATGAAGACGGAATTCTCTCCATATAAATATCCAATCTCTAGTAAGAAGCACCTACAAAAATTGAATTTAATATCATAGTATTAGTTCCTTGAACTAAATTAAAATTTTTATTTTCAACAAAAAAAAGCAGAAAATGAAAAAATTTAAAATGAAGTACATCGTTGACAACACATTTAACAAATATCATCATTCTAATAGATTTAAAAATCTACTAATAGTACTAATAGATATATATACAAAAAAGTTGTAAACATATCATGTAGTAACTATACTTTGATTGGCAGAAGCTGAAATCACCTACATGGGACTCAGAAAAGATTATATAAAAAATACACTAAAAATAGTTTATCAACATTGAGTGGAGATTCAACCTCAAACTTCTTTGTGTTTCTTGCATACTCAATTCAAGCTAAATATATAGAAGATGGTTTAAAGTGATGACAAAGATAACCTCACTTTTCTTTGTTTGTAGTAACATATGAATTGTATCTTATATAATTGTAATTGACTGGAAAATAATTTGAGTTCATACCTCCACTATGAAACTCAAGGGTCTTGATTGAAGACCTTGACTTGAATAAAAAAAAAATGTGTATAGAAAGACCATAAGCTGGCACTAAGTCAAGGTCAATAAGATTAAAATAAACTCTAAAAATTGTTTTTGCTTGTTTTGGAAACAAAAGATGGGGGCTAGCGTCATTTCATCATTTTATTATTAATAAGTATTTTATGTAAATTAATCAATCTATTAACACTTTTAATTTTTATTACGGTTATGAAGAAATATAATTTTTATACCATAAAATGAATATCTAATTACTTCAATAGGAAAAGTCAAAAGAATTTCTTTACACACATTAAGCAATTTTTAAAAAGTTCACATGCCTATCTCAGTTTAAAAAAGGAAGGACATCGAGTCCCGATGGGAACTATTTACTACATTATAATAAAATACTTAGTTGTAAAATAAAAAAGTCATATTTAAAAATAAATAGAAGACCTAGACTTGGATTAAATAGAAAAAAAAAAAGGTCATTATGCATTTGTATAGGTGGAATATAATTAAATTCTTTACTTTGGGCTGATATGTTTAAGAAGAAAAGTAATATTGATTGATTTACAAAATAAAAAATACATTTATTTTAGGCTTTAGAAGACTTTGACGGGTCCAATTAATTAAAAAGAAAAAAAAAAGAAGAAGACTTTGAGTGGGAAAAAAAAGGTGTTGGTAAGTATTTAGGTGAAAATATAATTAATTGGAAAACTTAGACTTAGAGGAAAAAGAAGTTGCAATAGGGTCCCACATAGCTTTCAACTTTAGGAGACTTAGAAATGGCATGTGGCATAAAATTTTAAACCTCGGAAAATCTAGACTTTGAGTTAAAAGACAAATTTCCCTAAGAAACATTGTCTACATTTTATAAGAGGAAAATCGTTTCTTGAAGAGACGGTTTCTCATTGTAAAACATTATGAAAAAATTGTAAACGATTTTCCCTTTAATACTCATAAAAATTTCCTAAAATAGATTTTTATTTTTTCTACTAATGGTCTTTGTAAAAGGCATTTTTCTAATTTTTAATTTTTTTTTCCTAGGCAAATCGTTTTGCTGAAATAATCAATCATTATTTTTACAAAAAAAAATCTTTTCATTCACACAATAATTTACAATAGTTGTCTATATGTCTAACTTAGCTCAATTGATAAAACATTTAAAGTTTAAAAAATGAAGGGCATCCCGGAGGAAGGGATCCTTCCCTCTCCAGTATTCTTAATCACAGGACTAAGCGAACACAATTTACAATTCGTGTTAATTAACGTATGAAAAACTAATTATTTTTACTTTTTTTATAATTTGGAAAAAGATGGATATAAAGACAAAACATAATTTGGCATGGCTATGGGGAAATTGGTTAAAAACTTTTGGGTGCTCCTGAATCTTGATAAGCTTGGGAGAGCGCGTGGCAATAGGCCTTTGAGTGAATCGTGGGTGAAAGCAACGCGAAGAGTTGGTGGTGTATTTAGATTCTTCAAATCAGATGACGGATATGATACGCATGTGATACTCCTATTTCGGGGGTCCCGTTGATAATCCGTTAATATGTGGAAACCTGTAGATATCGGGTAACAGACGTCCTTATCATCGTGTCCCGTTTATCGGGGTCAGTAATTTAACGAAGTCAGGACGAGTCTTCTTTATATGGAAGAACACATCGAAATTTCGTCCCGGTTTCAATTCCATTTATCTTAAATGGACATTCTTTATATATTTGATATTTTTTAGGATTTTTCTAAAAATCTCGCTTTTCGAAGAGTCATTCGGCGCTTATCGCGCCAAAGTCGTAAAAATCATTGTGCCGAAATTAAACCGAAATTCTTAGGTAGTGAATTTATGTGATTACATTGTGAAATTCGTTTCGATAAATCCTGAATCTAAAAAAATTTCGAATAAAATTACTTATTTACCACTACTTAACAAAATTCAAATTTTTAGGATTTTTCTGGGTCTTACAACGCAGCCACAGCTACACCCCCTCCCAATCCCACTGATCATTTTCCACTTTCACAACATCTAGCTGGGCATCATCTTCGTCCACTGTGATTGCGACACGGAACACGAAGATGGATAGTGGGACCTAGGCGTGAAGAGTCAGAGTGGGTCAGTCAAACCAGTTCACCACCACCACATGGTTTGGAAGTGTAAAGAAGTGTGAACAGGTAGTGTTGGGTTTGGTCAAACAGGGCGACCCCCATATCCATGTGAAAAGTTGCATTTTCCTTTTTAGTGAATCACATTCTTTGCATTTATTGGGTTGGTTGCACATGCTTGGGTGATGGGAGGGAGTTTTTAGAAAAATAAAATGCTCAAATGGTAAGTACGATGTAATAAAATGCTTAGTTATGCAAAACAATAGGTTGCAACTGTTTTTAAAATTTTTTAAATAAAAAACCATCATTAGTATTATAATATGATAAAAGTTCAAAAATAAACTTTTTTAAATGATAGTTATAATAACTTTGGCTTTAAATTATATTCATTATTTCATATTAATTAGACTATTTATAATTAAAATCAATTAAATTAATTTAGAAATATAATTAGAATCACAGATAAGGATGAAAAATCACAATCAAAAATCGTTTCATATTCCTTTTATATTTTTCAGAATCGTCTCTTCAAGAAACGATAAAATAAAATAAAAAGAAACAAAAAAGAAATTGTCTTTTAGAAAGAGTAGTAAGAAGACTAAAATAGTCTTTTAACAAGACAACTTTAGAAGAAAAAAATTGAGATTTTTTACAATCAATAGAAGTTGTCTTTTGAAAAGACATCGTAAAAAGACGATTTTGGAAACCCGATTTTAAAAATCTCTTTCCTAATCAGTAAAACCTATAGTAATTTTGGAAATATTTTTTAAATTCCTGCATTTTAAACATTATTATTTTTGGTAATGGGACTTATAGTTTTAATTAATTTTTGAAGGCCTAGACATAGTGGGAAAGGAAGTGGTAATGGGTATAGTCTTAGGCTCCATTTGGAACCCGAAAAGTATTAAATATTAATTTATAGGTTTATAGAGATGAAAAGGAAAAGAAAAGAAAGTTTTGGAGAAAACTAAAAATAAGCCAACGTAATAAATTAATTTTGTATGTTTATTCAGCCAAATTCTTATTTCTCTATTATATAGAATCCAATAATCTTAACATGAGTTCAATATAAATTTGTAAATATCGGCTTAGCTAGGAGATTAAAACTACATAAGACCTAGTAATAGGCAAAAGTTGTCATAATGTCATTATAGATTGTAACAAGCTCAGAAGTATATGTGTCTATTTCAAACTTCTAATTAAACTCCTAAAAGAATGCACAACTAAATACAATTTTTTACCATAAAATGAATATCTAATTACTTCAATAGGAAAATTCATGAAAATTTCCTTACATGTTAAAAGCTATATTTAAAACCTAGACTTTAGGTTAAAACCTAGACTTGGATATATTACAACTTTAGGAAAAGAAGTTGCAAAGGGTGCAAGTAGCTTTGGAGACCTAGACTTGTGATAAAAGAAGGGACAATGTGAATATCATTTTAAACTTTAGACGTTGGAAGACCTAGACTTTGAGTGGAGGCAAGGTTTTAAACTTTAGACCCATTTTTCTCTTTTTTTATTTATTTATTTTTTATGAAAAATATGTTGTTAAATTTTCAATTTTATAATGCTTCTAAGGTTCATCTTTTGAGGTGGTTTTATGAGTCCACGTCAAAATTATTTTATAATATGAAATGCGGAGTCTATGTAAAACTTCACGACTGATTGAATGTTATAATAGTAGTTTTAGGCGATTGAGTCGATGATAGAAACGAGGGTGAACAAATTTAGAATCTTTCGGACGTCATTTGGCCCAGGAGCGTAAGTGGAGACTAAAATTGAAGCCCAGAAGTACTTACTAGGAATAATGATTTTCTTATTATATCCAGGAATGGAGGGGTTTCTGAAAGGAATTTGTAAGAAATTCAGGTTCTATGACTTGGCCCGATATTTAGAGAGAATAGGAGATTTAAGTGAATAGTGATTCCCGGAGGATGAAGAGTCGGGACTTGCATTAGGAAATTTTAGTGGGCGAAAATATCGAAAATGTCAGATATATCTAATAAAGACTAACGACGCTAAAATAAAATTGAAGCGAAGTCCGTTTGGATAGTTTCCGGGTGATCGAGCGTGGTGGATGTCTGTTATTGTCGGATTCGTTTTGTGATTTTAAATCGGAGTTTGATTGATTCCGAACACGAAATTCAACGTGAAGAATTTAGTTAAGTATTTTATGTTCAAATTTAAATATAGACGACAGCTAGAATATTTTTGGCCTTATAATCGATATAAGCAGTAAAGGCGAAACGGAATCAAAATCCTGCTATAATGGAATATTTAATTGTATTCTTGATCAAAATCTTTCTTAATGGCTAAGTTATGATTTAAATAATGGGTAAATGACTTGGTCTCATAAAAATGGACCTATGAGAGGCTTGAATTAAAAGGGTAATTCAACTACAATCATAGAATTGAATTCTTTGGCTTAGAGTAAGTGGAAAGTTGGAATTTAAAGCAAAATTAGGGATTTAAGTCTCAAATAAGGAGATCACGTGTGAGAAGGAGAGAAAGGAGAAAGAGAGAAAAGAAAGGGGAGAAAGGAGAAAGGAAGAGAAAGGAGAAATCGAGTTTAGGGAGGTGAGTTTCTTTTGTTTTGAGCGTTCAGTGATGCTTGAGTGGTAATCAGGAGAGGAGCCAAGAAACTCAAGAAACAAGTAAGTTTTCATGGTGGGAAAGTTAGGGTTTGATGTTTTCCATGTTTAATGTCTTAAATTAAGTATGGATGTTAAATTGATGGTATTTAAGGTTTAATGGTCTTGAATTTAATATCAATTGAAAAGCATAGTTTAGGTTAGGGTTTAATAAAATCAAGTGAGTAAGGGTTAGGGTTTGATAGTGAATGGTGTGTGTTATGTTGAAATGGGTATAAATGTGACTTTAAGTGTTTAGAGTGAAAGAAAAAATGGAAGAAAGCAGCATTTTGTGGTCGATTTTGAAATGGCCGGTCTCGATACGAGGAAATGTCACGTTTTTACATTTTGACGATTTGGTATTTGGCCATAACTTGCTTCGATTTTGATCAGTTTGGTGATTTAAGTGGCTCGTAAAATAGACTTGAAGGAGAACAAAACTTAAGAAGAAGGTATCGTCAAATTCGATCCTAAGTGGCCTAAAAATTTACTCAAAAGTAGGTTTTAACTATAAGCCAGCATGCAAGTTCTCGATCTTGAGGAAATGCTCATTTTCTGATTTCGACCAGTTTTCATATTTTACATAACATATTTCTTATCGATTTGAGTGATTCAAGTGCGGGTAAAATAGACTTTTAGGGGAAAAATTTATCGAAAGAAGTTTATGCAAATTTTAATCCCAGAGTCTTGCAGGAAAATGTTTGAAGATGGTATGTCTGGATTAATTACCTTGGCCAGGTCATCTGTTGTGCGATTGTGTTAAGTGGTTGAGGCTTTAGAAGGAATTTTAAAGCGAAAATTTAAAGAGATGTCATTGGATATATAAAGGGTAAATCACGGAGAGTTTCATAAATTTTGAAGACCCGTTTGAAAAATTTTGGGGTCGAAAAGATCTATAGAGTATTGTTGGAAGAGGTTGGCGAAATGAATGAGTTTAGTGCTTAAAGGGTAATTTGTTCATTTGGCTTTAAATGAATGTATGGTTGATTAAAATGAGTATAGTTAATTATATAGTTGTGGTTTTCTTGAAAAATGTGAAAAAAAAAGAACTATCGGACCCAGGAAAGCGGGAAGTCGACCCAAGGAAGCCCAGCGGGATTGAGCGGTGAGAGCGTGAGTGAAAATGATGTTTTGAAAATTAGTTTTTACAAGTAGATAATTTAATGTTAAAGCGAAAGTTTAGTAAAATGTTATCTTGCATCAATATATATTTATATGTATATGAAATATGTATGCATATGTTAGGTATTATGAAAGTTCAAAGTGTTAAAGAATGCATTTGTGTTTTAATGATGAAGTAAAGGATTTAAATGGATTTATAAATGTATTTTGAAGAAAGGTTTAACGATGGTTACCACTAAACCCTACCCTTAATTGTTATGGTGATATCATTTGAGTGCTTTAGCGTGTAAGGATTTAGAGGAGTAAAATTATAGGTTACTAAGCGGGGAGGAAATAGGTGTGCAAAGTAATGTCTTACACGTTATAAGTGCTATATTTGGAACCCTATGCAAGCGTGAGTTTCTCCTGTGACGTAGTGGTTATGAGCCCGGAATGTGTTGTCTCAGTCGTGCCGGGGAAGCTATTAGGTGTGTTTATTCCCCACAGGTTCCATCATAAAGAAGAAAGAAGGAAGAAAGAAGTTTGAGGCATAAATGCTTGGAGTATAAGCGAGTTTAATTGTATAGTATTTATTATTTGATATATCTTGAAAAGGTTATTTTGATGAAAATGTACACTGCTGGGCTCCTTTAAGCTCATTCTTTCCTATGTTTCAAAAACATTTTCGGGACCGAGATAGGTGCACGGAATTAGGCGTCCCGGTGCGTGAGTCGAACACGTCAAGAAACGACACACTGTGATTTCATTGCATATATAATTTTCCATCTCTTGTATATGTTTGAATATTTTTATTTATAGATATATGTATATATGTATAAAGTTGAAAAAGGAACTTCGTGGGCTTTGATCTCGGTGGAGCGAAGTGCGTGGCGGTCGGCTTAAGTCAGGCTCCAATGATCTTTGAAAAAAAAAAATGTGGTTTGAAAGTTTCAAATCTGACATTAGTTGGAAATGAATAGAAATGTATATATGTATATATTGTTGATTGGGTTGTGAGCAGAAATTTAAGCGGAGGATTGAGAGACAGGGATGGAAAAGATTTGAAGTATTTTAAATGTTTTCGTAGGTTTTGTAATTTGGGAAAAGTCTAGAAAACGAGAGGAAACTCTATGGCAATTACGAAGCAAAATCTAAGCGTTTGAAAAGAAAAGAAAAAAAAAAAAATTGCCGCCGCTTAGCATTATTTTCTAAAGATATGTTAAGGATTGAAAAGAGGGTTCGCTCCATGGATTTGTTGGTATTTTAAGGAAGTTTCTATATCCATTGGAGTCACGAGATTCCTGGTCGTGAGGTTAATCGGGTGGGATCCTTCAAAAATTCTCAAAGACCTTGACTTTAATTTAATATGTTAAGAAGAAAAGTAATATAGATTGGATATATTCATGTTTCATTCTTATACTAGAAGACTTTGTTGGGAGGAAACAAAGTCGATAAGCATTTGGGTGGAATGTAGTCAGTTGAAAGACAGGGCTTGGAAAGAGTTGCAAAGGGGTCCAATACAACTTTAGGAGATGGGCTTGGAAAATAAATGGCATGTGTCCTTAATGGTTTAGACTTTGGAGAGATGTGGGGCTTTGAGGTAGAAGAAGTGGCAATGGAGCTATAGTTTTTAAACTTTGGAAGACTTAGACTTGGGTAAATAGTGGAAGACGAGACTTAAAGGAAAGGTAGTGGCAATTGGCATATAGGCATCACATGCAGCTCATGTGGTAGCTTTGCCAAATGATTCATTAAACCCAAAATTTATTTGTTAAAAGTATCATATCTCTAACCTCTGACCCCCTTGGATCAATCCTAACCCTCCTAGGCTTCATGGTACGCAATTTGTTTGATTGTTGAGAAACTAACATGGAATTTTGGATTTTGGGTATTTTGTTGATATTTTCATTAGCCCTTCGAATTCATTTTTTTGTTTGTTTATCATTTTACGTATATGAGTGTTTAGTTTTGAGAAAATGGGGCAAGAGAGAAAAAAATATGTAGATGTGTCTTCGTTTGGTTCTTTGAGAAAGATAAAGAAAAACCCATAAAATAAAGGACGGTGTATGAAGAAGCTCAAATCCCATTAATGAAAAGTGCTCAAGCTTGTACCAAAAAAGCCCATTGTGTATGTGCATCCATAAGAAGCTTTTTGTTTCTTATTCTGAATTTTTTCTGAGACAGCTTGAGAGAAGAATGAAGTGGCGTCAAGGCAGTTTTCACATGTTCATGTAATTCCATCATGCTAGCATCTCCTTAGAAGCATGAGAATGATGCAAAACTATGTTCCATGGAGGATATAGTAGAATTTGGGGTTTTGAAAGAAATCAAAGTGAAATTGGGGAGAGACAAAACAATTGGGGTATCAAAACAATTAAGGGTACCAATGACCTATTAAACAAGTTAATTTGGGTTAAATGATAATTGACATAACAATTAGCAGGAGAATGTCAAAAAGGAAGGGGCTTATGGATGAAGCTAAGAGGATTAGTGGGTATTTCCACGAAAGAGGCAGAGAAGCAATGAAGAGAAAATTAGGGTTTCGATCTAGATAAAATTAGGTTTAATGGGAGAATTTGAAAGGGGAAGGAGCTTAGTGATGAGCGGGAGGATGAGATGGATTGGTGTTTTGTCGAAAAGAATGTTGGGGGTTAAAAACCCACCGTGCAAGCGCCCTATAATAAAAAATGCATGTGAGGGTGCCACATCGGCCTTTGTGCCTTGTTGTCCATCGGCATTTACGTTAATGGGAGGGGCATAAGTATGTCGTGGAAGAAGCGTTAGGGACATGGTTGGATGGAAAACGTTGGGGCATAATCTTATGTAGCTCGGCATCTGACTTTCTAACTAGGAGATTTAGACTTGGAGGAAAAGAAATGGCATGTGACATGTTTTAAACTTTGGAAAGTACAGACTCGGAGGGTGGCATATAGTACTCTTAAACTTTGGAAAACCTAGACTTATAGGGCATAAAGTTTTAAACTTTGGAAGACTTAGGTGACGTTTGTTTTTGAGCAATCTTTGGCCCAAATAGGCACCGTTAAAAACATTTGTTTTTAAAATTTTAATGACTTATTGCTCATATTTTTTAAAAAAGTTCGAATAGAAAAGTGAAAATATTTTCTTTTACATTCGGAAAAAATCATTTTCCACAAAAATAAGAAAAATTGTTACTTTAACGAAGAAGAAGTATGATATACCTTCTGCAGGAATGACAACGGGAGGGTTCGGAATGAGGCGGTCTCATCAGGCAGGCTCATTTTATTTTTTGATTATCGAAACACATGCCAGATTTAAAAAATTAAACGCGGGCGAGGCGAGAGATGGGAAAGTGCTGGCTTCGCCGTTCACGTTTATTTTGTTTTTATTTTAAATTTTAATTTTATATTTGCTTTTTTATTTTTTGTATATTAAAATTAAATATTTTTATAAAATAAAATATTATATTTTATAAATTATTTATTAAACATATAATAATGATGTGTTTATAATTAAAGTCTAAAAATAAAATAATAAAAAATTATTTTAAAATATAATCGGGACCCGAGAACTTTATTATTATTATTTTGGATCATGGTTCGTATTCTAACTGTTAGTTAAGTTGATAAAAACGATTTATTCTTTTAAATTCGAAACTATTTTAAATGAACTTAAGCGAGTCATTTCACGACTTCGAAATTTTCGTAAAATCTAGTCCCACTAGAGTCATTTGTATTTTATCGATAAGCGTAAAATGGAAAATTTACCGGAGTTAATGCCGATCGACGAAGCTTGCAGATTATTTTAGATTTGTGAGGAACCCCGAATATAACGGCGCGATCAGTTTAAGTCGTCATCTAGAAATTTAAGCTACTGAACCCTTATGGTAATTTATTATTTTAATGCTTGTTCTTAATTTTGAAAATTTCTAAATTTTGAGTTTTATAGGAAATGCAATCTGAGCACATGCCGGATTTGAAAAAATAGCTGGTAAGTTAGCAGATTAAAATTAAATTAAACACACATGTGACATTAAGAGCGAGACGAGACGGGAACCGAAATGTCCAGTCTGGATTGTCATCTACTACATTACACAATGTTAAAAAACAAGCAACATACTTAATGTTATTAAGTCTTTATTCGATATTAAGCTCAAAAAAAGTTATATTCAGTATTAAGTAAAAAAAACAATAGCCTTAGACTTTTAAGATTTCTCTAAGCCTCTCTAAGAGTCCTCATACAATTCCACACTTTCTTGTCTCGATGCACCCTCTCCCATACCCACTTTCATTTTCTCTTTTCCTATGAGAACCTATTATTAAATTTTCAATTTAAAATGCTTTGAGGATTTGTCGGGAAAAGGTGCACTAATACCTCTGACGTTTGATCGTATGTTCAATCTAGTTTTGTTTGTCCTCATATATCGAGTAAACAACAATTTAATCAAGTGGAAACCTTTTGAAAAGTTTCATAGCACGTTATATTATTTACCAAAAATTTGAAAAACATGAAGCTGGATTATTAGCTCAAACGTCTTGGGATGCGGGAGCCATCTACGTAGAATAACAAAGTCACTTGCTTTTTACAGGGCATGGAGTCACTCTTTACCACTGACCCCAAACCATGGGAAAAAAAATTAATATTATTATCGAGACATGCGAAATTATAAATAAGGTTTATTCTTTGCCAAAAGCAAAAAGAATAACATGGAAAAAAAAGGAGAACCTAAATAGAGAGTACATGTCCTACATAAACAAGCGACATACAAAGAAATAACCAAGGCAAACCATTGACAAAGATGATCTATAAAATGAGGCAAAAGTTGATCCTGATAAAAGCATGCAATATTACTTAGCAGTGGTATCTATTATTAGCATTAACGAGATATAGATATGGAAGTCACGTATTCATGTAAAGGTTAAAGTAATATCTTGAATTATCTGAGACCTCAAAGTCTCACAGCTTCGAATTTGAGTTTTTTTGATGAGATCTCTAGATAAACTCTTGATAAGCTTGGCTGATTTGCTTCCTTTGATGCGCATTTAGCATTTTCGTATCCTTATTATGCCCTTCACATTTGTATCATCACGAAAAAATGTTGCCCAAAATGAATTAATCTGATTTGATTATAAAAAGAAATATATTACATGAGAAAAAACACGCATGATAGAAGACCTATTTGTTTATAGTTTACGGTTTTGGCTTGCTTTTGTTCAAATAAACAAGGATAACACAAAGAACATAAAAATACTAAATTTAGAGAACCATGATTTTGAGATAATACAAAATAATGTTCTCTGTGTTTTTCAAAACGAGGAACCAAACAAGCACATATAATTTGCTTTGGGTTCCATACCACGGTGTCTGTATGGATTTATAGACATTAAACATGGAAATATATGAAGAAAATAGGTTGTTACTAAGAAAGTACCTTCAAAAGTCTTGTTCGGTGCCACGGCATCTTCACCAGGGAGAAAAGTCCTCAAGGGACAACGAGTATTACATTGTTTGATTCACCCATATTACAAATTTCTTTCCAAAGCTCAATAGGATACATGTGTCAATTTAACCCCCTTAACTATTTTTGAAGCAAAAAAAACACCAATTTACTGCGAGGTTTGAAAAAATGCACAAACTAGTGCCCCATCAAAACCATAATTGACTACCGGTTTTAAACTTGATAATTGGGCCTTTTTCAAACTTTGTATTTTATATATTAAAAGTACTATTCTAGGACAAAACCCCGAAAAATGATACATAATATTACGAAAATAAAAATAAATAAATAAAATGAAAGCGAATCTATTATTATTCATATGATTATTTTATTTTTTACATAAATGGGAACCAAATACCAATCCCAAATCCACCTACTACCACATACAATACCCAAGAAAAAAATGAAGAAAGCACAACCTTCCCATGTTTGTTGCTACTTGTTATGGCCGATGATGTACATATTTTTTTCTAGGATCTACTATAAGACCCTCCCCTCCATTCACTTCTAAATCATGCACGCAATCATATGGTTAAAAACATTAGAACTTGAGATTTTTATCCTACAACTTTAAGCTCCATAGTAGTAGTTTGAAATTCTGCGGTGGATCTTATAATCAAAGTTCAAAATGGGATTTGTTGTGAGCAGGACCATATGATAACACTTACTATTTATATTCGATTTTTATGGCATGTTTGGTTACGGTTGAAAAGTTTTGTTCTCAAAAACAAGGAGAGCAAGGAAAAACACAAGAACACTTTTGGTTCCAGTTTTTATGGAAAACCGCAAAGCGACACTAAATTCGAGAACAATAATAGTTTTAGATATTACAAAATGTTGTTCTGTGTTTTAAAAAATTGTTCTTTAAACACCAAAATGATGTTCTTTGTGTTTTTTGAGAACAAAATAAATTAGGAGCCAAACATATTTCTTCTTGTTTTGCTTGTTCTTGAAACGATGATTTCAAAATCAAAGAACCAAACATGCATGTATATCTATTACCTTGATGTAGTCAATAAGCTTACAATAGAACACCTGAAGTTGGTCATTCAAAATAATCAAAACTGGGGGATCAAAATAGATCCAAACCTACAGAATCCGCATTTCTTTTTTTCTTTTTTTTCAAGACATCTTCATTCATAGCCTGTTTGGAAAATTTCTCATTGCCCTTTTCAGCTCCTTCTGGATGGCGACGCTTGTGCCCAGAAACATACAATTTAGTCACTAAATCTAGGCACTGGCCAATCTCTTTCCTCATTGCTTTGTTCATGCCTATCGGTTATTCTATTACATTTGTTAGTTCATTTCTTTCCCCTCCTCATATTTTGTTCTAATTATTTATGTTTGAATAGAAGAAAGTCTAATGTCTTTGTGTTGTAGACTTGAAGTTAATAGATTCTACCAAATGGTTACTAACGTTTTTTTTTTCTTTTACTTTTAAGAACTCTAATCCCAATCCATTTTTTGAGGATACCAAGCTGACAAAGACTTTTACCTTTAGTGATGAAAGGCATTAGAAAAATATCTGCTACATCAATCAAGTGGAAGGAAGGCATAGTAAGGTTCTTTTACCTTACTTTCTTTATAGGTTTGTGCACATACACACCTTTTGAATAGCATATTTGTGATATTTGATATTCTTGGGGTCTCATTTCCACTTTCACTTAAGAGTTAGACTAGAAAGCGGCAAATAATAGAATTAAATATCAAGTGCAATGGTTCAAATAGATCTATTGTAGCAAATATTCACATTTTGAGAATCAAATCAATATTCCAAAATCCTTCGAAGAGTCATTGGAGGGACATACCTATACCGCGCCTGAAACTCCCTCATGATGCTCTAGCAGTGCTTATTGCCATCAATGTCCTTTTCTCCGGCACTAGGAAGAACAACATTATAGAATTTCTCAGCAATATTAACAGATTGTATATAGTGGAAGACCAAGACTTAAAGGTAAAGGTAGTGGCAATTGGCATATACTCTTTAACTTTGGAAGACCTTGTTTAAACGGAGATGACACTTGAGCCTTGTGGCAAATGAGGTGTAAGCCTCAGCTTAAACAAATAAATAACTAAAATTATCCTAAAATTTAAAAACAACATAAAAATCACAACAAAAAAAAGAAAAAAAAAAGTTATGTAATAAGACAAATTTCATAATGATTGTTTTGTTAGTAAAAAAATCATAATGATAAAATTAATTTTCTTCATTGTAAATAGTTTTAATTTATTTCCTTTTCTCATGAAATTTAGCTTCACCGATCTCATGAATTTATGACATAATTTTCAACACTACATTTTCAACATCCCAAGGAATATAAATTATATAAAGGTATAATCAAATGCTATGTTATCTTCCCCATTGGAGTTAATATCCACCCATCCTTCTACTTCCTTGCCCACTAATTAGAGTGTCATGCTTTTTGATCTTTGAGATCAGCCATTAAGAATCACCGATCACTCATTTCAAATTATAATTTTATCTATTGCTTTATTTTCTTTTATTATTCTATTTCCGTCATTTGTTGTGGATATCCATATCACATCGGGATATTAGAGCCTAGTTGTAAGGCTTGATAGATGGCAACTTGTGGTTGTAAGAAAGTTTTATCAAAAAGATGATAAGAGCTCAAGACAAATGGGGAACAACAACTACGGAAGGTAGAAAAAGATTTGCTAAAATTTTCATAGAGAATGGTTTCACCAATATGAACTTGTCTCGTGAGGATTGGTGTACATGGATAATGATTATGTTTGAAGATAGTTAAAGGATTGGTCAAAGCATAATGAAGTCAAACATCACTTCATTAGGGAGGTAACATAAAAACATACTATCATGGTTGAGAATTTGACTGAAGATATATAATGCAACAAATGTTTTAACAAAGGTTTTTATTAGTTAAGCCTTTTTGGAGCGTTGATACTTACACAACTAGTTATAGAACAAATCTTTTACATCTCTTTACTAATTATGCAATATAATAAAAACATGAGAAGTAACATAACAAAACAAGGGCTCTACTTCATAAGGAGTTTTGGGGTGTGTTTGGAAGAAAACAATGATTGATTTTTTTTCTTAGTAGGAGATTTTTAAGGGCATTCAAACACGATGAGATGCTTGTACTCAAATCTATTCATCAATCAATACAAAGATATCTTGTACACACTTTGTGCCAACAACTCAGCTTATGCTACCAAAATGAGTCCTCAATTTATACAAATATGTATATATATATATATATATATATATATATATATATATATATATATATATATATATATATAGAAATCTCAAACAAAGGCCCAAAAAATTAAAAAAAAGCTTAAAATTAGCAACCATAGTGAATAAGTATTAAGGAACAAGAAAGTTGGTACTATAATATAGAGAATGGATTAGTATATAGTTGGGACAAACAAATAAAATATCTTATGTTGCACTGATCAAATGCTTTTACAAATATAAATTTTAAGCATGAACTGAAACATTTTACATGACAATGTAATACAACCATGATGCCTACTAAAAATTTATGAGAGTTGAAAGAAGACTAATAATCACATTTTTTAAAAGAGTTTTGAAACTCTTAAATTGCAGTTTTCTTCTAATACTTTTTAATAACAATTTTTGTGATGATTGTAGAAATTCTATCTACAATGGAAAACTTGTTTTTATAGTAGCTGGCACACAAAACCGCGGCTATAGGTTCACCAGAATGTTAATATAATGCTTTGATTTGTTAGAATCTCCTTTCAATAATATTCCTTTTTAGTACCTTCTTTGTCAAGGAACAAAATCAATTAAGGCACTTAAAGAAAATAGGCACTGCAGTCAATCAGAACAGATGAGTTATTAAATGATACATTTAGATCAAATGGATTGAAGGAAAATCCAATTCTTTCATAAATGCTTCTTGTTAATTAGCCATTGTTGAACAATGCAGTTCACAGTATCAAATAAATAAATAAATAAAGAACCTACAGGGTTACCCCATATGCAGCTGCTCTGCAACCATCAACAATCATAACAGACTTGCTCATGCACTCCAGTTTGCTGCAACTGCCTGAATCCGCTTCAAATAGATTGCAGCTAAATATTTAGTTAGGCTTTGTTTCACTAATATTTATGCAAAAAATACACATTGAGGAATATAACTAATATTTATACCTGCTGGCCAAAAACCAGTAGGATTAGCATTAAGCAACCCAATCTCCAATGGGACAACTGAATACAGACATGCATAACAGGTTTAAATCGTCTATTTGGAAGCCAGTTCTTAGATTTTGAGCTTCAGTAAAATTATGATTGAGTTAGGTGTGCTTGGATAAATATATTCCAACTGCGCACATTGTGCAGAAACTTTAGGAGATAAAGTGCAAGTGTATGACATGAATGACAACATCGTCACAAATCATTGTCGCTAGAAGATTGAAAGAAACTACAGTAGGTGTAAATCTTAGAGAAGGCAACTAAGATAAGGTGATACTGTGGATAAATGGCATTCTTTAGTAATTAATAGTACCTACTATATTATTGAAAAGCTCTCACTACTACCACAGAGCCAGAGCCCCAAAACCATGGGAAAAAAATTAATATTATTATCGAGACATCTGAAATTATAAATAAGGTTTATTACTGCAGAAGCAAAATGAATAACATGGAAAAAAATGGAGAGAACCCTAAACAGAAAGAGTACATCCTACACATACAAGCAACATACAAAGAAATAACCAAGGCAAACCATCGACAAAGATGATCTATATAATGAGGCAAAGCTAATCACAATAAAAAGCATCTAGGAGATATCATACCTTCTGAGATAAGTCTAGGAGCAATATTAACTGGACACAGCACAATATTAGCAGTGGGTATTTAATTATAATTAACAAATAGATATGGAAGTCTTGTATTCATGTAGAGTTTAAAATGTGTTGAATCAATACGAGGACCTCAAGAGTCTCGAGCTCAGTTGAGTTTTTGAGATCCTCTAGATAAATCTTTTGATAAGTAACCTAATTTGCTTCCTTTGATGTCTGCATTTCTATGTCCTAGTATACATATTATGGCCTTCTCATCACATTGCCCATCCTGAAAAAAATGTTGCCCAAATGAATTAATGCCTTTGATTATAAAAGAATTATATAACATAGAGGCATGCATGTGATGAGGCTAGTTTGTTTATGGTTTACAGTTTTTGAAAACTGGTTTTTGTTCAAATAAACAAGGATAACACAGAGAACATAGAAAATACTAAATTTAGAGAACAAAAACAGTTTTGAGATAACACAAAATAGTGTTCTCTGTGTTTTCAAAAATAGGAACCAAACGGATACATATAATTTGCTTTGGGTTCCACACATAGTCCTCATGGATTTATTATTCTTATGATTATTTTTATTTTTACACAAATGGGAACCAAATACCAATCCCAAATCCACCTAATACACATACAATACATAAGAAAAAATGAAGAAAGCACAAAATTCCCATTTTTATCTTTGTTTTGTTATGGCGGGAGTAAATATACATATTTTGTTATGGAGTTCTACCATAAGACCACTTTCACTCCATTCACTTCTAAATCATGCACATAATCATATGGTTAAATCATTAGAACCCCGGATTTCATCACCAACTTTAGCTCCATATTATGATTTTGAAATTCTCACGGTGGATGTTATAATCAAAAGTTCCAAATGGGATTGTTAAACAGGAGCACTAACGGTAACACCTGTTTAATGATTTATGGCATGTTTGGTTCTGAGTTTACGAAAAAAGTTTTTGTTCTAAAAACAAGGAAAACAGGAAAACATAAGAGCACTTTTGGTTCTGATTTTTTTGTCTTAGAGCTACAAACAACACTAAATTCGAAGGGAATGAGAATAGTTTTTAAGAATACAAAATGTTGTTCTAGTGTTTTTTAAAAGCTGTTCTTGAAACACCAAAAATGATGATTATTTGTGTTTTTGAGAACAAAATAAATTAGAATTGACTTAATGTTCTTGCTTTTGTTTTCTTTGTGAGAACGTGTATATTTCAAAATCAGAACCAAACATGCCTATATCATACAATTACACCGATGATGTGATTAATTAAAGCTTTTTCAGAACACACAGTTAAGTCATTCAAAAGAATCAAAACTAAGGGATCAAAATAGATCCAAACCTATAGAATCCCTGACTTCATTGTTTTTTATTTTCAGATTATCTTAATTCCTTACTTTGTTTGTAATTTCTCTGTCTGTTCAGCCTTCTAGATAGGCGGTGTTTATGCTTGACGTTCAATTTGGTGTGAAGCCTCGCAGGTAAATCTCTTTCCTTGTTACTTTGTTTCATGTGCCTGCGTTGTTCTATTACATTTGTGAGTTCATTTCTTTTCCCCTCCTCGTATTTTGTTCTAATTATTTATGTTTGAATGAAGAAACTAATGCCTTTGTGTTGTATTTGTGATTAATAGATTCTACCAAATGGTTACTAATATTTTTTTTCTTTTACTTTAAGGAGCTTACAATCCCAATCCATTTTTGAGGATACCAAGCTGACAAGAGACATTTACCTTCTGTGATGAAGGCATTACAAGAAATATCAGCTACATCAATCAAATGGAAGGAAGGCATAGTAACGTTTCTTTACCCTTGCACCTTTGGTTTGTGCACACACACACCTTTTAGATAACATATTTGTGATATTTGATATTCTTGGTGGCTGTTTCACTCACTTAGGAGTTAGACTAGAAAGCAGCAAATAATAAAATTAAATATCCAAATTCTGCAATGGTTTCAAATAGATCTATTGCTTAAATATTCACATTTCCAGAATCAAATCCAATATTCAAAATCCTTTAGGAGTCATTGAAGGACCACCTATACCGATATATAAACTCCTCATGATGCTCCACGAAGATTTTGGCTATTACCATCAGTATCCTTTTCCAGCACTGGGAAGAACAGCATTATAAATTTCTTAGCAATATTAACGGATTGTGTGTTTTCAAAATGGTATGAAGTAAGCAATCTTAACACGAAGCAATAAAGAATTACAGACCTGATTATCAGTGAATTCTCTTAAATCTGCATTCACGAAATCTGCAGAAGAGCTCTTGACAGTGATCGCACTTGTCTGATTCCTCTACAACCCTAAATCTGTTCTTGAAGAAGCCCTGAAGCAAAACCAAAACTCAATTAACCAATCAATCTGAAAACCATCAAGAAAAAAGTCATAAGCATATGCAAAAACAGAAATTGAAGCCTAAGTCCAAGAAACGGAGGGATGAAACCTAACACGCAAGAGACAAAAGAAAGAGAGGTAGAGAGAGAAGAGTTGATTCTCTCCTATCAGGGAAGTTTGGAGGGAATATATAAAGGGGAGAAAGAAAGATAGAGGTAAAAGAGAGACGTTCTTTCTCTTTTTGGAAGAATTGAATCAATGGAAATGAAAAAGCTGCAAAATCGGAGTTACCTCTGAGGCGGTGGATCGAAGCTCGGTGGAGATGCTTTGCTCATCGCGAAGTACTGACCAGAATGCCATTGAGCTCATCGCGACATTGTGGAACCTCGTATCGATCTCGATCCATAGTGTTGAAAACCAAGAGGGGAAGGGATGCCTAATCCACAATGGTGAGCACGGCTCTTCGTTTTGCGGCTCTTCCCCTTTCTTTATTATTTGATAATCAATTTCTTTTTAATTGCTCCTCACTGGCATGAGTCAAAATTGGGAATTTTGACTCTTTTTAACTTTTTTAACGACTACATAATTTTTTTTTTTATTATTAAAAATATTAATTTTTCTATTATAAAATATAATATAAGTTTATTTATATAGAAAAATAATAGTTATTAAATACTTATTTTAATTAAATAAATATTCTGTATGAAAAAATTTTTAAAAAAATAAAATAAAACTAAAATAATTTTTACATAATATTTAAGAAACGTGAGAATAAATTGCATAAGAATTTCATATATATTTTATTTTATAAAATATAAAATTTGTAAAATTGTTATTTATTATTATTTTTAATTTGTAATGTTTAATCAATTATAGTTCGTTTTGACTTGCGACACGTATAGGATCGAGTTGGGCTAACCAAAAGCGGACCCGAATAAAAGTGGGCATAAATTGACCCGACCCATTTAGCCCATATCCTAATGGGGCACCGGTCGAACTGCTGCAGCCAGGTCGGTTTGGATTATAACATCTTTTATTGATTTGTGAAGTGGGTTTCCTCATATTATTACTATTATTTAAAACCTCTTTTTCTTGTCGCCCATTTTCCCAACTTCCAAACATTTTTTTGGAACTCCAACTCAAATTCAATAACTTATATTTTTCTTGCAATGTCATACAAAATTATGTGTAAACAAATTTAGAAACATTTTAAATATATATATATATATATTCAAAACCAAACACGTCATGAAATATTTGAACGAATTTGAATATTAACACAATAAAATGTTTCTTAATTTAAAAAAATAAATTAAAAATAACAAAGGCTACAATACATTAGGTTTTTCTATAAAATCAAAACATAATTATTTTATATACTATTTATTCATATAATTTTTCTTAAAGTAGTACCCAGCTTATAATAAGGAATTAATCTAAATAATTTGGAAAAAAATATTACATAATATTAGTACTTATAAACTTAATAATTTGATGCAACTAAAAAAAAAAAAAAGGTAAGGTCTATTTCCAAAATGTATAGATTTGAAAATTTTAAGCCATATTTTTCTGAAATAGTATATTATTAATATATCTATAATTACCAAATCAAATTATATATATAAAACAAAACTCCAATAAGCTTTCGGAACCAAGTGTGTGAATCGAGACGGATCTCGTAATTCCTACGACCTCATAATCCACTTGAATCTATTCAGCTTCCTCTTCGCGCGCTATTTTTAAACCATGTCATTCGTTTATCACTATTTCCTTGCCTTTTCAGTACTTTCTTATCCATTTAACTATTCCATTTGTTAATTTTTTAATCGAATATTGGGTATTGGTTTTCTCACGTCGTATGGTGGAGATTGGGTTAGGCTTTGTGCCTTGTGCTATATGGGATTTGGGTATTTTCTTTCCCGGGAAAAAAAGATGTGGGTTTTTTTCTTTTGGTGAATGAATGTGTTTTAGAACCTTAATTTGGATGTTTATGCTTGGTTGGTGAGAAAATGCGAAATAAGAAGATTTTCAAATTTTAAGATATTTGGATTCTTCTTCTTTCTTTGGGATTAAGGAAAACCTAAAACTTTACCCAACTTGACACAATCTGTTGCTTGAAAAGTTGACACGACTTAAAGTATGAGATTGAATTCTTTTATTCTTCCTCCTTTTTATTTATTTATTTTCCACGGCTTTTGTTGGTACATGAAAGCTGCAAATCTTAGGTGTCATTGTGTTTAACATTTCTTTCCTTTTGTTTTTAAACTATATTTGCAGTTATTCACTTTATTTAGTCAAATATATTTTCAAAATCAAACACGTCATAATATATTTTCTGGGTACTTACTCCGTCCCGTCCCAAATGAGAAGGGTTTGAAAAAATTTTAATCAGGTATGAATGGTTTGGAGCCACAGGATGTAAATCCGATTCGGGTTGGGTTAGATATTTCTAATGCTGCATAGCCAACGAGAATCACCGTCATAAATTTACTTAATGTAAGTATCCTTTGTATATAAGTTATTTAAACCCTAGTTTCTCACCCTTTTGCCATTGAGCGTTGTTACGTTATGCATTTGGAACTACGAAGTTCCACGATGCGAAAGTTTCCGGCGTGTGTAATCTGAAGATCCCGGCGGTAAGTTCGTTTTCTTTTGTTCATGATCAACGAGTGTCTTAGAGTGTCTTACTTTGACCTCATTGCATTTTCGATTCTGCCCCCTACGCCTATGTACGTGAGAAAAATCGATTATTTTCTCTATCCTTGTCTCCGACTTATATTCGAGTCCTTTGTTGTTTTGATTGTTTTTCTTATGCTATATGTGATGTATTTTGTGTTTGATTCAAAGTGGCAAATCGTGTTTGGTTTTAGTCTTCTAACCAGTGATGTTTAATATTGAACATTCTTGCCCTCTTCAAATTTCGTCGTAATTTCAAGCCTTGTCCTCATTTTTTAGGTTTGGGATTTTGAGTGCTTGTTCAAAACTTGAAAATAGTGGGTTGGATTCAGCTGGTTGGACAGATTTGGATGCAATGATAACCCTCTTTTACATAGTTAGTGATCCTTTACTATAAAACTAATATTTTGTTCCATTATTCGATACACTGCAGGAACCCCTCCCCACGTCTCACTTTTTTTAGTTTGATTTGGTGGTTTGCTTTGCTTTTGATTTGCTATCGTTTGTTTCTTGTTTGGTTGGTCATAAATAGCGAGGAGAAGTGAGGACAATAGGAGGAAAATCAAAGGATTTTCGGCCGTTACCTGGTTGTTTCTTGGGGTGTGTTTGGATTGTGGGTGAAAGCAGTTCCATTTTGTTTGTGTTATGTGGGTTTGGTTTTGATTCCACTTCAGGGTTCTAGGGTTTGTCGAGGTTTCGAGTTTTGTTGTTTGGGTTCTATTGGATTTTCACTGTACCCTTTGTTTTCTTGGGTTGTATTGCAGGGTTGCTACGATGGGTTTTCTTTTATTTGGAAAAAAAGCATTTGGGTCTTCTCTTTCCCAAGGAAAAAAAGATGTGGGTTTCCTTTTTGGTTGAATGAATGCATTTTAAATTGTGATTTGGATGTTTTTATGCTTGGTTGGTGAGAAAATGTGGAAATGAAGAAATGTTTAAATTTTGAATGTTGGATTCTTAACTTCTTTGGAATTTAGGAAAACTGGAAACCCAAGCTGGACATAATGCAGCTGCGAAGTTTAGCACGACTTAAAGCATGAGAATGATTTTTATTTTCTTTCCACGGTTTTGTTGGTGACAAGCGCAAATGTCGGTGCCATTGTGTTTAACATTTCTTGCCTTTTGTTTTTAAACTATATTTGGGATTAATCTTCAGGTGTTTGAAATGTGTGTTATAAGATTTAGACCAAATGCTGCTTGGTTCATCGTAGAATATCTTTGTATATCACGTTTACGAATGCATAGATGCCTAGATATGTGACACTAATAGAATGTTCTCTAAAGCTTCTCAAGCACTTGACGATAACAAAACTCGTATATATTAAGTGGGTCATAAAGCTTTGGTTGTAATAGAATGAAAGAATATGATGAAATCATGTTAGTCTGTTTTTTTGTCATGGTATTAAATGGCGGGAAAATACGAGAAAAATTTTCTCTCCATATTCGTCTAAACCAAACATGAAATGCAATCAGTTATCCATGAAAATAAGGATGGTCGGTGGACGCGGAGTCCTAGATTTGTGATTAACATTTCTTGCCTTTTGTTTTAAAATTATATTTGGGATAATCTCGAATTTAAAATTTCAGTTGATAATTAGATATGTGTTATTAAAATTTCAGTTGAAAATAGGGATGGTGAGTGGACAGTAGGAATCTAGATTTGTGATTAACATTTCTTGCCTTTTGTTAATCTCAGACTAAAATTTCACTTGATAATTAGATTTATGTTATTAAAATTTCAGTTGAAAATAGGGATGGTGAGTGGACAGCAGGAATCTAGATTTGTGATTAACATATCTTGCCTTTTGTTTTTAAACTATATTTGGGATTAATCTCAGACCAAAATTTCAGTTGATAATTAGATTTGTGTTAATAGATTGCATGAAGTTTGATCAGTAATTTATTTAGTTATTTTTTTTTTTTTTTTACGTGGAAGAGTATACTTAAGTTACAAATTGGTATCAATTAAGTTGAGTTAGGTCCATACTTATAATCCCACCCATTCTTGTGCTAACATCCTAAACATCTCTCTCTCTCTCTCTCTCTCTCTCTCTCTCTATATATATATATATATATATATATAAATGGAAAGATGGTTAGGGTTTATCACATTCTGAATTCTTGTCATGAGTCAAGAGCGCCTTACTCCACTTATGCTAGTGTCATGCTCCCCTTCAAATCCAGTGCTAGTGCCACTTCGCTGCGTGATTCTTTCATGATCGGACTCATAGACTTATTTGAAGTTAGTGTAGAAGGTGACTTTGGAAGGTGGGTTTCTCTTCATATTTCCTTGCTTTTCTTTTTAGAGGCGATCTATTGGCATATTCTAAGCAGTGGTGGTTATCGTGGCAATGTGAGGAACCTTTTGGAACCCAAATTTGTGTGGGGTTTTTAGGAATATGAGAGAGACGGTTAGGGGATTGGATTGTTGTTATGTGAATACCGGTTGGCAATTTTTTGCCTACTTAGATTCAACATTCATATATAGATAGTTAGCTGCTTGATGGATATGAAGACTTTTGGCCTTAGAAGCCTTGACCAACGGAGTTATGTAGTGGTCATGCCTCTATTATATGCATTATCTAATACGATCCCACATTGGTTACTGCAAGAGTGTGGAGGTGATATAAGCTTTAGAGGTTCTCCCGCCTATCGGACTAGTATTTTGAGTTGAATATTCCATTGGGCTTGGGTACCCTATCATTGGTGCTTTCATTGAGGTCGTGCACGTAGCGGGAGAGGGGGCACAGGAAAAGGAGCTACCTAGAAGAGGAGCTACCGGTGTCAAGGTGGGTTCGAAGTGAATGCTATCTAGAGTGTAAGCCATTTAGAGTGAATGCCATCCGCAAATGTCCGATTTCTTAAGAGGTATGGAATGATACGACCCCACATCAGTTCCACACAAAAGTGTGGAGTGGTACTTAAGCTTGAAAGGTTCTCCCACGGTCGAGTAGGTTTTTCGGTTGGAGCTCTCAGATTGGGCTTAAGGCCTATCATTATCTTGATTCCCATTTTGAATTGAGATACTATTCTACCATGAACCTATTTGATTTGGAACGAAAGAAAAATGATCATTTTCATGGTTGACACGAAAAGCGTAAAACTTTTCGACTTGAGTTTATGTTTTAACTCCATCTTTTTACAATTCTTTAGTTTTGACAATGGAGAAAAGTTTAGAAGGAAGTCTAATTTATTTGGTTGGGAGGGGGGGGGTAAGAGGGAAAGCGATGTGATGACCCGTTAGGAGGAAACTTGTTTAAAATTTAGGAACTTTTAGGCCCTGTTTAGTAGGTAGAAAATTTTCAATTTTCTCTATTCAAACTTTTCGAAAACAAGGAAAACGCGTTTAGTTAAGAGAATAAGACGAAAACAAATTTTGAAAACAAAGAAAATGAATTCTATATTTCCAACATTTATATATGAATCGAGAAAGCAGTGAAATTTGTTTCGCGTTTTTCAATTAAATTGACCAAATTCAATAAGCGGGGTTGAAAATGAAAGCGTGTATTTTATTGAGTCGAGAAAGCGTATTTTAAATGAAAACTAAAGATTAGAATACGTTGAAAATTACCGTATTAATTTTGGATAGAGTTGAAAATTTTCGTGAACTAAACGGGGCCTTAGTTTCCTGTTTAAATTAGTGAGGAAAATTGAGAATTGAGAGGAAGAAAATTTATTTGGCTAAAAGTTGAGTCTATTTCTCTAGGCTTTTTCTTTTCTTTCATGTTATGATTGCCTTTGGTTTCTCATAAAGTTGTTGAAATCAATCATATCCCAAATATGAAATGGGCCATTTCATTTAAAAGATTCGTATCAGTTATCACGTTTCACTCCATATATATTCAGTTGCGAGTGTACTAGATTGTAAATAGATTAATATAATTGACTAACTGCACTCTTATGTGTCCTATACTATTTAGCATATGGTATATCTATTTTTATGATGTCTAAGAAGTAATAATTAATGTTTTGGTAACTTTTGCATCTCTTCAACCATATTAATTAATAAAGTAGGCTCGTTATAGATTTCATTGATCGGTTTTTGTGAAAGGCTTTTGTTTTTAAGCCCCTTGCTCTTTTCCTTTGCCTCTTAGTATACTTTGCATACAATTTGCATTGGTTATATGTTTTATTAGGCACTTATTATATATTTTTGCTTTCTATATAAGGGAAAAAGTTAGAGCTAGTCACTTATTTCATTTGCTTACTTTAAATATCGATTGGCATTGCGAGTTCGAGTTAAATAACCTGATCATTTATCCTCGAATAAAGGGATGCAAGACACCAAACTTTCTTCCATTATCAAGTATTGTGCTAGTATTCTTCAAATTAATGATACCCACTCAAGGAAATAGGCTAAAAAAAATGAAATTAAGTTGGTTTTCCCTAGAAAGAATTCTCATTTTCCTCATGCTGCGGAGTTCTAGGAAAAGAGAAATATTTTAGAAAGGCATAACAAAAGATATTAGAAGAAATTGTTCCTTATCAAAGTTATGCACATTAATATGATAATCAATATGGGTTACGTATCCAATTCCCTTTATTCTTCTCATAATTTTAATATTGTCAAAGTGCAATTGATGGAAGGAAATAAATAAGGAAAAAAGTATGGTTAATAGAAACAAATAAATAAGTACAAAACACAAAGCATTAGAGGTTTTTGAGCTCTTATATACACTATTTTTGTAAAACCCCAACCTGATTGAATGTTATAATAGTAGTTTTGAATGATTAGAATTAAATGGTAAACGGGGTAGATTAAATTTAAATCTTTCAGGACGTCATTTGGACATGAAGTGGAATTTTAAAATTGAAACCGAATGCCCTAAGGAATAATGATTTTCTTATTATATCCGAATGGAGGGGTTTGCAAAGGAATTTGTAAAGAATTTCCAGTTCCTATGACTTTGAACTGATATTTAGAAAGAGAATAGGAGATTTAAGTGAATAGTGATTTCGAGATTTGAAAATTCGGGGCTGCGTTGAAATTTTTCGGAAGTGGGCTAATACGAAAATGTCAGAATATATCATAAAGACTAACGAGCGAAATAAAGTGAAAGCGGAGAATCCGTTTGGATAGTTTCGGTGTCCGACGTAATTCGGGTAATATCACGCTGTCGGATCAGTTTAATGATTTTAATCCAGATTTCGGTGATTTGAACTGAAATTCAGCATGAAGGCTAGTTAGAATATTTTATGTTCAATTTAAATATAGACGACCATAGAATATTTTTTGACATATAATCGATAAACAGTAAAAGGCGAAAGCAGGAGATAAAATGCATATAATGGAGATATTTAATTGTACTAGCCAATCAAATCTTTCTTAATGAAGCTAAGTTATGATTTAAATAATGGGTAAATGACTTGGTCTCATAAAGAAATGGACCTATGAGAGGCTTGGATTAAGGGTAATTCACTTTACAATGGCAATTGAATTCTTTATTAGGGTAATTTTGGAAAGTTGGAATTTAAAAGCAAAATTAGGGTTAAGTGCTCCAAATAGAAAGGAGATCACGTATGAGGAAGGAGAAAGGAGAAAGAGAGAAAAGAAAGGAGAAAGGAGAAGAGGAGAGAAGGAGGAAATCGAGTTGGGAGGTGAGTTTTCTTTGTTTTTGAGCATTCAAGTCTTCAAGTGGTAATCAAGGAGAGGGCAAAGAAACTCAAGAAACAAGTAAGTTTTCATGGTGGGAAAGTTAGGGTTTGATGTTTTCCATGTTTAATGTCTTAAATTCTGAGTATGGATGTTAAATTAGTAAATTATTTAAGGTTTAATGGTCTTGAATTTAATATCAATTGAGAAAGCCATGGTTTAGGTTAGGGTTTGACAAAATCAAGTGAGTAAGTTAGGGTTTGATAGTGGTGTGTGTGTTATGTTGAAATGGGTATAATGCATCAGATTTAAGTGTTTAGAGTGAAAAAAAAAAATGGAAGAGAAACACATTTTGAATCGATTTTGAGCGGCCGGAGTCTCAGTACGAGGAAATGTCTGTTTTACGATTTTGACCAATTTTGTATTTTGGCCATAACTTGCTCAATTTTGATCCGATTTGAGTGATTTAATTGGCTCGTAAAATAGACTTGAAGGAGAACAAAACTTAGAAGAAGGTATCGCCAAATTCTGATCCTAAATGGCCTAAATATTCCTCAAAGTAGGACCATGTGCAAACTACAAGATTCCTGGGTTGATTTTGAACATAAGATTAGCCAGTTATTTGGACGTAAGTGAGTTTCGGTGCTCGAATTGGGTGATTCCAATTGGAATAGAACCCTTAGCTATAGCTTTAAATAGTATAAGGACATAGTGTCAAAATATGAAGTCAAGACCTCGGAAAAATGAGTAATACAAACTGTCTCACTAAGAAAATCGGTGCATGTTAGTTGGCATGAAAATGCCATAACTTTAGTTTGGATGATCCGATTGGATTGGCTCCAATTCTATTATGTTCCTAAGAAGGAATAAGAATATAGGAATGAGTGTTTATGGTGGATTAAATGGAAATTATGGTTAATGTGTAATTGTGATTTTCTTGGAAAATGTGAAAATTTATCGGACGAGAACGGGGAACTCCAACGGGAAACGACGGGATTGAGCGGTGAAGCGTGAGTGTAAAAATGATGTTTGCAAATTGAGTTTTAAAGTGAATGATTTTGATATTAAATGAAAAGTTTAGTAAATGTTTGCTATTGCCTAAATGAAAAGTTTTGATGTAAATGAAAATTTAATGTACATGTTTATCTTGCATCGAAATATATACTGCTCCTTTATATTAAATTATATATGTATGCATATGTTAAGGCATTATGAAAGTTTAAAAACGTGTAAGAATGCATATGTATATTGCATATATATATGAGTTTTCATGATAAAGTAAAGGATTTAAATGGATTTATAAATGTATTTTTGATAAATGTTTTCATGATGGTTACCCTAACCCCATATGGCTTGTTATAGTGATATCGACGAGGTACCTTAAAGCGTGTAAGGATTTAGAGGGTAAGTTATAAAGTTTACTAAACTGGGGAGAATTAGGTGTCCTAGAGAGTAATATCCTTACACGTGATAAGGTGCTATGATTGGAACCACTATGCAAGCGTGGAGTTTCTCGCGACATAGTGGTTATGTTGGAATGTGTTTGTCCTCGCCGTCGGTACCGGAAGCGTTCGGTGTGTTTCAGGTTCCATCGGAAGGAAAGAAAGAAAGAAAGAAAGTTTAAGGCTTAAATGGATTTTAATTGTATAAGTATGTATTGAAGGAAAGAAGAAATAAAGTTTAAGGTATAAATGTTTTAAAGCATAAATGGATTTAAATGTATAAGTATTTATTGAAAGAAAGTTTAAGGCATAAATGTTTCAAAGCATAGAATTGATTTTAATGGTATAAGTATTTATTGAAAGAAAGTTTAAGGCATAAATGTTTAAGGTATAAATGGATTTTAGTTTGGATAAGTATATTATTATTTTGGTATATGCGAAAATGTTATTTAATGAAAATGTACACTCAGGCTCCTTTAGCTCAATTTCTTTTCCATGTGTTTCAAAACATTTTTCGAGGACCCGGGCAGTCTTGTAGATAGAGGACCCTCTGCAATGCGAGTGGGTGAGCCATTGATGGGGCAGCATTTGTGTTCATCGTATATATAATTTTTGCATATTGTTTATGTTGAATATTTTGTTATGTATATATGTATATGTATAAAGTTGAAAAGGAACTACGTGGGCTTTGATCCTCAGTGGATGAGGTGCGTGGCGGTGGAACTAGAGTCGGCTCAAGCCCAAAAATGCTTTGATAAAATGTGCATGGAATTGGGGTTTGAATGTTTTGATGATTGGAAGTAAACAAATGTATATGTATGTATATTGTGTGTGTTGATTGGGTTGTGGACCCGAGAAGTCTAATATGGAAGTATAAAATTGAAGTTTATAAGTGTTTTTAAATGCTTTTATCGGGTTTTTGTAAATTTGGAAAGTCAGAAGAGGAAACTACGGAATTTACACTACAGAAAAATCCAGTGTTTGAAAAAACAAAGAAAAGAAAAAAAAATTTATCACTTCGCTTCCCGCATTATTTTCTAAAGGTATGTTAAAAAGATTGTGCCAAAGGGGTTTGCTCCATGGATTTTATTTGACAGTTTTAAGGAAAAGTTTCTATATCCATTGGAGTGCCGGGAGGTCCCCTCGGGTTCATGAGGTTAATCCGGGTCGGGATCCTTCAATTTTAGTTCTAGCATAACAAGGCCAATAAGCAAAAGTTTTGCTCATTGGGACCCAAACATATCCTCATTCACATTATGACTCCCAAAACTCATTTGATTTTTTGAGTTTTTTGGTGAACAATATTACAGTTAACTTTCTTAACGTGTTGGGACATCTTGTACTTTTGAATTTCTAAATCCTCCAACAATGTGTTGTTTTGTCTATAAATGTCTCATTTAGTTACTTTATCAAAAAAAATACAAATGAGTGTACTTGTATCTTTCTCATTTAATAAATGGGCATATTTCCATATCGGATCTTTTCTTCCACTTGCGGCCTCTACTTCAACTTCTATCTTTTTGTCAATTTTTGTGTATCTTTACAACAAATCAACAATAAAATGACAATTATATTGAGAAAAAATGAAAAAATGAAAAAAATATATATATATATATATATATATATATATATATATATATATATATATATATATAATATTATAAATCTATAAATTATCTTCTCAATGTTTGCCAAACAACTAAATGTTTTAAATATTCTAATTGTTTCATAATTTTTCATAGTTTGTTTTATAGTTTTCATTAATTTTGATTTTTTCCTATTTGTACATAAATTTACGAAATTTTCTAATTTTTTTCAAAAGGTTTTTTTTTGAAATTTTTTCCTCTTCAATGAAGCTTTGAAAGAGTGTATTTGAGGGGTTTTTTTTTTTTTAGGGTTTTAAGGTGCAATTTGAGAAATGAGGGAGTTTATAAGGTTCAAACACCTGAAAATGGCGTCGTTTTAGGTTGTTGGAAGCCCCAATGGCGTCGTTTTGGGGTATTATGATTTTCAAAGAACCCCAAAACAATGTCATTTTAGGTGTTTGATCAGTAAAGAATTAAAGCCCAGCCCCAGCTTGACGTCGTTTTGGGTTGGAGTCCACCCTAGGCTCCCCCTGCTTATTCTTCCCAGACGGTTCTCACCTGACTGCTTTCCACAGGCAGCAGTAGGCTATATTTCTCAGACATTTTTCTCCATCTCGGAGCAAGGCGAAAAAGCAAAAAAAAAGGAGAAGAAGGGGAAGAAGGAGAGGAAGGGCGTACCAAGTGAAGCTGCAAGCTGGGACCAATTTCGGCGCCTCTCACCCCTGCGCCTCACCTGAAGCGAGGCATTTTCGCCGGGAGTGGCGGCGCTTGAGCTTTAGGCGCGCCTTTCATAACTATGAGCAAAACAGGGGTGTGCATCTGAAAAATTGAACACTCAGTGTGAGAGTAAGATCGTGAGATGGGGCACACGAGCAATGATCTTTTGCACTTGGAGCATAAGGCCTCTTCATCTATCTTCTCCTCTAGATTCTCTTTTCCTCTTGTCATTTTCTTGGTTGTTATCGACAACTTTATATTGAAATGACCTTTTTTATATAATAATACATGCTGCAGAATCGCACTTCTTTGTTTTGCAAGCATGGGTCAAAGTCAAAACTGCGAAACCTAATGCCACAGGAAAAGTAGATCACTATCCCTTCCTTTGAAGCCAAGGTAACTTTGGGATCTCTCTCTCTTTCTCTCTCTCTCATTTTTTAATATTGGGATTTTTTAAAGATATTTCTGAATTTGTTTTTTTTTTTGTTTCATTTTTTGTTTGTTTGGTTGCAAATTGTTTTCGTTGGTTTTTCTTACGCATAATGCATTTTGGTGTACACATATAGTTGCGAGGCTTAGAGCGTTTTGTTATTATTATTAATTTTTTATCGGAAGCGAAAAGTAAGATGTTTTTTTTTTTAAGGAAAATATTTATTTCATTTGTTCTTTTAAGGGAAAATTGAGGGAGAGATGAAAAAAGGAAAAATGTTATCTTGATTTGCATTTTATTTTCCTTAGTCTTTCCTTTCCTTTCTTTTTCCTGCATCTTTCCCTCAGATGTGATAACAAAACATAGCTTGGTTATAAAATCCGTCATCATCATAAATCAGAAGTTCTTATTGTTGTGATTGATATTTAGTCATAGTTATCAAAGGCGCGCCTCGTGAAACTGACCTACCTCTCCGACGTGCACCTCGCTCAGCATTTTTCGGGTTTTTCTTATTCTCCTTCTTTTTCTTCTTCTTCTCATTTTTCTCAGTGGTGGTGTCTTGGAAGCCCTCGGGCTTCTTTTTTTGTAATAAAGACCCAGCGCTATATATATTTTCTTTTAAATAGGACCAAAAGCGATGTTGTTTTGGCGTAGATACTAATTTCGAGATTTCAACCTGAAGCCCGTTTATGCTATGTTTCAACTCAAAAAAACCTAACCCTCTGACTACTCTATAATCCTTATAGAAAGGAAAAACAAAAAAATCAACTAAAATAACAAGAAACTCCAAAGAAAGTCTGTGTAAAAATAGAAGCAATCATCATAAAAATCATAAAATATATTGGACATATGGTGCGCTTATTTAAAAAAACCAGGTGCCTCAGGCCCTAAGAGGTTTTGGCTCCTCGGTCTGCTTACTTCTCAAATAACTATGTATTTGGATTTAGAGGTAGTCATCTGGTTGTGGGCGGCTCTTTTTTATTTTATTGTGGGCTCTATGTTATCTCATACTTACCATATCGAAGTAACTCTTGATTAATGAACCCACATCATTAATATGTTTGACATTCTTTTCTGGTTTCTTTAGTATTTAGAGATAATACGATATTTTCAATTAGGATCTCAAGATCAAAGTCGTTTTATATCTTTTGATATCATGGGTGTTGATGACTAATTTTTGGTGGGACTTGGGAGAATAATGAGTGTAGATTCTATATTGATGAAGGAAGCGGCAAGATTCATGATGCTAAATTTTCACATTTCTTTGAACATTTCTCTAGAATATATATTCTTTTTCCCCGAATTTCGGTGCTTTCAGCTTGTGATTTACTGAGTTATGGAAAGAGTGAAAGATTTCCCTAGGAGTCGAGAAGCTAATAAAGAGGCTGGGCTTGATGTAAGGTATGCATATGAACACACGAGGAAAAACTAAATTGTTCGCGAGTTTCCTTGCATTTTATTTTATTTGCGAGTTATAATGTACTCATTAAAATGTAGGACAATTACAGGTAAGAATTATGATATTGAGGTGCTCAATGGGAATGAATGAATACACATTGAGATGGTAAATGAAATATGTTGTCTTTGTTTCGTTTGTTTTCTTTTTTAAGGCTTTAAGATTGCTCTGCGGCTAATGGAGTTTGTAATTGCTTTGGATGCATTGATCCAATCACTTAGGATTTGATCTTTGGTATTCTTGATCACGAGCACTCCGGAGAATTTGTAGCGGCCGGCTAGATCTTCTAATACGAGGTTTTCAATCGGAGGAATCAGAAGATAGCTCTTCTTCGATGATGTGATGACAACGATAATGACAAAAATGGTGACCAAGGTAATAATAATAATGAAGCCATCTCTCTTTGTGAAACATAAAGATCAAAGTCTTCTCCTTGAGGATTCTTCGGGGAGTTGAAGCGGCCAAGATTGTTGAGCTCTCATGAGAATCTTTACTAGAATAGAACGGAGACGAGAGAATTTAACTGTAGGGATTAACAGAAATGAAAAGGAAACTATCGGTGAGTGCTATGGAGTTCTATGAAGTATATGGAAGGGCTTTTCTCTACGGGAAGGAGGAATTGAATGTTTGATGAGTCTTTAATTTATCAATGGTGGGATTTTGTATCATTAAATACCCGATTAGCCATGGAAGAGAAAGCGGGCTGTCCTTTGTAGTACCCTCTAAATTTTGAATGTTTTTACTATTTAGTCTCTTTCCGACTCTATTGTGGTGCACTTGTTTGATTGGTCCTAAACATAGTGATTACTCTTCTTCTTCAAACCACCCAGTAAAGATTGCCTTTAACTAAATGGCCATAGAAGTTGTTGGCCTCCTTAAAATATCTGAAAAAATACATAGAAAGGAATATACAAACTGTTCCACAATGGAGTTGTTGGTCAAAGCAGTTCTCTGCTTGTACAACTTTCCATAACCCCCTCTTGTATATCGATTACCGCACTCTTCAAATTAGGGTTACTGAAATATTTGCAATATAAATACATTAAAAAGGAATAATTTTGATTGAAACTTTTTATAGGATAGAAGTTTTAAGAAAAACAAGTGAGATAGATAGATACATACCCATATAAGTCACATAGGTACTTTCGACCATTGCAACATGTTCATTGTTGCTTTGTTCACTTTAAAAACACCCCGTTGAATATCGCATTTGAAAAAGTGAATGAGATCTTTCGTCATCAAAGAAACGCTCCCATTTTTACAAGAACTTAGCATGCTTAGGTTAATGGCTATTGATGATATATTGAGTTTACTTAGACATTAAACTAATAATGTTCAATCACTAAGGGAAGTAGTTTATTAGATGAACCAATGATTCACCAACCAAAAACAACATCAAGATACGGAGTTTGAATATTTTGATCAAAATTTTATTTAATTCGGCTTCTTGAGTTGCAGTGGCAATTATTTTCAAATGTTTCAATCTAGATGGTTTCACTCTCACTAGACGTTTAATTAAAATTGTTGTTTTGTAACGCCCAAATCCCAGGGTGTCAGATTGACTACAGTCGGCTTCCTTGAAATCTACGTGTCTCAAGTCATGAGGCATTACATGTCTAAGAAAAATAGCTACTTAGGCCTACACATCCTACTCATCAAAATGTACATTTATAAAAATGGTTTCATTTACAATTGTATTAAATTACAATTTATACAAAACTGGGTCTTATGCCTAGAATTTTACAAAATCTGAGGCCATCTTGGCCATTTCTTAAAATCTAAAACGGATACGTCCCATCCCAGTCGTCTTGATTACACAGGAAATAATGGTCCCACGGCGAAGGTTGAGCAAAGGCCAGTAGTGGAATTTCCCTACTTGGGTTACTCCCCCGCAGTGCAATGCAATGGCACACAAATCAACACATGCTAATATATCACTCATGCATATATTAACAAAATTAATTCCATGCAACATATTTATTCGGTTGTAGACAATAACATAAGATTAGCTCATAGGCTAAAAGTAACCGTGATTCGTCTTGGAACAGCCCACAATTTCACACAACATGTTATTTTCTCGTAGTAATACTTGCGTAGCACCACACAAATCAAGCAAATCACACCAACAGTCTGTGGACTGTCCAAAACACTCTAGGGATTTCTTAACTTTCGGTCCAAGCTTTGGGAGACCGAAACACAACCATCAGGACCTCGTAATCCCCATCCATTACATTACCCTTAAGCAAAAGTAAAGCAAGTAGGAGAAAAGCCCTACCTTTGGGAGTTTGTCGAAACTCCCAGGAAACTGGAACCACGTGAGTCATGTAGTGAGGCAACTTTTAACTCTTGCCTCGCCGGAAGCCAACGGTCCGATCGCCAGGAATTTTAGAGAGAAGGTGGAGCCTCTCTCTCTAAAAAAACCTCTCTTCCACTCTCTCCCTTTCTCGGTTGGTCTCTCCCTCTCTCTTTCCCTCTCCCAAACTGATTTGGAAGACTTGGTACAAAGTGAGTCATCTGATACCACATGCCATTTCTCATTGGACCATAGGTTACACACCCTTATCATATCCATCTACCTTGAGATTTCTACCAAATGGCATGATGCCATGTGTCCCCAAGTGAGTCCCACTTGAGCTCAAGTTTGACTCCTTGAAGCTGACCGCGTGGCTGCCTCTTGGGCCACTCAAAGGTGCCAAGTGTCCTACATCTCTCTCGGTGCCTCGAAAAGCGTGAGAGATTCCGGCCATCTGAATTCAACGAAATCGACGTGTGAGCTAGATTCGTGAGGCGATTCCAGCGGTGAAGTCCGTTTCGTCATCGAGATCTGAAGATTCGGGATTTTGACGGGAAATTACCATTTTATCCTTAGAAAACATGGATTTTCTAGGGGTCTCATTCTTCCCCTTAAAAATTTAGTCTGAAATTCCATGCATCCCGACCACGTGCATATGCAACCCTACAGCGATTCCTGCTTGGTGTGTAGCGGCCGACCTTTCCAAGGTCCACGATCATACAGCAATCTAATGGGTATCCAGCCTAATTCATGTCATGAATGGCATCCATAAAGCCCAGGCAATCGGCTCCTGCTCCCCAATGGAATTCAATGGGTATCCAAATCTCGAGTCACTCCTCGACTCCTATCACTTTCGACTCTAAGTCTACGTGATAGCACAACCAAATAATTTTCATCAGGGAGTCACTCCGACTCCTATCTAAACCAAACTAAAGTCAGGGTGATAACCATATCCATTAATAATCACCTCACCTCGAGTCTCTCAGGCTCTAATCATCTAAATTAAGGTATAACCATATCTTATGTTGCATTTTCTCTCTCGGGCAAAAAACTTTCGGCCTACACTTCGAGCCTCTTACATCCACACAGAAATTTCGGAATATCTCCCCAGGGTCTCTTACACCCTCACGAAATTTAGTTCCTGGTCTCTTACGCCCTCACGGCGGGGATCGCTCCTCGGGTCTCTTACACCCTCACAGAAATTTGGGACATCTCCCCGGGTCTCTTACACCCACAGAAATTCGGGATCTCTCCCGGGTCTCTTACACCCTCACAGAAATTCGAGATCGCTCCCGGGTCTCTTTACACCCCTGCAGTCGGATCACTCCTGGGTCTCTTACACCCACATAGGTCGGGATCACTCCTGGTCTCTCTTACGCCCTCCACAGAGAAATTTGGGATAATATCTCCCAGACCTGCCTCCCTCACAGAATTTGGATACCACGGGTCTCTGCACCCTCAGGGGTCGGGGATATCTCTCCCGGGTCTCTTACCACCCATGTCTGAGGACCTTTGGGATACTACAGCGGGTCTCCTTCACCCATAGGATCTCTTCTAAGAGAATTAGGCTCCCTTCTTGCTTTGCCCTGACACACATTACTTTCTCTTCATTTCCACGATTCCTTATATGATCTGGTTTGGACGTGGTGAGCCGACTCAACCCACACTCACGAGTGGTGAATGTGATTCAGTGCACCATGACTGGCGTGATGTCACTTTGAGTGCACATGAGCGATCAGGGCTTCTCCAGGTCAACTTTCTATCTCCTAGGGAAGAACATCCATATTTGGCTTCTCTCCTAGTGGAAGAACATCCATATTCGCTTCTAAAGGTCTCAACCCTAAGCCCAAGTCTATCCCACAAGATAACAATTTATGAATATGATGCATCTAATTAACGCCATCTGGGCTTAACAAGTGCAAAGAGTAGAAACGCATCTACATATCCGGGCGACCCCAAACGCCGCCTCCTCGCACCACCCAGATCTCCGCCTCCCGCACACAATCTTGCCCCATATGCCCAGTTGGCGACAGCGTAGCCAACATAGTCCGCCCCGCCCGACTAGAGTCCCACCGTGAGTCCCCAGACCGACCGACCCACACTCCGTCCCCTCCGGCCTATCTCTCTGCGGCTGCCGAAGGTGCCCGTGATAGCACCCTCAAACCGAACCGTGCCTCCCGACTGTGACGAAGGCGCGGAGGAACAACCGTGTCCTCTCCCGTCTTTGGTCAGCTGACCGGGACTCCCGCCCCAAAACCCTGATCCCCGTCTCTCGGCAATCCTGTCTCACATGTCCAATGGCAACATTAAATTTTCACGACTTTCACTGTACTTAACTAGCAATGCATATGCCAATTACTAATAGATTTGACAATCATGAACTCGAATCTGCTCATTCCCTAAGTGGTGCCAATCTCCAACCACTCAATCCATTTATTTCAAAAACTTTCATGTTCTTTCTTAATTATCCAAACTAGCAAGGTTATACTTCCTAACCTTAGCATTTTTCTCCTTCTTTTTCTTATACGCATTATACCATGCATATAATTTCCTATATAATATCTCCATGTTCGAGATAAAAACATCTCTCATTATTCTGTGGTCATAATGACAAGAATTAAAATCATACAACATTAACGACGTATCCTCAAGGGTGTAACATGTACCCGCAGACACGGCTCACATACCGAAAAATTTTCATGTACCACGTCAAGGCACATACTAATTTTGCAATATAAATATTAAATACAATAAATCATACACAAGAAAATTTTTGGCACTTTGCACTTTTTTTTTTTTTTTTTTTTTTTTGCCCGTGAACGTTGTCCATGAATGTTGTCCAAACAAGAACCTCGACCGGAAGGTAATGCACAAGCAGCACTCGCACCAGTAAATTTCGCCCCACGTCGCGACCACTCGATGTCGCTGACATCACTCACCCTCTCCAGTCATGCATGTCGCGACCTCACCACGCCCATGTCACGGTGATGTCGCCACGACAACCAAATAAGCAGTCGCGCACTACCGCGGCGCAGGTCATACAGATGACCCGTGTCGGGTGCATGAATGACTTCCCTTCCGCCCAACCAATCAACGCAGTCGCACATCACCTGTGTCGCGACCCTCCGGAGGCCACCCCATGTCGTGACACCACCTTGGTGTCGCGACATCGATCACCCACTCTTATGTCGACATCACATCGTGTCGCGACACCGCTCTCCCGCCCAAATTTCGCCGTGTCGCCACTTATGTCGCTGACGCCAACCCCATAAGTCGAATAACTCAAGATTCGTTCCGCGTCGCGACATCATCTCTCTTGGCGCAAGTCGCAACCTCCTGTGACCGGCGTCCATGTCGCGACATCAACCATGTCGCGACATCAAGCCCGCAAAATTTCTAGCCATCGCCGCTTTTACGTCGCGACGCCAACATGATGTCGCGACTTTGATCCGCTCTTCGCCATGTCGCGACTCTCGTAATGATGTCACATCGAATCATCTCAAATTCATCTCTCGCACGCCGCGACGCCATGTCGCGACCTCTTATCGCCACCCGTCGCTGACTCTCACTTTGATGTCGCTGACATCAATTCCCACTCGCTAAAAATCCCGTGTCGCTCCATCCCTGAGACCGTCGACCCAAAATACCAGCTCACGACGCCCATTTCCTCGGTCGCGACCACGTCCAACAACCACACAGTCGCGACCAATTCATGTCGCGACCAACCGTGTTCCCAGCCCACAACGATTTTCATCATCCACAGTCTTCTTTCTACATTTTTGATGCAAGAGCTCAACACAATCGCTATACTTCCAACTTAAAATTTTAAGAGTTGAATTTCAACTCTTTTTCCATGTGCGAAAACTGGAACAACCTTCCAGAATTTCACAACACCCATCTACTGCTATTCAAAAACTCGGGAGTCACCGCCTGCAAAATCAAAAATTTTTTTTTTTTTTTCAATTCCTCCAAAGAGCCCCTCACATTTCCTAAAGACGCAGTGAAAACGCTCTCTACCCACTTAAATTTCTAGACTTTTAATTACAATTCTTTCCTCAGGTAAAACCGAATAATTTTCCGTAATTCCACAAACCCATTCTCGTTTCAAAATCGGAGCACTCGTCCGTGAAAAGTATTTTTTTTTTTTTTGTTCATTTCTTGTTTATTTCGACCGTCTCGCCATGAATTCGGAACATCTAAGGTTATTCTTTCCTAATTCTAGTGTTCTGTCCTTTCCTCCTATGCTATTCACCAAGCATAAAAATCAACACAATTCACATAATTCATAACAATCATGTTATAAACCATCACACATCACATTTAATTCACCAAAATGCACACTGATGTATGATCTAACCCATTTCCCATCATGTCCTAGGTATCTTGTGGCGATTCAACTTCTGGCACCCACCGAGCTCCCAAGGTAAACTGCTACTTTAGCTCGATAATTACGCCGTGACGCCCAAATCCCGGTGTCCGCTTGACTACCCGTCACTTTTACGGAATCTACGTGTCTCAAGTCATGAGGCACGTACATGTGCAAAAATGGCTACTTGGGCCTACACATCCTACTCATTAAAAATGTACATTTTATACAAAAATGGTTTCATTTATAATTGTATTAAATTACAATTTATACAAAACTGGGTCTTATGCCTAGAATTTTACAAAATACAAGAGAGGGCCATCTTGGCCGTTTCTTCGTCTCTAAAACCCGGATACGTCCCATTCCCACGCGCCTTCTGTGACCGAAATAATGGTCCCACGACGGTGAGCAGCTGCAGAGTGGAATTCCTACTTGCTACTCCCACCTGGCGCAATGCAATGGCACACAAACATCCAACACATGCTAATATATCACCATGCATGAGTATTAACAAAATTAATTCCATGCAACAAAGATCTGGGCCATGACAATAACATAAGATTAGCTCATACGGGTTGTTATAACCCGCGTTCGCCTTGGGAATGCCCCGCCAATTTCATATTAACCAACATGTTATTTTCTCATGGCAATAACACAACACCAGCCAACTAAGCAAATCACACAAACAACTGGACTATCCAAAACACTCAGGATTTTTAACTCCTATCCAAAGCTTGAACCGAAACCACTGCCATCCAGACTCCAACAAATCCCTCAACCATTACATTACCCTTAAACAAAAGTAAAGCAAGTAGGAGAAAACCCCTACCTTTCCGGAGTTTGCCTTAAACCCCCAAACTGAAACCCACGGTAGTCCCGCCGTGGGGAGCAATCTCTTGCTCCGGTCGCCGAAGCCAACGGTCCTGATCGCCAGACTCTTAGAGAGGCGGTGGAGCCTCTCTGCAAACCTCTTCCTCACTCTCCCTTTCTATGGTCTTCCCTCTCTTTCCCTCTCTCCCAAACTGACGGTGAAGACTGTGGCACAAGAGACAAGTCATCTCAGCCACATGTCCGCCTCTCTCACGATCTCACTGGATTACAACCTTATCCTTATCCATCTACTCCTGAGATTTCACCACTTTCAAATGGGGCATGATACATGTGTCCCTGGCGAGAGTCCCACTCGAGCTCAAGTTTGACTTCCTCCCATGGTTTTTGACATCGTGGCACCCTCCTGCCGCCAAAAGGTGCCAAGTGTCCTACATCTCTCTAGTTTCAAAACGTGAAATTCGGAACTCATCTCGCAACTCAACAAATTTAATGGCAGCGGATTTCCCGCCAGACTATCTAACCCGCGAAGTCCGCTTTATCATCCGAGATCTAGAAAATTCCTGATTTTGACCGAAATTACCATTTTATCCTTCCAGAAAACACAGATTTTTCCGGTCCCCACGCTCATCTTCAATATGTAAGGTTAAGTGCTCATGGATGTAATATAAATGCTAATGGGCCATAGCCCATAACCTATCTCGTACAACATCATACAAGATCACCCATAGTACTTTGGTATAACTAAAAGCCAATAATCACATACAAGATTAAGGTATAAGTATCACCCTCAAACAGAGATGAATACTATTTTTATTAATAATATATGAAGCACTGGCACACTACTCCTAAAAGGCCGATTATGACTTTCCTAGGGTATTTAATGCGTACACTAGGTACCACTATAGGTTATTGTCTATTGTAAAATTCAAGTGAAAAATATGATGGTAAAATTTTAAAATAGTAAAATTCAACAAGAGCATTTTTTAGCTATGGAAAAATGTAAGGTATGTACCATCATGAGGATGAGAAATGTGAAACCTCGTGCTGCTTGGAGCAAGTAAAAGATATGGAGAGTGTTGTTTATCTCTATTCTTGCCTATCTTTTCATAGTAGTGAATGACTGAGGTATTTCAAGAAAGACCTATGAATAAATGGAGTTTTGTCAGATTCTGGGTTTACAGCTCAAGAAGTGGTGTGGTCTTGAGAAGAAATTAAAATTCCAAGAGGAGCCATGACCATCAAAGAGAGTTCCAAAAAGAATACCCAGAAGGAAAGGTGATGATCCCATGAGGAAGGAAGAAGCGGTCATGGTGTGGTGTATGTTTGTGAGACGTCCGTGAGAGCTGCATGAAGGTCGTGATCTCGGGGATATGAGGACGCCTTGGCCGGTTTGCAGTGAGAGAACCGGAGAGAGAGCGTGCATGGTGAGACACCCATTGAGTTGGGCCAGCATCTTCGTGTGTGTCAGGTATAAGAGAACCGAAAAGAGAAGAGGCATGGCAAATGTCATCTCGGTGTGGTGTTCCCTTCTGTAATATGGTATGAGACGTGTGGCATGATAGAGCTTGGCCGGGTGTTGTCAACCAAAGGAGGGTTCTCGCGTCAGTCTCTGTAGAGAGGATGGCTGGGTGCAATGGCTGTAGGACGGAGCAAATGGTCTTCCGGAAATTAGTCTATGCAGGCAAGTAGCTTAGCTTTAACATGGTAGATAGTCTCACAGGCGACCCTTAGAGCTCGGTACACCATCACTACTGATGCTCTTTGATACCTTTAGAAGTTAAGATCTCAGAATGGGAGGACTGGATAGAAGGAGCAAAGAGGTTTCCCCTCGTTTGTTACCGGTCATGCATACAAGTGTGGCCAGATCGTCTAGGTGTAATCAAGTCCTTTGTAAGAGATCTCTGGTTTCTTTTCTCTCAAACTTGTTCTCATGCATTAACACCATTTGAAACGTATTCGTATTTACTGGAGGAGTAGTTCAATGTGGTGAAAATAGTTGTTAAACCTGATTCCTCGTGAGGTCGGAAGGTAGAGAATCATTCAACTCATGGAGCGATCTCCTCGCTTCAGCTTGCATCGACTACATCCATCCTGTGTCGACTCTGTGGATGTTTCTAACTCCAAGGATGATGAAGCTATATATAAAGTTCCTCGACGATGTGAGGCAAGAAAGACCTCCTCCTGCGGTAAGGGTCGGGTCACCGGGTCGGGTCGCAATGGCAGTGTGAGTGGTTTTTTTATGGATTTGTTTGTCCATGGATCAGACCGGTATGGGATTCCATGGTAATGGTGGTGTTCTTAAGGTGCAATGGGCCAAGCAAATGAGTGGTGAAAATACCTTCAAGAATGATGCTCGACATGTGAGTACGTTACACCTGTCATAAACAAGGATGGCCAAACGAGGGATGATCTCATTGAGTGGAGCCTACCAACATCAAGGGACTTATGGCAAGCCGTGGAACAAGGCTTGGAGTTGGTTCAACTAGTGTGGTGCTTGTTTCCCGTGCTTTCCTAAGCTGTACCGTGCTACTGGGTTGGCTATCTGCTAAAAAGGTGTTACCCGCTCGAGAGAGCTTACGAATTGCCAAGAAAAATGAGGGCCGAGGTGGAGAGCTCAGGTCAAAGCATGTGTCCTCATTTATGGTCTTTGTATTTAAGCCAGATGTTAGCAAAGTTGTTAAATAGAGTTGGTTGATAAACATTGTAGATAATGCGCTTCTCTGTGGTTCGATTATGTTTTTTTCTAATACATACGCTGTTGTGCTGTTGTGGCCCGACAATTTTTTTGGCAGAACTCTTTACGATGAACTGAAATTTGAAGGATCAAAGGAAATGAGAGATTGAGAGAGACCCGTGCCTTAGCTCGCAGCGGTCCGTTCGCTTATGCGCATGTTAGTCTTTCCTCGTTGAATAAAATCTCCTGAATTTTCTCTCATTTTCTTCTTCTGCTTTTAAATTTCATGGATAATCTCAGACGCTTTAAGGAAGTCGCTTGCAAAGTCTGGATTTGGCAACAAATTTCCATAAAGCATATTTTTTTTTCTTGATAATTTTTGAAGTTCATCAGAGCAACATGAATCAAATTAAAAGCCTAAATCACTTATCTAATGTGAGGAATTCAAAATAGTCGATCCTATGTGAAAGCCTCACAAAGCTGTTAGTTATTTATGAATTGACCTCTTTCTTCTCAAAGTGAAGAAAAGTTTGAATGTGTTTCTCCTCCACACCCATGTTCAGCTTCTCCAAATTGTGGTCCACATCTTATTTCCCTTCTCAGTAAATTTGGACCATAATTTGCAGAAAACATTTAGTAATCGAATAGCACCTAAAGGAAGGGAATTTAGGAAGATGACTTCAAATCTTATAGCAGGATAGTATTGACTTTATTGACTAAGTTCTAAATGTTGAAGGAATATGCACACTGGAGTCACATCTTGTTTATAGAAATGGGAATTGCACCTCAAGTAGTTGCCATAATAAAGAGGGTTAGGAGGGAGAGGGAATCTTAGATATATGTATGCATGGCTACCAAATTTAGGAAAATTTTCTTTTTCTCTCAAATACAAGAGGCAAATTCTTCATCTCCAAACACCCAAATCTCAGATTGTTGATGGCTGGGCTATGCACGTGAGCATAGCATACAGTATGAAGTAGGTTCCTCTGTGCTTTTTTGAAGAAAGATAAGTATTTAAACACAAGAAGAATCAACAATGGTGTTGCTTTTAACCAAATTTACCGCTTAAACTCTTTAGGTAATATATATATATATATATATATATATATAGTTTAAAATGGTGTCGAGGAATGGTATATGCTTTCAATTTTTGATGTCTCAAATCTCAATTCTATTTATGGAGGAAAGTAAGATAGAGATACAAAATGTGATGGAACCTGGCTCTAAAACAAATTGTCGGGGTTATTTTAAGATGGTTCTTCTGCAAGTTAATTAGTACTTTGGTCTAATAGCATATCATTTTCTCACTTCTCAAACATGCTTTCCTGGCTTTGAAACTTTTCAAAGAGGATGTTTGTTTTGTTTGCAAAAATTTCTATGATCAAGTTGAGTTAGATATTTAGATGAAGCTGATTTGTTTATATATATTATATATTCATGTCTTGGTGAATAGGGCAAAACAAAAATAGTAATCATCTTTGAATACATTAAAAGCAAAGTCTTCCCTTCTATTACCGAAATAGTGAAATTTACTTTCAAATCTTATACTGAACCATAAAAAGCATACAAAGATCTCCAAATGCTTATTGCTCGGCACGGATGAACGAACCCAGATGTTATTCATACTTATTCACAGATCAAATACATCAACCCAGATTCTGCTGCTACAAAGGAACCTGAAATGCCCCAGCAACCCATTAAACAATAAATAGAAATTAATGATCGCTGAAAGAATCACCCATCGATTTAGATTCACGAAACACTTCACTTATCTGAATTGCATCACATTTGCGACATGAGTCTCGGTATTTGATTCTCTGCAAATAACTCGTGAAAGTTGACATTTGCCCAATAAAAGGGATCTTACCGGAGAAATTGTTATTCGACAGATTCAAATAACCCAAGGATGATAGTAAGGACATGCTTGAAGGAATGGTGTCGAAAAGCTTGTTACTTGACAAATCAAGGGAGTGATAGCCGACGAGTTTGAAATGCTTCGTGAATTTGGCCCGTGATGTATCTGGCGACAAGTTCGTAAACAACAAACCAAACAATTTTGTTATTCCTCCCGAAATTTCCTAAATTGTTGCCTGACAGACTCATGCTACGCAACAAGGAAAGAATCCTCGTATATTTGAGAATTTCCGTCATTTTGTAATCACAACCCATCCTTTTTTAATACTAAGAGCTGCTTGCTTTGGATTAAGAAAAGAAGACAGTACCTATGTTATAACTCCGAGCCATGGCTTTAAGCTCAACCAAAGTTACTGGAATTTCACCCAAGGCCGATTGTTTCAGGCAAGATCCAAGACATGTAGAGAGCTTCGCCTCACGATGCCTAATTTAATTGATTTTGTTTCGGCCTTTATGCCTAATTTCGAGATTTCAACCCCTCCAAACATTTTTTCCATGTTTCAACTCCAAAAAAAACCCTAACACTACTCTATAATCCTTATAGAAGAGGAGAATAAGCAAAAAATAAACTAAAATAGCCAAGAAATCAAGTAGAAAGTCATGTAAAAATAGAAACAATCGTAATAAAAATCATAAAATATATATTTTGACATGTGTGCTTCACTTAAAAAATCGATGCCTCAAGTCCCTATGAGGCTTTTGCGCCTGTGGCACCTTGTTCTCAAATAACTATGTATATAGCCTTCCAGGAGTGATCATCCGGTTGTGCGACTCTTTTTATTTTTATTGTGGGCCTCTATGTTATCTCATACATACCATATCCCTAACTTGATTTACAAGAACCCACATCATTAATATGATCGACGCTCTTTCCTGGTTTCTTGTAGCATTTAGAATATGCGATATTTATACCACGATCTCAAAGATCACAGTTTATATCTTTGTCAGCTGGTGTCACGACTAATTTTGGTTCGATCGAGGATAATCGACATTAAGGTTATTATATTGATGAAGGGAAAGCAACAAGATTCATGATACTAACTTTTCGTGATTTTTATTGAACAACATTTCAGAATATATATGTTTTTCTCCTGCACTTGGTGCTCAACTCCTTGATTTAGTGCACTATGGGAAAAGTGAAAGATCGAGCCATAATGCTGGCAAAGCAATGGAGCCTTGACTTGTGCTGCATGCATATGAACTCGATGAGGAAAAACTAAATTGTTCGTCCGATTTCCATGCATTTTATTTTATTTCTAAGATTATAATGTACTGATTAAATGTGGTGACAAGCTCCGTGAGAACTATGATATCGAGAGGTGCTCAAACGGAAATGAATCTCACTGCCATCGATGGCAAAGAAATATGTTGTCTTTGTTCTAGTTTGTTTTTTCTTTTTTTTTTTTCTGGGCTTTAGATTAACTATAACAGCTAATGGGTTGTAATTGTTTGGATGCATCGATCCAATCATAGGATTTGGTGCTGAGTATTGCTGATCTCAACACTCCGTGAGGCATGGCTAATTGGACCTTTTTTTTTTTTTTTGATAGGCAAAGAAAACAATATATTAAAAGGGCGTGAGTTCTCATAAATCAGCACTTGCCAAGAGTACACTAGAAGTATACAAAGGGGCCGAATACGGCACAAAAGGAAGGCTAAGACAAAAAAACAACCAACCCATCGCACAAGCTACATAGAACCCAACACTCCTCTTAAAAAGGAAAGGTTCACATTAGGAATCATAGTTGCCCACTCACAAAAAGACCTTAAAAAAGGACTTCAAATTCTCTATCAAACGAGAACTCCGCATGTCCACAACTTGTTCCTCTAACTTAAAATTGCCCACAAGAAGACAGGAGGTGCCATTTTCGCTATAGCTTTATTTCTTTTTTCGAGGGAGCTTAACTCAAATTTCATTAATGCTTCTTAACTGTGCAAGGACAAACCTATTTGCCTTTTGAAAGGGAAAACAAAGTAGTCCACAAGCCCTAAATCTTAGGGTAGTGGATAAAGAGATGCTCCAAAACTTCTTCCGTCTGCCCACAGAAAGGACACCTCATGGTGGCAAAACCACGCTTTTAAGCCGATCCAGTAGTCAAATCTTCCCCACCAAACCTCCCACACAAAAAACCCCCACCTTTGTAGGCACAATAGGATTCCAAATCATCTTGACAAGCACTAGCTGCTGCCTCCTACCTTCCAAAAGGTCATAACTAGACTTGACTGAGAACATACCATCCTTCGCCCAATTCCACCTAAGCTGATCGACCGGGATAGGGGGCTTGCTTCTTGCACTAACCGTACATATGAATCTCTGTGCCTCTTCTAATTCCCAATCATTAAAGTGTCTCTCGAATCTAAAGTTCCACCCTCCTCCTGTCCCAGTGACTTCCCACAAATCCGCCACCTTATCCCCTTTTGAGCTAGCCACCTCATAGAGGGAAGGGAAAGAGGAGCAAAGAGGGGCTTCACCGCACTGGACATCCTCCCAAAATCTGACTTCGCACCCATTTCCCATTTCAATCGAACAGTTCTGCCTTATCTGAATCACTTTTGCAAATATCCTCTGCAGACCGAATTCCCATACTGCCTCTGGGGGTGTTGTGAGAACCAACCCCATGTTGCATACCATACTTTATTAATAATATTCCTCCACACCGACTTCTTCTCCATAGAAAATCTCCACCTATGCTTGGAATTTAAAAAGTCTACGAATGCCTAGACCACTTTCACTTGCATTTCCCAGCAAACAATATCCCACTTTACCCGCATGGATCTTCTTTTCATAAGTTGTCACTTACTCCATAGAAAGTCTCTTCAAATTTTTTTTCCAATTTGATGTTGACTTTCCTAGGCAATCGAAAAGGCATAGTTGGAGTAGATTAGACGGTACTTCTAATCAAAGTAAGTCTTCCACCTTTAGAGATGTATTGCCTTTTCCAATTAGCCAGCCTTTTAAGAAACCTCTCTTCTACCCCATCCCACACACTAGAAGCTTTTCGTTTTGCTCCGAAGGCAACCCGGGGTCCTCTGTGGTAGAGACCCGATTTTGCAACCCGACTTTCGGTAGCCAAATTTTCCTCGTTCTGACCCTACCCACGGTAGCGAGCTTTATCGAAATTAATTTTCAACCCGAAGGAAGGCTTCAAACCGGCCAAAATCCCGACTCGGATAAGCCATTTTGGTCTTAGTGGTCAATCAGCGGAATCGAAGATAGCTCTTCTTGATGATGATAATGATAGCCAGCGATGATAGCCAAATGGTGACGAAGATGATAATAAAGCAATCTCTCACCGCCATAACATAAGGATCGAGAAATGCACTCGCAGGGATTCTTAGGGGTTAGAAGCGACGAAGAACATTGAGCTCGATGAGAATATTTATTAGAATAGAAACGGCGGAGATGAAAAATTTGCTCATGGGTAAGGTTATTTTCTTGAAATGAAAAAGAAGCCCATCAGCTGAATTATAAGATTCTGACAGTATATGGAAGGGCTTTTCTCTCTGAGGGAGCTGAATGTTTGTCGATCTTTAATTTATCCGGTGGTGGGATTTTTGCTTATCAATTCATACGAATGGCATGGAGAAAACGGGCTTGTCAACGTAGTACCCTCAAAATTTGAATGTTTTACTATTTGGTCTTTCCATTTGTTGAATTACTTGTTTTAATTGGTCACAAGCTTATAGTGATTTCTCTTCTTCTTCAAACCACCCAATGGTGCCTTGACTAAATGGCGTAGGAAGTTGTTGGCCTCCTTAAAATATCTGAAAAATACATAGAAGGAATATGCATACTGTTCCCTGATAGGTTGTCGGTCAACAGTTCTCTGCTTGTCTGACTCCATAGCCCCTCTTGTAAATCGATTTGCAGCTCACTCTTCAAATCGGGGTTCCACATGAAAATATTTGCAATAAATACATTCGAAGAAAGAATAATTTATGAGTTCAAAACTTTTTATAGGATAGGATTTTAAGAAAAACAAAGAGTGAGATAGATAGATACATACCCATATAAGTCACATGACTGACCACATTATGACATGTTCATTGTTGCTTTGTTCACTTTAAGAAACACCACAATTCAAATATCTGCATTTAGAAAAGTAGACTAAGATCTTTGGTCATCGAAAGGATGCTCCATTTTTCTAAAGTGTAACGCTAAGGTTAGTAAGCTATTGATGATGCATATTGATTCCACTTAGACATTAAGCTAATAATGTTGATCATAAGGAAGCGATTTATTAGATGAACCAATGATTCTGACGAAACAACATCAAGAATACAAGTTTGAATATTTGATGAGACTACATTTAATTCGGCTTTTATTTCGATAGGTATTTAATTCGGCTTCTTGAGTTACCCGGCTAAGCGATGATTTTCAATGTTTCATCTAGATGGTTTCCTCTCACTAGACAATTTTAATTAAAATTGTTGTTTGTCTTCACAATATGTATGTAAGTGTGTTCATGAATGGAATAAATGCTAATGGGCCACGATTTCCACCAACCTATCGAAGCAACATCATCTGGCATCACCCATAGTACTTAGGTATAACTAAAAGCGTCTTTCATCACGATTACTAAGGTATAGCATCGGCCCGAGCGAGGAGATGAATGCTATTTCTTATTACGATTTAGGGACCGGCTTATTTTCTCCCCAAAAGTGATTAGTGACTTTCCTAGTGTATTTGCCTGAGCACTAGGTATACATAGGTTGTTCATTGTAAAATTAATTGAAATATGATGGTAAATTTTAAAATAGAAAAATTAATAAAGAGTGTTTTTAGGCTATGGAAAATGAAAGAGCTGACCATCTTGAGGATGAAATGTGAAACCTGGTTGCTTAGATGAAAAGATAAGGAGAGAGTGTTGTTTATCCTCCATTCTTGGTCTATCTTTTCCTTGCTTGATGAATGGCTGTAGATGTTTGAAGAAAGACCTAAGTGAATAAATGGAGTTTTGTTGCATCTTGGAGTTTTACGATTCGAGTGGTGTGAGTCTTGGTGAAGAAATTAAAATTCGAGAGGAGCCGCGATATCGAGAGGTTCTGAAAAGAATACCCGGAGAGAAGGAAGGTGATGATGCGCATGAGGAAGGAAGGGTGGTCATGTGGTGTGAAACATGTTTGTGAGGCGATCGGTACGAGATGAATTTTGTGATGCGGGGATATGGGGCGTCTTGGCCCCGGTTTGCGGGAAGGGCGAGAGGAAGCGGGCGCTGGTGCAGACACCATTGGTGTGAGGCTATGGTCGGGCATCTTCGGTGTGTGTGGCGTGTATAAGAGGCCCAAGAAGAGAGAAGAGGCATGGTGAAATGTCCTGCGGTGTGGTGTGTTCTATGTGGCCATGGTATGATAGAGAAGCTTCTTTAGTGTTGTTGTCGACCCGATTAGGAGGGTTCTCATCTTTGTCTTCAGTGTTGAGAGGATCTTTTGGGTGCATGGGCTAGAGAGTGAGCAAATGTTAAAATTGGTCTATGCGTTGCGATTAGTCGAACATGGTTGATAGTCTTAGAGTTAGTGCGCTATCACTACGTGCTCTTGATGCCTCTGAAGATCTAGGTAATGGAGGACTGGGATAGAAGGAGGAGCAGAGGTTTCCGTGCTTTGTTTCTGGCCATGCATACAGTGCATGGGACTGCTTCTAGGTGTAATCAAGTCCTTGTAAGAGATCTTGGGTTTCTTAAACTTGTTCTCGCCATTAACACCATTTGAAACGTCTTCCAGATGACATTGGAGTGAGAAGTTCCATGTGGTGAAGATAAATATGAACCGATTCCCGTGGAGGTCAAAGGTTGAGAATCATTCAACCCGACGCATGATCTCTCGTCTGGCTTCTGTATCGATGGTATCCATTTGTGTTGACTTGTGGATGTTTCTAACTCCAAGGATGATGAAGCCATATATAAAGTTCGGGACGATGATAAGAAAAAGACTCCTCTGCTTGGCGGTCGGTCAGCCGCCGTTGATCACGGGTCGCTACCGCCAGTCGCAGGTGTTTTTTTTTTTTTTTTTTTATGGATCGCGCTCATGTGACTGCGACCGTATGGGATTCCATAAAGCGGTGGTGTTCTTAAGGTGCAATGGGCTACAAATGATGCGGTGAAAAACCTGTGGATCGACGTAGATGGGTGCGAGCATGTCGTCAATTTTGCTGTAAACAAGGAGCAAATGAGGATGATCTCACGAGGTGGAGCCTACCAACATCATGTGGTCTCATGGCAAGCGCGACCGCTCGAGTCAAGTTCAACTAGGCGGTGCTTTTTCCCGTGGCTCTGCCACTGCGCTACTGGTCAGCGCCATCCTGCTAAAAAGCGAGTCGCCGTCGCTTCACCCCGCACCGCTACAAAGTGGCTGGAATGGTTTTGGCAAGGATGAGAAAGCTATGACTGTTTAAGGAAATGAGGGCCGAGGTGGAGCTTGTGGTCACGTATGTCCTCATTTATGGTCTTCGATTTAACCGTCAGCAATGGTTGGATAAAATCGTTATCAGAGATAACAGCCTCTCTAATAGACTTCGTTTTTTCTAATACATATTTTGTTAGGTTGTTAGTCTCGACGCTTTTCTTTGAGAGAACTTGGAAGGATTGATCTCAGCGTAAGATCAAGAGAGGAATGAAATATCGAGAGACTGCCTCGCTTGCAAACATGTTCTCGTTTCAGATGCGTATGTTATTTTCCGGTCAATAAAATCTCTGGAATTTTCTCTCCTTTTCTTCTTCATGGCACCATGATATCTAGACAGCTTTAAGGAAGTCGCTTGTGTTGTCCGATCCGCAACAAATTCTCCATAGGTTATATTTTTTTTTTCGATAAGCTTTGAAGTTCATCCGAGCAACACGAATCAAATTAAAAGCCTAAATCACTTATCTAATGTGAGGAATTCACACTACTTGATCGTATGTGAAAGCCCCAATAAGGTTGTTAGTTATTTGCTAATGGACCTCTTCCTTCTCATAGTGAAGAAAAAGTTTGAATGTGTTTCTCTCATTGCCATGTTCAAGCCCAAATTCAAGTCCACATCTTTGATTTCCTTTTATGTAGAAATTCGGGACCATAATTTACTTGGTAGTGCGAATATACATGAATAAGAGACTTGAAGTAAGGAATATACATTATTTAAGAGAATCGAGAATATTAAACCAAACTATTCTAATAATCCAATATTACCTATCATTTTCATTCTTTTTCCTTCGATAATATCGAAAGATAATATTCGGGGTTCTTTTTCCGGGCAAGATCGGTGGTGCTCTATTTTCATGCTCGGGTCCCTCTAATCGAGATGTAATGATCATCATTCTGGCATTCTATTTTCGACACTCACTCTGGTCTATAATCCACAGTCTTCATCAATATCCTCAAGAAGGATTACAAAAAACTCAAACTCTTCTCTCCTCCTAGGTACTTATTTCTCGATACTTGTTCTTTTCTCTGAATGTTACATTTTTTCTTTCTCACGAAGAAAAGTTTGTGAGTTTCGCAAAACATATTGTGTTTTCTTCACTAACCAGGTATGACTAATGAATATAATAAAAGAGTCTACAAAGCAGGCATCAGGACAACCAACATTATCAACAAGATCAGATCCCCCAACCAATTCGATATCTGCTCTACTCTCCTCGACACTCAAACACAAAAAGTAAGAAGATCAAACTTCGATATTCTCTTACTTCCCATCCCACCTTAATTTTTACTTCTTTATTCTATAAGCCAAAGCAAAATTGAACACAAGTAAACCCAAATACCAAATCAATAGACTTCAGTGTCTGAAACATACTTTCCGATTTTGAATCCATTTTGGTAGAGCTGATTTGCTTAAATAGTCATGTCTTGGTGAATAGAGCAAAACAAAAACATATAATGCAGATATAGATAGAGAATAAATTAGTAGTATACCTTCTGAAACTAATAGGAAGTTATAACATAGAATAATTATCCTTGAATAATTAGTGTTTCCTTCTATTGCAGAAATAATGAAATTCACTTTCAAAGCTTATAATGAATCATAAAAGCATACAAAGATCTACAAACAATATTTATCGCTTGGGGATGATTTCTTAGCATGTGACTCTTTTTCTAAAGTGTAGCATTTGACAATTTTCGTCTAATAAAATCAAAATATGTACCATTAACAAGATCTCTCATCGTCAACACAAAATATGGAACTAAAATGCCCACAAAGAACCTGGCCAATGCTCAAATAGAACAATGATCAACATAGCCACCATCAATATTGTACTACATCACTTCTACATTTTTATATAAATCTTCATTTTGGCACTTTATGACTAATGAGTTCCACAAAGATTTGGTTTTCCAAACAAAGCCAACTCTTGTGAAAGTTAACTCTCGCATATGGCCTCCCGAACTTTCCGCCAAATATCTCGACGAAACTCCCCGGGTTTTGGTGTCCACATTACCCTGACGAGTATTCCGATTTTGGAGTCTCTTTTACCGACGCGAGACCTTACCTCACCCTAAGCTCAGATCTTGGTGAGAGAAGTCGAGCCTTCTCTACACCCTCTATGACGCCCTAAACCGGTGTCTCAAGCGACCACCGTCAACTCGCGAAATCTGCTGGCCTCATATCGGTGAGACTCCACACTGAGTAAAAATGGCCACTCGCTTCACATCATACTCACAAAAATGTATATTTTATACAAAAGAATTTAATTACAATTTGTTTCATTACAATTTATCCAAAACTCGGGCCCAAAATTTTACAAAATACGAAAAATAAGGCCGGGCCACATTTCTTCTTCGCTCTACGGTGATCAATTGCGCTCCCATCCCTGCACCTCGGCACCGAAATAACATATTCCTCAACAGGTGAGCAATGCTCAAGAGTGGAATTTTCCCACTGGGTTACTCCCGTGACGCCCCCAAACTCCGGGGTCCGCTGACTAACCGTCAACTCATGCAATACAAGTGGAGGCTCCAAGTTACCCGATCGCCACTTAGAAAATTCCAGTCTCCTTTGTACGGGGAGCTCTACCCAAATACAAAACTTGTATAAACCTGTCCCAATCAACAATATATGCAATATATATCCAATACGGCCACTTGGGCTCATCAATCCCACTAACACATATATCCAAACTATATCCAATAGTTTCAAGAGTTCAAATGTTTACTTTATACAACATATATTAAAATACTCAAATTTAATACATGTAAATATCATCAAAGCCACACCCTAGCTTTCTTCTTATCCAACTCAAGGACGAACTGCCTTTCACAAGACGCCCCCGCATTTCCAAAAGGGGGATCCCACGACTGGGCGAAAGCAAAGCTCAAGAGGAGAATCGCCCTGCGGGCTACTCACCACCTAAGTGCAAAGGCAATGTTCCAAATTAAACTCACATTCAAGCAAATGCATGATCCTACTTGGAATGCCCACTCCCACCAACTCGCATCCCGAGTCCTCACCGACTCTCTCACACTCGCCCAAGCCTTGTATGAGAATTATTATTTTATTAGTGGACAACCCTCCGATGTATATATATCAATCAGTCAGCCCGACGATTGATATATAAATTGCTCAGACTACCCGATGAATATCAATCGGGTCAGCCCGACGATTGATATTTTAAGTTTGTGGACTACCCTCCGATGATTTACATTTTTAGACTACCTCCGAACTCGCCTCTGGGGGACTTATACTACGTGACTAACTCCTATACCCTAGATGTTCGTGGCATATGGAATGCATGTATGCCGCCCAATTCAATTTCAATCACAGGCAAATATATAAACATGAATATACTGCATAAAAATTAAATCACACAAACATGTTATGTAATTATCATTTCAAACATCAAAATTAGCTCACATGGGCTAATAATCACACACGAGCAATTTAATTTAAATCACTCGACCAAACACCTATTTTCACTAAAATATATTTTCAGCGATTATTCCCAGAATAGTGAAACCTCGCTTATCATTCCCTGAAATCACTAAACAAATGGCTCACTTAGTGAACCCGCAATCCACAGTCATTCCCGACCTAATGCATACCAAACAACCATTTAATACACAAGTTAAACCAACTCCACACCCATCAAATTCTCGGATCATCACCTTTACACCCATAGTCTCCAAAGAATTCACAATTTCGGTCCCATACTAGACCGATCCAATGTACCCCATTCCCAGATTATCCATACACATACATGATTTAAAGCAACATTTTCAGAATTTAAAGACCCAAACAGCTCCCCACATTCGGGCAGTCACCCGCCATCCAAGGAAATCCCAAAAAATTCCACAAGTTCGGTCCCATGTTTTGGGACCGATCAAACGGCCCCTCACGCCTCAAACCAACCGAAACATGGAAAAACCCTTAAAAATGGGAATAAAACTCAAGTAGTGGAGAAAATCCTACCAAGGAGTTTGCACTCCATCCCCATCTACGAAGCCCTCTCCGTTGCAGATCATTTCTCCCTCTTATAATCGGAAGTCGCCGACCTGATCGCGAGATAACCTAGAGAGAAGGAAGTGATTCTCTCTCTAAAAACCTCCATTTTTTCATTTCTCCGCTCACTGGTTCTCCACTTCATGTTTTGGCTCATTTTAAATTTGAGAAGACACACACTGTAGCATCTTTGTCCTATTCATTTAATCAATTTAATTTAATTAATTCCCTTCTTTATCCGAAGTGACATTCTGCTTCATCTCTGGGCCCATTTTCATTATTTCTCTACTATACCACTTATGGTACAGAGTACATACACACGCAGCCTTTCGTCGCAGATCGGTAACGATTTACGCGACCCGAAACGCGATGCTCGAAAAACGCGCTTCGACCCGACCGGCCTCAGCAAATTGGCGTAAATTTTACGTGCTAACTAGATTTCGCGGCATTTAATTCCAACTGCAATCCGGCTTCGCCATCCGAGATTCAGTGGGAATTAATTACGGACTTTTAACCGTAATTATAATTTTGTAATCAAAATTACGATTTGGCCCTTATTCCAGAATTTGGAATTTCTCGGGTCTTACACTCCCCACCTAAATGCTCATGCAATGACACACCACACATTCAATTCACATTCCATACAGTCCATGTTAATATACTAAGCATGCATATATTAACAAAACTTACTCATGTTATTCATTCATAGCACAATGTAAATTAAATTTCTCACTTAGGCTAATCAACAAACCGACAACCCATCAAGGGGCTGCCCACAAAATCACAATCAACATGTCATTTACTCATGGCAATAACACAACATCACACAAGCCACACACAAACAGTCCGTGGACTGTCTAAAACCACTCTAGGGATTTCTTCACTCAGTCCAAATCTTTTGGAGCCGAAAACACGGCCATCCATGCCTTAACAAATCCCCATCCATTAAATTGGGCCAAATTTCAAAGACAAAACAAGTAGGAGAAAATCTGCAGTTCGAGTTTGTCGGTAAACTCCCCAAAACTGGTATCCACGCTGCAGCTCTCACGTGTGGCAACTTTGCTTTTCGCTCTTATCGAAACCATCGATCCGATCGTTTGAATCCTGCAGAGAAGGTGTATTCTAAAACCATCCATTTTTTAAACTTGCTCCCTTCTCCCACCTACTGCACGTACCGCCTAATGAGAGAAGAAGATGTCTCCTTTTTGTCTCCTCACACACCACTGGTCACCTTCTAATCGGCCATATGATTTCTTATCCACTTATCTAACCACTTTGAGATTTCCACCCAATGGCATGATGTCATGTGTCTCATGTAAGCCCCACTGAGCTCACTGCTCGACTTGTTCACCGGGATGACACGCGGCGCCTCTAAGTCACTCATTACAGCCAAGTATCCCGCACTCCTACCCCTCATAGTTCTGAAACGGAAATTCCGATTGTCTCGAATCACGAAATTCACATGGTAGCTAGATTTTTACAGACAATTCCAATCGATTTGGGTTCGCTGCTTTCACATTGAGATCTAGAAAATTTCGATTTTGATTAAATTATCATTTCGCCATTTTTCGTAAAATTACCTTTCCTGGTTTCACAGCACCCTCTTCTTCTCTCATTTCTAGATCCAGCCCCCAAAAAAAAAAGGGCTTTTCTCCATTTTGCCCTCATTTTATTCCACCACCCTGTTTGTTATGGCAATAATGCCGCGCCACGTGTCCACTCCTGGCCCAAGGTTCGCTTCAGAATAAAACAATTCCATTTCTTTCAGCCCAATTTATTTTAAATGAACTTAGCTCAAGATATTTCCTAGCTTCCGAGATTTTCGTAAAAATTTCGTCCCTATATTCATTACGACCCACCACCCGTAAAACGTAGTACTTCCAACTGCCTCTGCACCGATGAAACTTTTTTGGTTCACTAGATTTCGCTAGAGGAATCTAATGACGCAGTCCGTTTCGTCACCCAAGATCTAGAGAATTTTCAAGGCTTTCCTGAACCATTTCGACAACTTTTACCGTTACATTTTTCGTAAAATTAAAATTTCCTGGGTTTTATATAGTCGTATTAGCCTACCAAAGTAAAGATGTGTATGATGTTGTGATTTTATATGAGAATCCAATTTTGAATGAGAAGTCAAAGCATATTGATGTCAAAATATCAATTCATTAGAGAGGTAATTGAACAGGCAACCCGTCAAGGTGGAGGCTACCGTCAAGGTGGAGACATTTTCTACTAAATATTATGCAATGTCTTGAAAAACTTGGTAATTGAACAGAAAACTTGTAATTGTCGCTTATCGCTATTGTTTACTAGAATCTCTATTTACCCACTATTTTTCGCTGCTCGAGAACGTTGGTAATATTTTCTATGACAAGGCGTCGCTATATGTTTACTTAAGGCTCAAGTCCCGTATGTTTTTAGCAAATGGTAATAGTTACTTATGATGAAAACTTTCGGGTTTATCGATTTTGCATAAATGAGTTTCATCAGACATTTATTGTTTTTTCCTTAATGTTCTGTCCAAGATGGATTTCCAGATTTTCGCGGATGTAGGCATTTGAGATTTCGTAAATGATTGCTTTTTGGCAAAGCTAAATTGTACTTCATGAGTTGAATAGAAAATACCGTGTTTTATGTTCAATAGCAATAACATGTAACTAGACATTTTCACAAAGGTTTTACTAGTTACCGCAAGTTTAGCAATGCTGAACATGGAGCGGCATAGGAGTTGCTATGTTGTTTGGTGTTGCTGATGCTTACACAACCAAGCTATTATAAAATAAATCTGAATTGAAGTTGTTGGTTTCTTTCTCAAAAGCTCACATTAGTTATAACTACATATGAAATAGAATAAAACAGGGTTTTTGGGATTCAAACACATTAACACTAAAACCTAGAGTCATATATTCCAAGTGTGAAATTAACAACTGTGGGTCTCAATACAAATTAATAATACAGATATTGCACTCAAAGAACTCGTTTATGTTTGAAGATCCAGCTTACTTCTATAAAAGCATCCAAGTGAAAAGGCCTTAAGATTTACAAAACAATAAAAAGAGCATGCTTTAGCATCCAATGTTGAGTGCTTAAAATTGAAGTAAACCACATGCTGTAAGAGGTATTAGGCTCCTTTTGGTTTCACAATGGAAAATATAAAAACAAAATAATATAATAAATTTTTTTTTTAAATTTTACATATTTTTAAATTTTTAGTTCTTATATAATAGAGATAACCAAATAAATGAGTTTCTAATAAACATATAAAATTAATTTATTAAGTTTAAACATTATTTTTATTTTCCTCCTACTCGTTATTTTCTTCATATTTCTTAAAAGAGATTTGAAACTCTATGATAATTTCAGATTTTTGAATAGCATTCTGATACTATAATTTATTGATACAGGTAATAGAATTCTTTGATTATAATTGTGCACAAACTAGTATCCCAATCATCTTGAATGGTGATTTTCTCACACATTCATCACAAAATTAAGAATTAGAGTAATAAATTAGTAGCATACCGCTAATGGAGTAAGAAATTCACTCCCAAAGCGGGATCATATGAACACGTTTATTTCCTTGGGCATGACTCGGGCATAGGTCACTCTTTTCTAAAGAGTAGCCATTTGACAATTTTGTCCACAAAATCGTTATGCATCACACCAAGATCTCCCCTTTGCCACAACACAAAATATGAACTAAAATGCCCACGAATGAAATCCCAACCCAATGCTCAAATAGAACCATTGATCAACAAAGCACACACGGGTTTTGTCCTCAACTTTTATTTGTACCTTCATCTTGACACTTTATGACTAGCGAACTCCACAAAGATTTGACTTCAGCAGCGCGCATCTGCGAAAGTTGACATTTGCCTCAATAAAAGGGATCTTATCAGAGAAATTGTTATTCGAAAAATTCAAATAACCCAAGGATGATAATAAGGACATGCTTGAAGGAATGGAGCCTAAGTTTGCTTACTGACAAACCAAGGGAGGATGCTTGACGTGAGTTTGAAATGCTTTCGTAGAATTCGGCCAATGATGATTCATGGACAAGTTCAAACACCAAAACCAAACAATTTTGTTATTCCTTCGGAAATTCTAATTTAAATTATTATCGGATAGATCTATGCTCATAACAAGGGAAAGAGTCCTTTTTTATATTCCAGACTAGGACCTTGTAATCACAATCAACTTTTCTTCATAATCGAGAGTCGTCCGCTAGATAAAGAAGATATACTCATATTGCGGTTCGGAAATATGGCTTAAGCTCCACTAAAGCACTGAATTTCACCCATCGATTGTTTTGTGCAAGTTCCAAGACATGCGTAGAACCTTAAATTCTGGTGCGAGGAAGTCTTTCGTAAAAACATGGCTTGACCTCAAGTTCGTAATTTACAAGATTCGTGAAAGTGCTCTAATCCAAGCAGAATCGACCTCGATAAAGTATTGTAACCGAGATCAAGGACATCCAAACCTCTTATATTTTGCAAAGATGAGGGGAGCTCTCTCGAAAGCTTGTTCAGTTTAGAGGTGCAGGATTTGAGTAGCGTAGCCATCCAACGACTTTGGTATCATCCTGCATAAAATTGTTATTTTAAGGGGTCTAGAACAATTTTAGGCTAGAGGGAATGTTTATGCAAAAGGAATGCTTCCCAGTCAAATTGCCATTGCTTGAAAAATCAATGACTCAAGAGAGGTGAGATGCCCACGAATCCTGATGCGGTCCCTCGTTATTCCAGACAATTCAGCAGGTGAAATACAAAGCAGAATTTGCTCATGCTTGAATTTGTAATTGGTCTTGTAATTACTATGTGAGAAAGAATTACATCGCAGATAAAGAAATGATTCTAAACCAATTTGGAATACTACTTGAAATGCTAGCATTTGAGTAGAGATCAAGATATTGAGGATCTTTCTCAGATCAGCGTAAGTCGGAAATGTGACCTATGTGACATGAACCCATAACAAGATATTTCCAACAGAAACTGGGAGTCCAATCTGGGTCCACTGTACCTAAACGGAAAGAATTGGAGTCTATGTATAGAATATGTTACTTAACTTCCAAAACACATGTCTTCATGAGTTCCACTCAACCGATTGTTTCGAAGATTTAGACTTTGTAAGTTGGAAAGGTTTCCAATGAGATTTGGAATTGAACCTATAATGATCAAAAGTAAAGTAATATGTCTTAATTAAAATTATGTAATAAATTAAGAATAAAAATAGTAAATAAAATAACAAATGAATTCATGAAGAAATTAATTTGTTGAATTAAAAGCATGAAATATGATTATTCTTTCTGCGCTCTATGAATAAAATAGCCGAGTGATACATTTTTTTCTTTATATATAACCATAAAATAGAATAATTTATTCCGATAATGTTATAAGACTAGAAGGGATTTAGAATTGATATTAATTATTTTAATAATAAACCAAAGTATTTTGAATTTAGTTATAAGCTATTACAAGAAAATAGAAATCAATTTTCATTTAAATCTAAATAATTTAGACTTTTAATTTTGCAGAACATCTAATCTAATTAATTAATTTTACAAAGGACAATTCATATATTTTTATTTCTAAAGATATTATAATAGAAATAGTAATTTACTTAATAAAAAATGTAAGAGAGCTTTGTTTAATGGAGTCCTAAACAACATAAAAATTCATAATAAAATTTTAATAAAATAGTTTAAAAAGTATACTATGAGAATAAAAAGAGTGTTGAAGCTAAAATCATAAGTATATAATCGATTAGAAAATTTAATGAAGTGAGTAACTAACCTTTTGTAATCGATTATCAAAGATCTAACTAATGTAGATTTTAAGCTCACCCAACCAGCTTTGGTAATTTTCCCATCAATTGATTTATTGGTACAAGTATAACTCCTCTAAATTAGGTAAGACTTTTAGAATTGCAAGTTTCAGTTCCATCGACAATCTCAGGTAAACTTCCATTCAAGTTATTATTACTCAAATCCAAATATTGTAAGTTGCAAAAGTTTCTAATGGAGCTTGGAATTGAACCTGTAATGAGAAAGAGTAAAATATTTACTAATGAAAAATTCATAATAAACAAATGATAAAAATAGTAAATAAGAAAATAAATGCATTCACAAACAATTAGTTCGTAGAAAAATATTATTCTTTATGCAATAAACATAAATAGTGAGAATGATCCTTTTTTTGTCTTTTCCGTGAATAACAAATAAAGTAATTTTATTTTCCAATATTGGAAGACTAGTACTTGGATTAATCTATCCATGCTAATTATTTCTTAAATAATGTAAACTACAATATTTTGAACAAAGCAATAGTTCACTAATAAGAGAAATGATATGAAAATAACAATGAAAACTATAAGAGGAAAAGAAAAATTCTACCAAATTATCAAAATATAATTTATAATTTTAGCAACGAAGACAATTATTTAGCCAAACAATTATTTTAATTCTTTACATTTCTTTTTCATTTATTCACAAACTACTAGAAACTATGAATGAGAAATTATTATAGTTATCTAAATTTTACACAATTGGAAAATGATTATTCTTTTCATTCGCTGCGAAATAAAACGTAAGAGTGGATATTTTTTTTTCTTTTTCGATATAAAACATAAATATAATAATCTATTTTGATAATGTTATAAGATTAGAGGATTAATAATTGATAGATTAACTATTTTTTGATAATAAGCCAAAGTATTTTGAAATTTAGTGATAGTTTATTACATGACCATTAGAAATTTGCATTTAGTTCTAAATAATTAAGAGACTTCCAATTTTATTGCAGATTTTTAATCTAATTAATTTTAAAAAGGACAATTCATATATTTTATTTCTAAAGATACTTTTTGTAAAACTCCAACCTTATTGAATGTTATAATAGTAGTTATTGAACTCGATCTGGCGCCGAATGATGTGGCGAGTGTGGATTAGAATTTAATGCCGACATCATTTGGGCATGAAGTGAAAATTTTCGAAAATTGTAACCGGGTGCCCTAATGAATAGTGATTTTTTTTCTTATTTTATCCGGATGGAGGGGTTGCAAAGGGATTTTTAAGAAAATTTCAGTTCTTATGACTTTGAACTGATATTTAGAAGATAATGGGAGATTTATGAATAGTGATTTCCGGACCGAAAATCGAGTCTCAGGCTGAAATTTTTCGGAAATTGGGCCGGAAATACGAAAATGTCCGGAATCAATCATAGAGTCTAACGAAATTGAAACGGAGTGAAACGGGGTCCGTTTGGATAGTTTCCAGGCGATCCGAACGTAATTCGAATAATAATACGCTATTGTCCGAATTTCCGATTTTAATGATTTTAAATCTGATTTCGTGATTTCGTAGCCTGAATTCACTCAGAAGGATTTAATTTGAATAATTCATGGTTAATTTGAAGTTTAGACGATCATAGAATATTTTTTACATTTAATCTAGATAAAAGCAAAGATATGAAACCGAGATAAAAAGTCGCTTATAAGGGAGATATTTTATTACAGAGAGCCAATTAAAACCTTTCTTAATGGCTAGTTATGATTTAAATCATGGGTAAATGACTTGGTCTCATGAGAATGGACCAATGAGAAGCTGGATAAAGTGTAAATCACTTGAACCAACCAATGGAATTATTTAATTTAAGGGTACTTTTTGGAAGAATATTTTAAAGTCTAAAATTAGGGATTTAAGTGCTCCAAAAGAGAGGAGAGATCACGTCCATGAGAAGGAGAGAAAGGAGAAAGATAGGAAAAGAAAGGGAAAGAAAGGAGAAAGAGGAGGAGAAAGGGTAGGCAAAGTGGTAGAGGTGAATTTTTGGCCCTCTCTTCAAGCTTCCAAGTGAGCTCCAAGTGAATCAAGGAAGAGAAGACAAGGAAACCCAAGAAACAAGTAAGTTTTTCATGGTGGGAAAGTTGGATTTTTATGTTTTCATGCCTAATGATTTGATTTTCTTGTATGGATGTTAAATTAGTGGTACTTAGGGCTGAATGATGATGATTTTGAGATAAATTGAGAAAGCCATGGGATTAGATTAGGGCTTTGACAAATCAAGTGAATGAATGGTTAGGGTTTGATGTAGACTTTTGTGTGATATGTTGAAATGGGTATAATGCATCAGATTTAAGTGTTTAGAGGAAAGAAAAATGGAAGAGAAACACAATTTGTAAATTTAAGCAGCGCCTCAAAAGAAATGTCCTGTTTCTGTTTTCGACCGCTTTGGTATTTTGGCCATAACTTTGCCTTTATTTCCAGATCGGAATCTGAGTATCCTAAAATTCTGGTAAAATAGACTTCTAGGGAAAATTTATCTAAAGTAAGTTCATGCAAATTGTAAACTTAAAGTGCCCAGAAAAATATTCAAAGTGGAGCTATGTGTAGACTTGTCTGCCAAACTGAGTTATTTGTTGTGCAGATTGTGTTATATGGTTGAGGGCTTTAGAGACGGAATTTTAAATTGAAAATTTAGTATATGTTATTTGATATATCAAGAACTGGATCTGAGAGTTTTACTAAATTTTGAAGACCGTTTTGAATAATTTTTGAGTCATAAAGTCTATAGGGTATGGTTGAAAAGGCACTGGCCAAATGAATGAGTTTTTAGTGCTTAAGGTAATTTGTTCATTTGGTTTAAATGAATGGTGTATGGTGGATTGAAATGGAAGCATTAATGCATAGTTGTGGTTTTCTTGGAAAAAGTAAAAGGACTATCGGACGGAAACGGAACACGAAGCAAGCTGGATTGAGCGGTGAATCGTGAGTGAAAAATGATATTTTGAGAATTTAGTTTTTAAAAGTGAATGGTTTTAATGTTAAACGGAAAGTTTAATGTAAATTTTTATGTAAATGTTAAGGCATATGGAAATGTTTTATATTGCATTGTTTTATCTTGCATCAATGCATATATTTATATGTGTATTAAATATGTATGCATATGTTAAGGTATTATGAGGAAAGTTTAAAATGTTTAAAGTATGCATATGTGTTTTAATGATAAAGTAAAGGATTTAAATGTGTTTAAGTAAATGTATTTTTAAGAAATGTTTTACTGATGGTTACCTCTAAACCCCCTCTAAGTGACTGCAGGATCGATATCGGCCGAAGTACTTTAAGCGTGTAAGGATTAAGAGGGTAGTTATAGGTTACTAAATCGAGGGAGGGAAATAGTGCTCCAGGTAAGAACTTTACACGTGATAAAAGTACTATGACTGAACCCTATGCAAAGCGTGAGTTTCTCCGCAGCAGTGGTTATGGATCGAATGTGACTGCCCCTCACCGCCGCATTCGAAACTGCTCGTGTGTTTATTCCTCAGTTCCACCAAAGAATGAAAGAAAGAAATAAAGAAAGAAAGTTTTAAGGCATAAATGCTTAAAGTATAAAATGGATTTTGAAAATGCAGGTATTATGGAAAGAAAGTTTAAGGCATAAATTTAAAGCATAAATGGATTTTAAATGCATAAGCATTTATTGAAATAAAGTTTAAGGCATAAATTCTAAAGCATAAATGGATTTTGAAATGTATAAGGTTTAAAGCATAAACCGATTTTAAATGGTATAAGTATTTATGGGAAAGAAAGTTTAAGGCATAAATGTTTAATGCATAAATGGATTTTAATTGTATAAGTATGTATTATTTTGGTATATACTGGAAATGTTATCTAAATGAAAATGTACACTCACTGGGCTCCTTTAGCTCATTCTTTTCCATATGTTTCAAAAAATATTTTCGTGGACCAGACAGTGAGCCTCTAGTAGGCAATTCTCCTCGCTGCAGCAGCCGAGTCATCGAAGACGACGATGAACCGTATTGTATAAATAGTTGCATATTTTATATGTCGAGTGAATATTTTGTCATGTTTTGATAAAATTATGCATGGAATTGAAGAAGGTTTAAATGTTTTGATGATTTGAAAGAAATAAATGTATATATATGTATATTGTGTTTGATCGCCAGGACGAGGAGTCCTTAGTAATATAGAAGCTGATGAATTGAAGTTTGTATGTTTTTAAATGTTTTCTATATCAGGTTTTGTAAATTTGGGAAACCAAAAACGTAGGAAACTCCGCCGATTTTTCCCCGAAAAAAAATCTAAGTGTTGGAAAAAGAAAAGAAAAAGAAATTTTTTTAGCACTTCGTCTGCATTATTTTTAAAAGATATGTGAAGAATTGTAAAGGGGAACGCCTTAATGGATTTTAATTTATGGTTTTAAGGAAAGTTTCTATATCTTGAGTGCCGAGGTCCCCTGTGGTTCATGAGGCTAACCTGCCTGATCCTTCACTTTTATTGAAATAGTAAACTTTTCCATAAAAAATGTAAGAGCTTGTTTGGTGGAGTCTTGAATAAACATAAAAATTCATAATAAAATTTTAATAAAATAGTTTAAAAGGTATACCATGGGAATAAAAGAGGTTGAAGCAAAAATCTTAAGCATACCATCAATAGAAAATTTAATGAAGTGAGTAACTAACCTTGTAATTGATTATCAGAAATATCTAACACTTCCAAATGTTTAAGTTCACCTAACTAGTTTGGCAATTTTCCCATCAATTTTTGTGTGAGACCCCAGAAAATCCAAGATTTTAGATAAAGGGTAAAATAGAAATTTCGTTGTCCCGGTGGCTTAGATCTCTGATGACGAAACGGACTTTTCCGTTGAACTCGCCCTCACGAATTTAGGCACCACGCCGACTTCTCAAGTAGATTCCGAGGTACCTGGATTTCACGCCGAGGTGTATGTCGATGCCACATGGTGTTAAGGGATGCCAATTGGCAACCATAGAAGTGTGACACTTCTGGCATCAAAAGTAGTGGCCCGCCAATTAAGCCATGTGTGGGAATTGAATCCCATGGCTCACATGAAGCCATGTGGTGGATGATGTCATAAAAGAGGGATTTATGAAATAAGAAAATTATGGAAAAAGGAGGGCCACCAATTTGGTTTGAGGAAGGAGAGGAGGAAATTTCCTCCCATTGACCGTATGATGACTTCTCCAAAAAGGGTGATAAAGTGACCAAAAAGGAGAAGAGAAAATGGAGAGAAATGAGGAGAAAATGAAGAGAAAATGAGAAGAGAAAGGAGAAAAAAGGAAAGAAAAGCAAAAAGAAAAGAAAGGAAGGGAAAACGTGGAGAGGAAGAAAGAGATTGGATGCAGAAGGCTTTGTTCTTCATTTTTAGAGAGAGAACGTCTTCCTTCTCTCTAGATTTGTAGGCGATCCAACCGTCGGATTCCTTCGAGACAAGAAGGGAAGTGTTCTACACGGAGAGGACAACGCGTGGACCTCGAAGGTTTTTTGGTTTCTTCGAACCCAAGAGGTAGGATATTTTCCTACTTGGTTTACTTTTAGCCTAAAGGCTTTATAATGGTAGGGGTTGCTGCTAAGGGGAGGCCAGTGAGAGCCATGTATATTAGTTCCAAGCTTTGGAATTTCACGGGAAGTGGATTCAAGGACCTGGCTGCATGGACTCCGGTGGTGTTGTGGTTTTAATTAGAAACTGAAAGTTTCTAGGTATCATGGTTGTTTGATGTGATGATAAGGATTGGAACCAAAATGGTTCATGTTTGCTAAGGGGCCGTGAGGTACCCTGTTGAGTGGTCCCAAGTTTGTGACCTAATTGTGTGTTATTGCTTGCATGAATAACATGTTAAGTGTGAAAATGGGATATTGATGCATGCTTGTTGATGTATTAATATGTTTTGCATGGAGGTATATTATATGTATAAATTATAATTTTCCCATGGTTTGTAAATGTTTCATAGTGTCATTCATGCATGTAAATATGAGGAAAATGCATTGGCATCATGCATTTCATATGCATGGTCAAGCATCGCATTGCCCGTGTGTGGGTGCAGTGGTAAGGTTTATTCATCGTAGTTGCGGGGAATGGGTCGTGAACTCGGGAAAATGGGACAGTCCAAGGTAGAGATTCACGAGTGTGTAAATGACCAAAATGATAAATTGCGCTGCTTGGGTGGAGTAAGTTGGGTAGATCCCCTGTGGTGAAAGTCCCACATGTTATTCACTAGACATGAATCCCTAACATGTAAGTTCGTGAAAATGCTTGAAAAAGGCGTGCGGCGTCCCACTTGTAAACCCGAAACTGCGGGCCCACAAAAATAAAGGAAAAAGAATCAAAATCGCTTTTTGATAAATAAATTGAGGGTTTTCCAATGGTTTAGTCGTGGTGTGTGATCAGTTTTATTTCACATTTGGCATTCCAAAGGAGGAGTCTATTGGGATCAGTGGTGAGCATGAGGGGCTCGATCTCATGCATGTTATGTATTTCATATGGAGAATAATTGTATGGAATGTGATTGATTGTTTATATATGCCATTGCATATGCATTTTAGGCGGGAGTAACCCTTGTAGGAGAATTTTCTAATTGGCTTTGCTCACTCCTGCCGTGGGACCCCCTTCTCTTCAGTACAGTGGACTATCCAGTGAGACTAAGACGCAAGAGAGGTACTTTTTGAGAAGAAAGCCGAAATGTGCTTTAAGAAAATAAATATTTGTAAATATGTATAAATCTTTTTGTAGAACAAACATGAAAACTATGGTAAATATAGTTGAGATTTTGTTATATGAGTATGGGATGTACGGGCCCCATGTGGCTATTTCTTACTTCAGTATGCGTCTCGTGATACGAGATGTATAGAATTTCCAAGCAGGAAGCTGATCGGTAGTCAACGGACACCCCGGTCGGGGCCACATTTGAATTCAACAAGAGTAAAAATATTTACTAATTAAAAATTATGCAATAAAAAATGATAAAAATAGTAATAAGAAAATAAATGCATTAAAACAATTAGTTTAAAGAAAAATATTATTCTTATGCATTAATAAACATAAATATTGAGAATAGTCATTTTTTTATCTTTCTAGTAAACTATAAATAAAGTACTTATTTAAATATTGAATACTAGTACTAGGATTAATCATCCATGTTTGTAAAACCCGAGAAAAATCAATTTTTTAAAAAGGGCAAACTGCAGAATTGTCAAGTATACTCATGTGTTGAAAACTTGAAAAAATTTCTAGATCTCGGATGACGAAACGAACTCACCGTTGGATTCGTCTCACAAAATGTAGTTATCCATTCGAATTTCATCATATCTGCAGGAGTAGTAAGAATTTTCACGCGCTTTTTTCGTGACGGTGTCCGATGAACTCAAAATGAGATTTTTGAAGAAAATCTTGGAAGTTGTAAAATAATTTAAAAGTAGGTTCATATAAGATAATTTAAACTTGAACCGAGATGAAATAAATTGTTTCGGAAAAAATGACGGACTCGAGTAAGGGGGGGACACATGGTGCGACGTGAGACACGTATCCAAAGTATAAAAAGAGGCAAAATCTCATTTGGGAGAAAAGAACTCCCATTTCTGATTTTTCAAACGTAGAGAGAGAGAGGGAAGGTTTCTTCGGCGACCACGGATTGTTTACCGGAATTGGTCGAGCTAAGAACTAAAGGTCATCACTCCTGGACGGTTGGTTATAGTAATCTATTTCTTTTGATAATGTTATAAGATTAGAGATTAATAATGATATTAACTATTTTTTATAATAAGTCAAAGTATTTGAATTTAGTGATAGTTTATTACATGAAAATAGAAATCACTTTCATTTAAATCTAAATAATTTAGAGACTCCCACTTTATCAACGAACATCTAATCTAATCTACTAATTAATTTACAAATGACAATTCATATATTTTATTTCTAAAGATACTCTAATAGAAGCTAGTAAAATTTACCAAAAAATGTAAGAGCTTTTACTAATGGAGTCCTAAATAAAACATAAAAGTTCATAATAAAATTTTAATAAAATGCTTAAAGGTATACCATGAGAATAAAAGAGGTTGAAGTTATAATCATAAGTATACCATCAATAGAAAATTTAATGAATTGAGTAACTAACCTTGTAACTGATTAGAAGAAAGATCCAATGAATGCAAATTAACAAAAGTATTCCAAAACCAATTTGGGATACTACTTGAAATGCTAGCATTTGAGAGATAAAGATACTGGAGATTCTTCTGAGATTGAAGCCAAGCTGGAAATGCATTACCTATGTGGCATGAATGCATATAAAGAGATCTCAACTTGAATGGAGGAACCCAATTGGAACTAACATTCAAACGAAAGTTGACCAAGCTTAGAGACTCCAAGTTACTTAGCTTCCAAAAATGTTGTTCAGAGAGAGTTACACTCAATTGATTGAAATAAACACCAAATTCTTTGAGTTGAGAAAGTTGTCCAATGCAATTTAGGAGACTTCCATTCAACCCATTCCCTTCAAGAAACAAAGACTCCATGCGCTGCAATTTACATAAAGAAGTAGGGATTGGACCTTCAAGTTCGTTGCCAAATAATTGGAGTCTCCTAAGATTTTTAAGCTCACCCAACCAGTTTGGCAATTTTCCCATCAATTGATTATAGGACAAGTCTAACTCCCTCAAATTAGGCAGAGGACTTTTAGAATTGCAAGTTTCAGTTCCATTGATAATCTCAAGTAAACTTTCATTCAAGTTATTATCAATCAAATCCAAATCCAAAAATTGTAAGTTACAAAAGTTTCCAACTGAGCTTGAATTGAACCCAGAATGACCAAGAGTAAAAAAATTATTACGAATGAAAATTATGAAATAAAACATGGATAAAAAATAGTAAATAAGGAAATAAATGTATTAAAAAACAATTAGGTTAAAGAAAAACTATTATTATTCTTTATATTAAATAAAATATAAATAGTGAGAATGGTCTTTTTTGTCTTTTCTGGTAACAATAAAATAAAGTAATTTTATTTCAATATTGTAAGACTAGTACTAGAATTAATCATTCATGCTAATTGTTTCTTAAATAACAAACTACAATATTTTGAACAAAGCAATAGTTCAATAAGAGAAGATAGAAAATAAAAATGAAAACTACAAAGTGAAAAAAAAAAATTACCAAATTATCAAAATATAAATTTTAATTTTAGCAATGAAAACAATTATTTAGCTAAACAATTTTTTTAGTTTCAAGCGATTTTTCTATTTATTTATGTCCACAAGAAAATGTGAATAGAAAATTATGGTCACCTCAAATTTGTTCCAAAATAGAGAGCACCATTAGAGAATAAAGCTAAAGGAACATATGACCAACTCTAGTATTATAGTGATATTTTGAAACAAAAATACTATAGGAAACTAAATATGGAATATCATACCTTAATGTTAAATTACAATAATCTCACATAATAGATAAATTAATGAGACTAAATGATATTAGAAATGTGCAAAGATGATTGGAAGGTATCGATTTAAAAGACTCTTAATACATAAAAATAGGAATTCAATTATTTTTGGTGATATAGCAAGTAATTTCTAAATTTAGTTCAAATTTCTATTTTAATTTATTAGTTACAAGGTTTTCGAAAATAGTGAATAGTATATTATAATTATTTAAATTTTATAGTAATATGATAAACCTTAAATTAACATAATAATTAGGAATAAAATTTTAATAAAATAGTGAAAAAAAGTATAACATGAGAATAATAAATGGAAAACAATTAATGAGTAAAATATAAGCATGTGAAAAAAGGTATCATATATTAATTCAACTGGCCATATAAATTTTGAACTTAGTGTCCGCTAGACTATTACATTGAGAAGCAAAAAGTGGATTGAAAAATTTATAGCATGCCAAAATATTATTGTAGAATTGAAAACACTTAAAAGAATAATTAATATCAATAAAAAAAGAATAATCAATATAATAAATGTACAAAAATGATAGTATTATTATTCTTGTTATTGATATAATAAATAATAAACCATTAATAAAAAAAAGAGAGTAAAGGACTTTCTTAGAAAAACCAAATCATTATCCTATGAGATACAATTATTTTTATAGTTATGTAGACAAAACATCTTTATATAATTATTTATCTTATTCAAAATTGTTACATAAATATGTGTACTTTACAACCACAAACGGTTAAACTAGATATATTTTTTTCATAAATAAAGGAACTAAATTTCCTCTCTAAAGAAATTTAAAATTCAAAATAATATTGTTTTTAACAAAAGAAATTTGTTTCCAACAAAAGAACTAAATGTAATAACCTATTTATTATTGTATACAAGTATATATTCAATAGTTTTATCAATCATGAACTATATTGAACAATACATTAACACATCATATTTCTTATCATAAATAAATATCAATTTTTAATGATGATATAAGCTTACCGTGTAAATCATTCACACCCAAATTGAGAAACTCTATCTTTTTCCAACTCTTCCTCAACAATTGAGATATATTGCCTTCAAGATAATAATTCCAAGATAGATCTAAGTGCTGCAAATTAGGTAGCTCACCAAGACCAAGAGGGATTTTCCCATGTAATTCATTCTTACTAATATCAATTGATACAAGACTACTAACATTTAAAAGCCATTCAGGAAATGTGGAAATGAATCTATTGGAGCTGATAACTATGACAGAAAGTGAAGTAAAATTAACAAAGCTTGGAGATGGAATTGACCTAAAGAGGTTACAATCATCAAGATGCAACTCTATTAACATTGGAAGCTTGTTTAGCACCTCAATCCACTGACTTCCTACCATCGAAAGGTTGACATTATTAGCACTAAGATGCTTCAAAGAAACAAGACTAGTCATCCATTCAATATTTTTAATAAATAAATCACTAGAATACCCAAAATCATTATGGTAAGTATATTTTGAAGAAAAATCAAGATATTGTAGGTTAGAAAGATTTCCTAAATTTGAAGGAATTTCTCCAATAAATCCACACCGACTGTTTAGATATATCAAATTCCTTCATAGACCCAAAGAATCGTATTGGTATAGCTTTGAATGAGTTGAAACTTAAATCTAGATATTTCAAATACTTGAGTTTTATCAATGAATGACTAATTACTCCACTCAAGTTCATATAGCTCTCGATATCATTCTCAATAGGATAAGGATTACGAAGATTAATTGAAACAACAAATCCTGTTCCATTTTCACAACCAATCCCATGCCAATAGCAATAATTGTTTCCTTTCCATGATGAAAGTCGATTGTTGGGATCCGTGAGACCACTTTTGAAGTCGATAAGAGCCTTTCGTTCAGATTGAACATTGTTGTTGATGTGGGTATGACCATTACATGCTACTTCGCTGACATGAAATAGAGAATGACTAAAATGAAGACCATAATTCTCTTCATATAAATATCCAATCCGCTATTAAGGAGCACCTATAAAAATTGAATTTAATATATAGCAAAGCAGTCCCTAAACTAAATTTAAAATTCAACACAAATTAAAAATGAAGTGTACCGTTGAACAAACACATTTAACAAATCATCATTCTAATATGATTTTAAAAATCTACTAATAGTACTAATAGATATATACTACAAAAAAAGGATCGTAACCGTATCATGGATTAACCTTACTTTGATTGGCAAGAACTGAAATCACCTACATGGGACTCAAAAAGATTATATAAAAAAATACATAAGAAATAGTTTATCAACATTAGTGGAATTCAACCTTACCTCAAACTTCTTTGTGTTTTCTTGCATGTTCAATTCAACTAAAATATATAGAAGATGGTGTAAAGTGATGACAAAGATAACCTCACTTTTCTTTGTTTGTAGTAGCATATGAGTTGTATATTATATGGGTAATTGTAATTGATTGGAAAAAATGACTTGAGTAGTTCATGCCTCCACTTTATGAAACTCAAGGGTCTTGATCAAGACCTTGGATTTGAAGATAAAAAAAATGTAGATAGAAAAACCATGAGTTGGCACTAAGTCAAGGTCCATAAGATTAAAATAAATACTAAAAATTGTTTTTGCTTGTTTTGGAAACAAAAGAAAAGCATAAATGATGATGAGACTGGTAATTACTTCAAGTTTTTGCTCACACAGAAAATGACCAAGAATGTTGCTTTTGGGTTTTAGGGATTTTTTTTCCCTTTTATTTATTTTGGTTGGAATTATTGGGAGAGGTATGCTCCTTTGCCCCAATTTGCATGGGTTGTGGATGCAAATGGAAGTCCTCCAATGCGTTTGACCAAATGCTCCATCGAAAGATTTTATTGATAAGAAAGGCAATTCCGTTTTGTTTTCATTGTTCATCATTTTTATATGCCTCATTCGTTAATCAATTACACTGTAAGGGCCCCACCCCCTGGCCCACTCCGACGAGGGGTGGTCCCACTCACAGCCATCCCCTAGCTCATGCGCTCGCCTCCGCGCCGAACCCCACGACGAGCCGCCAGATAGCCGCGGACGCCCCAAACTCCGGGGCGTCCGTGACTTCACCGTCAACCCGCGGGAGGGCCGGCACCCCAGGTCACGAGACGACACCGAAAGCAACAATAACCTCTTGGGCCCACAAACCAATACTCAAAATAATATCAATCAACTATATTTTGATAGTTTACATGCCTGTTTTACAAAAAGGTTTATACATAAGTACAAAATATTTACTCAAAGCCACATGTTGGCTTTCTTTTCAAAAGATACCTCTCTATCGCGACCGTCTCCTCGATAGTCCCCACCAGTTGGGTCCCACTGCCCTGGTGAGCAAAGCTCCTCCGCAGAAAGTCTTCCTGGCCAAGGGTTACTCCCACCTAAAATGCATATGCAATGGCATATATAAACAAGCAATCACATTCCATACAATTATTTTCTATATGAAATGTTCATATCACATGATGCTACCCTCATGCTCACCAATTCGAGTCCCAACCCACTCCTCTACACCTGAATGCCAAATGTGAAATAAAACCAAATACACACTCGACTAAACCATCGAAAACCCTCCAATTCATTTATCAAAAGTCGATTTTGATTCTTTCCTTTATTTTCAAGGGCCACGGATTTCCCAAGTTTATTAATCAGAGACGCCGCACGCCTTTTTCAACATTTTCACTAACTTACATCGTCCGATTCATGTCTAACCGTGAATAACATTTGGGACTTTCACCCTGGGGGGGGATCTACCCCAACTTGCTCCTCCCAAAACATGTAATTTATCATTTTGATCATTTTACACACCCGCGGACCCTACCTCGACTTTGTCCATTCTTCCCAGCCTCACGACCCACTCCACCAACACCACGAATGAAACCTACCCCGCACTCCACACCCGACCGACGCGATGTGACCGCATATGAAATGCATGATGCCAATGCATTTTCCCAGCGTGGGGATGCATGAATGAGCACTACATGAAACATTTACAAGCCATGGATAATTATAATTTATACATATAATCTACCTCCATGCAAATCATGTTAATACATTAAATAAAGATGCATTAACATCATATTTCAATAATCGCATGTTATTCAAGCAAGCCATAACACACAACAAGGTCTCAACTTGGGACCATTCAATGTGGTACCTCATGGCCTCACAAACATGAACCATATTGGTTCCAACTATCATTATCTCATCAACAACACAACATCTAGAAACTTTCTTCAGCCTAGTAAAACCCTAACTCCCACAATCATACAACCTGGCCATGAAATCCATACCCTTTAGTCCTAAGGTTTGAACTAATTCACATGGCCTCTCATACCTCCCGCAGCAACCCCTACCATTATAAAAAGCCTCAGTTAAAAGTAAACCAAGTAGGAAAATATCCTACCTCTTGGAGTTTGTCGAAACTCCAACTTTTTGGTGTCCACACGTAGATCCCACTGCGTGCACCAACTTTAGTACTCGAACTTTCGAACGTCGACCGCCCGAAACCCGGGAAAATCCTCCTTTTCCCTTTCCTCCTTCTCCTTTTTCTTCCTTTTCTCTCTACGGATTCTTTCCTTTCTTTTCTTTCCTTCCTTTCTTTTCTCTTCTCATTTTCTCTCTTCCAATTTGGAGAAATACCCCATGATCCCAGCACAAAGGAGGCAATTCTCCTCCCTCATTTCCTCAAGTCTCTCAGGTGGCTATAAATTTTCCACCTTTATTCTTTTATTTCTTTATTTCCTTTTATGACATCATGCACCACATGGCATCATATGGGCCATGGAATCCCTTCTCCCACATGGCTTAATCGTGAGCCACTCCTTTATACCAAGCCACACTTCAACTAGCTAAGTAAGATCCCCAATCTCTGCCATGTGTCATCCGACACCCCACGGCTCGAAAAACGTGAAATCCCGAACACCTCGGAATCCAACGAAATTTGACGTGGTAGCTAAATTTCACGACGATTTCAACGGAGAAGTCCGTTTCGTCATCCGAGATCTAGAAAATTCGATTTTCAACCCGAAATTTATTTTACCCTTTATCCAAAATTGATTCTCTAGGTATCACATACCCACCGGTGCAGTTCCCACTACCAACCGGGTGCCGTTAGCTCGCTATAGCTGGATCCACTTCTCGCACGGTATCTAGAGTGGTCTTCAGTTTGCTTTCATGGCGCGGAAGAGTCTCCTCGGGAGAAGTGAGCCGCCACTCGCCGTGTGGCCAGGGGCGGCCCTACAAAAAAAGGCGCCTTGTAAGGGCCCCACCCCCGGCCCACTCCGACGGAGGGTGGTCCCACTCACAAAGCATCCCCTAGCTCACAGGGTTTCTTTCGTCCGTGGCCCGAACTCCGGATCATGAGCTTAGATACTCCATTCGAGGTAGTTCCCACTCACTAACTGGCTAGCTTTTTTGTAAGGGCCCCACCCCCCCGCCTACTCCGACGAGGCGTCCCACTCACAGCTATCCCCTAGCTCACAGCGCCAGGTCAACCTCGACCATGAGCCATACCCATTCGAGGTAGTTCCTCACTACCAATCGGAGCAGAGGCTCAAATTGGCAGCCGGGAACTACCCTCGAACGGGTATCTAAGCTCATGGTCCTGTGTTCGAGCCTTACTGAGAGTGAAAATGGATAGTAGCCGGACTGATGTGGCCAGTGGGCCCTTACAAAAAAAGGCGCCCGTAAGGGTCCCACCCCTCGTCCACTCCGACCGAGGCGGTCCCATGACCTCACTGTGCTATCCCCTAAATTTCACAGGCACAGCTGCCATAAAGCCTCGATCCCGTACCAGTTGGGATACCCATTCAAGCGTAGCTTCCCACTACCAATCGGGCTGGGCAAATTGCTATAAAGGAACTACCGAACGGGTATCTAAGCTCATGGTCCTGTGTTCGAGCTCCACGGAAGTAGTTAAACCCCTATGATCTGTGGATCAGGCTGGATCACCCTCGCCTAACGGGCCATGGCGGGGCCCTTACGCCTTTTGTAAGGGCCCCACCGGCCCACTCCGACGAGGGGTGGTCCCACTACTGTGCTATCCCCCTCTAGCTCATAGTAAGTTTTGCCGCTCGTAGCTCACCGTTCATGAGTAGATACACCCATCTCGGCGTAGCCCCACTACCCTAACGCATCTAGTTCCTCACATCCTGGGTGCCGGTTCCCCACCTGAGGCGCCGCAGCTGGGGGCCGGTGGACGGACTGCCGGCAATGTGCGGGGCGAAACTCACAAAAAAAAAGGCGCCTTTGCAAGGGCCCCAACTCCTACCCACCCTCGACGAGGGCGGGTCCCACTACGCCATCCCCTAGCTCATTGGGTGTTGCCAGTGGCTCGAATCGATCCATGAGCTAGATACCACTGAGGCTCTCCCACTCACCAACCCGGCTACTAGCCTACTTGGTGAAGTAAACTACTCCTCGAATGGGTGATTCAAGCCTGCAGATTCCAGTTCGAGCCCCACGGAGCGAAGCGACGCCCCAAAACCTGGGGGTCCGTTGACTACCCGTCAACCGCGGAATACAAGTGGAGGTCGGCCACCCTACCACTTCAGAAAATCGGGCAGAGTCCCTTGTAATGGGAGCCTTTGTACCAAATACAGAACCAGCATATACCTGTCCCAAACAGTCCAATATATATAACATATGTCCAATGCGGCCACTTGGGCCTATAAACAAAAGACTCAATACATACCAACTAAGAAAACCAATCCATACCCAACAGTTACAAGAGTCGATATTTTTACTCTTAAACAACATGGCATATTAAACGTAGCGGTTCCTACATGTCAAACCCACCAAAGCCACATCCCGGCTTTCTGGCCAATGAACTTCAGACGAGCTCTCCTCTCGCACGCGCTCCCCCGTACCAAATAAAGTGGGGATCCCAAGACTGGCACAGCTCGAGGGGAGATCTCGCTCCTCCCCTAAGGCCACTTCACCACCCAAGCGCAAAGGCAATGTTCCATTCTGAACACACATTCAAGCAAATGCATGATCCCACTTGAATGTCTACATGACCAACCTGCATCCTCGAGTCCTCAATCGACTCTCTCACACTCGCCTAAGCCTTGTATGAGAATTGGCTATTTTATTAGCCACAACCCTCCGACGTATATATATCGGAACGCCGCTCCGACGATCGATATATAAATTGCTTGTGGACTACTCCTCCAATGAATATCAATTGGGCCATTCACGATTGATATTTTAAGTTTGTGGACTACCCTCCGGGAGCAATTAAATATTTTAGACTACCCTCCGAAACTTACTTTCCCTCTCAAACTCATCCCACTTAATCACCCGTTAATCCTAGTGGTGATCTGTGCTGCATATGAAATGGGCCATGCCGGCCTAATACAATAATTCATGTAAACATATAAACATGCAATATATTTACAAAATAAACTAAAATTCACACAATCATGTCATGTAAATTAATTTAATGCACACATCAAAGTTAGCTCACTTAAGCATAATTCATAATTTCATCTCCACGTGTTTATGCTCACAATTATATCTCATATAATCGAAGCAAATCACAAATTTTTATTCCTAATATCTCTATACACAATTATATTCCATATAATTGTGACTTCATGTTAATCCTCTCATTACATTAACCTATGGATTTCTACACCACACCAACTCAAGCCATTCATTTCATACAAGTTCATACTCAAAACACATGGACCTTATGGCTATTTCACAAAACCCCACAGGATCAAGTACTGGGCCCTGGGTCTCAAATAGCAATGGGCCCACGGGCAGCCCTGGCATGTCCAATCTCTGTCACTTTTAAACCGACTTCTTACCCATTACCGGTCTCATAAAATACCCAAAGTGCATAATTTATTGAATAAATTATCGCAAAAGGACCTATAACAAATGTACAAAGGTCTAGATTGCCCAAATCTAAGCCCCAAAACTTCTAACACTTCGTCCTGATGTTTCGTGCCACTGGGTTGTTCATCTTTACCTTCATCTCAAGCATGCATTTTAATGTCAAATTCCACACAAACAGCCCCTAACATTCTGGATAGTCACGGCCCTAACAAAAAAATCTCAATAAATTCAAATAATTCGGGTCCTAAGTTTTGATCGATCAACGTCCTCACGGCCTCAAACCAACCAAAACATGGAAAAACCCTTAAAATGTAACAAAACGCAAGTAGGGAGAAAATCTCACATCTGAGTTGTTAAACTCGCAAACCCAGGTCCACATCGAGCCCGTCCGCGTAGAACTGCTTCCTTCTCGTCCAGCTCAAATCCAACTGGTCCGATCGCATGTATTTCTAGAGAGAAGGAAGACCTCTCTGAAAACCCCATTGAAGCTTCACTGCATCTCCAACTCAAAATGAGAGCCTTCCCACGTTTTTTTCCTTTTGGCCTAATGTAGAAGAAGGAGAACTATTCTCTATTTTGTCATTTAGTAACTTAAGATTTAGTTAGTCAATCTTTATGTCCTTCTTTCTCATTTGATATTCTGGCACTATCTCGCCGTCTATTTTCATCATTTCTAGCTCATACCACTTATGGTACATGAGTACACATGTTATATGTGGCTTTCGTCACATCGAAAACCGCTTTACTTCAAGACCCGAGAAGCGATGCTCAAAACGTGTCGAACTGAACACCGTCTTTAAAATTACGAAATTTACGTAAGCAACTAGGATTTCGCGAGACGATTCCAACTGGAAATCCGCTTTCGTCATCCGAGATCTGTGAGAATTAATTACTGATTTCTAAACCATAATTACACTTTCGTAATCAAAATTACGTTTTTTGCCCTTTATTCCGTAAATTGAATTTCTGGTCTTACATTCTCCCTTTCCTAAAAGGAATTTCATTCCGAAATTCAGATAATCATAATCACTCACATGCATATAATCGCGCACTCTATCATGCATGTAAACTAGTCATTTGAAATTCTTAAACTACTAAACTACGTACCTTCATCCTAAACACTGGCTAGGCTAAGGGCCCGTGATCGTGTCTCGCCCACGTATACCTCCACTCCATGCCTCCACAGCACTCTCAACACTAGCCTCACGGTTTTGCGCTGCAAACCCGGGAACACGGCATCATCAACAATGCACCGGTCCGTCTCCGAAGGTCCCATCCGTGTCACCCCAACCCGTCCCCAATCCACCACATGAGCCGGACTGAGTATATTTCGCTCAACACGATCCCTACACAACCTCGCCAGGTAAACGTCACCTTCCTGTGTCACAATCACTGACAATCCAATGGACCGTCAACCTAGTCCATGTCATGAATGACATCCATTTACCGAGCTCTTGCCAGCTCAACAACACCCAATGTAATTTCCAAAGGGGTATCCAAACCTCGAGTCACTCCCGACTCCTATCACTCAACTCTAAGTCTATGTGATATCCTGACCGTGTGCTTTCATCTCGATTACATAACTTTTCGGCTTACACTTCGAGCCTCTTACATTTCCTGATTCAACTATGAGTCTTCTTTAGACGTAGTCCAAAAGACAAACTCAACCCACACTCACCAAGAGAGCAACGACCGACTGCACCTACGACCCCACCACCGGATGTTACCGTGCACGCGAACACACAACGATGCTATAATCGTGACAACTAATCCCGGCCCCACCATGAGCCCGTAGATCTCACTATAATCCCGACCTATCAGTCAACTCTCACCCTACGCCACTCTAGGGAACATTCATACTGGCTTCCAAACAGCCTAACCCCGCTTCCAAATCCACCGTCGCGTCGAGTATGACAACCCGCTTAAGGTCTCACCATCGACAACCTGATGGTCATTGAACTGATCCAGCGTCAAGCCCGAAGCATCAACAACCACGCCTACCACCCTTTGGTTAACCCAATTACGCCCACCGCGAACTCGCCCATCCCCTACTTGATCACACTCCTACCTTCGCCAATTCAAGGCTGTTGAGAGTGCTTTAGCACCTAAATGAAACTAGTTCCTCTGATCTCAGATTTGGCATGATGGAATGAACCCATACTCTCCTGCCTACGGCTTAACTGAATGTATTGTCCAAAGTCTTGGGATCTCTCGTCTCTCGCATCCCGCCACCATGCTCAATCCAGCCCCAATCCTGGGAACTATGAAGCAGTCTTCTCGCCCTTCTTTCTCCGAACGATCCAGATGGTGCCGATCCTCCCTCTCGTTACCAATACCCGTATCCCGCATTCCCGGCGATCCCTGACCTCTCTATGGTCGTGGCCGCCCAACCAGCGGGAGTCCAAGGTCCCCTGCAGGGTGAAGCCCCACGATCCTCGCGCCCCACAGACAACCTCCACCATTCTCGTGTCTCACCACCCAAGCCGAATCCCAAGAACCACGATTCGAAGATTTCTGATTGATCTGGCCTCCAAATCACCGGTCACCCTTCTAGGTCGACTAACACCCGATGTCGATAGGGTTCACGTGTCCTAAAATCTCACCCTCGCTAGTTTCAAAACCCAGACTTATCGAACTTAGCGCACAAATTGATATCTAACAAATAGAAAACAATCCTCAAGTGATACTCATGCTCCCACTCTGACGGGGAGTAGATCAAGATGTCATCCATAAAGACTACGACAAACCGATCTAGATGGTTGGATCACCCTATGATGGAGGGTCCATGAATGCTGGGCCGGGCGCATTCATCAATCCAAAGGGCATCACCCAGAACCAAAGTGCCCATAACGTCCCAAACTTAGTCTTAGGATATCCTGCTCTTAACCCAAATTTCATGAGTAAACCAGCGCGCGGTCCATCTGCGACTCCGCGCTCCTCAATCGGTCAAATAAACCACTGCACCTGCAGGATACTGACTAATCGTAACCCTGCTCAACCGCCTCGTAGTCAACGCACACCGCTGTCTTGCCTTCTTCTTCGCAATTAGACTTGCCCTTAATTCGACCAGGGCGCCCCATGGTGAAGTGCTGGTCTAAACCCTTGTCCGATGGCTTCTTTTACGGACTGAGTTCCTGAAACTCAGCCAGATTGCCATCACATGCAGTCATAGAGATGGGTGTCTGAGGTGTAACTCGATACCGAAGTCTATATCCTGTAGGGGTAGTCAGTGGCTCATTTGGAAAAATATCCACATATTAGCAAACTACTCAAGGTAGATCTAGAGATGCAGTGCATCGTCATACCAGGGTGGCTCGTAGCCAACCATGCTTGTCCCTAGCACTTGGACTGGTATCGTACGGGGCAAAATATCGTGCCCCTGATAACCACAGTGCGAGTCACTGCGTATGGCGGTAACTCTCTGTTGCTCAAATCGATAACAACCTTGTAAACGTGACAATCCATCCCGAGGATGGCCATCGAACTGACATGTTCATGATCCTCAGAATTCGTGTGAGTAAAGTGGGATCTCTAACTTCATATGCTCGACCTATCATTCTTATTCTCGCCCTAATCACCGGGGGAGGCTCACCTTCTTGGCTCCTCTAAGGTCTCTAAGAGGTCCTTGCCCTTTCCACCATATTTGAATATTCTCTAGCTGAGACGACTAGCCTAATCCTGATCGCGTGGAGGTAATCTCATGCCTGCAACACTTTCGTCTGCGTGCGATGATTACACCGCCATCAATCTTTTCACACAATGAATGTCGGATGATATCACTAGCACTCACGGGGTTCTTAGGATCTTCTGTCTACATACTATACTGGCGTGCTATAGCATTGTTGTAATACCTAAGCCTCGGCAAGAGTCCGGCGATCAAACAGTTGTGCGTTGAGTGCCAGAGTGGGCGTTGGTCTCTCGTCCTCGCCCTCTGCTAGCCATCTACATTGGTGAATGGGCGGTACGGTCGATGTAATTTTCATTTCAGTCCTAACTTCTTAATGTGGATCTGTTGCTAATAGACTTGACAACCATGAAGCCCCGACCGTTCATTTCCTAAGTGGTGTTAGATTGACCACTCAGTTCATTTATATAATAGTTCTGAGCTCTTGTTCATATCGGTACCCAGAATCCACTAGGTCATGAAAATCCTAACCTTAGCATTCACCCTTTTCCTATCATACCTATGCATATGTTTAGTACATAACTCTTAGTGATCACCATTTTCAAATGACAGTTAAATCCAATACAAGTGTCTACGAACAACACAGCCACAGGAACTATAATCATATAACCTAGTGTATACGCAATCAATTTCACGTTTAAAATATCGTTTCCAACAAATTTTATTTTCAAAAATTTTATTTTTGAAAATTTTATTTTTTCGAAAATTTTATTTGATTTTATTTGATTTTATTTGAATTTAATAAATATTATATATTTTTTTTTCAAAATTTTTTTTTATTTTATAATGAGCAGTGTTCATTGCGACCGAGAAAAATACGATGAAAGCGGTTTGAAAAACAAGTCGGGTGCAAGGTACTGATCGGCAGCCAGGCGCCAGCCACGCCGAGCGCGCCCGCGCGCCATGGCGCCCGCGCCACGCCTCGCCTGCGCTCACGCCCGGCCCAGCGCCGCCGCTGCGCGCAAGCCCGCAGCGCCCATTGCTGATGCCTTCTTGCGATGCGCTGCGCGCCCGCGCCCACCTTACGCTGTCTGCGCGCACCACGCTGGCGCCACGCCACTGCCGTGCCTACGCGCGCCCAGCATCAGCCAGCGCCCGAGCACTACAATATCTTCATTGATTATATTGTAGCATAAATGGGCCTTGTATTCTGTCTGATCCAGCCTTTAGCCATTTATCCTGACCTACAACTTTGCCTATTGCAATACAATTTTGCCTTTCAAGCCTAAATCCGCATGCAAATCCAGAAGTGACCATCTGATTCCTATTAAAACACAATTGAGCGTAGCCATAAATACACGCAAATTTTTTTTTTTTTTTTTAAGTTTTCATTATAATTATTATATATATTTATATATCAGCTTGGAAAATCTTAAAAAATCACTAAAATCAATTTTTTTTCACACTCTCTAATATAAATGGTATAAAAATTTATTTAACCCTATTACAAGTTTACACCATATAATCTTATAAAATTATTTTCTCATCTCATGACCAAATAAATTTATAAAATTTATTCCTTCTCGATTTTTCACGAAATTTTTTTTTATCGCTCAAATAAATTTATAAAAATTTATTTTCTTCCATTTTCTTCAATTTACCTCTTGTAAATCTTAGAAAGTATTTCCTCCCTCCATATACCCAAATAAATTTAAAAAATTTATTTTCTTTGTTTTAAAATTTCTTCTCACTTTCCAACATCCCAAATAAATTTAGAAAAATTTATTTTATTTAATTTTAAGTCGGTTTTACCTTTATTAAAACCTTAAAAGTCAATTTCTTCACCACTAAACCAAATAAATTGAATTTATTTTGTTTATTTCCATAGTTCAGAGTTTACACTGTAAGCACCCAAGCGTTCATAATCTATGCTATCAACCCGAGCATATCGAAAGCAAAATTCGATCACGTAACACCACGGTTCATGTGGCACAATCATGCATGCAAGCACACTTCACAAAATCCAATCACACCAAAACACACCAAACACGTGCCTGTAGTGTCCTAGTTTTGTCAGTGATTTTCTAGACCTCTGTTACCTAATAGAACATCGACCACACTGGCGGTGGCGGATACCTAGCAGGAAGGCTCCTGGTGTCACGTATACCTAAGCTCACGATACCAAGGCGCGACGCCCCCGAGCCCAGGGGGTCAGATTGGCTACGTCTGGGCCAGAAATTTCAATTTATGAAATAAGGGCAAAATCGTAATTTCGATTCTGACACATGATCGGTTAAAATCATGAGTAATTCATAGATCTTGGATGTGAAACGGATCATACCGTTGGAATAAGATCTCGCGAAATCTGGGTCAGCACGTAAAATTTAGTAATTTTAAAGACGGTCGAGTCGGCACGTTTTCGACTATCGCGTTTGGTCGCGTAAATCGATTTTCGATGAGGCGAAGTACAGATAACTGTATAATGTACCCATAAGTGGTATGGTGAAATTATGAAAATGGACGGCCCAGAAGGTAGTGGAATATCAAATGCGAAATGAGGGACATAACGGTCATTTTTAGAGAAGTTTAAGTCACTACAAGACGAATTAGTGAACATGGTTGTCTTCTCCACCTAAACTAAAGGAGCAAAACGTGATTTTGAAAGGGAAGGGGATGCAGTAGCCGAATGGGGTTTGTGGTAGAGAGAGAAAGATCTCCGCCCCGCTCTAGAAATGCGGGCGATCAGGCCCAGGTCGAACCGGGACAAGAAGAATCTTTCCTGCACGGAAAGGAGCTGCAGCGTAGTGCGGTTAGGGAGTTTCTTCAAAACTCCTTGAGGTGATTTTCCCCTACTTGGGTTTTATTCCCATTTTATTACTTTTCAAATGTTTGAGTTGATAGAGGCCGGTAAAGGGGGTGTTTGATCGGTCCCAAAACGTGGGATCGAATTAATAGAAAATTTTGAGAATGAATGGAGGCGATCGTGTTGCTCCATAAGCCGAATGGTATGGTTGTGTGTTCTTGGTGTTAATCATGTGTTGGATGGATTTGGTCGGGAATGGGCCATACGATCGGTCCGAAATATGGGGCCAGGGTGATCACAGAGTTTTCTTTGAGCGAGTGCCGGTAGTGCATTGCTCTCGTAATTTATTTGGGTGTGCTTTGTTTAATTTGTGTATTTAAGCGTTTGCTTGGTATGCTTTGGGCCGGAATGGCGGTGGATTGCGGGTTCACTAAGTGAGCGGAGTTTCTGTATGATTTTCAGGGAATGGTAACGAGAGTTCGCTGTTCAGGAATAATATTCTAAAATATATATTTTTGTGAAAATACATGTTGGTCAGTGATTTAAATTAAATTACTCGTATATGATCATTAGCCAAGTGAGCTAATCTTGATGTGAATTAATTAATTTACATGATGATATGATTGTGTGAATTGGTTGTTTTGTAAATATATGCATATTTATATATTTACATGTGAATTAAACTGTTGTGGGATTGCTTTATGCATTCCATATGCTTGGAACATCCTAGGACTTTAAGGATTGAGTGCATGACATGAGTCTAGAGGAAAAATGGTTGAAGGGTAGTCTAAAAAGTTAAATGATCGGTAGTCCCAGACCGATAATTTATCAGCCCGTCGGGCGGCGGGTTGATATTCATTGGAGGTAGTCCTGAACAAATAATATATATCGTCGTCGGGCTGACGATTGATGCTCATACATCGAAGGTTGTCCACTATTAAAATAACGATCTCATACGAGGGCTTAGGCGAGTGTGAGAGAGTCGTGAGGACTGGGATCGGAGTTGGTCATATAGACATTCGAGTAGAATCGTGCATTTGCTTGGATGTGTGTTTAAGTGGAACATTGCCTTGCACTTAGGTGGTGAAGTAGCCCATTTAGGGTGATTCTCCTATTGAGCTTTGGCTCACCCGAGTCGATGGGATCCCCTTTATTTTACGGTGCGGGAGCATGCGCGAGGAAGCGAGAGAGAGAGAGAGGCTCAAGATCACTGAAATTTGGCGGTAGAAGAAAGCCGGGATGTGGCTTTGATGTATATGTATTAGAATGCTTTTTCATTTTAATATATGTTGTATGAAAGTAAAACATATTAACTCTTGTAGCTTATTGGGTATATAGTTGGATTCATAGTCGACATATATTGATCTTTGTTATGGGCCTCGTGGCCATATTTGGTATATATTGCATATATTGGATTGTTTGGGACAGGTATATGCAGGTTTATACAAGTTTTGTATTTGGGTAGAGCTCTCTAGGTACAAGGAGACTCTTGGAATTTTAAAATGAAAAATGTCGGGTCACGAGCATTCACGAGTATTCAGCGGGTTAGCGGGTAGTCAGCGTGCCGGGTTTGGGCGATCTGGCGTCGGCCGCGAATCTGAAGTGGAGGTCGGAGTTGCAGACGCCACTTCGAAAATCGAATGAGTCTCCTTTATGCGGGGAGCTCTGCAAAATGCAAACTTTGCATACTGTCCCAAGCAGTCGATATATAAATAATATATGTCGATACATTAAAAAGCTTGGGCCCATAAACGATCTTCCCGATGTACGCTACCAACTATAAACCAACTATGCCCAATAGTTACAGAGTTGATATTTTATAACCAGCCATATATTAAGCATTAAAGGTTCGTGCGTAACAAACCACAACCCATCGAACTCTTCTGCTCAAATCTGGATGAGCACGTTCCTCTCATACGCTCCTGTACTGGCCAAAATAAAGGGGATCATTGGCAGGGTGAGCTAAAGCTCATTAGGAAGTCGCCTATTGAGGCTACTCACCACACAGGAGTGCGGTCTGATGTTCCAAACACACATTGACAAATGCGCAGTCCTGCTTGAATGCGCGATAACTCAGTCCGGTCCACCGCCTAAACTAGCTATGGTATTTATTGATGGACAACCCTCCGATATATATATATCAATTGGGCCGCTCCCATGATATATAAGTGTGTTGTGGACTACCCTCCGATGAATATCAGTGAGCCGCTCGACCCGGTGATATTTTGGATTGTGGACTGCCCTCCGGAATGAAATGTATTTGAGCTACCCTCGAACCGACCTGCATCTAAGCTAAATCTCATGCACTCACTCATAATCCTAAATTTAGTCCCGATGCATATGAAACCATATATGGCTGGATTATTATCTGATCCTAATTCACATAACAAATATAAACATCACCTATTACAAGCCAGATCACCTGATCATGTCATGTAAATTAATTGTCACACATCAAGATATCGCAGTATTCTGACTAAATCTCCAATGGCCTATGCTCACGATTATCATTCCATATAATTGAGCAAATCAAAATTTTATTCTGATATCCTATACACAATTATATTCCATATAATTGTGACTTCATATTAATCTCATTTAAGCATTAACCTATTGATTTCTACACCACACGACTCAAGCCATTCATTTCATACAGTTCATACCAAAACACATGGACCTTTATAGCCATTTCACAAACCAGGAATTTGTTTTACTTGATCCAGAAAACCCAGCGATGAAATGTCACGACGACCCACATGTCCCAAATCTCGGTTTCCTTTTTGGAGCAAGATTTCTTACCATTACCGGTCTCATAAACACAACATAATTTATTGAATAAATTATCACAAAAGGACCCTCTTGATCCCTAAAGTAACGGTGTCTGAATTGCCCCGTCGGCTCCCCGAAACTTCTAACGCCGGTCCATGTTTTAGGGCGATCAAGCGCCATTCGGCCTTTATCATCTGACATGCATTTATTAGCAAATTCCACACAAACAGCCCTAACATTCTGGACGATCCGCGACCTAACAAAAATGCAAATAAATTCAAATAGTCGGTCCCAAGTTTTGGGGCCAGATCCAACAACCTCACGGCCTCAAATCATGAAACATGGAAAAACCGCTGAAATGGGAATAAAAGCATGAGTAGGAGAAAATCCTACATCTTGGAGTTGTTAAAGCTTCGCAAACCCGAATCGCAGCGTAGCACCTTTCCGTAGAGCGGTTCCTTCTTGCTCGTCGAAATCAACCCGGTCCAGATCGTGTATTTTACAGAGAAGGAAGACGCCTATACAGAAAGCTAATTGAAGCCTTCTGTCTGCTTAAAATGAGCTCCACGTTTTCCTTTTGGCCTAATGTAGAAGAAGGAGAACTATTCTCTATTTTGTCATTTAGTAACTTAAGATTTAGTTAATGACCTTTATGTCCTTCTTTCTCAGATTTGATATTCGGCACTATCTCGGCCGTCTATTTTCATCATTTCTCTACTCATACCACTTATGGCACATGAGTACATGTTATATGTGGCTTTCGTCACATCGAAAACCGTTTCACATTTTTACCCAGAAGCGATGCTCAGCGATGTCGAATCAGGGTCTGGAAGTGCAATTTACATGCTAACTAGATTTCGCGAGACGATTCCAACGGTGAAATCCGTTTCGTCATCCGAGATCTAGAGAATTAATTACGGATTTTTAACCATAATTACACTTTTGTAATCAAAATTACGTTTTTGCCCTTATTCCAGAAATTGGAATTTCTCGGGTCTTACAGAAAGAAACCCGCATGAGCTAGGGGGGATGGCCTGTGAGTGGGACCGCCCTTAGTCGGGTGGTCCCACTCACGAACTATCCCAATAAAGTCTTCGCCTCACCCAGAAACTCGAACACAGGTGCATGACTTAAGATGTGAGGTAGTTCCCACTTTGGCCCGAACTAGTAGCGAGTTGGTAGTGGGAACTGAATGGTAACTCATGGTCCCAGAGTCTGCCCCAGCAAGAAGAAAAACCACTGAAGCCCAGGGGATGCATAAAGTGGGACCACCCTCGTCAGTGGGCCGGTGGGGCCCTTACAAAAAAAATCCCCTAACTCCATGGGGGTTTCTTCCTTATTGCACCCTGTCGGGTGGGGCGGGGGTGAAGGCCCTTGCAAGGGTCCGCTCCACGGGGCTATCCCACAGCTCACGAGGGTTTCTTTGGCTCAAAGTGGGCTCGAGCACAGGACCATGGTAGATGCCCATTCGAGAGGTAGTTAAAACCTGGCCCAGGCTAGTATTCCGATTGGTAGTGAAGCTAAAATAGTATCTAAGCATCGAGGTTAACTCATGAAGCTGCTTCCTGTGGTAGAGAGGGGATAACTGTGAAAGTGGGACCACCCCTGCGATGAGTGGGCGGGGGTGGGGCCCTTACATACTGCTAATAAGCTTAAACTTTCTAGTTATATTTATAGCTGAAGATGCATGGGGCTAGCGTCATTTCATTATTTTATTATTAATAAGTATTTTATGTAAATTAATCAATATATTAGCACTTTTAATTTTTATTACAGTTGAAGAAATACTGTTTTATACCATAAAATAGACATCTAATTACTTCAATAGGAAAAGTCACAAGAATTTCTTTACACACTAAACTATTTTAAAAAGTTCACATGCCTATCTTAGTTTAAAGGAAGGACATCAGGGAGAGGGATCCAGGGTTTGAGTCCGTAGAGTATTTCTTATATTGTAATAAAGTACTTAGTTGTAAAAAAAACTATATTTAAAAAAAATAGAAGACCTAGACTTGGATTAAATAGAAAAAAAAAAAGAGGTCATTAGGCATTTGGATAGGTGGAATATAATTAAATTCTCAAAGACCTTGACTTTGGGATGATATATTTAAGAAAGAGTAATTATAGTTGATTTTAAAAATAAAAAAATACATTTATTTTAGACTTTAGAGGGCTTTGGTAAATCAGTCAAAAGAAAAAAAAAGAAGAAGAAGAACTTTGAGTGGGAAAAAAAGGTGTCGGAGAGTATTTAGGTGAAAATATAATTAATTGGAAGACCTAGACTTAGAGGAAAAAGAAGTTGCAATAGGTTCAACTTTTGGACTGTTCAACTTGGAAGAAAAGAAATGGCATGTGGCATAAAGTTTTAAACTTTGGAAAATCTAGACTTTGAGGTAAAAGAAGGGTTTTTTTTCCCATTTGTACAGGATATTAAAAAAAAAACAAATCCTTTAAATGCTGAAGTTCAAAAAATATGTCCAAAATTACCGTAGTTTTGCAGTTTTGAGTCTTTTTCCTAATGGTTCTTTACAAATGTCTTTAAATGTCTTCCCAAATCGTCATTCTAAAAGACAAATTCTCCATCTTTTTTTAAAAAAAAATTCTAAAAAATTTGTCTACATTTTTATAAGTAGTTTCTTAATAATTTCCGTCGTAAAAAATATGAAATTTTAGCAAGGTGATTTTTTCCTTTATACTTTTCATAAAATTTACAAAAAGAGTTTCATTTTTCTCCTTACAATGATCTCTGTAAAAGATATATATATATATATATATATATATATATATATATATATATATATATATATATATATAATCGTTTGCAATAGTTGTCCACATATTTGACTTAGCTCAATTGGTAGAGCGTTCAAAGTTTAAAATATGAAGGACATCGAGAATGGGAGGGAGTCCAGGAGTTTAGTCTTACTGCCAATTAATTTACTGTCTTATTAAATGCTTAGTTATGCAAAAAAAAATAATTTTAGCTTCTTTTTTTAAAATTTATATAAAACCATCACAAATATTATAATATGATAAAAATTCAAAAAAAAAAAAAACTTTTTTTCTGAAAGGATAGTTATAACAACTTTAAAAATTTAAATTATATTCATTATTTCATATTAATTAGTTTCATATCAATATCGTACTAATTAGACTATTTATTATTAAAATCAATTAAATTAGTTTAGAAATATAATTAGAGTCACCATTAAGAAAGAAAAATTTATACCCCATCCCAATGCATATTATTTATTATTTTTTATATCAAATACTAAATATATGCACATAAATTTCTTATTTGTTATTTCTATCTTCTATAATTATTTTATAGTTTAAAAAAACTATAATTATTTATATATTTAATTTTATCAAAATAAAATAAAATAATTTTATAATACATATATATATATATATATATATATATATATATATATATATATATATATACCTTATATTAAATCATATATCATTATATAAATTATTATTAAAAAGATATGCCATTAAAAAATTGACATAGAGATAACAATACTTGTTATTACATTAAAAAAAACAATACTTATAATCTATAAGAAATAATAAATATAATTTGCAGTTTTGAAATTATTTTTTATTATTTTTTGAATAAAACAGTTTTGAAAGTATTATAATAGTAAATAACATATAAATAATAACCAATATAAAATTCATACTAAGGCCTATATATTTATAGTAATTTTATTATCAAATTATAAGATAGTTTTGTAAAGCAGTCAAGATTTTGGATAAAGGTAAAATAGAAATTTGAGTTGAAAATAGGAATTTTTCTAGATCTCCAGGACAAGCCAGCGGACTTCTCAGTTAGAAATCGTCTAAAGTGAAATTTAAGATATCACGTCGAATTTCGTTGAATTCCGAGGTGGTCGGGATTTAACGTTTTTGGCGTGGGTATGGATGAGGCATGACAAGGTAAGGGGATGCCACTGGCACCATAGAAGTGTTGCCAGCAAAAAGGAGTGGCTCTAATTAAGCCATGTATGGGAGAAGGGGATTCATGTAGCTCGTTAAACACTTGAGTGCATGATGTCATTAAGAATTACTGAAATAAAAGTAAAAGGATGGAAAAAGGGAGGCCATACATTTGGCTTGAGAGAGAGGGAGAATTTCCTCCTTTTGGCCAGGATAGTGATTGCTGAGAGAAAATGAAAGGAAAATGAGAGAAAGAAAAAGGAAAAGAAAAGCAAAAAGAAAGAAAGAAAGGAAGGAAAGAAAACAAGAAGGGAAAGAATTCGTAGAGAGAAAAGGAAGAAAAGGATAAGGAAGGAAAGGAAAATGAAAGTTTTCGGGTTTTGACGGTCGACGTTCGAGGCCGATTAAGGCCGATTACCGCAGCGATTGCAGGATCTGTAGACCAAAAAAGTTGGAGTTTCGACAAGCTTCGAGAGGTGGGAATATTTTTATATTGGTTTACTTTAGCACAAGGCTTTATAATGAGTAAAGTTGCCATGGGAGGCCATGTGAATTAGTTCGAGCCTTCAGGACTAAGGGGTATGGATTTTGGCCTTGAGAAGCCCGGGGGTCCGTTGACTACCCGTCAACCCGCGGAATGCTCGTGAATGTCGGGTGACCCGACATTTTTCACGAAAATCGAGCAGAGTCTCCTTTGTACAGGGAGCTCTGCAGATAAAACTGTATAAACACTGCATATACATCCCCGAACAATCCAATATATGCAATATATAAATATAGCCACTTGAATGGCCCATAACGATACTCAATATGCATGCCGTATGAATCGACTATATACTAACTATATACCCAATAGCTTACAAGAGCTTAATATGTTTTACTCTCACATTAATATATATTAAAATGAAAAGATTCTAATATACGTGATACATCAAAGCCCACACATCCCGCTCTACGCTCACCCTCTAGATCGAGCCGTCTCTACGCTCCCAGACTGTGAAATAAAGTGATCCCACGACCAAGCGAAAGCCAAAGCCTGGTGAGGAGAATCACCCTAAATGGGCTACCACCACCTGTTATAAACAACGTTCACTTAAACACACATTCAAGAAATGATGATCCTACTTGAATGTCTACATGACTCAACCTTGCATCCCGAGTCCTCACTGACTCTCCCACATCGCCAAGCCTCGCATGAGAATATTAGTTTTAATAAATGGGACAACCCTCCAATGAGTATAGACGACCATCATCCACGAATAGATATAGGTTATTTTGCTTCTCGCGACCACCAATGAATAACATCAACTGAAGTCGCCTGATACGCTGATAAATTATCGGTTTGACTACCATCATTAATATTTTTAGACTACCCTCCGAACCATTTTTCTCTAGACTCATACCATGCACTAACTTTAAAGCCCTAGATGTCAAAGTGAAAGAGCCATGTGTGCCAATCCCACAATGTTTAATTCACATGTAAAGAAGTATAAACATGCATATATTTACAAAAACAACCAATTCACATAATTGTATCATGAAATTAATTAATTACATACTCAAGATTAGCTTACTACACGATCATACGAAGAATTTAACTTAAATCACTCGGACCAATATGTATTTTCATAAAATATATATTTTTAGAACAGATATTCCGTGAATATGAAACCTCTGCTTACCATTCCCTAAATCACAAAACACCTGGGCTCACTTAGCGAACCTCCTCAATCCACCCGCCATTCCTACCCAAAGCATACCCAAGCAAACGCTTAACACACAAATTAAACAAAGCACACCCAAACAAACATGAGAGCAAACGCATCACGCACCTTTGGCTCAAAGAAAACTTGCATCAATCTTCGGGTTCCAGGCCTGGGACCGATCAGACGGCCATTCCCCTCGACCTCAAATCCATTCAACATACATGATTAACACCAAGCGCTGAATACAACCATACTTACTATGGAGCGCCACTGACCGCCTATCTATTCTCAAAATTTTCTATTAATTCGATCCGAAATGTTTGGGACCAACAAACAATTCCCTGAATGGCCTCTATCAACTCAAACATCAAAAGACTTAAAATTAATAAAACCCAAGAGGTAAATCCTACCTGGGCTGAGTTTGAAGAAACTCCCAAACTGCACGCCAGAGTCTCTTCCCCGCTGCAGGAAAGATTTCTCCTTCTTGTCCTGCTCGCCATCCGGCTTGATCGTCTGATTTCTGTAGAGAAGGAGACCTTTCTCTCTCTACCACAACCCCATTCGCTACTGCATCCATTTTGTTTCAAAATTCACGCTGTCCCTTTAGTTTAGGTGGAGAAGACAACCAGCGCTCACTAATTCGCCTCAGAATGATTTAAACTTCTAAAATGACCAAGCATACCCTCATTTTCCTGGGATTCATATTCCTGCACTACCTCTACTGGCCCATTTTCATAATTTCTCTACTCATACCACTTATGCAGGCCATGAGCATAAGACTGCGTTTTCGGTCGTGATCGAAAATCGATTTACGACAATCTCAAACGCGATGCCTGAAAACGGCTGGGATTCGGCAACATCGTCTTTAAAATTACGTAAATTTTATACAATCGATTCATGTAGACGATTCCAACGGTATGATCCGCTTTTGTCATCCGAGATCTAGAATTATCGCGATTTTTAACCGTATCACTACAAGGTTGTAATCAAACTATCGATTTTGCTCCTTATTTAAATCGAAATTTTTGCCTTACGATTTCTACGACCGTTGCATGACCTGTGAGTTAGGGTTTTACTTAGAAACCAAAGTTTCTAGGATGTTGTGATTTGTTGACGATGATTAAATGACGAACCAATATTGCTCATGCCAAGGGCTTACCAGAGGCACTTCGTCAACGGTCCCAAGTTGAGACCTCAGTGAGGCTTGCTTGAATAAATATGCAAGTATGGAAATGTGATATCATGTATGCTATTTGATGTATTGATATGTTTTGCATGGAGGTAAGTTATACGTGAGTAAATTATAATTTTCTGCTATTTGTAAATAGTTTCATGAATATTATTCACGACAGAATACGCAGGAAAATGTATCGCATCATGTATTTCATATGCACGCAATACATCACAGTCGTGGTAGTGCGCGCAAGGTTTATTCATCAAATACAGAATGGCCACAGAATCTCTGGAAAATGGGACAAAGTCCAAGGTAGAGATTCACGAGTGTGTAAAACGATCAAACGAGCAATTATACGCTACGGAAAGAAGTCAGTAGATCCTCAGGTGAAAGTCCCAATGTGTTAACAGATTTATGCTATTACGAACTCCGACGACGTGTCACGAAAAATGTTGCAAGACAGACAGTCCACGTTGTAAACCCAAACTACGTGGGCCCACAAAATAAGGAAAAGAATCAAAACAAAGTTTTGATAAATAAATCGAGGGTCATTCAACGAAGCCAATGCGCTACAAGGATTTGGTTTTGATCTACACTCGTATCTGTGAGTGAGCCTACCGGGGACTCGTGCTGTGAGCATGAGGTCAGACTTCACGCATGATATGTATTACTTCATAGAAAATAATTGTATGGAATGTGATTGCTTGTTTATATACGCCATCAGATACGATTTGTATGAGAACCCTCAGAAAATTTTCACACTGGTTTTCGCCACCCCGTCGTGGACCCCCTTCAGTACAGCACTATCCAGGAGACTCCAGACGCAGCAGAGGTATCTTGGCAAGAAGCCAAATACGTATTCAAAGAAATATTTCAGGAATACGATAACCAAAACACGGAGACCCATGGTAACATAACAGAGACATTAGTGATTGGGTTTCAAGCGCCCAAGAGGTTTTACTCGTGAACGCGCCCGCGATACAAGTGACGCGATAGATTCGTGAAGTTTAATGTAGAATAATCTGACACCCTTGCCATGCTGTACAAGTTTACAATCCATAGAAATCATCTTTTGAAAAGACATCGTAAAAAGACGATTTTGGAAACACAATTTTAAAACTCTCTTTCCTAATCAAATACAAACTATGCTATGCGATTTTGGAAATATTTTTAAATTTCTGCATTTTAAGCATTTTTTTTTTGGTATGCCATACATATAGGAAAAACCCGTAAAAGAAGCGACAATGGGACTTATAGTTTTAATTAACTTTTGAAGGCCTAGACATAATGGGAAAGGAAGTGGTAATGGGTATAGTCTTAGGCACCGTTTGAAACCCAAATGAGTTAAACATTAATTATATATATGTATAGAGATGAAAGTGAAAGGAAAGAATTTGATAAAATAAAAATAAGTTTAAATATAATAAATTAATTTCAGATGTTTATTCAACTCCACATTTATTTCTCTATTATATGTAATCCAATAAATTTAATACTAGCTCAATATAAATTGTAAATATCGTTTGTGAGCTTTAAAACTACATAAGTCCTAGTAATAGGCAAAGCACATACTATCATAATATATCAGAATAAGCTTAGAAATATAATGCTGGTTTACGCTAAACTTATAATTAACCTCCTAAAAGAAAATAATAACTAAAATACAATTTTATACCCATAAAATGAATATCTAATTACCTAATGTGAATCGCTAAAATTTCCTTACATACCCATAAAAGTTATATTTAAAAAAAAATGGAATACCTAGACTTGGATTAAAGATAAAAAAAAAAAAGTAGATTTAGTCATTTAGATGGGTGGAATTAAATTCAAATCTTGACTTTTAAGAATATGTTAAAGAAGAAAAGTAATATAGTTTGATTTAGAAATTAAAAAATATATTTATTCTACATATACTTTAGAAGACTTTGACTAGGAGGAAAAAGAAGTGTCGGTAAGCGTTTAGGTGGAAATGTAATTAATTGGAAGACCTAAACTTAGAGGAAAAAGAAGTTGCAAAAGGGTCCCATACAACTTTAGGAGACCTAGACTTGGCAATAAAAGAAGAGACAATGTGAATATCGTTTTAAACTTTAGACGTTGGAAGACCTAGACTTTGAGTGGAGGCAAGGTTTTAAACTTTAGACCCATTTTCTCTTTTTTTATTTTTTATGAGAATCTGTTGTTAAATTTTCAATTTTATAATGCTTCCAAGGTTCATCTTTTAGGGTGGTTTTTTATGAGGTCACGTCAAAATTATTTTATAATATGAAATCGTAGTCTATAACCCATACCTTACAATGAGTGATGATAAATTTGTAAACATCAGCTTACCAGAGATTAAACTACATGTTCCCACAATGGGTAAAAGTTGTCATACTAGGATTCTTAATTTGCGTATAATTGATAAATAATTGTCAAAATATTTTAGACAAAATAATTCCAATTCTACATAGCTGACACATAAGAAATGAGCGAATTTCTTTTGAATTCATAATCGCCTTCAAAACACGATTTTACATTTTATAACAAATCGCAAGTTTCAAACAAGACAATTTTACACTCGAAATCAAAGTTTTCAAAATACGACTTCATTAATTTTTTACATTTAAATCGCGTTTCAAACGACTTCAATTTGGGGGCGACATCGAAATCTCACGTTAAAATATCGATCACAGACATTCTGGGATTCGCAAACATCATTTTACAATTTACACTTACATTAAAATCGTGGTTTTTAAAACACGATTTCACACATTTTAACACCGTAATCATGTTTTCAAACACGCATTTCACATTTTCACATCAAATCACTGCCAAGCATACACAGTATCTACGCGGGCGCTAGTTTATAATAAGTATCATGATTTGGATTTTGTTCTGAGTAGTTTAAAAATATTTTATAATTATAGATTCTTAAAAACCAAGTTTAGAAGTCTATTGGTCTGTCAAACTTAATTACGAACCTCCTAGAATAAATGTACAACTAAATACAATTTTCATACCATAAAATGAATATCTAATTACTTGAATAGGAAAATTCAAGAAAATTTCCTTACATACATGTTAAAAGTTATATTTAAAAAAAATGGAAGACCTAGACTGGATTAAAGATAAAAAAAAGTGGTGATTAGGCATTTAGATGGGTGGAATATAATTAAATTCTCAAAGAATCTTGACTTTAAAATGTTTAATACAAGCAGTTAAGAAGAGAATATAGATTGATTTGTAAAATGTGAAAAATACATTTATTTTACTTATACTTCTTGTAAGACTTTGACCTGGAGGAAAAAAAAGTGTCGGTGTTACTAGGTGGAAATGTAACACTTAAAATTAGACTTAAATAAAAAGAATGTGAAAGCATTCCATTAAACTTTAGGAGACTCACTGAGGAATAAACAGATGCCATAATGTTTTATTTGAAGACGTAGACTGATGCAGGTGAAGTGGCACCAGAAAAGCCTGCATTCAAGACCCACTTATAAATACACATCAAGACTTAAAGCAAAGGTAGTGGCAATTGGGCATATAGTACTTTTTAATCCTCAATGACGCCTCAAACTCAAAATCATTGACCACTCCAACCTCATGGAATAGATACTGAGGGTCGGGCTACCCGACGCCCACTTTGTAAAATCTGCAGTCTCTCAGGCACTGCAGCTCCACCCAAATACAGCAACCTCGCATATCCCGTCCCAAACAATCCAATATACGCAATATAATCCCAACACAGTAAAACGCCTCGGGGCCTCATAAACCAATACTCATAAAATCAATTATCATAACTATTTCAATTATCTCCCAATAATTCAATAGTTTATAATACTTTAGATAAATAAACATATATTAAAATCTACAATTCTAATACACGCATCTAAACCAGACGTTCTATGAATCCGCTTTCTTCAAAACCCAACCTCAAATGAGTTGTCCCCAGCATTCTTTGCACCCAAAATAGCATCCTGACGACGGGGCGTAGCTAAAGCTCAGTAGGAGAATCGCCCTAAGTGGGCTACTCACCACCTAAGTGCAGTGCAATGCTCCAAATTAAACACACACTCAAGTAAATACGTGATCCTACTTGAATGTCTACATGTCATCCCCATGTCACGAGTCCTCACCGACTCACTCACACTTGCCTAAGCCACGATGAGAAAAAGCAATCATTTTCAAAACAAATCTCATTGTTCTTTAAAATACACTACCGAAATGTTCGGTAAAATAATGGATCACCCTCCGAAGAATTGGCTACGAAATCTTTCCAAAAACATCACATTCTCATCCGAATGATCTGGTTTACCATCTCCCAACTCCAATTCTCCGAATATCATCCCGAAATTCCTTCGCAAACACGCCTGCTTAGTAAACCATGTCATAATTTCACACCTAACTCTAGGTTACCCAAAGGCATATGAAAATGATTATGCCATTTTCAAAATTATTTTTACACAACATACAATATGCATATTTTCAATCAACTACAATTAATACACGTAATTCCACACTCAATCATCACCCAATCTAGCCTACTTGAGCAAATCATAATCATCACCAATGGCTTAAACACAATTCCACTTCTATATAATTACGTGCAACACCTCAAGCATTAACCTAATAATTCTTCGATCAACCAACTCTCCCAAATTAATTCCTACATACCAAGCTATCTAATTAACACAAGTCAAATGCCAAACACATGGATGATTTTATCCACCACACAACCCGGACTGATTTTAACAAATCTCCGAATCCCAAAGAAGTTGGCTGTCCACGGGCAAAAATGAAGCATGTCCAATCTCAAGCTAATCTTTGGAACCGAATCTTACCTATTACCGGTCTCATAACACTACAAAGATAATTTATCGAAGAATTATCACAAAAGGGAACATAATAGTCCGTAACAATGTCTAGATTGCCCAATTCCATTCCCAAAAATTCTAACACTTTTCGTCCCATGTTTTGTGGTTTGATCGTTACCATTCCTGCCTTTTTATATCTCAAGCATGCATTTTAATGCTAAATTCCACACAAATGTACCCCACTTCGCCAAGTATCTGACTGACAAATTCAAATGTCCAAAATGTTTACACTGTCCCATGTTTTGGGACTGAGCAACACCGGCTCCCTGCAGATTTTCCATACAAATACATGATTTAAAGTAAAAATTACAATTAAAAGACCCAAACAAATTCTAATTCAAGGGGCCACTACACAAGAGAAAATCCCAAGAAAATCTAATGAATTCTGGCCCCATGTTTTGGGATTCGATCAAACTAGCCTCACGGCCAAATCCAAACTAAATTAATTTAAAAACCCTTAAAATTGGGGAATAAAACGCAAGAGGAGAAAATCCACTTTGGAGTTGTCAAAAACTCCAAACCCGGTCCACAGAATGCTCCACGTAACGCTTTTCCTTTCGCTCGAGGCCCGCCTTTAACGGCCGGACGCCTTATCTAGAGAAGACCCTTCTCTCTAAAACCCTCTCAAAAATCCAGCCACCGGATCCCCAAATGACCTCCCAATGCTTTGTCTTTGACACTGAAGGAGATGGAAGGCACCATTATAGAGTTTCGCCTTCTAGTCACTTAACTAATCTGAAAATGACCATTTTATCCCTCTATTCCTAGATTTACATTCACACTACCCTACTGGTCCACTCATCATTTCTCTACCATACCACTTACAGACATGAGTTGAGGACGCTTATACGCGCTTTCACGCAGATCGAAACGATTTACTTATGACCAAACTACGCCTCGAAAAACGTGGTCAACTTCGACCATTCCTGGTAAAATGACGAAATTTTACGTGCTAACTAGATTTCCTCACAGACGATTCCACCCAGATAATCCGCTTCATCATCCGAGATCTAGAAAATAAATTATGGATTTTTAACCGTAATTACAATTCTTGTAAAATCAAAATTACGCGATTTTCGCCTCTTATTCCGTAGAATTCAATTTCTCGCCTTACATTCTCCTCTAAAAGGAATTCTCGTCTTAAATTCTAATGCCAGATACCTACCCAACCATGTGCATATAATCTACCTTAACTCTAAGACCGTGTCTGCATGATTTTAATCTGGCCTATAGTCCCGACATCGATAAATCATGGTTGTCATCTCATCCATGCCGTTCCCGACATCAACAACCAACATGTTCCTACCACCCTAAGCGGCCCACCACGCTCCACAAGCAGAACTCGATTTTTGTAAAATCAAATCTCTACCTACATCCTAGGGAAGAATTTTCCATCTATTACGGCTTTTCTAAAGGCCTCAACCTCTATGCCAAGCTGTGAAGCTTGTATCAGGACTTAACCTATGACACAAGATGCATTAATGAATGAACATGATACATCCAATTTAAACACTACGCTAGTCAACACCGCGGTAGTGATAAACGCATTCATTCATTTTCCCATTATCCAAAATCCCCAAAGTCATGAAATCACATAACCTTAAGAGATTTCTACCCTTTCTTCCCATATGCATTTCCACCATGCATATAATTTCCTACTAACTATCACGTTAATCACCATTTCCAAAATGGTAGTTAGTCTCAATACAAGATTCTAAGGCATAGCCACGTACTCGGTGACACCAATCATACACATAACCCAGTTGCATACGCAATCACCTCGCTTAAAAATATCGTTTTCAACAAAATTTTATTTTCAAAATTTTATTTTGAAAATTTTAGTTTCGAAGTAATTTTATCAAAATTTATTTGATTTTATTTAGATTTTTAAATATTTAAAAATATTTTTTTTTCGAATTAAGATGAACAGTACCACGATCGACTGTGAAAATACCGAGCCAAAACCGGCTCAAACCGAAGTCGAGTGCAACTGAGGCACAAATCCGGCGGGCCTCAGCGGGCCCCAGCCGCGGCCTGGGGGCCGCCCCAGCCCACGCCCAGTCGCGGGCTCGTGCGCGCCCGCGCCGTCGCACGCCCGCCCGCGCCCCTACCGTCGCCCCCGCCATGCGCCCGCCCGGCCGCCACGCCCAAATGAGCTCAGCCATTGAACGTCAAGGCCACACAAGGCCATCAAGGCTCCGCTTGCCGCTTCACGTCATAAACGGCGAGAGACGAGCGGCGGGCCTGGCCGCACGCTCGCCGCGCCCACTCGCGCGCCCCACGCACGCCATCCTGCGCGCCCAGCGCCCTGCCCAGCGCCGTGTCGTGACTCAAAGGATCGTATTGCAATACAAAGATCGCCCGCTCAGCCACAATACGCTTTGTATTGGCGACACAACTGGTAGCCAAATGGCAAATTATATTGCAACACAATTTCTCCTCTTGCCTCGTCTAATTACATTTATCGTATTGTGTTACAAACCACCTCAGGCAATACAATTTTTTTTCTTCTTCACACATAACTGGCAAGAGCTCCAATTAAATTTTCACATTCATTTTTTTTTTCAATTTTAACAATAATATTATTATTTCCCATTTATTTCAAAGACTTGGAAAAACTACTAAAATCACTAAACTATTTTTTTCTCATTTTCCATAATACCCAAATAAATTAAAATTTATTTTTTTCATTTCTTCAATTTTTTCAATTTGTAAAATCTTAGAAATTATTTTCCTCCTTTTAACCAAATAAATTTATAAAATTTTATTTTATTTTTCCATTTTTCCACTGAAAAATTTTCTCCACTCAAATAAATTTATAAAAATTTATTTTCTTCCATTTTCTTCAATCCCATCCAATAAATTTATTAAAAATTTAATTTTCGATTTTCTTCAACTTTCCAACAATCCAAATAAATTCTCAAAGTAGGGTTCTATTTTATTTAATTTTCACGCTTTACACTCGTAAACCTTAAAATTAAATTTCTTTCACCTCTAAACCAAATAAATTATGAATTTACTTGTTTATTTCCTTGGTTCAAGTTTACACACTGGTAAACACCCAAAAAATATTTTCTCAAATATTTCCTTAACTCATCTGGGCGCTAATCACCAAGCACCAACATTATAACATTAGTTACAAATCAGCGCATACACACAATCACCAAATGATCTACAAAATCACACAAAACACATCAACACACGTGCACGTAGTGTTCTAGCTTTGTCCTCAGATTTTCTAGGTAATCTCATACCCAAATCGAACATCAAACCACACCTACAGGATGCTCTTCCTCAACCACGGCCTAAGCCCAAATTTTCATCCATAGGTTCCTATAAACCTGATACTCGATACCATACCACCTCACGATTGATACCCAAACCCGAGCCCCTAGGCATTCAGATACCTAAGCCTGATACCAAGTCATGACGCCTAAACCCAGTCCTGCTGACTAACTGCCAACCTGCTGAATACAGCGGAGTACCCAAGTTACCCGACGCCACTTCAGAAAATCTGGCAGAGTCTCTCAGACGCAGAGCCTACCCAAATACATAACCTCGCATATCCCCGGGTCCCAAACAATCCAATATACGCAATATAATCCCAACACGAGCAAAAACGCCTCGCCATAAAACTGTCATAATTATAAAATCAATTATCATAACTATTCTTCTAATTACTCTGTCAATTCAATAGTTGAGAACACTTTGTATTAAACACAAACATATATTAAAATCTACACCGAAGTACACGTTATCCAAAACCATCAAGCCACAAACCTGCCTCTTCAAAATCAACCTCAAATGAGTCGCTCCTCGAGCGCCTTGTACCCGAAAAATAAAGGTCCTACGATGGGTGAGCTAAAGCTCGTGAGAATCGCCTGCCGGCTACTCACCACTAAGCGCAACAAGAACGCCCAAATTAAACACACACTGGGTAAATACGATCCTACTAACGCCTACATGTCATCCCCGCATGTCACGAAACTCACCGACTCACTCACACTACGTTCGCACGACGAGAAAATAACTGTTTTCAAAACAAAACCCGTTGCTCCCGAAAATACACTACCGAAACGCCGCAGAAAATAATCTGACGAATCTGCACCACATGAGTTTTCCAAAACAAGCCACTGGCCCCTATCCGAAATGATCCGCTGCCCATCTCTCCTGAACCCAATTCTCCACATATCATCCCGTGAAATTCCTTTCGCAAACATGCCCGTTTTATTGTAAAATCCATGAATATACCACACCCAACTTCTAGGCGTTTCCAAATAGATATTTAAACATTACGCCATTTTCAAAATTATTTATACAATACGCTTCAATAGCGCATATTTTCAATCAAACTACAATTGTTAAATACATGCACTCCACACCTAACTCATCACCCAATCCAGCCTACTGAGTAAATCCATAATCATCACCAGATTATTAGCAAACACACCGCGATCTATATATAATCGCCATATCGCTGTTAACACCTCAAGCATTAACCTAATAATTCTTTGATCTACCAACTCTCCAAATTAATTCCTACACATACCAAGCCATTCAATTAACACAAGTCAAATGGCAAACACATGGATGATTTTTATCCAATTATTACCAACCCTAGACTATTTAATGGGCCTCGAATTAAAGAGTGGGTCATTCACAAAGTGTACCTACATGTCCAATCTCTGCTTTCACTTTGAAACCGAATTTCTTACCGACACGGCCTCATAAACACCAAAGCATAATTTGAGTTGAATAAATTATCACAAAGGACCTATAATAATCAGAATAAGAAACTGATTGCCCAAATTCCATTCCCAAAATTCTAACACTTCGGTCCCATGTTTTGTGGTTGACTGCCGGCCCATTCCCAGCCTTTATCATCTCAAGCATGATTTAATGCCAAATTCCACAATAGCCCACTTCGCTTCTCAGCATTCACCATTAAATCCTGGGAATGTCCAAATGTTTCCATAATTCGTCCCATATGGACCGAGCAACAACTTCATTCTGCATTTTCCACAAATACACGATGAAAGAAAAATTACTAATTAAAAGACCCAAATGTTCCTAATTTTCTTCAAATACCGCCACAAGAGAAAATCCCAAAAATTCCAACACCCGGTCCCACGTTGACATCGATCAAACTACTCACGGTCAAACCAACCAAACATGCAAAAACCCTTAAAACTTAATAAAACGCAGCGGTGGTAAAATCCCACCTGAGTTGTCAAAAACTCGCAAACTCGGTCCACGCTGTGAGCTCGCCCGTAGAACGCCTTCTGCGGTTCGGGTCCGCCAACGGTCGACGCCGGATATTGTAGGCACCTCTCTCTAAAACCTCTCAAAAAATCCAGCCACCGGATCCCCCCCAAAATGACCTCCCACGCTTTTGTCTTTGATTAATTGAAGATAGAAGCACCATTGAGAATTTCGTCTTCTAGTCACTTAATCAATCTAAAACAGATTCATTTTATCCCCTATTCTAGATTTATATCTCTGCACTCACTTCTACTGGCCCATTTTCATCATTTCTCTACTCATACCACTTATGGTACATGAAATATGCTATATATGCGCCTTTCTGCCGCATCGGTGATTACTCAGACCAAACGACACGCCAAAACGTGGTCAACTTCATCGTCTTTAAAATTACGAAATTTTATTATTAACTTAGATTTCGCGAGACGATTCCAACCTGCATAATCCGCTTCATCATCCGAGATCTAGAGAATAAATTATGGATTTTTTAAACTATACTTAATTTCAGAATCAAAATTACATTTTCCTCTTATTCCAAATTGGAATTTCTGGCCTTGTATGTGAAGACCTCGTCTCTAACCTCTCTAAGAGTCCTCATACATTCCACACCCTTGTCTCGATGCGCCCCTCTCCCATACCATTCTTCCATTTTCTCTTTTTCTATGAGAATATATTATATTAAATTTTCAATTTAAAATGTTGAGGATTTATCGGGAAAAGGTGCTTTCAAAACCCTGGTAGTGTCACCTAATTTTCTAAAAATGGCAATGGTAATTTCGATCAAATTCGTAATTTTAGATCTCTGATTTACCTAAACTGACTTCACCGTTGGACTGGAATCGTCTCGTAAATCTAAATACCAAGTCGACTTCACTAATTCCGAGACACCTGAATTTACATGTTTTTCGAGCAACGAGTTATTAGTGTGTAACACTACAGACATTTTGAGCAACATAGCTACGTGTCAAAGTGAATGAGTCAACTGATTCATGTGGGGCCCATGTGGGACATGTGGCAATTCTTCTAATTGACGAAATTCAAAGTTGATGGATTAAATGGATAAGGTAATCCTCTCAACCAACCTAATTTGATAAATGGCAAAGCCAGGACAAAAGAGGAATAAACAAAAGAAAAGAGTTTTCCAAATTGTATTAGTAATGGTAGTAGAGGAAAATCGCTAGAGAGAGAAGCTCCAACTTTCTAGAATTCTACACTGACCACTGCCTATCTGGCCATATTATGTTTCGTTTCACGTGGCGCTGACACTGCTTCATGAGCCGACAAACCCAGAGTACAGTAGTCTTCTCCTACCTGCCATTTTTGGCTTTAAGAATTTCAGAAATTATTTCGAAAGGTTCGAGGCCGTGGACCTATCAGTTTCATTATCTCTAAAACTCTACTAAATTGTTGAAATTTTGGGACCTGTTTCGACAGCCTCGGACTTATCCCTGGGCCGAAATGGTCCCTTGTGTTAGTAATTGTATAAATTATGGTTCATATTATTGGCCGGAATGGTTGAGATTTCGGTTCCACAAAGTGGAACCGATGTTATGAGAGTGGTTGTCCACGGACAGCCCATCGCTGCTTAAAGGACTGTTAAGTCAAATTGGTTGCTTGTCGGGACCGAATGGTCCATGCGTTGTAAGCAAAAATTGCTTAAAATGAATGACTTGAATTTATGTAGCCCAAATTGTTAACGGAGCAATTAAACGCACGTAGCTTAAATTCATAAAATATAATCGCTAGTGCGAGCCACTGAATCGGATCAAGACAAATTCTCACGCGTACTAATTTACGTTATCGCTACTTAACTTAATAAATACGCTACATCAAGTATTTATGACCATGACGTGAAATATAATAAAGACGAATCGTTTGAACTAAGATAATTCTGATTCTCACATGCACCGGCAACCCGTAATAATATACTTGTATGTATGACATGGTTAAATTAAAAGGAAAATGGCTGGGCAAAGAATTGTTCGGTATTCCTGAGAATCATCGAGATTGTCCAACAATTCACGCCTGGAGCCCATGAATTGTTTCTGAGAGTTATCTAACAAATCTGCCTGAGGGTAGTCCAATATATTTATCAACTCGTAGGCACGCTGAGAACAAAACCTTTTGTTTTGAAAACGATGTTTTTCACATTTGGCTTGTAATGCCATGGAATAAGTCACTGAGTATCGGAGAAGTTATGAATGCCAGCCAGATTCTCACCATATCACGGTATATCCGCAGTGATCATGCATTTGTCGAATGCGTTTATGTTGAATCAGTTTATTTGTAATGAGATGAACCTACGAGATAACTAAACCATCAAGATCACATCCTCATTGGCGGAACATTATTTGTATTATGGAGCGTTAGAAGACCCGCCATCACTGTGAGGCCACTTTTAAAGAAAACCGATCAAGGGTTTTGATGTTTTGCATAAATATGTGTATTAGAATTCTTAATTTTAATATACAAGCCAGACAAGAGGACTTAATAACTCTCAACTATTGTGATATAGCTTGGTTAGATTTTTTTGTGAGTATTGATGTATTTGCAGCCATGTGGCCATTTTACTATGTAATGGTCTCATGATATGAGACAAACAGTTTTCCAAGGTAGCCGACGAAATGGTCAACGAACCCCTGGGATTTAAAGGCCACAGTGCAATTCAATACCGACGTCAAAGGTCAGATAGTCCAATATAGTTTTTTGTCCAACCACATGTCCTTATCGCTTATGTCATGATACACTCTATACCCCGCCATTAATGGAATCTTATATGGGCAAACGGGGGTTAATCGTTGTCGACAAGAAGACCATCACATGCCTTTTTAGCTCATGTGGTAGCTTTGCATGTGATTCATTAAATCAAAAAATTATTTTGACAAAATTGTCCTTATCTCTAACCTCCCTAATTTCTGGGATCAACCCTAACCCTACAAACTCGCAATCGCAATTTGTTTGATTGTTGGAGAAATAATACAAATTTTGATTGGGTATTTTGTTGATATTTTCATTAGCCCTTTGAACTCCATTTTTTTTTTTAAATTTTTAGTTATCCTTTTCTGTATGAGTGTTTAGTTTCTGAGAAAATTGGGCAAAAGAGAGATAAAAAAATATGAATCTTCGTTTCAAGGTTGTCGAAAGTTAAAAAACCCGCACATAAAGGATAGTGTAAGTGAAGATGCTCAAATCCCATTATTGAAAAGTGTCTAGCTTTTACAAAAAAGCTCCTTGTGTATGTGCAACCATAAACTTTTTTGTTTTTTCACTTTACAATTTTCTCAGAACCAAATGTAGAAGAATGAAGTTGTGATGCCAAGACCATTGCTCAGCACATCCACATATTAGCTCTAACCCATAATAGCAAAATAATTTATGTTCTTTCGAATTCTATCATGCCAAGCCTTTGTGAAGCATGAGAATGATGCAAAACCATTTTCCATGGAGGATATAGTAGAATTTGGGGTTTCGAAACAAATCAAAGTGTAATTGGGGAGAGACGAAACAATTGGGGTATCAAAACAATTATGGGTACCAATGACCTATTAAACAGGTTAATTTCGGTTAAATATTAATTGACATAACAATTAAACGAGGGAGAATGTCAAAAAGGAAAGAGTTACATGAAACTAAGAGTGGATTAGGGGTGGGTATTTACTTAAAGATGAAAGAGAAACAAGGAAGAAAATTAGGGTTTTGATCTAGATAAAATTAGGTTTAATGGAGAGAATTTCAGAAAGGAGGAGGGAACTTAGTATGAAACTGAGAGGGGATCGAGGGTTAAAAAACCACGTGCAAAAGTGCCACAAGCAAAAAAATGCATGTGAGGGGTGCCACATCAGCACTGTTAACGCCCCGTTTGTCCATTTGGCATTTCCGTTAATGGGAAGGGCATGGGGCGTATGTCAGGCGTAAACGTTAGGGACATGGGTTGGATGGAAACGCTGGGGCATTAATGCCAAGAACTCGCCCAGGAACTTTCTAACTTTAGGAGACTTGGACTTGGAGGAAAAGAAATGGCATATGGCATAATGTTTTAAACTTTGGAAAATCTAGACTCGGAGGGGTGTGGCAATTGGCATATAGTACTCTTACACTTTGGAAAACCTAGACTTTATGTATATAAAGTTTTAAACTTTGAAGAGTTCTAGACTGGGTCCTCTCAACCTCTCTAATAGTCCTCATACAATGCCACACTTTCTGCCCCAGTGCACTTCTCTTCCATACCCATCATTTTCTCTTTCCTAGGAGAACCTATTGTTAAATTTTTTAATTTAAAAATGCTTGAGGATTTGTTTTAGTAAGGTGCACTAATACTCGACATTTGGTCGTATTGCCCAATCTAGTTTTTGATTATTTCATATATTGAGTAAATAACAATTTAATCCAACTGGAAAACACTGAAAGTTTCATAGCAGGCTGTTAAAAAATTTGAAAAACATGAGCAGATTATTGTTCAAACGTCTGATGCGGGAGCCATCTCCGTGAACAACAAAGTCCCTGCTTCCTGGGGCGTGAGTCACTACTACCACAACCCCCAAAACCATGGAAAAATAAAATATTATTATCGTAGACATAATTGGAAATGGTAATTAAGGTTATTTATACTAAGTAGAAGCAAAAAGAATAACATGGAAAAATGGAGAGAACCTTAAACAGAAAGAGTACATCCTACATATACAAGCAGCATACAAAGAAATAACCAAGGCAAACCATTGACAAAGATGATCTATATAATGAGGCAAAGCTAATCACAATAAAAAGCATGCAATATTAACGCAGTGGTATCTATTATTAGCATTAACAGATATAGATATGGAAGCCCTGTATGCATGTAAAGGTTAAAATAATATGTTGAATTAATACAAACCTCAAAGTCTCCGGAAAGCTCAGATTTGAGTTGCTGAGATCCTTCTCAGATAAATCTCTTGATAAGCAGCCTGATTTGCTTCCTTGATCTGGTATCATGACCTAGTATCCTTTAGTTATGCCCTTCTCTATCTGTACCCATCCTGGAAAAAATGTTGCCTAAAATGAATTAATCTGCTTTGATTATAAAAAGAATTATATATTACATAGAAGCATGCATGATAGGACCTAATATCCTTATTATGCCCTTCCTATCTGTACCTCATCTTGAAGGCTGTCCTCCTGCACGGCATACTTAAGAATGGGTTGTATCAGCTTCATATTCCACCAGCACCTGCACTTGTAACTTCAGCTCCTCGTCCTGTTTCACTCATCACCTCCACTGTTACTGCTCCAAATATCTCTACTGCTCACAACGTTTCTCAAGCTACCGATATGTCTGATCTTTGTAATTTTGCTAATAGTTCCTGTACGCACAACATGTAGTAGCCCTCTTCAAGTACAATCGGGCTTGGCCAGTTTCTAATCGGATGGGTTTAAATAAAGAGCTAACTCAGTTAAATCTGCATAGTTTGTCTCACACTACTCCTTTATTTTGTGATGCTTGCCAATATGGTAAATTACACCAACATTCATTTCCTGTCTTATCAACATACCACAAAACCATTTCAGATCGTAGACCCCACGCCTGGGGCCTGCTCTCATCTTCTTGATGGTTACAAGTACTATGTCTCTTTCAAGTGATGATTTACAAGATAGACCTGATTTTCCTCTTCAATTGAAGTCCGGTTCCTCAATGTTTCGATATTTAATACTATGGTTAAAAACAGTGTGATGCTCATATCCAATGTCTCCAATCAGATTGGGGAGGCGAATACAGAAAGCTTCAATCTGTTCTGAATGAGTTGGGTATTGTTTTTCGTCATCCTTGTTCCCATACACACCAACAACAAGGACGAGCTGAACGTAAACACCGAAGTATTGTGGAAATCAGTCTCACTCTGCTTGCTCAGGCTTCAATGGATCTACACTGTTTTGGTGGGAAGCTTTTGTGTCTGCCACATATTTGTTGAATCGACCACCAACTGTCTTTCGTATCATTTTTCTTCTTGATCACTCTTTGGTACCCTCCTGACTATAAATTTCAAAATTTTTGGGTGTGCCTGTTTTCAGTACCTGCAGCCTTATAATAAACACAAACTTGCTTCAGAACTCCTAAATGTCTTTTCTTGGGGCATGCCCTGCAATAAAGGATACAGATGCCTTCACTCCTCAGGCAGAATTTATGTTGCTTAGAAGGTGAATTTTGATGAAAGATTTATATGTTCTTGCACCAAAGCTTCTTCTCCTCCTTCTCAGTTCACAAACAGTTTGGTGCCCTTAATGCTCCAGCCGCCAATTCTCAACATCTGGCTCTGGTATATTAAATTCTTCTGTAACCCCTTCATCTACTGCTGCTTCACCATCTTCTGCTGCACCTATAGCTCCTACTGCACCTACAACTTCTTCAACCAGTCCCTTATCTTCTTCATCCAACTCTTCTGATTTTCCTCTTATTCCAGTCTCCTTCGAGCTTTGCAAAGCCTCTCTGTTGACTTGCCTCCATGTCCCAATGCAGTTCAGGTTCAGATGCCACTGTTCCTATTCCAGTTTCTTCAATTCATCCTAGTGCAACACGGTCTAAGTCTGGTATTTTTAAGCCAAAATATTTCTGACCTCTCTACATTCTGGAACTCACTGCATCTATCGCTTAATCTTCCATATTGAAGAAGGCCATGGATGATGAATATCAAGCCTTGATTCGTATCACAATATGGGATTTGGGTACCTAGTTCAGATGATCTTCATGTGGTCAGTTGTGCGGGTTTCTGAACAAAACTTAAGGCTGATGGATCTTTGATAAAATTACAGGCTCGCTTAGCTAAGCAAGTGGCTTCAACAAACAGCTGAGTGGATTTTTCTGAGACATTTAGTCCAGTTGTGAAGGGCCTCTACTATTCGACTATATTCACCTTAGCTGTTTCATATTGCTGGGACATCTAACAAATTGACATCAACAATGCTTTTCTTAATGGTGATTTACAAGAAAATGTTATGGTACAACCTGAAGGGTCAAGTTGATCCTGAAAAGCCCAAACATGTGTGCAAACTTAGAAAGACTTTATATGGTTTATGGCAAGCTCCTAGAGCTTGGTTTGAGAAACTACAAGGAGCTCTTCTTGCTTGGGGTTTCAGAATTCCATGTTTGATACATCTCTCTTTCACACCTGCAAACATTGAAGACTATTGTTGCTTTTGGTATACGTTGATGATATTCTTATTACGGGTGAAAATAAAGATGATATTGAACAAGTAATCCAAGACCTTCATGCTCAGTTTGCTCTCAAGTCTCTTGGAGCTGTTACTAAGAAAGAAGTACCTTCAAAAGCCTTGTTCAGAGCCATGGCATCTTCACCGGGAGAAAAGTCCAAGGGCAAGCAGGGTAGCCATTGTTTTGATTCACCCACATATTACAAATTTCTTTCCAAAGTTCCGATGGGATACATGTGTCAATTTAACCCCCTTAACTATTTCTTAAATAAAGAAACAATTCCACTTATCATATAGGTTTGAAAATGCACAAACTAATGCGCCCCCATCAAAACCAGTTAAGAAATTGGGTGACTATAGTTTTGGCATTAATTTGGCCTTTTTTCAAACTCTGTAGATTGATAATTTTATATTAAAAGTACTATTCTAGGACAAAACCCCAAAAAAAATGATACATAATAATTACTTAAAATAAAATAAAAAATAAAATGAAACGGAATCTATTATTATTCTTATGATTATTTTTATTTACACAAATTCGAACCAAATACCAATCCCAAATCCACCTAATACTACATACAATACACAAGAAAAAAATGAAGAAAGGCACAACCTTCCCATTTTGTTGGTCATCATATGGCTTCATAGATGTGATATATTTTTCTTCTAGGATCTACTATATAAGACCCTTCCTCCATTCAATTTCTAAATCATGCTTGTATTAATCATATGGTTAAAGCATTAGAACCCTGGATTTTATCCTACAACTTTAAGTCCATAGTAGTTTTGAAATCTTGGTGGATCTTATAATCAAAGTTCAAATGGGATTGTTTAGTAGAATGTAATCACCAATCCAGAAGACTCTAATATTTAATCGATTTATGGCATGTTTGGTTACGCTTTTTAGGTACGCTTTTGTTCTCAAAAACAAGGAATAATCAAAACATGGAGAACACTTTACCTCGCTTTTGTCTTGGAAAACACAAGCAACACTAAATCGCAGAACAATGAAGTGAAATACTAAATGTTGTTCTCTCTGCTTAAAAATTATTCTTAAACACCAAAATGACGCTTCTTGGTGTTTGGAATAAATAAATTGCAGCCCAAACACGTGCTCTGCTTTTCTGCTTTGGGAGACACAGAATAGATTTAAAATCAGGAACCAAACATGCCTGTATATCTGTTACCCACTGATGTAGTCAATAAGCTTACAATAGAACACCTGAAGTTAGTCATTCAAAATAATCAAAACTGGGGGATCAAAATAGATCCAAACCTACAGAATCCGCATTTCTTGTTTTTTATTTTCAAGACATCTTCATTCAGCCCGTCGGGGCAAATTTCTCACCGCCTGTTCAAATTCTCCTTCTAAATGGCTACGCTTGTGCCTTAAACATACAATTTAGTCATCAATCTAGACACTAGCCAATCTCTTCCTCATTGCTTTGTTCAGATGCCTATTGGTTATTCTATTACATCTAGAGTTCATTTATTTTCCCCTCCTCATATTTTGTTCTAATTATTTATGTTTGAATAGAAGAAAGTCTAATGCCTCTATGTTGTAGACTTGTAGTTAATAGATTCTACCAAATGGTTACTAGTGTTTTTTTTTTCTTTTACTTTTAAGACCTTTAATCCCAATCCATTTTTTGAGGATACCAAGCTGACAAAGATTTTTACCTTTAGTGATGAAGGCATTACAAAAATATCTGCTACATCAATCAAGTGAAGGAAGGTATAAGAGAGTTTTTAATTTCTTGCACTTTAGGGTTTGTGTACACACACACCTTTGAATAGCATATTTGTGATATTTGATATTCTTGGGTCTCATTTCCACTTTCAATTTAAGAGTTAGACTAGAAAGGAAAGAAATAATAGAATTAAATATCAAATTCCTGCAATGGTTCAAATAGATTTGTTGTAGCTTAAATATTAACATTTCAGAATCAACCAATATTCCAAAATCTTCAGGAGTCATCGAGGAGAGACTATACCGATGCCTAGAAACTCCCTCACAGATGCTCACAAATTTAGGATTCTCAAGCATACATCAATGTCCTTTTTTCTCCGGCACCGAAGAATAGCATTATAGAATTTGTTTGAAGAGCTAACAGCATTGTATATAGTGGAAGACCAAGACTTAAAGGAAGTAGGTAATCGCATATACTTTAACTTGGAAGACCTTGTTTTAAACGGAGATGACACTTAAGCCTTGTGGCAATGAGGTGTGTTTCACTTTCCAACAAATAAATAACTAAAATTATCCTAAAAATTTAAAAACAACTTATAAAATCACAAAAAAAAAAAAAAAAAAAAAGTTATGTAACAAAAAGACAAATTTCATAATGATTGTTTTTGTAAGTTAAAAAAAATCATAATGATAAAATTAATTTTTCTTCATTGTAAATAGTTTTAATTTATTTCCTCTTTCTCATGAAATTTATTTCCTGATCTCATGAATTTATGACATAATTTTCAACACTACATTTTCAACATCCCCTAAAAAGGAATATAAATTATATAATTATAATCAAATGCTATATTATCTTCCTCATTGCGTTAATATTCACCTATCCTTCTTCTTCCTCGCTTCATCGTAGTTAATTCTTATAAATTCTAATTTCTAATAAGCAAGAAAATCGTAATTTGACATAAATTGTACTACTAAAAACCGTAATTAATTCTCAGATCTCGATGATAAAACTATCAGGTCGCTTTAATTGCCTCAAAATCTGGGCTTAGCACGCAAAATTTCATAATTTTCAGATAAATAATACACGCTGAGGCATCGTGTTTCGGTGCCAGAATCGGTTCGATGCGTAATAAAGCCACATATAAATATGTACTCATGTACCTGGGTAGAGTGGTATGAGCAGAAATGATGAAAATAAGACGCCTGAAGCAATACGGAATATCAAATCGGTGGTTATGGATATAATAAGAATATGAATTTGATTTTTAAGTCACAAAAGACAAAAGAGCAAATAGTGCTCCTTCTCCTACCTTAAGCCAAAGAAAAAAATGTGAGAGGATTTAGATGGAGATGCAGTGACCTTCGTGTGAGAGGATTTTAGAGAGAGGAGGTTTCCTCAGAACACACGATCGACCTGCTGATTTCGACTGAAAGGTGAAGTGGAAACTTCCACGCCAGCTTGCGCCACACGTAATCCCGGGTTTGCGTAGTTTTTATAACCCAAGATAGAGATTTTCCTACTCATGCCATTCCCATTTTTAAATAAGCCATGTTTAAGCAATATCGAGGGGTTTGCTTGATCTTGTCCCAAACATGGACCTGAATTTGCTGGAATTTCTTGAATTTTCTTGAGGAATTTTTGTTTGGCCGTGACCTGGTCTAATTTGTATTGCTCATGGTTGAAAATTTTCTACTTCAAAATGCATGCTGATATGGAAAATGAATGGTCGTTGATCGGTCCCAAAACACGCCTAATTACTGGGGAAATTTTCTTGACATTTGGGATAACTAGTCTGTAAACCGATGTGGGTCAAGAAGCTGGGAAGAAATTATGTCGGGTGTTTATAAGATAGAAAAAAATGGTGAAGAAATTCTGGCCCAAAAGTGAAACCGAGGTTGGACAAGTGGGCTGCCCGTGGACAGCCCACTGCTGGGTTTCGGGACTGTTAAAAACAGTCCCGGTTCAGGTGAGTTCGCCAAATGCACCCTTATTTTGGCATTGAAATTGTGTGGATTGGAATGGCCTGTGTGTAGAAACAAAATGTTATATATTTGTGTTAACTAATGTTAAATGAACTGAGAATGAATAAAATATACACAACATAATGAATTAATTGTGCTGTGTCATTGGTGATGAATCATGAATTGTCAAGAGCTGGGGACGTGTGAAGGATCACAAAAGGAAACTCATACGCCAATCCAGAATATCGAAAAACACGATATCGCTGACAATCAGAATAATCCTTGAAAACGGACAAGAAGTGTAAGGTGGTATAACATTTTCATACATGAATCGGTACAATCTAGAACTTAGGTGGGCAAAATGCATGACAAGTCTTATCTTATAAAATCTGATATGGTTATAAGTTGTCTCTGCACAGATGATGTCCTCGAGAATTGGTTACAAAGATGACGGCTAAACCCATCACTTCCCGATGTGACAGACCATGGAATCATCTTCGAAAGTCCACCAACCACTCCACTTTAGAGGGTAGTCCTATATTTACCGAAATATTCTGTGTATATTTTCAAGAACAAGCCCTGTGTTTTTGAAAATGATTATTTTCATACATGGTTCTAGCTTTTCGTTGAGCTGTCAGCTGGAGGAATCGCGGATACTGGCACCGATGCATTCAAGTAGACTACAAAGATATCACTGAACAACACAGTTACCTGGGATGACAAACCGCACTTAGTGGTGAGTGCAGCTCCAATTTAGGGTGATTCCATCAGAAGCCTTCTAGTCACCTCGCCGTGCGGACCCCCTCCCATTTTCCCTGTGCACAAGGAGCGCCGGTGTTACATCCATCTCTAGCCAGCCTGTCACAGTTTATGGCAGAAAGATAGATAGTCCTTTATCCTGAATAAAGTATTATTAAGAGCAAAGATCAACCCTGGTAACCACAGAGATATAGTCGATCAAAGAGTGTGGGCAATTGAGTATTGTCTGATTAAAGGTCTGCTCACGATCATCCATTGTGCCATATTGATATATATATTGCATGAATACCCAATGTTCTAGACATGATATATAGAGTTTCAGATTTGTAGAGCTCCCGCATAAAGGAGACTCGCCCGATTTCCGGGTTTCGAGTCGAAACCCGACATCCACCTCCCTCATACACTCCGCGGTCGACGGTAGTGTCAAACCCGACCCCTGCTGCGCGCCAACTGTATCGAGCCTGCAGACACCATCCTCCAGTAATGTCATGTTAAAAATCCATGATTATAATGCAAACTTCCGCGCCAGGCTGCTTCATTACATTGGCCCGCGTTTGAAATTTGATACCAAATCTTCACATACCAGACGTAGCTTAGGCATACGAATACCTGGGGAGCTCTGCTCAATCCATCACCACTAGGTGCACTTGATGTGAGAGGTATATGGAAACCCATATGATATGAGCTGTCCAACTCTAAACACATTAACAGAGTCATAGAATGTTATCTAATTGAGTCAGAATGATTACACCCAGAAATGTAAACTGAACAAACTAGAAGATACCCGCATGTGTGTTTTGTGTGTGATCATGTGGATCAAGGAATGGCTGTATGTATGTAAGCTCGTGGGTATGACATGTTGTACGTGGTGATGTGAATGTTTCAGGTGCTTAGTAGATAAAGATATATATACTAGCATTAAAACCTTGGAGTTTACAATGTGTAACCGGAACAAGAAATAAGTAAAATAAATTTAAGCAATTTATTCGGGGTCATTTAAGAATGAAAAAATGTATATCTATAAAAAAAAAGGGATTATGAAAATAAATTTTAATAAATTTATTGGTGTAATCGGGAAATGAAAGAAAATAAATAAAGATATTTTTGGTATTTTCCATACGAAAGAAATGAAAAAAATGTAATAGAACCTAAATGGCCACGCTCATTTGAGTGCCAGGCCTGGCGCCTGGGCGCCATCAAGCCGCAGCAGGGCTCAGGCCACCCAAACGCCGGGAGCGCGGCGGCACTCCAGGCTCACCGGGCGCTACGGGCGCAAGGTGCGGCCAAGGTGTCGGGCGAGCTATAGTTTATGGCTGTCACCAGCATGGCAGTGCAAAAGTGCATACGAAAGAACATAAAGGCCGGCCGCGGCTGCGCACTCCTGTATCAATCAACTGTTTCGAACAGCACTTGTTCAGCTTCAATGTTTGACCCATGTGATTCATCTTTGTTCCTCAAACGCAACACAACGATCTATCATCATAAAAATACAAAAATTTTTTTTTAAAATTCAAAATTCAACAAAATCAAATAAATTTTTGATAAAATTTTGTAATAAAATTTTCAAAAATAAAATTTTTGAAAAATAAAATTTGTTGAAAACAATATTTTAAACGCTGAATTGATCAAGGGTGATACACCGAAAGTTATGTGGTGAGATTAAGGTCTCACACTAAGAGTTTTTACAGATAATCAGATTGATTTAACTACCATTTGAAATGGTGATCGCGCGGTAGTTGCGTAGAAATTATACGATATAAATGCGATAGAAAAGGGTAAATACTAAGGTTACGGGTTACGACTCAGTGATCGTGGACCTGCAAATCAACAAGAGCCTAACCTTATTGAAATAAATGAATCGAGTGGTCGGAAATTTAAAGACCACTTAGGAAAATGAACTGGTCGGGCCTCATGTAGGTTGCTCTGTTCATTAAGAATCGCATCCTGCATTACTAGTTAGACCTAAATGAAAGCTAATGATTCTCATACATGTTAATTGCAAATGGCTAGTGTGAGGACGAGACATAGAGGACGTCCATCTGGCACTGGTCAGCACCACCGACAATCGACCACCACGACATTTGATTAATGTGCCTTGTAGAAGCCGTAGGTGTTGGTAGGATGCTATCGCATGTGCTAGCATAGCAAATGCCCAGATCCACAAACTTGAGAATAGAAGAGATCCATCCATCTCTCCGAGACACCATATGAGGAGATCCAATAATATCATCATCGGGTTCATGCAACGAAAGTGTTAGAGGCTATGCAGATTTACCCCGACGCCGAACACCCGGACACTAAACAAGGCTCTAAATGGTATAACGAGGCCCAAATATATGAAATGGGCGCTGACCTCGAGACCTTGTGAGGAGCCTTTGTGTGTGAATTCCCTCCTGTGGATTGTAGCGAGAATGGATGATATGCCTGCTGCGAGTTAGAGATCTCAGACTCCACTCGGCACAATTTCCACCCGAGGAATCTGGACACGCCGAGTTCGATGTCATCCCGAGGATGGATCAGTCGATACCATGTGATCGCATCGATCAGGAGCGAGGAGGGTTACCCGCCACACAAAGGATCCGCACTTCGTGTGGTATTTCAGGGGACAATCATGACATTTGCCCTGCATATAATACGAGTCCGGTTTTATCGTGGATAAGCACGGCTGGCCGCGAGCCTTACCCTTAGAGGACCAGGAGAGGTCGACTTGACCACTTTGTGTGTGCGAGCATGTGGATGTTTTTCCGGATGAGTTACCCGACTACTCCACTGAGTAAGACTTCAGATCCAAATTACACTCGAGTATTTCACCCATCTCTGTTCACCCGTGATAGATGGCACCTGGGCTGAGTCAAGCAGAACTCGTGAGTCCACTATCAAGAGCCATTGGACAAGGGGTTTATTAGACCGAGCACTCACTCACGGGGCGCTCTTGTCGAAGGCAAGAGGCAAGACCCTTCGACCGTGAATCAAGCATGTATCTACGAACAGGTTATGATCCGCATCCCAGACTCCATTACCGAGGATTGATGATTTTATTTGATCACTGAGGAGCGCCAGTCTACTCCCCAAAGATAACCTTCAAGACTCTGCTACTATCAACCGGCGTTGTGAGACAAATATCCCTAAGACAACGCTAGACGCCAAGCATGGCACTTTGAGTTTACTTCGTGATGCCTGATCGACGAACGCGCTAAAGAAGATTCATGGATTTCTGCTGTGGGTGTTCCAACCCTATCTAGATCACTTGTCGAAGCCTTCGTGATGACATTTGATCTACTCCCAAATGAGTGGGAGCAATGAGTATCACTGAGGATTGTTTTACACTTAAGAGACCATCACAGACTAAGTTCAAGAAGTGCGAGTTTTGGGCATACCGAGGTGAGATTTTCGACACGTGGTGTCGCATCAGAGTGTCACGACCCGTAGAAGGTTGAGGCAAGATGCGCTGGGAGAGACCGAATGTCAATCTTCGAGATACGAGTTCTGGATTGGCTAGGTATTACAGAGATGCTAGGAAACGGGCCAAGTTGTCCATTCCAAGATCAGAGGATCGCCCACGGGATATGAACTCCATGGTCGGGACTCCACCTCTAATTCAGAGAGATTGAGGATACTTGAACACTGTGGCACGTGTCAGCAAGAGTGAAGGATCAGCCTCCTAGTCGAGATTTATACAGGTAAGACTCGTCACATTAGTTCTGTGATCAAAATGATCGAAAGCATGAGTGACTCGGATCGCCCTTGCATATTGCAAGATCCTGAAGACTTCGGACAATGCAAATCCCGGGCTTAGTCGAGGACAGAGAGATATTAATATTCCACACCCTAGTACTGGTTGGGAGGAACCAAGCCAGCTCTAAAAGTATACAAGCACTTCCAAAGAATACGTATAAAGCCGAAATGAGCGGGTCAAGTCGTGGATGTATCGTGAGTTACGCTAGCCGAAGGCGGTGGACCTAGTGGTGGTGTGATCTATCAAGTTGTTGATTTTCAGCTTGACACGGATGAGCCGACAAAATCATCCGCTGCTGCATCAGAGACTCAATGTGTTGTCATACTCGACACGCATCGATTTAGGATTAGAGGTTAAGGCCTTAGAGAAGCCAAGTATAGATGTTCTTCCAGTGGTGGTGAGAGCCGAATTGGAGCAGGGCCTGGATTATGAGTGAGAGATCTCGAGATTCCGCTCATGTGGAACCGGGATCGCTGTCACAGCATTTACGATCAAATGCGCTCATGTGCAATTTTAACATCGCATCGAGATCTGTGGGTGCACGAGATTTTGGCCATTCACCACTCTTGGTGAGTGTGGTCGAGTTTGTCTTGTGACTACGTCCAAAGAAGACTCCACAAGCTTGAATTAGAAATGTAAATGTGCCCGAAGTGTGTCGGCGCGTTATAGTCAGCCCGAGATGAAAACACACCTGGACAGTTATCAGCGCACTTAAAGCTGGTTTGATGTGAGTCGTGACTCGAGGTCTGATAATCTCTGAAATCAGACGGGTGTCATTGAAAGCCAGCAAGGGCCTCAGATAGCGGATGCTGCATGGTAATGGATCGGGAAATGACAAATTCACTGATCACGTTGATCAGGACCTCGAGAGGCTAGCGCTTACACACCAAGCAAAGGTCAGGTAGGTTACGTCAGACTGACATATACGTAGGCTAGGAGGATGCGCCGTGGAGCATGTGTCCTGGTCATAAGGGCAGAGGAGCACCGCTCTTAGTGGAATTCGCTACAACAACGCTTACAGCGAGTATACGTATGGTAACTGCATGAGGCATCAGATTTTTTCGAGGCCATGTAGATCACCGTTGTCGGACTGAGAGGTGGAGAGAGCTCCATAATTGCTCCCGATCCGATTAGAGACACCTCCGAGAAGGTGAGCTTGATACGATAGCTGCCTTTCTCCCCACTTCCGCCGTGAGCCGACGTAAGAGCTTATGCAGGTACGACGTCGACCGAAGTTCGAGTACCGATCACGTCTTCGAAGGTGAATCCAAGCAGAGGAAATACTCGGGCAGTCATGGCTATCGCGAGGCTTATCGGGTCTTCGAGATACTCGAGAGGATAGGCATCAGGCGTATTCTGTTAGCATTACTCGCCCAGCGACGTCAGCGTCCGATGTATTTCACGCTCCATGCTCCCGGAGTATACCCGTGATCCACCAGCGAGGTGGATCGGGATGATCGAGGTCGATTAATCGACGGGACCTTCGAGGAGGGACCAGTGCATTGTTCAGAGTCGTGATCAGTTTTGCCACACAAGACCGTGAGGCTGAGAGGCCATACACCGTGATGGAGTGAGGCTCAACGTGAGCGAGAACACGATGCTGGCTACCCATCCTTCCTTGCTTAGGATGAAGGTAATGCGGGTTTAGTCGCTTAGCATTTAAACGACTAGCTATACGCACGGTACAAAGGCACGCTGTACATACATGCGAAAGTGATTATGATCGCTCGAATTTCTACCTAAATTCCTTTTAAGGAGGGGAGACAAGACCAGAAATTTAATTTCGAATAAGGGCAAAATCGTGAATTTTGATTATTAAATTGTAATTACGCGAAAACCAATTAATTTAGATCTCTATGATCTAAACTGATCACCGCTGGAATTGTCTCACGAAATTCCATTAGCACGTAAAATCTCATAATTTTCGAGATGTTTCAATCGACACGCTTTTCGAGGCATCGTGTTTCTAAAAGTTTTTCGAATTCCGCTGGCGACGAAAAGCCATATATAACATGTACTCATGTACCATGAGTGGTATGAGAGAGAAATGATGAAAATAGACTACCGAGTTAGGTGCGACATCAAACTGAAAGAGGGTTAAATGGGTATTATAGAATTTGATTTTTAAGTCACAAAAGACAAATATAAATAAATAGCCCTTCCCACCTTGGGCTTTCAAAAGAAAAATGAGAGATTTAGATGGAGATGCGTTGACCTCTTCAAGGTGAGAGGATTTTGAGAGAGAGGGTTTCTCAGAAATACACGCGACGGACCGTTTGATTTCGACGAGCAGAAGGGAAAACTGCCTCACGTGAGCAGCTACGCTGGACCCCTGCTCATGAAGCTTTGATAACCCAAGAGGTGTGGATTTTCCTACTCTGCGTTTATTCCCATTTTAAGGGTTTTTCGATGTTTCTGTTAGTTTGAGGCCGTATGTTGTTGACGGCCCCAAAACAATGGACCGAATTGTTGGAAACTTCTTGAATTTTCGAGAATTTTGTCTGGGCCGTGACTCCAGAATCAGCGGGCTGTTTGTGCGGAAAATTTTCATTTAAACAAGGCTTGATATGGAAAATGCCGAATAATATTGACTGTCCAAACATGGAATCGACTATGAAATTTTCTGGAGCATTTTGGGATAATCCGTGAAGCCTTAAACTGATGTGGGCTGTTAGGTTGGAAGAAATTATGCTTGGGTGTTTATAAGATAGGAAATGGGTAAGAAATTCGGTTCCAAAAAGTGAAACCGAGATTGGACAAGTGGGCTGCCCGTGGACAGCCCACTGTTGGGTTTCGGGACTGTTAAAAACAGTCCCGGTTTGTGTGAAATGGCCATAAAGGCCCATGTATTTTGGCATTGAAATTGTGTGGATTGAATGGTCGTGTAAATAAATTTGGAGTCAATTTGTATCAAAGAATTATTAGGTTAATGCCGAGGTGTTAACACAATGACACAATATAGAATTAAATTGTGTTGTGTCATCAAGATGATTATGATTTGCCTGAAGTGAGCTAGATCGGGTGATGATTGAAGGTGGAATTACATGTAATTGTAGTTGATTGGAAAATATGTATATTGACATATTGTGTAAATAATTTTGAAATGGTATATCAGATCATTATATGACTTGGTAACCTAGAATTGTGCATGAGCGCATGACAAGGTATTTTTATAAAAACGGGATATGGTTGCGAAAGGAGTTTCATACAGATGATACCCAAGAATTGGGCTGAGATAGCCAACAGATCATTTCCTTGGATGGCATCACACTGCTTTCTTAAAGCTCACCAACCAATCTTCACCTCGAGGGTAGTCCCATATTTCAATCGAATATTTCTAGTAGTATATTCTTCAAGAACAAAAGTTTTGTTTTGAAATGATTACTTGGCATGGCTTAGGCAAGTGAGTGAGTCGGTGAGGACTCGTGATACGGGTAATCATGTAAACATTCAAGTGGACTGCGATTTACTTGAGCCATTACTTGGAGCACAAATCGCACTTAGGTGGGGCGTAGTAGCCCACTTAGTGGCGATTCTCCCACCGAGCTCTAGCCTCACCCCGTGGGACCCCTTATTTCGTGCACAAGGAGCGCCGGTAAGACGATCCATTTTGAAGAAAGCCAAGCCATGGGTTGATGTATACATGTATTAGAAGTCTCTCTAATTTTAATGTATGTATTGTTTAAGGATAAATATTGTAAATCCTCAGAATCTACGGGATATATAGTTGATCAGAAGGGTGTTTACACTGGTGCATTGTTTATAGGCACAAAATGACATCTACATATTGATATATATCGTGATATACTAATTTTCATTCTTACAAGTGATATTTGCAGATCAGACTGGGGTGAGCTCCCGCATACAAAGGAGACTCCCGCCTCTATTTTTTCTAGGTGCCTCGAGCCGCAACCCGACATCCACTTGTATTCCAAGGTCGACGGCAGTCAACCCGAAATTTCGGTTTGGGGCGCCACACCCACTAATTAGAGTGTCGTGCTTTTGATCTTTGCAGATCGCCCATTAAGAATCACCAATCACTCATTTCAAATTATAATTTTATCTATTGCTTTATTTTTCCTTATTATTCTATTTCAAATCATTGTTTAGACATTGCACACATCGGGGTATTAGAGCCTAGTTGTAGACAAGATGGTAACTCGTGGTTGTAAGAGTTTTATCAAAAAAGATGATAAGAGCTCAAGACAAGTGGAGAACAACAACTTACGAAGGTAGAAAAAGATTTGCTAAAATTTATAGAGAATGGTCACCAGCCATGAACTTGTCTCAAAGGGATGATCCATAAGGATAATGATTATGTTTGAAGATAGTTAGAGATTGTCGCACAATGAAGTCAAACATCACTTCATTAGAGGCAACATAACAACATACTATCATGGTTGAGAAAATTTGATTGAAGATATATACGCAACAAAGGTTTTAACAAAGGTTTTATTAGTTGCCTGGTTTGTTGCTACACAACTAGTTATAGAACAAATCTTTTACATCTCTTACTAATTATGCAATATAATAAAACAGAGAAGTAACATAACAAACCGGGCTCTACTTCATAAGGAGTTTTGGGGTGTGTTTGGAAGAAAACAATGATTGGTTTTTTTCTCGTGTTTTTCGGGGTATCCAAACACATTAGAGATGCTCAGACTTCAAATCTATTCATCAATCAATACAAAGTTATCTCAGACACACTTCAGGCTAACAACTCAAGCTTACGCTACCAAAATAAGGGTCCTCACTCACTACAAATATGTATATATATAGAAATCTCAAAGAAAGGCCCAAACAATTAGAAAAAAAAAGCTTAAAATTAGCAACCATAGTGAATAAGTATTAAGGAACAAGAAAGTTGGTACTATAATATAGAGAATTGATTAGTATATAGTAGGGACAAACAAATAAAATATCTTATGTTGCACCGATCAAATGCTTTACAAATATAAATTTTAAGCATGAACTGAAACATTTTATTATGACATTGTAATAGAATCCATGATGCCTACTAAAAAATTTATGAGAGTTGAAAGAAGACTAATAATCACATTTTTTTAAAGAGTTTTGAAACTCTTAAATTGCAGTTTCTTCTAATACTTTTAGTAACAATTTTTATGGGCAATTATTACCCTAACTACCATGGAAACTTGTTTTTATAGGTGATCTGTAGCTGCACCCAAAACCGGCTATAGGTTCACCCAGGATGTTAATAAAATGCTTTGATTTGCTAGGAATCCCCTTTCACTAATATGTTCCTTTAGTGCCTTCTTGTCAAGGAACAAATCAAATTAGGCACTTAAAAGAAAATAGGCACTGCAGTCAATCAGAACAGATGAGTTATTAAATGATACATTTAGATCAAATGGATTGAAGGAAAATCCAATTCTTTCATAAATGCTTCTTGTTAATTAGCCATTGTTGAACAAATGCAGTCTACAGTATCAAATAAATAAATAAAGAACCAAATATGGTTATCTAGATATGCAGCTGCTCTGCAACCATCAAACAATCATAACTGACTTGCTTCATGCACTCCAGCTCTGCTGCAACTGCCTGAACTGGGCTTCAAATAATTTTAACTATATCTGAGTTCTGGCTGTTTCACTAATATTTATGCAAAACCAGTAGGATTAGCATTGGCAACCCAATCTCCAATGGACAACTGAATACAGACATGCATAACAGGTTTAAATGCGCTTCATTTGGGAAGCCATTTTAGATTTTGCTTCAATGGGAAAATATGATTGAGTTGATTGTGCTTGATAAATATGTTCCAACTGCGCATTGTGCAGAAACTTTAGGAGATAAAGTGCAAGTATGACACTAGCATGAATGACAACATCATCACAAATGCTGAATAGCTGTAAGATTGGAAAAGAAAACTACAGTAGGTGTAAATCTGTAGAAGGCAACTAAGATAAGGTGATACTATGGATAAATGTAGTACTTTTAGTAATTAATAGTACTACCATATTATTGGTGTTTCACTACTACCACAGAGCTGCAGAGCCCCAAACCATGGGGAAAAATTGATATTATTATCAGACATCTGAAATTATAAATAAGGTTTATTACTGCCAAAATGAATAACATGGAAAATGGAGAGAACCCTAAACAGAAGAGTACATCCTACATATACAAGAAACATATGAAAAAGAAAAACAACCCATGCAAACCATCACAAAGATGATCTATAATGAGGCAAAAGCTAATCAAAAGTGACTAGAGATATCATACTCAAATAAGTCTAGGAGCAATATTAATCGGACACATGCAATATTAACGCAATGGTATTTATTATTAGCATTAACAAATAGATATGGAAGTCTTGTATGCTTAGCTGCTAAAATAATATGTTGAATTACTGGCGACCCCAAAGTCTCTCAAAGCCCGATTTGAGTTGTTGAGATCCTCTAGATAAATCTCTTGATAAGCCAGCCTAATTTGCTTCCTTCTGACCGCATTTCTATGTCCTAGTATCCATTATGGCCTTCCCATCCCTTCAAAATGTTGCCCAAATGAATTAATTCGCTTGGATTATAAAATAATTATATTACATAGAAGCATGCATGATGTGTATTTGTTTGTTTATGGTTTGGCGCTTTGAAAACTAGTTTTTGTTCAAATAAACAAGGATAACACAGAGAATATAGAAAACACTAAATTTAGATAACAAAAAAAGTTTTGAGATAACACAAAAATAGTGTCCTCTGTGTTTTCAAAAATAGGAACCAAATGGACACATATAATTTGCTTTGGGTTCCATACATAGTCCTCATGGAGCCTATTATTCTTAAGGATTATTTTTTTATTTTTATTTTACAGCAAATGTGGAACCAAAATACCTAATCCCAAATCCACCTACTACACATAGCAATACATAAGAAAATGAAGAAAGCACAACATTCCCATTTTTTATGCCGCCTCAGTTATAGTTTCTATGATATACATATTTTGTTATGGGATCTACCATAAGACCCTTCTCCATTCACTTCCTAAACTCATGCTTTACGCATAATCATATGGTTAAATCATTTGAACCTGGGATTTTATCCTACAACTTTAAGCTCCATAGTAGCAGTTTTGAAATTCTCTGGTGGATGTTATAATCAATGTTCCAAATGGGATTGTTTATGAACAGGAGCACTAATAGTAGCACTTACTATTTAATCGATTTTATGGCATGTTTAGTTACAATTTTTGAAAAAAGTTTTGCTCTAAAAATACAAAAACAAGAAACATATAACACTTTCTATTCTCAGCTTTTTTTTTTGTCTTCGAAACACAAACAAATACTCTAAATCTCGTAGAACGAATAGTTTTTAGAGAATACCAAATGTTGTTCTCGTTGTTTTTAAAACTGCTCTGAAATACCAAAATGATGTTCTTTGTGTTGAAGAACAAAATAAATTAGGAGCCAAACATGTTCTTGTTTTTCGTTTCTGTGAACAAGAAACAGAGTTTCAAAATCAGAACCAACATGCCTATATATCTCAAGTACCACCGATGTGGTCACTGCTTTACACTAGAACACCTGAAATTAAGTCATTCAAAATAATCAAAAACTGGGATAAAAATAGGATCCCAAACCTAAAGAATCCGTGATTTTTGTTTTTATTTTCAAGACATCTTCATTCATAGCCTCGTTTGGCAAATTTCACGCCTGCTCAAATTCCTTCTCGATGGCAAGGCTATGCCTTAAACGCTCAATTTAGTCACTAAGCTAAGTAATCGTCAATTCTTTCTCGTTCCTGTTCATGCCTACCGGTTATTCTATTACTTGTGAGTTCATTTCTTTTCCCCTCCCCATATTTTGTTCTAATTATTTATGTTTAAATAGAAGAAAGCCTAATGCCTTTGTGTTGTAGACTTGTAGTTAATAGATTCTACCAAATGGTTACTAATGGGTTTTTTTTCTTTTACTTTTAAGAACTCTAATCCCAATCCATTTTTTGAGGAAACTAAGCTGACAAAGACTTTTACCATCTGTGATGAAGGCATTACAAAAATATCTGCACACACACACCTTTTGAATAGCATATTTGTGATATTTGATATTCTTGGTGCTGAAATGATGTCTTATTTCCACTTTCACTTAGGAGTTAGACTATAAAGCAGCAAATAATATAATTAAATATCAAATTCTGCAATGGTTCAAATAGATTTGTTGTAGCTGAAATATTCACATTCAGAATCAAATCCAATATTCCAAAATCCTTCAGGAGTCATTGGAGGGACATACCTGACATACCTATAGCGATGCCTAGAAACTCCCTCGTGATGCTCAAAGCGAAGATTCCGCTTATTGCCATCAATGTCCCCTTCTACGACACTGGAAGAATAGCATTATAGAATTTTCAGTTAATATCATTAGGCAGATTGTGTTTTCAAAGGTCTGATAGAGAGCTGTATGCCATTGGATTCTGACCCAGTTGAACGCGAGGCTATCTTAGCTATTTAGCTAAATAAAGAATTACAGACCTGATTATTGAGTAATTCTTAAAACTGCATTCACGAAATCTGCAGAAGAGCTCTTGATAGTGAATCGCACTTATCAGTTTCTATACAACCCTAAAATCGCCTTGAAGAAGCCCTGAGACAAAACCAAAACTCAATCAACCAATCAATCTGGAAAACCATCAAGAAAAAAAGTCAAAAGCATATGCAAAAAAGAGAAATTGAAGCCCTAAGTCAAAGAAACGGAGGAATGGAAACCCTAACGCAAGAGACAAAAGAAGAGAGGTAGAGAGAGAAGAGTTGATTCTCTCTCTATCAGAGGGTGTTTGGAGAATATATAAAGGGGGAGAAGAAAGAAAGAGAGGTAAAGAGAGACGTTCTTCCTATTTTTGAAGGAATTGAATCAATGGAAATGAAAAAGTTGCAAAATCGGAGTTACCGCTGAGGCGGTGGATCCAAGCTCAGTGGAGATGCTTTGCTCATCGTGAACCTCATATCGATCTCGATCCATAGTGTTGAAAACCAAGAGGGGAAGAGAGCAGGAGATGCCTAATCCACAATGCAGGTTAATGGCTCTCTGTTTAAAAATAATTTTTTAAGACTATATATTTTCTTTTGAATGATAAAATATTAGTTTTTCTATTATAAAAATATAAGATAGATGTTTAAAGAAAAATAATAAAGTTATTAAATAATTATTTTTAATTAAATAAAATAATACTAGTATGAAAATTAATTTAAAATAAAATAAAAAATATAACTAAAATAATTTTTTCTCTATAATCTTTTAAGAACATGAGAATAAACTATAAGTATTCCATATAAATTTTATTTTATAAAATATAAAATTTATAAAATTGTTATTTATTTTTATTTTTAATTTGTAATAGTCTATCCATTTTAGTCCATTTTAGTCCGTTTTTTAACTTCAGAACACGATGTGATCGAAATGGCTTAACTAAGTTTCTGATCCGAATAAAAAGCAAGATAATCCAAAAGTGTGATATAATCGAATCTCGACACTCATTTGTACCATATCCCTAATAGGCTCATCCATTCTGGACGGACTGTTTCAGCTTCCCTACGATAACACTGATGCTTAACAAACATGTCGTTTCCTCATTATTACTATTATTTAAACCCTCTTTTTCTTGTAGCCCATTTTCCCAACTCCAACCCAAATTCAATAACTTATACTTTTCTTGCAATGCGCATACAAAATTAAGTGAAAATTTAGGAACCATTTGAATATATATATATATATATATATTCAAAACCAAACACATCATAAAATATTTGAACGAATTTGAATATTAACACAATAAAATGTTTTAATTTAAAAAAAAATAAATTAAAAATAACAAAGGCTACAATAGATTAGGTTTTTTTATAAAATCAAAACATAATTCTTTTATATACTATTTATTCATAGAATTTTTTTTAGAGTAGTACCCAAACTTATAATAAGGAATTAATCTAAATATTTGAAAAAGATTAAATATTAGTACTTATAGACTTATAGACTTATGCAACTAAAAATAAGGTAATGTCTATATTTCCAAAATGTAGATTTGAAATATTTGCCATATTTTTCAAATAATATCTTATTAATATATCTATAATTACTAAATCAAATTTATATATTTAAAACAAACTCCAATAAGCTGAACCAAGTGCGAGGATCTGACCTTATCTTGTGAATTCCTCCCCGGCCTCCATAACCCACTCTCGAATCTCATGCTCCCTACCACCAACACCCATTTTTCATCATAATCATTCATTTTCCCACTATTTCCTTGCATTTTCCAAATATTTTCTCCATTTTTACTCCCATTCGTTACCTTTTAATAATACATATTATCCACGCCCACAAGCAGAGAGATTGAATAGTTTGCCCGTGTTTCGTGGATTTGGGGGTTTTCTCCTGCAAAAATACGCGCTTTTTCCTTTTTACTGAATAATGCGCTTTTAAATTGTAATTTGATGTTTATGCTTGGTTGGTGAGAAAATGCAGGAAAATAAGAGATTTTAAAATTTTGAATGTTGGATTCTTCTTTCTTTGGGACTAGGGAAAACCTAAAACCTTACCCAACTAGACACAATGCAATTGCTTGAAAAAGTTTAGCACAGCTTAAAGCATGAGATTGATTTTTTTTTTTTTTATTCTTCTTCCTTCTTTTTTTTTTTTATTTTCTTTTCCACGGTTTTTCTTGGCTGCCAAACTGCAAATGTAGGTGCCATTGTGACGCCCCAAAACCCGGGGGTCCGTTGACAACCTGTCAACCTGCGGAATACTCGTGGAAGGCCTGCTAATCGCACACCATTCACGAACGGCAGTAGCTCGGCATGCGAGCTCTACCCAAGGTACATAACCTGTCCCAACGACCACACAGGTCCACACATGGATAAAATGAGTAAAAATGACCACTTGGGCCCCTGCATCAATACTCATAACAATCATATCCCAACTATATACAATAGTTTCAAGAGTTAAGAATTTACTCTTATACAAACATATATTAAAATTGTGGAATTCTAATACATGTCATACATAATAAAACCAAAGCTACAACCCTACTTCTTCTAAAACAATTCTAAGATGAGCCGTCTCGAATGCCCCCGATCCCGAAATAATATTCCCCGACAGTGAGCTATCGCCCAAAGAGTGGAATCACCCTAAATGGGCATCCCACCTAAGTGCATATGCAATGATCCAATTTAAACACACACTAAGTAAATGCGTGATCCTACTTGAATGCTCCATGACTCAACCCATGTCCCAGTCCTCGATCGATTCCTCAATAACTTGCCTGGCGCATGTATGAGTAAAATCACAATTTTCAAAGCAAAACTTGTTTTTTCGAAAATACACTACCGAAATATCGGTAAAAATATGGGACAACCCTCCGAGGCGAATGTGGGCCTGGAGAACCCAAGATTAATACATGGCTCCTCCCACATGCAATGCAGACCATTCCCAACACCATTCTACTGGGAAATCATCCATTGAAATTCTTCGCAATCCATGTTCATTTTCTTCCAATTTTCACTGCCATGCGACACACACCTAATTTCTTGTGTTACCTCGATGCATATGCACGTAATGACGCCAATTCCAATAATTTATATAACACATGCCAATACATAATCATGCATATATTGACACAAATTAAATCACAACAACATGTTATATTCATTTTCAATCCATTACACCAAAAAGTAGCCCAAGTGGGCTAATTAACAACCACGAGCAATTCAATTTGAATTACTCAACCAAACACATTTTTCTCACAAAATATTTCGTGAACACTATTTATGTGAACAGTGAAACCCTCGGGTTACTGTTCACGGCCAATCACCCAATCACCAGTTCCACTTTGTGAACCCGAAATCCAGTGGCCATTCCGACCTCAAACACACCAAACTTGATTTAATGCATAAATCATACCACTAACAGCCCAAACAGTCCGTGGACTGTCACGGACTGCCCAAATGGATTCCAGAAATTTCCACACTTCGGTTCCAAGATTTGGGATCGATCAAACGGTCACTCACGGCCTCAATCATCAACAAAACACTTAAACAAAGTGTAACTCAAGTAGGATAAAACCCCTACCTCACGGAGTTTGTTGAAACTTCGAGAAACCGGTGTCCACGCGAAGCCCTCGCTGCGTAGAACCACTTTCCTTCTTGCTTCGAAGAATTCCGACGGTCCGATCGCCCGGGATCTTTAGAGAAGTCACTCACTCTCTCACTAAAATCACCATTTTCATGCCCACTGCATCTCCAGCCCCTTTCTCACATTTTTGGCCTTTTGAATAAAGGGAGAAGATGATTACTATTCATCTTTTGTCTTATTTCACTTAACTTTAAAAAATGTCAATCATGTCCCTAAGCTTGGATTTTTGACATTTGACACTATCTCGGCCGTCCATTTCCATTATCTCTCTACTCATGCAACATGTGTAACATGAGTATATGTTATAGGTGACTTTTTTCACATCACATGTCATTTTACTACACTCCCGATACTGATGCCTCAAACGTGATAACCAAACCTGGCTCCTGAATTCGACAAAATTCGACGCAGAAATTTCCAGATTTCATGAGACGATTCCAACGGTGAAATCCGTTTCATAATCCGAGATCTAGAAAATAAATTTCGGATTTTTACCGAAATTATGATTTTGCCATTTTTCAAAAAATTTGAATTTTCTCGGGTCTTACATTCTCCCCTCCTTAAAAGGAATTTCGGGTCTAAATTATAATAATCACAAACTCACTACATGCATATGCAACGTGCACTATACCATGCATGTAAACTCGTCATTTAAATATTAAACGACTAAAACCACGTACCTTCATCCCTAAATAAGAAGGGATAGGTGGCCTGCATCGTGTCCTCGCGCCTCCCACGCTCGACCTCCACTCCATAGTCGCCATGACTCACTAGCCTCACCTGGGCCTCAAGGGGCCGCAAAACCCGATCACGCTTATCCAAATGCACATCGTCCTTCCTAAGGTCCCATCGTCAACCTCAACTGGCCCCTAATCCACCACATGAGTCGGATTCGAGTATACTTAGAGTACGCAGACGTGAAATACCTCAGTGGACACCGACATGCCGGGCTAAGAAGCCAACCCGGCACGCAATAATGCCTACCCTCTCGAGTATCTCGAAAGGTCTAATAAACCTCGATACTTTCGCTTCGCGCTCGCGAACCTCGACCACTCCTCTCTTGTGCATCACCTTTAAGAAGACATCCCAACTCCTCGAACTCTGGGCGGTCGACGCTTTATATCCTGCATAACTCTGCGCATTCGAAATGAGAAGACGCGGTCGCATCAAGTTCACCTTCCTGAGGTGTCTGACCGATCAGACCAAATGATGGAGTTCTCCCACCTCTGGGCCCAACATAACTAAGTGATCCGTACGGCCTCCCATACAATGTGCCTCATATGATGCCATCCGTATACTCGCCTGATAACTATTATTGTAGGCAAATTCCACTAAGGGAAAGTTCTCTCCCAAACACCCTTATGATCCAGGATTTATGCTCGCAGAACATGTCCTCTAACACCTCAGATAGTCCTCCTCGACCGACCATCCTGGTCCCGGTGGAAAGTCAGACCATGGTCACCACAGGCCCATAAATTGAAACTCTTCCAAAGTCAAACCCTGTCCCCATCCGATACCAGTGATACCGGTAATTCATGTGTTCTAACTATCTCTCAATGTACAAATGGCGCACCCTCTCCAATGCAGAAGGTCATCCGCACCCACAGAACCGGGTCCCGACTTCGTGAGCCTATCCACTATCACCCACACCGCGTCATGCCTCAGCGGCGTCCGTGGAAAGTGGGTCACAAAATCCATCGTGAGGTGCTCCCACTTCCACTCACCACTTCCAATGGCTAAAGTAGTCCCCGTCGGGGCTTCCGGTGCTCAAATTTAACCCGTCGACACGTGAGACATCGTTTAACAAAGTCCCCTACGTTGCCTCTTCATCCCGCTCCAAGAGTACCGACGACGCAAGATCCCGTACATCTTCGTACACTGATGCACAAAGAAATCGAGCAAGCAAAACCCCCCGAGAATCTCATCTCTCAAATCACTAATCGGGGAACCACTACCCGCCCCCCTATATCAAGACTACCATCCAGGTGGATTCGGGCCCGCACCGCCACCTATACCTAATCAGACTGGCCCCCGATGGACACTATCTTCCGCCCCGCCCCGGGACTCCGATCACTCGCTTAATGTGAGACGGTACACGCACCTCGAGCCTCCGTCAGGTCAGAAACAACCGGTCCCACGCCCGAGCATCCGCTACTCCCTGAAGCCATAGCTAATGCTCCTCGACTTCCGACCGAGCGCACGCCACTACATTGCCTTAACAGTGGTAATGCAAAAGTGAAGTCATAACTCTGTGAACCCCATCCATCTACGTTGCCTCATATCAGGTCCCACACGTGAAAAATATACTCGTGACTATGGTCCGGAAAGACACCTCGAACTCCTCGCCATATAAGTAGTGGCGCCAAATCTTCAAGGTGAAGACTACGGCCGCCAACTCCTAGTCGTGTGTGTGACACCCCATTTCCCGGGGGTCCGTTGACTACCTGTCAACCTGTGGAAAACTGAAGGAATGCTCTGCAACCCGACCCGACTCATTTAAAATCAGAGTCTCCCTTGTACTGGGAGCCTCCTACCCATAGTACCTAACCTCGTCCTAATCAACATCATAAGACATAATACGTAAATGTGACGCCCTAAACCCGGGGGTCCGTTGACTACCGTCAACTCCACGGAATATTAAGTGGAGGCTCAAGTTACCCGACGCCACTCAAAACTCCAGTCTCCTCAGACGGAGCTCTACCTGGAATACAACGCCCGTATTTAAACCCGTCTCCAAAATGTTCAATATATCACAACATGAGTAAAACGACCACTGGGGCCCACAGAACAATACTCATCATGATACAACAACTATATCCAATGGGGCCTCAAAAGAAGACAACTTTCCTGTAGGTTAACACAGAAAAAAACCAGAGAATCTATAACAACATGCAAACACAATCAACCCAAACAAAGAACCCGTTTCCTTTAAACATCGGGCCTCTAGGCGAAGCCGTCCCTGCACGCTCCCCTGCATCCTCGTGAAAATTGAAGATCCTCGACAGGTGAGTCAATGCCAGAAAGGAACTCATCCTAAGTGGGCTACTCTCCACCTAAGTGCAATGCTCCAAAATAAACACCACATCCCAAAGTAAATGCATGATCCTATCCTGAATGTTCCAATTGATCATCCGCCCCCGAGACCACGACTCCCTCACACCTCGCCTAAGCCTCGTATGAGAATCTTTATATTCCATTTGTTTGTTCAGGACAACCTTCCATGTGTGTATATATCAATCAAGGCCTCCGACGATCGATATTATTCTGTGGACTACCTCCGATGTATATCAATCGTAGCCGCCTCCACGATTGATATTTTTAATGGACAATTCTCCGATCATTTTTATTTTAGTTTTAGACAACCCTCCGAAACTATTCACTCTAGACTCACCTCATGCACTCACTCCTATCATCCTAGGGTGCTCCCAGTGCATATGGAATGCATGATGCCAATTCCATTACAGTTTATGTTACATGTAAATATATAAACATGCATATATTCACAAAAAAATTCAATCACACAATCATGTTATGTAATTACGCATTTCATCACATCAAAATTAGCTCACGTGGGCTAATGATCAAACACGAGCAATTCTACTTGAATTACTCGACCAAATATTAATTCACAAAAATTATTTTAGAACACTATTCCCTGAATAGTGAAACCCTAAGCATTATTCCTAAAATCACCAATCGTCGGTTCACTTTGTAAACCCGAATTTCACGGCTATTTCCGGCCTCATACAAACCAATACATGGATCAACACATAAATGCACAATTTATCCACCCAATCCAGCCACTGACAAATACGGCCGCTTCCATTTTTATTTCAAAATTATATCAATCTCTGGGCCTCAAGTTTGGACCGATCAAACTACTGCTCAAGGCCCTGCCAACCGAAACATTGAAAACACTTAAATAAAGTGTAAACCCAAGTAGGAGAAACCCTACCCCTGGGAGTTCTTGAGGAAACTCCTAAATCCTGGGTGACTCCACGGCCCTCTCCGCGCAGCAGCTTTCCTTCTTGTCTCAAGATCTAGCTTACTCATTTGACTACAAGGATATTTTAGAGAGAAGTTTCTCTCTCTCTAAAGAAAATCCATTTTCGGCTACTGACCATTTTCGAATTAATTCACGTTGTCTTTTGAATGGGAGAGACAAATACTCATTAATTATTTCGCATTTTCCTCATTTTAATCAAATTTCAAATGATATCACGCCCTTCTTTTCCCAAGTTTTGACATCTTAGTGACTATCTCTACCAGCCCATTTTCATCATTTCTCTACTCATACTCACTTATGGCATGAGTTTTAGTTATATGTGACTTTCGCTTTGATCGAAAATCGCTTTTACTCAAGACCCGAACTCGCGATGCTCTTGTGTAAACGTGTACCATCATTCCCTAATTCGACGAAATTTTACGGCTAGCTTAGATTTCGTAAGGAGACGATTCCTCGGGTGAAATTGCTTTCGCCATCTCGGAGTCTAGAGAATAATTTGATTTTTAACCGAAATTAAGAATTTTATAACCGAAATTACGATTTTGTCATTTTTTCCAAAATCGAATTTCAGTCTTACATTCTCCTCTAAAAGGAATTTCGCCCAAATTCGACAATCATAATCACTCACACGCATATGCAACGTGCACTCTATCATGCATGTAAACAAATCATTTAAATCTTAAACGACTAAACTACGACTTCATCCCTAAACAAGAAGGTGATAGATGGTCCGTGATCGTGTCCTCGCTCCCACATCACTTCCACTCCATAAGGCCGCCATAAAGACTCTCACTAAATTTCCTCACGACCATACGCAAAACCCGATCACGACTATCCAAAACGCACACTAAATTCCTCCCTCAAAGGTCCCACTGTCAACCCCAATCCGCCCTCAATCCAATTACATGAGTCGATCCGGGCGGCGAATTTCCTGAGCACTGAGACGTGAAATACCCATGACACCGACATGTCGAGCGTAACGCCAACCGGCACGCCATAACGCCCCATCCCCGAGTATCTCAAAAGGCCCAATGAATCTCGGCGATAGCTTGCCGCGCTTGCCGAACCTGACCACTCCTCTCTTAGGCATCACCTTCAAGAAAACGTGATCACCAACCTCAAACTTGGGGGTCGACACACAAATGTCCCCGCCACAACAAGACTCCATCTGGTCATCTTTATGCTCTCAGATCAATCAAAGAACACATTTAGTGTCCCCTCCCACCCATCCAACATAATAAAAGACCTGATTGTTTCCCCACTACCAAAGCGGCCCCCATACTTCCAGCCTATCTCGCATACTCAAATGATAAACTGTTAAATACAAAGAACTAACATGTCTCCAATCACTTCAAGAGAATCCACTGAGATTCACTCCACAACTAACATCCATGAACCTCCCGCTGAACTGATCCCCTGAGAGTAAATATGCAGAAAATCACCATTTGATAGAAAGTCAAATGGTCAGAGGTTCCATAAATTTGAAACTCTTCCAAAAGTGCGCCGTAAACCTCGGGTCCCTATTCGACACTATGGATACCGGTACCCATGTAAATCTGACTATCTCTCAATGTACAACCGCGGCACTTCCAAGGCGGCGGTCATCCGCATAAATTTAGAAATGCGTGAAATATCCTCGCGGAGCTTCTGGCCCACTATCACCTATACCGTTACGCTCACGCGTCCGCGGGCAAGTGGCTTCACAAAGTCCATCGACGCGCTCCCACTTCACCAACCCACCCCAACGGCCAAGTAGCCCCGCTGGGCTTCGTGCTCGGGCTCTAACCTCGTTGACACGTGAGAGCATCGCCGAACAAAGTCCCCTACGTGTCTCTTCATCCCACTCCAATGCGATCGGCGACGAAGATCCCGATACATCTTGCGTTCACCCGATGCACGGCAACCGAGAGCAATGAAACCCCCGGCACCTCCCTCTCAAACCTGGCCAACCTGGGGAATCACTACTCGCCCCTCTATATCGAAGACTACCATTCGCGTGAATGGTCCAAATTTCACACGGTGACTGACCGTGACTCTGGCCCTCGACGGACACTCATCTGCAGATCCCGCCACCGGACTCAACCTACTCCGCTCACCGCAGACTCGCACCCACTAAACTCCCCAAGGCATCCCGAGTCCGCTTCGCTGTACCGTAGCCCAAACTGTCCCACAGTCTCGAGCATCCGCCACTCCCGCAGCTATATCAGCTAACGCCTCGTGACTTCCACCATCAGCCAATTACATTTGCCTTGATCTGGATGGTAACGCAAAGTGAAGCTCAATCCTCTGTGAATCTCCATCCATCCAAGGTCTCATATCGAGGTCCCGTCATGAAAATATACTTCAGACTTTTACGGTCTGAGTACACCTCTCGAACTCCTCGTCGCATAAGTAAGGCTTCAAATCTTCAAGGCGAAGACTACTACCAACTCCATGTCGCGTGTGGGGTAATTTCGCCCAAGATCCCCAACCACCCAAACATTTGGGCTACTACCCTCCCGAACTACATCAAACACATCCCAATCCTACTCGAGGCATCACAATACACCGTGGTACCCCGGGTCCCATGTCCGAACTATCAAGATGGGAGCCTGGCGAAGTCTCCTTCAACTCCCGAATGCCTCCTCGCACGGGTCATCCCACCAAACTTGACTTCCTTCCGAACCAACTCAGTCATAGGTGCCGCGATTCCGAGAAATCCTCACGAATCTCCCGTAATACCCAACCAATCCCAAGAAACTATGATCTCAAGACCGACTCACTCCTAACTCATCACCGCCGACCTCCCAGCCGACCGACACTCCGATGTCGACACCACGTGTCCCAAAATCTCACCTCGCAAGCCGTAACTCGCACTCACTAATCCTAGCGCATACAGTCACTGGGCTCTCAACAACCTGTGAAACGATCCCTGCGATACTCATGCCTCCCAATTTAACTCGGGAGTATCAAGATGTCATATCCACTAAGACTACGACAAACCGATCTAAATAGGGTTGGAATATCCTATGCATGAGATCCATGAATGGATGCGGGCGTATTCGTCAATCCGAAGGGCATCACCGTAAACTCAAAGTGCCCATAACGCTCTCAACGTTGTCTGGGTGGATATCTGTATCCCTAACCTCACCCGATGGTAACCAATATGCAGCACTGGTCTGAGTAGACTCGCGCCTCCTCCCAACCGATCAAACAAATCGTCAATCCCCAGAACTTAATCATTCTCGATCGTGAACTCCCTGTTCAACCTGGTCTCGAGTCACGTACAAACAAGGGTCTTGTCCTTCTTCTTTGCAAATGTAACCGGAGCGCCCATGGTGAAGTGCCTTATCTATGAACCCCTTGTCCAAAGAGCCCCGTAGCCGGACTCGAGTTCCCGTAACTCAACCGTGCCATCCTAGCGCAGTCATAGAGATGGCATACCAGGTGTAACTCGATATCAAGTCTACTACCCTCTGCGGAGGCAAATTCAGAAGCCTTATCCGAAAACGCCCACATACTTTGGCCACTACTCAGGTGTATCTTAAGTCCGGTCTCTCCTCGTCCTCCGTGGCAAGGCTCACTAGCCAACCCGCGAATTGTCTCGTACACTGACTCATACTGTCTGGGGCAAAATGTCATGCTTGTCTCCCTGAAACACCACATGAGTACCATCCTGCAGGAAGTGTGAACCTCATACGCTCACAATCGATAACGACCCAGTAAGCTGTCAGCCAATCCATCCCCTGTGATGGCATCGAACTCCTCGGCTACGTCTATGATCCCCGTGTCCACCAGGAGTAGAGTCCCCAGATCTCCCAACTCGCAACCACGACATATCATCCGTATTCCTTTTCGCTCTAATCCCTAGGAGTACTCACGTACAAAGGCCCTTTAAGGTCTCAACCTCTAAGCCCAACCCTCTCAGATGTCGGTTTGGCCCCAACCACGGAGTCCATATCCTCAGAGCGGTTCTGCCAATCTTGTCTTGAATGGACAACTTCAGCCCATTCTCGAATCCTAACCTCGACTCAAGTCTATGGCCACGTAATCATCACAGAACGAAGCAACAGGAACTCTAGTCGCATAATCCATCACGCCATCGCCCGCTTCAAATTCTAGAACTCCCGAGCCTTCGTATGCCCTCGCTCGAGTACTTACCCACGAATGTGCCTCCCGAAACTCGTCTATGTCATAACCTCTAAGTCTCTAGAAGTCCTAGCCCATCTCCACCCATAATTGGGCCTCGCCTCTAGCCGGAATGCATTTAACCCGATCCCCGGTCGTATCTGAGGTGATCTCCATAGCCTCTAAGACGCTCGACCGCATAAACCAATGGTCCGTCACCACGGCCCCTCCCCGAGAATGCCTGGGAGGATGATACGCCCCTAACCTCCGAGGTTACTAGGACCTTCTTTGTTTACCCGCCATACTCAAACAGGCGATAAGAAATACGTGCAATACCCATGTACTCCTCAAGAAAGCTCACATCAAACACCGTGGTGCTCGATCAATACCCCGTGGACGCCTCTACGTCCTTCCTCGACTAGCCATCTACACAATTAATATGGCAAGCAACTTAATACAAGATGTCTAAGGCATAAACATGAAATTTCTAGACACTAATCATACACATAAATCGTTGTATACACATGGTCCTTGCACGATGTGTAATGCAAGTCAATCAATTATGCATTTGGGTAATATTTTTATCAACAAAATTTCATTTTTGAAATTTTTATTTTTTTTCAAAATTTTGTCAATTTGGATTTGACGGATTTGATTTTATTATTTCATTTAATAATAATTTTTTTTTTCGAAAATTTTTTGTGATGAACAAAGGTTCATGAACTGGTTCACAATGCCTGATCCCAGATCCCATCAACGATCTGTCAAAACTGAATATGAAACTGTATACCCCCATCACTGAACATTTATGTTTAAATATTTACTTTGCATCATCATACGTTTGGTATCTACGTCTACTTCCTATCCTCACCCTGATCATACTGATCTCTAACAGATCACTCAGCTCATAATCATTAGAACACTTATATCGCTCATAATACTTGATTTCTCAATCGTTACTTCACTCATTAAACATATCTAACTATTATCAACGTTAATGATGTTGACTATCAATTATCCATCAGAAAACTCTGATCTTCTGCTTCTGATTGTTCAATCAATTGATAAAATTTATTTTACCTAATTTTCTTTCAATTTTACAACTTGTAAAATCTTAGAAAAATTATTTTCTTTCACTATAACCAAATAAATTTTATAAATTTATTTTCTTTATTTTCTTTTACTCTGTCCAATTTCTACACACCGCAAACCTAAAAATTTTCCTCACTTCATCCTCTATGCAGCCCAAACTGAACTCAACTCCGCTGACAACCATCCAGCACAAACATCTGTACATCCAAAGTGAGGCACAACCAAGCATGCAAGCACACTTCCCAAAATCCAATCACACAAAACATACCAACACATGCATGTGGTGTCCTAGTTTTGTCCCGTGATTTCCTAGGTAATCTCATACCTAAACTCCATATCGAACCACACCTGCTGATCCTCCATCTAACTATGGCCTAAGCCCAATCTCCTTAAGCCTTAGGTAGCCGATACCCAGCTCCGATACTAAGTCGTGACGCCCAAACCTCGGGGTCCGCTTGACCACTGGCCAACCCGCGGAATCACATGGATGCTCCAAGTTACCCGACGCCTACTTCAGTAACCCGCGTATCTCCCCAGACGGAGCTCTACCCAAATACAACGCCTGTATGAAACCTGTCCCAAATAGTCCAATATAATCACAACTTGAGTAAAACGACCACTTGGGCCCAATAACAATACTCATCATGATACAATAACTATATCCAATAGTTTTAAAATAGTTAATTAATTCTCTTTTATACAACACATATATTAAAATTAGAGAATTCTAATACATGTAATACATCATAACTCAAAGCCACAATCCTGGGCCTTAAACATCGGGCCCCTGTGGCGAGCCTTCCCTCTCGCACGTCCCCCCTCGTACTGTAAAATCAGATCCCCGACAGGTGAGCCAATGCTCCAAGAGTGGAATCACCCTAAGTGGGCTACTCTCCACCTAAGTGCAGTGCAATGCTCCAAAATAAACACACATCCAAGCAAATGCATGATCCTACTTGAATGTCTAATTGATCATCTCGTCCCCGAGACCTCACCGATTCCCTCACACTCGCCTAAGCCTCGTATGAGAATCTTTATATTTATTTGTTTGTTTGTGGACAACCTTCATGTGTATATCAATCACTGCCTCCGACACGATATTATTCATGACTACCCTCCGAATGTGATCAATCGCTGCCTCCGACGATTGATATTTTTAGTTTGGATTACCCTCCGATCATTTTTATTTTAGTTTTAGACAACCCTCCGAAACTATTCACTCTAGACTCACCTCATGCACTCACTCCTATCATCCTAGGTGCTCCCAGTGCATATGGAATGCATGATGCCAATTCCATTACAGCTTATGTTACATGTAAATATATAAACATGCATATATTCACAAAAATCTTAATCACAATCACGCAGGTGTAATTACGCATTTCATCACATCAAGCAATTAGCTTACGTGGGCTATCAAACGCTGAGCAATTCTAATGGAATTACTCGACCAAACATATTAATTCACAAAAAATTATTTCAGAACACGATTCCTCGAATAGTTGAAACCTTCCTGCTACTATTCCTAAAAATCACTAATCGTCCTGGCTCACTTTGTGAACCTCGAATTTCACTACCATTTCCTACCATACAAACCAATACATGGATCAACACATAAATGCACAATTTATCCACCTTAAATCAGCCATGGATAAAGCCACTGGCCGCTCCATTTTGGTTTCAAAATTACATCACCCTGGCCTCAAGTTCGGGACCGATCAAACGGCTGTTCAAGGCCCTGCCAACCGAACATTGAAAACACTTAAATAAAGTGTAAACCCAAGTAGGAGAAACTCCCTACCTCTCGGGAGTTTGAGGAAATTCCTAAATCAGACCCACGCTAAGCCCTCTCCACAGAGCAACTCTTCCTTCATTCCGAAATCGCCGACTATTTGATCGCTGATATTTTAGAGAGAAGTTTCTCTCTCTAAAGAAAATCTCCATTTTCGGCTACTGGACCATTTTCTGGTTCAATTCACGTTTTTGGTTCCTTTTTGAATGGAAGAGACAACACTATTACCTATTTTGGCATTTTTCTCATTTTAATCAAATTTCAAAATGACATCTACGTCCCTTTCTTTCCCTCGATATTCCTGACTATCTCCTGACGTCCATTTTCATCACACACACATTTCACTCATACCACTTATGGCACATGAGTACGTGTTATATGTGACTTTCAGAGCATCAAAATCTTTTACTAAGACCCGAACCGCTGACATGCCTCGAAATGTGTACCCGACAACTTTAATCTCACGAAATTTACGTGCCACTATAGATTCAGAGACTGATTCCAACAGGTGAAACTGGCCATCGAAGATCTAGAGAATAAATTCCAGATTTTTAACCGAAATTACAATTTTATAACTGAAATTACGATTTTGCCCTTTTTCCAAAAAATTGGAATTTCTCGGGTCTTACAGTAAAAATGGCCACTTGGGCCCATAAATCAATACTCATATACATACCATAGTTTCAAGAGTTAAAGTTTTACTCTTATACAACATATATTAAAATCTAAAATTCTAATACATGTATACATCATAAAACCAAAGCCACAACCTAGCCTTCTTCGCATCACTTGCCGAGCCGTCTCCTCGTGCGCTCCCTATACCTAAAATATTATAATTCCCTCGACAGGGTGAGCTAATGCTCAGTAGTGGAATCACCATAAATGGGTTACTCTTCACCTAAGTGTAAATGCAATGCTCCATCACACACATCCAAGATAACGCGCGATCCTACTAACGTCTACTGACTCAACTCATACCCCGAAACCTCATCGACTCCTCCCGTCCGGTCTCTGATTTCACCTATCTCAAAACAAATATATTGTTTTTTAATTGTGGACAACCCTCCGATATAAGTAGTGGACCGACTAAGGATCTATTTGTGACAACTCCTCCGATGTATATCAATCGGGCCGACTCCAACGATCGATATGTTATAATGGACTAACCTCCATATCAGAATGGACACGCCGACTAATTATTATTATTAATAAACTAAACCACTCTCTTAATAAACCACCTCATGCACTCACTCCTATCGTTGTAGGTGCCCTACTGCATATGGAATGCATGATGCCAATTCCAATACAATTTATATAACACATGCAAATATATCATCATGCATATATTTACATAATTTAAATCACACAACATGTTATGTAATTACACAATCCATTACACAAAAAATTAGCTCACTTGGGCTAATTATCAAACACAAGCAATTCAACTTGAATTGCTCAAATAAACACATTTTCACACAAAAATTTATTTTCGTGTCACTATTCATGTGAACAAAGAAACCCTGTTACTGCTCACATTGTAATACTCCGGCCACGCTAGAACTCGAATTTTGTAGCCATTTCGGGGCCTCACATCACAATACAATTTGTTCCACAAATTATAAGAACCAATAACCCAAATACTCGTGGATGGGCCAATGACCGCACAAATGGGTTTCAAATTTTCTAACAATCTTGCCCAAGACTGGGACCAATCAAACTACTTACTCACGGCCTCAATCAACCTCAAGCATCATAAATACACTTAAACAAGTGTAAAACTCAAGTAGGATGAAACTCTACATCACGGAGTTTGTTGAAACCTTAAAACCGAACTCCATTAGCCCACTGCGTAGAATGACTTTCGCTTCCTCGTCGAAGAACCGACTGGGCCTGATTAGTCAGATCTGTATATAAGTCTCTCTCTCTCTCTAAAATAAAAAATTCAACCCCACTGCATCTTCTCTCGTTCTCCCTCACGTTTTGCCTCTTTTGTTTGAAGGTAAGAGATGACATTATTCACATTTTGTCCTTATTCTCATTTAACTATTCATCCATGTCCCTAAAATCTTGGATTTTCGACATTTGGCACTATCTCGGCCATCCATTTCCATCTTCTCTCTACTCATGCAACATGTGTCACATGAGTACATATTATGTGTGACTTTTGTCACATCACATTTCGTTTTACGGCACCCGATAACCGATGCCTCGAAAAATGTGCCACTCACTGCCTCAAATTCGACGAAATTCGACGCGGTTTGCTGTGATTTCGAGAGACGCATTCGAATGGTGAAACTGCTTTCATTATCCGAGATTTTATAAAATTTCGGGTTTTGAATCAAATTACGATTTTACCTATATTTTTCCAAAAATTGAATTTTCTGCTCCATAAAGGTGGTAATTCGCTTACGATTCTTCAACCGATGCGAACTATAAGCTATTACCCTCCTGCATCAGATCAAAACACATCCCAAATCGGTGATCTACAATACACTGTGTACTCCCCGTCCCCGTCTCCCGTCCGGACCATCAAGACAGGAGCTGTGAGTAAGCCTTCTTCAACTTCCCGAATGCCTCCTCAGATCCGTCATCCAAATCAAACTGGATTTCCTTCCAGTCAATCTCTGGCCATAGTGCCGCTAATCGAGAAATCCTCAATGAATCTCCCCGTAGCACTCCAAACAATCCCAAGAAACTACGCATTCGAAGATTGACTTCGCCTCCTAACTCATCACGGCCTCACCTCTCCTCCAACCACTAACACGCTTGATGTTGAAACCACGTGTCCCAAAATCCACCCCGCAGTTTCAAACGCACTTATCGAATCCTCGCGACAAATATGGTCTCTCAACAACTATAACACAATCCCCGTTGATACCTTACGTCCCACTTCGACCGAGTGTATTAAGATGTCATCCACGAAGACCACGACAAACTGATCTAGATAGGGTCGAATAATTCTATGCATGAGATCCATGAATGAGCCGCTGGCGCTCCGCTAATCCAAAGGCACAACCACCATAAACTCAAAGTGCCCATAACGCGTCCTAAACACCGTCTTAGGGATATCTGCTCAACCTCACATGGTAACCAATGCGAAGGTCTATCTTGGAGTAGACTCAAGGCCTCTCAATCGATCAAACAAATTGTCAATCCTCTAATAGGTACCGATTCGATCGTAACCCCGTTCAACCTGTCCCGTAATCAATGCACAAAGAAAAGGGTCTCTTTGTCTCTTCTTCGCAAATGTAAACCGAGCGCCCCATGGTGAAGTGCTCGCTCGAATGAACCCCTTTGTCCAAAGAGCTCATGTAGCCGGACTCGTGCCTCGCAACTCAACCGGTGTCATCCTATGGAGTCATAGAGACGGGATGGGCACTGTGGTGTAACTCATCACCGGGTCTACCACCCTATGTGTAAAGTAATCCCGGTAGCTCATCAGAAAACATCCTCATACCCTAAACTACTCGAGGTAGACGGTCCGTCTCACCTCGGCCCTAGGTGCGCTCGCTAGCCAACCTCGCCAACCGTCTCCTCGACTCGACTCGCACACCGCCTCAGCGTACCATCGCCATTCCCCCCGAAATGCCAACACGAGTGGGTCGCCCCGCGCGGTAGCGAACCTCCTACGCCTACAATTGATAACGACCCTGTACGCTGTTAGCCAATCCATCCCTAGGATGATGTCGAACTCTGACATGTCCATGATCCTTAGGTCCACTGTGAGTAGAGTCCCCGAGATCTCTAACTCGCAACCACAACATATCATCCCTATCATCGCTCTAATCCCTAGGGGAGAACTCACATACAAAGGCTCCTCCAAGGTCTCAACCTCTAAGCCCAACTCTACACTAGAATAAGACTGGCTCTCCTTCCTCTTGCTACTAACACCCGCATCCCGAGTGCCCGGCATCCTCGATCTCTCTCTATGGTCAGTGGTCAGTCCCAACCACAGATCCATATGTCCCGTAAGTGAAGTCCTACAATCCTGTCCCAAATGGACAACTTTAGCCAATTTCAAATCTCCCGACTTTGGCCATGTCTCTGGCCAATGAGTCATTCAAGAAATCCGTTAGCTCGTGAATCTAGCCACATACTCCATCAGCGCCTATCGGGTCTCCCTACTACTCTAGGAACTCCCGATCCTTCGCGTGACGAGCAAAGATCCGGGGAAATACGACCCATGAAAAGACTGCGGAACTCTCGCCTGTCATCGCTACTAGGTCTCTAGAGGTCTTCGCCCAATTCCACCCATACTGGTTCTCCCCTCTAAACGGTTCCAGCCTTAGTCTAATTCTCGGGTCGTGTCGAGGTGATCTCCCATAACTCCTAACACCTTCTCAACTCAGAGATAAACCAATGGTCCGCCACCATCAAATCTCCTCAAACTGGGTGGAATGTTCTGAGGATGATGTGCTCCTAAACTCTGAGGTTAATTTCGACCTCCCTCGACCACCGCTATATCACTGCGGCGTATAGCAATACAACAATACCTACAACTTTAACAAAGGCCCCATTGATCAACACCGTGTGCCCGACCAAAGTGACTTCACACGACCTCACGTCCTGCTCTGAGACTAGCCATCTACACAGTTAAATGGCAAGTTAAATACAATGCAGTATCTTTAAGGCATAAACACAGCCCCGAGACACTATTCATACACAGAAAACATTTTAGATGCTAAGTCCCTGCATTTATAGGCAATGCAAGACAATTAATTCAAAAAAGTTTTTATTTTTTTAAATTTCATTTTTTACAAAATTTTATCTCATTTTATTTGATTTTATTTTATTTTTCAAAAATTTTATTTCATTTTTTTTTCCGAAAAAAATTGGTGAACAGTGTTCATGAATAAAGTATCCAAATAAAGGACTCATAAATGCTGTACCGAGTCAAAAATGGGTCAACCGAGTCAAAATAGCACCCAACCTCGCTCAAATACACAGTGCGCCTAGTTAGCGCCAAGACACGCAAAGTGGTGTTTGTCGTGCAGCTCGTCTTTACACGGTAAACAAACCCAAACTGGTCACGAACGATGCTCATTTGTCTCACGCTTTGCTCTCGTCACGATACAACCAACAAATGCGGACAAGCCTGTACCATCAAGCCTCTTTTTGGTCACGATACACCAACGCATTGCGACACAAATTCCAGCCTAAGCCAAGCCTCTCCCGGTCACGATACAATTAATCAGACGTGACCTTCACTCACCAGCCTAGCCGTCACCACGATACAAATTATCAGACGCGGACACCGCTTCCCACCCAACCTGCCGCCTCGTCAATACAATGGTTGTATTATGACACACTCCAATGTTCCCACTGCACCCCAAAGATGTCACGGTCACAATACAAAACCCCTATCAGATTATATTAATAAATGCAATAAACCTAAACCAATTCACAGATTTTTTTTTTTCGCTTTCACGCACCATTTTTCTTATCAAGTACTGAAACCCAATTAAAATATACATACATATATATATATATATATATATATATATATATATATATATTCTTTTTTCCAAGACATCAACGAACTATTAAAGTTTATTTATCTTGATTTTCTTCTACTTACAACTGTAAAACCTTAGAAAATAATTTTCTTCACCTCATTTTTTTTCATTATTTATTGACTATTTTGTCCAAAAATTTTCGAACACTTAAGGTTTTAATTTCTCGACCCTAGTGTTCACATTTTTCCTATGCTATTCACCAAGCATATAAGCACACAATTTATAACAATCAACATGCTATACACACCATTCACACATCAATCACCAAATTCATCAAACACAATGCACGTAGTGTTCTAATCCTGTCCCGTGATTGTCTAGGTAATCACATACCTAACCCTACATCGAGCCACACCAAGTGGTGATGTCCTTACCTCTTAAAGACTATGGCCTAAGCCCAAGCCCCTCAAGCCCTAGGTATTCGTATACCTAAGCTCTGATACCAAGCTGTGACGCCTCAAAACCCGGGGAAGTCCGCTGATGAACTGGTCAACTCGCGGAATACTTCGTGGAACGCCTGGGCTAACCCGACACCATCTGACGAAAACCCAGCGTAGTCCCTTTATACCTGAGCTCTACCCAAGGTACATAACCCGTCCTAACGACCACACAGTCCACACATGGATAAATGAGTAAAATGGCCACTTGGGCCCCCGCATCAATAATTGTTAACAATCATATCCCAACTATATACAATAGTTTCAAGAGTTAAGAATTTACTCTTATACAAACATATATTAAAATTGTGGTATTCTAATACATGTCATACATAATAAAACCAAAGCTACAACTCGACTTTCTTCAAAAACAACCTCTAAGATGATCCGTCTCCTTGAACGCTCCCTATACCTGAAATAATATTCCCTCGACAGGGTGAGCTATCGCCCAGTAGTGGAATCACCCAATGGGGTTACTTCCCACCCAAGTCAAGATACGCAATGATCCAATTTAAACACACACTTAAGTAAATGCGTGATCCTACTTGAATGTCTACATGACCAACCCATGTCCCGAGTCCTCACCGACTCCCTCACACTTGCCTAAGACATGTATGAGTAAAATCGCAATTTTCAAAACAAAACTTGTTTTTCTCGAAAATACACTACCGAAATGTCGATAAAAATATGGGACTACCCTCCAAGGCGAATGTGTTGGAGAACCTTCCAAGACTATACATGGGCTCCTCCGACGTGTAATGTAGGACCATCTCCCAACACCATTCTACGGAAAATCATCCATTGAAATTCCTTTCGCAACCATGTTCATTTTTCTTCCAATTTTCATGTCATGCACGCACACCTAATTTCTAGGTTACCCCGGTGCATATGGAATGCATGATGCCAATTCCAATAATTTATATAACACATGCCAATACATAATCATGCATATATTGACACAAATTAAATCACAACAACATGTTATATTCATTTTCAACTATCACACCAAAATTAGCTCACATTCGGCTAATTAATAACCACAGTTTCAAAATCCAACTCTGGAATTACTCAACCAAACATTCTTTCTCTCTTTACAAAATATTTCATGAACACTATTCACGGAACAAAGGAAACCCTAGGTTACCGCTCACTTCACCAATCACCCAATCACCAGTTCCACTTTGTGAACCCGAAATCCAATGGCCATTTCGGCCTCAAACACACCAAAACTTGATTTAATGCATAAATCATATCATTAATAGCCCAAACAGTCCGTGGACTGTCACGGACTGCCCAAATGGATTCCACAAATTTCCACACTTCGGTTCCAAGATTTGGGACCGATCAAACGGCCACTCACGACCTCAATCATACTCAATCATCAACAAAACACTTAAACAAAGTGTAACTCAAGTAGGATAAAACCCCTACCTCACGGAGTTTGTCAAAACTTCGAGAAACCGGTGTCCATGCGAAGCCCTCGCTGCGTAGAACCACTTTCCTTCTTGCTCCGAAGAATTCCGACTGTCCGATCGCCCGGGATCTTAGAGAGAAGTCACACACTCTCTCACTAAAATCACCATTTTCATGCCCACTGTATCTCCAGCCCCTTTCTCACGTTTTTGGCCTTTTGAATAAAGGGAGAAGATGATTACTATTCATCTTTTGTCCTATCTCACTTAACTTTCAAAAATACCAATCATGTCCCTAAGCTTGGATTTTCGACATTTGGCACTATCTCAGCCGTCCATTTCCATCATCTCTCTACTCATGCAACATGTGTAACATGAGTACATGTTATAGGTGACTTTTTTCACATCACATGTCGCTTACTTCAAGACTCGATACTCGATGCCTCGAAAAACGTGTAAATTCCAACTGTCTCGGAATTCGACGAAATTCGAATGCAGAAGCATAGGGTTTCTCGCGAGATCGATCTAAACGGTGAAACTGCTTCATCATCCGAGATCTAGAAAATAAATTTCGATTTTTACCGAAATTACGATTTCACGATTTTCGTAAAAAATTCCAATTTTCGCCTTACAACCTATCAGGTTTAATGATTTCTCGCTTTGTTTTTAAACTATATTTGCAATTCTTCCTTCATTTGTTTATCAAACATCCACTGGATCAACAGATCTGGGGAGATTAAACTAATCACATCTGCTTATCCTCCAAATAAAAGGGATGCATGACACCGAACTTTCTCCCATTATCAAGTATTGTGCTAGTATTCTTCAAATTAATGATACCCTCTCAAGGAAATAGATGTTTCTCACAAAAAATGAAATTAAAGCTTGGTTTTTCCCTAGAAAATAATGTTCATTTTCCTCCCTCCACTGTAGTTCTAGGAAAAGAAAAATATTTTTTAAAAGGCATAGCAAAAGGTACTAGAAGTTGCTGGGCTCGATCAAAGCCATGACATTCTTCTCATAATTTTAATATTGTCAAAGCGTGATTGATGGAAGGAAATAAATAAGGAAAAAGTATGGGATTACTAGAAACAAATAAATAAGTACAAAACAAAGCCTAATAAGCTAAAAATGGGGTGGTGTGCATTTGAAAAATTGAACATTCAACGTGAGAGTAAGACAGAGAAAAATTGAATAAGGCCAATAATAAAAGATCATTGTTCTTCAAAATTAACTTGAAACTCAATTTGTGATTCAATTAACGCTTAAATCAGGACCAACTTTAAAAAGTTAAACTTATTAATATAAAAATGTCATGAACAAAATCTATCATTGATGAATTTACCAATAATACACATAACTATATTTTCCTAAATTTTTACTTAGAAAAGGGAAATTTAAATCTATCAAAACTTGGGTAACACTTTAGACTTTAATTTATAATTTTTAGAAATAGTTTGAAATTCACATATATACCAACTCAATTTGATAAAAATATATATATATATACGCTGCAAGGTGTGCGTGTAAAGTGCGTGTGGATAGATACTATTTTAAGGTCTATCTTTTCTGTTTTTCACAGTATATCTGACTTTAGAATGGGAAAAGAAAAACCAATTGATACCATTTGATGGAAATATAAGTATTTTAAATTATGCTAGTATTGAATTAAAAACATTTGAATCCAAACAATTAGTCATTCAACTTAGTGGCATATAACAACATAAAATAAAGTTACCATACAAAAGAAAAGGAAAACAAATTTATCATGGAGACAATTTTATAGACATAATATACTATTATTCTTTTCATTTTCACCTATGGTATATATATGTGTGAACATTTATTTTAGTAAAAACTCAAGTAAATTAATGGAAAAAATATCATTCAATTTTAAAGTTCATTCTCCAAATAAAAAATTAAATCTTTTAATTGGTCTATTCATATACATACTTCAAAATAAGCCTCAATTAAAAGAATTGCTGAAGATTGTGGTTCCAAAGCTAAAGGAATATGAGAGAGGCTGAGTTGCTTGCTCACGTGGTGTAAACCAAGAGGGTTCTCTGGTTTCATGTTGAAGGTGAGCAAAAAGGAAGGAGAAGGCCGTTGATAATCCACAGTTGACTCATGGTGTATGGGTGTTGATTAGAAAGCAAGAGAGCCAGGCCCGAGCATTTCAAGCAAAAGAGGTGTTTTCGAAAGATCAAGATTCATGTTCTACATAGGTGGTTTTTGGGTTGGTTTTCTTAGCCAAGAGGTGGAGAATGTGACGCTCCAAAACCGAGGGTCCATGACAACCCACAACTCATGGAATACTGTGGATGCTCTGTAACCCACCACATTCACAAAACCCAGAGTCTCCTTGTACTCCGGGAGCTCTACCCAAATACAAAACTTGTCCCAAACAAATTACAATGACTACACATATTCACATGAAGAAAGAATGGCCACTCTCAGCCCCCGCATTAATACTCACAAAATACATCAACTATATAATAGTTCAAGAGTTAATAAATTACTTAATCTCAACATATATTAAAATTTACAAATTTAATACATGTTATACAAAATCAATACCAAAGCCAATCCGGGGCTCTAAACGCAGCCTCTAGTGAGCGCCGTCCTGCACACTCCCTATACTTGAAATAGTGATCCTCGACAGGGTGAGCAAAGCCCAATAGTGATAATTTCCTACATGGGTTACTCCCCACCTAAGTGCATGCATGGCAAACAATCACATTCAAGCAATTTCATGAACTCTACTCGAATGTCTATATGACCAATCCCATGTCCTAAGTCCTCACCGACTCCTCACATATGCCTAAGCCGAATGTAGAATATCCAGCTTTCAAACAAAGCTTTTGTTCTCGAAACTCACTACCGAATTCTAGAACATCGGACTACCCTTTCGAGGCGAATTGTCAGATACTTTTCAAAATGGGCCATGGTCCTCATCCTGGCGGATTCGGTTGACAATTCTCCACAGAATTTTCCGGAAAATCTTCCCTTGAAATTCCTCTACAAACATTTTCGCTTTTGTTTCATCCACGCCATGCACTCACCTAATATTCTGAGTGCTCCCATCGCATATAAATTTATGACGCCACCTAACACATCTGGCTAATATATTCACATATAGTATATATTAACATAATTAAATTACATAAACTATGTTATGCAAATTTTCACCATCAATACACCAAAATTAGCTCATGGGCTATCATCAAACACAAGCAATTCATTTTGAATCACTTTAATAAAATACATTTTCTACATACTAAAATTTATCGTACATATTCCATGTGGAATGAAGGAAACCCTAAGTTACCTGCTCATCACCACACAAATATGAATTTTCTCTACTCTTCAAAGCTTTTGAGATCGAGTTTACGGCTAAAACAAGCCTTTAACATCTCTAACCATTTACATGGCTCTAGCCAAAGATTAATGCAAGTAGGAAAAGATCCACACCTCTTGAGCACTGAACTCCATCAAACTCCAAGGCTCACACGTGAGCCCTCGCCGCGTAGAGCAACTTTGTTTCTTACTTCGTTGAGAACCGATGGTCCGAATGGCCGAAAATCTAGAGAGAAAGAGCTCATTCTCTCTCTAAAAATGGATCCAGCAACCTACTGTCCGTCCACTGCCTATTTTTGCTTCTTTGGAGAAGATGACATCATTGATTTTAGTTTGGCCTAATTAAACATTTCATTAATGCCATCCATGTCCTTAAATCTCTGGATTTTTTGACACTTGGCACACCCAAGCCATCCATCCTCTCACACTATGCAACATGTGTCACATGAGTACATGTAATAGGTGACTTTTGGTCACATCACATGTCTCTCAAACTCGCTTTACGCACCCGATACCTGCCTCAAACCGTGAAATTCGACCGTTCCTTAATCTGGCCAGAATTCGACGCAGAGCTGGGATTTCGCGAGATGATTCCAACGGTGAAATCCTTCGCCATCCGAGATCTAGAAAATTTTGGATTTTTACCAATGATCAATTTAATTCCTTTCGTAGTTGTCAATTTTCCCTGGCCTTACATTCTCCTCCTGAAAGGAATTTCGTCTCGAAATTCTGGACAATCATTACGAAACACATGCATATGCAACGTGCACTTTACCATGTATGTAAACTAGTCATTTAAATATTAAACGACTAAACTATGTACCTTCATCCCTAAACAAGAAGGGATTGGTGGCTCGCATCCTGTCCTCTCGCTCCCACGTTGACTCCTCCACTCCACTATGGTCGCTTACAAGACCTCACTAACCACTAAGATCAAGGTCAGAGAACCTGGATCCCGACCATCCATACGCATTACCTGGGCCTCAAGGTCCCATCCGTGTCAACCTCAATCTCCTCCCCAATCCACTACATGAGCCGGATCTGTGAGTACCGAGCATGGAGACGTGAAACACTTGTGGACACTTGATTACGCCGGGTGTGCCAACTCAAGATGCCATAAAGGCCTACCCTCTCGAGTATCTCAAAGGGTCCAATGAACCTAGCGATAGCTTCCCGCGCTTGCCGACCCGACCACCCCCTCTCTGTGCATCACCTTAAGAAGACGTGATCACCAACCCAAATCCTAAGTGGTCGACGCCCCTACATCAACATAGCTCTTCCGTCAGCTCGGGAGTCATATAGATCGCCGTCAGATTAAGCTCACCTTCCTGAGGTGTCTCTAATTAGATCAGACTAGTGCACAGTTTTCCCACCTCAAATTCCCAACATATCTGATCCGCATGGCCTCCCATACAATGCCTCATATGGAAAGCATTCAGATACTCGCTTGGAGACCGGTTGTTGTGGGCGACTCACTAAAGTGTGTGTTTTCCAACCAACCTCATGATCACAACTCAACATCAGTCCCACCCATCACACAGATCCCACTGAAAACACTTGAACCCATCTCCCCACTGCTATCCGGAACGACCACTGATGAATCCAATGGACTGGTCATCCTAACGGCGCTTCTCGCGAATGACATCCATATACCGAGCCCTTGCCGATTCATCAACACCCAATTATATTTTGAATGGGTATCCAAATCTCGAGTCACTCCTACCTCCTATCACTCAACTCTAAGTCTACGTGATAACCATGACCTTGTGTTTTCATCTCGAGTCACTCCCGACTTCTATCACTCAACTCTAAGTCTACGTGATAACCATGACCGTGTGTTTTCATCTCGAGTCACTCCCGACTCCTATCACTCAACTCTAAGTCTTTGTGATAACATGACCGTGTGTTTTCTCATTTCGGCAACCGAACTTTCTACTACAACGCGAGCCTCTACATCCACACAAAAATTCCCGGGATATTCCACGAGCCCTTACACCTACAATGTAAATTCCTCTATAACCCACCTTGCCCTAAACCTGACATTTAAATCTCTAGATAGCTCCCTGGTCCCTTACACCCACATAGAAATTGGATATCTCCCTGCCCTTACACCCACACGTAAATTGGGATTCCCTCCCGGCCCTTACACCATGTACGTAAATTCAGATATCTCCTGCCCTTACACCCACACAAAAATTCTCTTACACCCACACAGTTCGTGATAGCCCCTGCCCTTACACCCAATACGTAAATTCGTGATACTTCCGGCCCTTACACCACACACAGAAATTGGGATCTCTCCTGTCTCTACACCCAATACGTAAATTGATATCGTCCCGGTCCTTACACCCACACAAAATTTATTACCTCCCTAGCCTCTTACACCCACACGTAATTGGGATCTCTCCCAGTCTCTTACACCCACTGTGACCTTCGGATACTACACACTCGGTCTCCTTCACCCTAACTCTAGGCTTTTTCACCTGAGGGAATTAACGACCCCCTTTTTGCTTTGGCTTCCACACCCGTTAATTTCTCTCTTCATTTCATCCGAATCCATGACATCCTTCACCCACTAACAATGATTTCCGCCCACATCCACTCCGAAGAGATGCGCGGTCCATCACATCAGACCCATTCGACCTCGACGCGATGTTACCGTACATGAACGCAATGATGCCATATTGCGGACACCCCAATCCCAAATCCACGATGATTCTTCGCAAAGTAATCTCGAGATCTCTAACTCACAATCCCGACCTATCATGTCAACTCCTCACCCCACATCCTAGGGAAGAACATCCACACTCCGGCTTCTCTAAAGCAGTCAACCTTTGAAGCCTCCAACCTATCACACAAGATGCGCATCAGTAATGAACATGATGCATTAAAACAAGTAAATGCAGTATAAAACGATTCGCATGTCCTACCGATTCATGCTCAAATTCTCTATACCATGAGACCTCCGCCTCCTGGGGACAACTCGTCTCATATGCCCAAGTCGGGCGACACGGTAACACGCCATCCGCCCAAATTCGACCAACCTCCGTCCCGCAAATCCCTGGCAGGTCGACCCCGACCTACGCCCTACCGACCTATACGAATCTGGCCTACGGCAATTAGGTGTCATAGCAAGACTCGGAATCCATACTGCTCCCCCGACCCATACTAGCGAGGAACAACCAGGTCCCTCTCCCCGGCCCCATCACACTGGACCGCGCTATCCCAAAACCTTGGGATCCCCCGGGTCCCTGGGCAATCCCTTCTCATATGTCCGCCGTCGGGCAATGGTAGCACACCATCCGCCCATCCCGACCGCAACCCTAACCTCGTCTCACTCGATGACGGACCGAGGTGTCCCATAACTTCGATTCCCGCCTCCGTGGGCAATCACATCGAAAGTGTCCAAAGGTCGGCGTAAGTAACACATCATCCTAGCTCTTCCTAATTCAATTGTCCCATCCTCAGCCTCTCGCCCCGATAACTCGCCCCGTCTCGATATCCTTACGAAACAAAAAGTCTTATGCTTCTTCCTCGGCCGTGGAAGAGATGGATTTTCCTTCCTTTCTGGGTACTAAAGACTCCATATCCCGGATGTCCTCGCATGTCATCTACTCCTCTCCATTGCCTAATGACCACTGGTAATAGCAAAGAACAGAATACTCTACTGCAAAGCCTACGATCAAAAGCCAGCTGGTCAATAAACGCCTGGTGCCCGACTAGCATTCCAGGATCTAATCCCTATGTCCTCGCCCTCAACTAGCCATCTACACATATTAAATGACAAGTTAAAATCTAAAGCAGTATCTCTAAGGCGTAAACACAACCCCGAGACACTATTCACACATAGAAAACATTTCATACACAATGTCCTTGCATTCATAGGAAATGCAAGACAATAATTCCACATTAAATCATTTTTAACAACAAAAATTTTATTTTTGAAAATTTCATTTTTAAAAGATTTCATTTCATTTGATTTGATTTTTATTTGATTTTATTTAAATTTTTTTTTTGAAAACCTCGTGAACGGTGCTCATGAACAGCAACTGAATAGTGTCTCAAATGCTGACTTTTAACAAGATAATCGAGTCAAACTGAGCCGGTGCACCAGTGCACACCAACCCAGCTCCACTGACCCACTACTACTAAACACGCACGGGCGCCAGAAGTCGCGCACGCGCCGGGTCAGACAGAGCAAGACATGAGACCGTGTCGTGGCCCCCTCCCGCCTTCACGCAGGAGTCCCCGCCAGCCACTCGCCGCCGTGTCGCTAGCCCTCCTGGCCGATCAGAAAAGATACAGTCTCTACCGCGGTCGCATTGTATCGCGACATCAAAGGGCAAAGCCTTCCCTCTCGGCCACAATACGTTTTGATTTTATCGCGACACTTCGCTAGCCGACCGCCTCACCGTCACAATACAAAGACTATATCGCGGACAATCTCCCCGGGCCAGCCCTCGCTATTATGATACAAAACTCGTGTATCGCGACACAATCCATCACCCAGCCGAAGGCAAGGCTGGCCGGGTCGTGTCACGGCCTCCTGGGCCGTGCCGGGCTCCTGTATCGTGGCCCAAATTCGGCCGTATTGTGGCATACCTCAAGCGCCCCGCGCCCCCCTTTGCGCGCCCCATGCCTACAGTTCTGCCTCCCGTGCCATGCCCGGCTTGCGCCCTCGTGTCACAATACAAATTATATCAGTGGACTACACTTAGAAAAAAAATGGGCAAAAGAGCCCATTCCACCTTCGCTTCGCTTTTTTTTTTTTACATCATTTTTTTCTCATTCCAAATGATCGAAACCATCAAAAAAATTATATATATTTTTTTCATTTTCCAAGAGAACTAAATAAATTTATTAAAATTATTTGATTTATTTTTTTTCCGCTTTACACACCGTAAAACCTTAGAAAAAATAAAATTCTTCTACACTCATTTTTTTTTTTCGCTTTAATTCGACTATTTGCCCAAAGTTCCTTTAACACCAAGGTTACATTTCTCTAATTCATTGCTCAACATCATTTTTTCCTATGCTACTCACCAAGCATACAAATCATACACAACAATTCATGTTCACACATCCAAGCACACATAACACAATGCATGCAGTGTTCTAATCTTGTCCCATGACTTCCTAGGTAATCACATACCTAAATTATAACATCGAGCCACCAAGTAGTGATGTTCTTACACCTTATGACCATGACCTAAGCCCAAGTCCCTGCCTTCCCAGTATTCATATACCTATGTTCTAAGAACCTAAGACCGTGACTCAAGCCCAAGTCCCCAAGCCCTAGGTACCGTGGTACCTAAGCTCGATACTGGGCCGTGACGCCCAAACCGAGGGTCCTGGCTGACAACCCACAACCCACGGACACAGGATGCTCTGCAAATCCCACCCGACATTCACGAAAATCCGCAGAGTCTCCCTTTGTACCTGGGAGCTCCTACCCAAATACAAACCCGTCCTAAACAGCTTCACAACGACCAGTATTCATGAGTAAAACAATGGCCACTGGGCCCCTGCATTAATACTACAAAATACATCAACTACACCCCAAACCCGGGGTCCGTTGACTACCCGTCAACCTCGCGATCATATGTGGTCATTTCGTTACCCGACGCCACTTCAGATAACCCAGAGTCTCCTTTGTACCTGGGAGCTCTACCAAATACATCACCCGCATGAAACTCCTCGTCCTAAGCAAATTCAATATAATTCCAATACGAGTAAACGACCACTCGGGCCCCATAAATGCACTATAAATACATACCAACTATGAATCCAACTATATCCAATAGTTCTAAGAGTTCAAATTTTACTCTTATACAACATACATTAAAATATGAAATTCTAATACATGTAGTACATCACAAAATCAAAGCCACAACTCGGCTTTCTTCTAAAGTGACCTCTATGATGAGCCGCTTCCCGTGCTTCCCGCACCTGAAATAATAAATTTCACGACGGGGTGAGCTAATGCTCAAGAGGAAATCGCCTAAATGGCCACTCTCCACCTAAGTGCGCTAATTGATCCAAAATAAACATACATTCAAGCAAACGCATGATCCTACTAATGTCTACATGACTCAACTCGCATCCCGAGTCCGATCGACTTCACACTCGCCAAGCCTTGTGCGAGAATTGTTCATTAGTGGACAAACCTCCTGATGTGAGATATATCAATCAATATCCGACGATTGATATATTATTTGTTTGTGGACTACCCTCCGATGAATATCAATCGTCGCTCCGACGATTGATATTTTTCTTGTTTGACCTCAATTCCTCTCCGATAATTAATATTTTACTACCCTCCAACCATTTTCTGTACTCAACTCATGCACTTACTCCCTATATTCCTAGGATGTTCCAAAGGTATGGAATGTATGTATGCCAATTCCAATACAATTTAATTCACATGTAAATATATACATGAATATATTTACATAAAAATTCAATCATTACTGAATCATGTTATGTAATTTTATCATTTCAACATCATAAAATTAGCTCACCTAGTATTAATGATCAAACACAAGCAATTGACGAATTACTTGACCAAACCCATACTTTCACAAGTTTTATTTTGTGAAATCATCGCTTCAGAACAAGAAAACCTCATCAGTCTTAATAAACATAAATCACTCCGCTCACTTTGTGAACTCAGATTTCGCCATTTCCTACCATACACACCAAAGCAATACATTTTCACATAAATGCACAAACTAGAACCCATTATCAGTCTCCGTGACAGTCACGGATCTGCCCACATGGGTTTCAAAATCCACATCCTACCCAAGCTTTGGAACCGATCAAATCCGCCTGCTCAAGGCCTCAACCAACCAAACATTAACATAGTACTCTAAACGAAAATAAAACCCAAGTAGGAGAAACTTCACCTCGAGTTTGTTAAAACTCACAAACTGTGCACTCCACGCGTAGGCGCTCCGCGTAGAATAGTTTTCCTCTTGTCTCGTTATTCGACCATTTGACGCTCAGCATTTCTAGAGCAGAAGAAGACTCTCTCTCTCTAAAACTTGAAATTTTTACCATCGGATCCCCCCTTTCCTCGCTTCCCATCAAGCTAGCTTCTTTAGTTTAAGTGGAGAAGATGAGTCATGCACACTATTTTGTCTTCTAGTGACTTAAACTTTCCAAAAATGACCTTTATGTCCCTTCATTTCAGCTTTTGATATTCAGACTATTACTTACTAGTCTATTTTCATTATTTCTCTACTCACTCACTTATGTACATGAGTACTTATTATATGTGATCCACATCGAAAATCGTTTTACTTCAAGACCCGAGATGCGATGCCCGTAAATGTGCCAACCCGACTCTGCCTCGGAATTTTACGAAATTTTGTATATACTAACTAGATTTCGCGAGACGATTCCAACGGTGCAATCTGTTTCATCATCCAAGATCTAGAGAATAAATTACGGATTTTTAACTGAAATGACAATTTTGTAATCGAAATTACGATTTTTTCCCTTTTTCCAGAAATTGGAATTTCTCGGGTCTTACATCAACTATATACACAGTCTGAGTTAATAAATTACTTTAATTCAAATATATATTAAATTACCATTCTAATACATGTTATACAAATCAATAATAGCTACAACTGCTTCTAAATGCACTCTAGTGAGCGCTCCATCCCCGTGCACACCCCTGCACCGAAATAGCGACGACGTAGTGAGTGAAGCCCAAGAGCGATAATTTCACATGGGCTACTCCCCACCTAAGTGCACATGCATGGCAAACAATCACATTCAAGCAATTTCATGAATCTACTCAATGTCTACATGACTAATCCTATGTCTCGAGTCCTCGACCGACTCCTCACATGCCTAAGCCGACGTTAGTAAATATCCAAGTTTCAAACAAAAGCTTTGCCTTTAAAACTCACTACCGAATTTCAGAAATACATTGGACACCTTAATAGGCTTAATTAGCGATATTCGAAACAGTCATGGTTCTCATCCGAAGTGATCTGTTGGACAATTCTCCAAGGCAATTCTTCGGAAAATCTTCCTTGAAATTCCTTTCACAAATATTTTCGTTTTTGTTTCATTTCATGTCATGCACTCACTCTTAATATTATTTGGTTCCCCATTGCATATGGAATGCATGATGTCAATTCCAACACATTCATGCTAATATATTCACATGCATATATATTAACATAATTAAATCACATAAATCATGTTATGCAAATTTTCACCATCATGACAATCAAATGAACATATAAGACTATATCAAATACAATTCATTTTGAATCAATTAATAAAACACATTTTCACACCAAAATTTGACGTGTCACTATTCATGTGAACAAAGGAAACCCTAAGTCATCGCTCACGACCACAAATAGGAATTTTCTCCACTCTGGCTCAAAGCTTTTGAGACCGAAAGCCATTTACAGCAAAAAATGTAAGCCTCAGAATGATTCTAATCCATTTACATTACTTGGGCCTCTGGGCTAAAGATTAACAAGTAGGAAAAGATCCCTACCTCGAGTTGTCGGAACTCCAATTAAATCGCGCCCACGCGTAGCCCTCACGCGCAGCAACTTTGCTTCAGGTTCACAGACCGATGGTCCGAATGGTCGAAATCTAGAGAGTATATTTCATTCTCTCTCTAAAATGGATCCAGCAAATCCCACGTCCGTCCACCTATTTTTGCTTTTGGAGAAGATGACACTAATTTGATTTTGTTTTATTCTCATTAAATATTTCATAATGCCATCTATGTCCTTAAATCTGATTTTGACACTTGGCACACCTAAGCCATCCATTTCATCATCTCACTTTACTCATGCAATATGTGTCACATGAGTACATGTAATAGGTGACTTTTGTCACATCACATGTCTTCAAACCCGTTTTACGATTACCCGATACTGACATGCTCGAAAACGTGGAAATTTAATTGCCTCGAATTCGACAAAATTTGACGTGGTAGCTAGATTTCGCGAGACGATTCCAATGGTGAAATCCATTTCGTCATCCAAGATCTAGAAAAATTTTGGATTTTTACCGAAATGACCATTTTACCCTTTTTCAGAAAATTAGAATTTTCTCGGGTCTTACAGAGAATGTGAAACATGGTTGCTTGGATCAGAAAAGATAAGGAGAGAGTGTTGTTTATCTCTATTCGGGCTCATCTTTTCATAGCTGTGAATGACCGTGAGGTGTTTGAAGAAAGACCTAAGTGAATAAATGGAGTTTTGTTGCATTTTGGGGTTTATAGTTCAAGAAGTGGTGTGGTCTTGGAGAAGAAATTAAAATTCCAAGAGGTGCCATGACCATCAAGAAAGGTTTTGAAAAAGAATACCAAGAGAAGGAAAGGTGATGATCCGCATGAGGACGGAAGAAGTGGTCAGCGGTGTGGTATGTTTCGTGAGATGTCCGTAGAGCTGAGATGAAGGCCGTGATTCGGGGGATATGAGACGCCTTGTCGGGCTCACAGGAGAGAACTAAGAGAGAGCAGGCATGGTTAGACACCCATTGGTGTGAGGCTATAGTATGCATCTCCAAGGTGAGGCTGTAGCCAGTGGCATCTTCCCCGTGTGAGGCCATAGTCGGCATCTTCGGTGTGTGGGTCGTGTATAAGAGAACCGAGAGAGAAGAGGCATGGTGAAAGGTCCTTGGTGTGGTGTGTCTTGTGGCCATGGTATGATACTGCAAGTGGGCATGATAGAGCTTTGCTGGTGTCATCAACCGCTGGAGGGACTTCGTATTCTTATTGAGAGGATGGGTCGGTGCAATGGGCTACGTGGACGGAGCAAATGGTCTTCCTGAAATTGGTCTATGCAGCCGTGAAGCACAAACATGGCAGATAGTCTTAAGAGTCAGTATACCCATCACCATCGATGCTCTTGATACCCTTTACAAGAAGATCTCAAGAATGGAGGACTGGATGTAAGGAGGAGCAACAAGTTTCTCACAGGTCTCGATTATGCATACAAGCATATGAGACTGATAGCTGTGTGAGTGGTTTTTTTATGGATTTGGTGTGCCCATGTGACTGCACCGTATGGGATTCCATGTGTGGTTATGGTGGTGTTCTTAAGGTGCAATGGGCTAAGAAAATGAGTGGTGAAAAAAACCCAGAATGATGCTCAGACAAGGTGGAGCATGTCACAATTTCATGGTAAACAAGGAGCAATCAGTGGATGATCCACTGAGGTGGAGCCTACCAACATTAAGCGGACTTATAAGTGCTGGACCAATGTTTGAGTCAGTTCAACTAGTGTGTTGTTTGTTTCCTAGAAGCCTGATTTCGCGCAGCTTACTGGGTTGGAAATCAGAAAAAGGTGTTACCTGGGCCGCCCACTCCTCAAAGACCGCTTATAAGTGGTCAGAATGGTTTCTATAGTGATGAGAAAGCTTATGACTGCTTCAAGAAAATCGAGGGCGAGGAGCTCAGGGTCACGCAGGTCCTCATTTATGGTCTTTGGATTTAAGCTGATGTTAGCAGACATTGTTAACAAAGTTGATAAAATTGTTCTTAACATATTCTATTTTTCTAATACATATATTGCCAGTCAAGAAGTCCGGAGTAGTTTTTTTTCGAGAGAACTCGAAGGATTATCTCTGTATGCATGTTATTTTCCGGGTCAATAAAATCTCCGGAATTTTCTCCTTTTCTTCTTTGCTTTGGCACCACGGATAATCTTGTATCGCCTTAAGGAAGCCGCTTCAAGGTCCGATCCAATGTACCCTCCATAGGCTATATTTTTTTCTTGATAATTTTGAAGTTCATCCAGAGCAACAATTTAATCAAATTAAAAGCGCAAATCACTTATCTAATGTGAGGAATTCAAAATACTTGGATCCTAAATTTCCATAGCAGGGGATAGTATTGATCTATCGGACAAAGTTCTAAAATGCTGAAGGAATATAAATGATCGAGTCACATCTTCGCTCATAGAAATGGGAATCGCACCTGCTAAGCCGCTATAATAGAGGGTTGTGAGGGAGAGGGAATCTAGATATATATGTATGCATGGCTACCAAATTTGTGCACTTTCTTTTTCTCAAATACAAGAGGCAAATCTTTCTGTCTCTAAACACCCAAATTCAGACATTGTTGATGTTTGCATCAGAGCATAGCATAGCATAGCGTAGAAAACCTTCAAAGCTTTATTGAAGAAAGATGAGTATTTAAACACACAAGAGAGAAGAATCACCAATGGTGTTGCTTAACCACCTCACGCTTGAACTCTTAAGAATATATATATAGTTTAAAATGGTGTCGGAGGAATGGTATATGTTTCAATTCCCTCTGCATCTCAAATTCAATTCCTATTGATGGAGGAGTAAGAGACAGACACAAACAGATGGAATCAGCTCTAAAACGGGCCGCCTAAGTTTTGTCTTAGCACGGTTCTTCGCAAGTTAATTAGTACTTTGGTCTAATAGCATATGATTTTCTCACTGTAAAACATGCTTTCCTGGCTTTTGAATCCTTTCAAAGAGGATGTTTGCTTTGTTAGTAAAAATTTCTATGATCAGTTTAGTATTTAGACTTGGTTGACGGGTTTATATATATATATATATATTATATATTCATGTCTTCGTGAATAGAAAGAAACAAAACATATAATGGGAATATGTATAAATATAAATTAGTAGCATAAAAGCAAGTTACAACATAGAGTAATTATCTTTGAATACATTAACAAGTCAAGTATATATCATGAAAATGAATACAAGTATATATAATTTGTATAACAATATGCTCAAAAGCCATAACAATGTAGTTCATTCGACACTAACAAGTCATTGGAATGATCAAAATCTTTAAGAAAATTAAATAATGAAAGTTTCATATTATACTTGGATCAACTCTTAGCAACATCATACAACATCACCCATAGTACTTCAAAAGTATAGCTAACAGCCAAATACTATTACACCCATCAAAAATCATAAAAATACATATAATACCAATTTCTATTTGCCCAAAGAAGAAATTTATGGATATTTGAGAAGAAAAGCGTATGTAGATTATCCGCTTGAGAAAAGCCCGAGAGAGAAATGTGACATGGCATAAAGGAAAAAATCTATCGATACTGCTCGCTCATGTTTGCCTTATATACATATGTCGGCTACAAGTTAAGAAGGAGTTCTAACAAACAGAGTTCCTGGTTGTACACTTAACACCCAAAGTTTTCAACACAACTGTAGCTCATATTGAGATGACACTAGCAAGAACAAGCAATACTACTCCTAAAAATGTGTCATGAGAAAAACAGAAAAGCAAATACCATTCCTCCTTCTTGTAAATCAGAAAAGCAAGAAAAGCAAATACCAATCCTCCTTCCTATAAATCAGAAAAGCAATACAAAACCATGAGCTTAGCTCTACTCAGAATCACTTCGATTCTAGCACTATTACTCATTCCTCTTCGTTTCTTCACCGCATCAAATCACATCATTCTCCCTAGCCTTCCTTCACCTATCTCATCAAGCCAAAACCAATCAAATGTGATCACAAATTTCCGGATCCACGAACATTTGATAATTAATAAGCACTACAAAGACAACCAAATTAAGTTCATAAAGAAACATTGTAAGACCCGAGAAATTCCAATTTATGGAAAAAGGGTAAAATCGTAATTTCGGTGAAAAATCCAGAATTTATTTTCTAGATCTCGGATGACTTAAACGGATTTCACCGCTGAATCGCCCCACCCAAATCTAGCTAGCACGTCGACTCGTCGACCTCGAGACACCTGAAAGCTGGCACGCTTTACACGCTGCCGGTGCCGTGAAACGATTTTCGATGCCAAAGTCACTATAACACGACTCATGTGCCATAAGTGGCATGAGAGAAAATGATGAAAATTGACTGCCGAGATAGTCCCGAGTGTCAAAACTGGGAAAAGAAGGACATAAATGTCATTTTTGGAATTGTTTAAGAAAGACAAATCGAATAAAGGGATGTCTCCTCCATTTGGAAAAAGGGCAAAGAAAAAACGTGAATTGAGAAGCAGAAGGAGATGCAGAGTTGGAGATGGCGTTTAGATAGAGAGTATCGATTTCTCTAGAATCGGTGGGAGATCCACCAGTCGGTCACGGAGCAAGAAAGAAAGTTGCTCTACGCGGAGAGACCTACACGTGGGCACCGGATTTGAGGAGTTTCGACAAAATCCGAGAGGTAGGGGTTTCTCCCTACTTGAGTTTTATTCTTTATTTAAGTACTTTGTTAATGTTTGAGTTGAATGAGGCCATGAGAGGCCGTTTGATCGGTCCCAAATCTGGGACCAATTGTTATACTTTAAACTGTAATGTAAAATTTCGTGATCAGCCCATCACCACAGCATCAGGTATTTGCATGTGTTAATGCATGCTTTCGATGTGTATGAGGCCTGAAATGGCCGTGGAAACCCGTTCACTAAGTGAACCGATGATTGGTGATTTGGTCAGAATAGTAATCGAGGTTTCACTATTCTGAGAATGCTGTTCGAAAATACCTTTTGTGAAATAATGTGTTTGGTTGAGTAATTCAAATCGAGTTGATCGTGTTTGATTATTAGCCCACATGAGCTAATTTTGATGTGATTGATGGTGAAATTACATAACATGTTGTGTGATTTAAATTTTGTGAATATATGCATGATTATATATTTGCATGTGTTATAGAATTGTAATGAAATTAGCATCATGCATTCCATATGCACTGGGGCACCCTAGAACAATAGGAGTGAGTGCAGGAGGTGATTATGGAGAGAATAGTTTCGGAGTGTTGACTAATAATAATAATTATCGGAGGGTAGTCCAAATAAAATATCAATCGTCGGAGTCGGCCCAATTGATATACATCGGAGGGTAGTCCACACATAATATCAATCGTCGGAGTCGGCCCAATTGATATATATATCTGAGGGTCAGTCTATAAATAAAAACCAAGGTTCTCATACGTAATGAAGCGCGTACAGGAGCTTCAGAGACCTTATGTGAGATGATTAGTTAGACATTCATAGATCACTGCTTGAATGTGTGTTTATTTGGAGCACATATGTAATTTTAGGTGGGGATAATAGCCCACTTAGGGGTGATTCCACCATCAGCATTAGTCTACTCCCGTCGAGGATATATTTTACAGGCCGTGGAGCCGTGCGGCAGACTCCGCTCATCATGTAGGTCGCTTGTGAAGAAACCGCTGGACTCGCACTATTCTCGAAGTCACTTTGACACCTGCTCATGAACCCGGTTCATGAACACTGTTCATAAAAAAAAATTGTTTTTTTTATTAAATTAAAATAAAATAAAATCAGATCAAATAAAATGAGACAAAATTTTGGAGAAAATGAAATTTTCAAAAATAAAATTTTTGTTGATAAAATTGATTTACATGTGGATAAAGGGTCTGTATTATAAATGCAGGACTTGTTATATATACCGATTTTGTGTATGATTAGTAGTCTCTGGGCTGTTTATTTCGAGATACCGTATTTGTATTAACTCCGCCATTTTAACTGTAGAGATGGCTAGTAGATGATCAGGGCGAGGGCTGGCCCACGAGGTACTCGGTCGTGAACCACCGACATTTGAATAGCCGCAGATTTGGATCACTGTGCCTTTGCCGAGGCTATAGCCGTTAGTACAAGCTGCTATCGCACGTGCCAAGATAGCGTAGCCGGAGGTCCTAGTAACCTCCCAGGCTTGTGAGCGCATCATCCTTGACATTCATAGGGGGAGGAGGAGCTATGGCAAGACCATCAGTTTACAGACTATAGGAGGTGGTAGAGGCCACGGAGACTACCTCGACGCGACCCAGATCGGTTAGCCGCTCCAGCCAGAGGGCGAGGCCCAAGTATGGTGGAGACGGGGGCAAGGAACCTCGCAGACTTAGAGGCTACGACATGGGCGAGTCAGAGCCGTCTCATGGGTAAGCATTTTCTTCCTAAGCATCGCGAGGTACGCGAAGGCTCGTGGAGTTCCTTGTGAGCTGAAGCAGGGGCGATGACGGCGATGGATTATGTGGCTGTGTTCACAGAGCTACCGATTTGTTGATGATTACGTGGCCACGTGCACATGGCCACAAGGGGTTAGGAGGTCGAGAATGGGCCTAAGTTGTCTATCTCGGCCGTGATCGCAGGCCTTGCTTGTCAGATACGGACTCCGATGGTTTACGTACCCGACCATGTGGCAGAGAGACAGAGGATGCTCCTGAGCACTCCTGATGCGAGTGTTACAAAGCAAGAGGAAGGATAGTTAGTCTTCTTCCGCCCAGGAAGGGAGGCAGAGCTCTATTCACGAGGATTCCAGTCGCGCCACCCGGCCGTGACGACGAGTCGCTGGCCAAAGGCGTATGGTATAAGCAACATTGTCAGCCTGGATTACGATGGAGTGGTGGATCGCCTCTGAGACAAGGATCCCGTGGTTGGGGGACGCAGTCCCATTCAAGAGCGTGACAGAAAGGATACGCACGCTCCTCCACAGCATGGTACGTGCCAGAGGAGCGCCTCGCTGTGGAGTTACGGGCACCTCCCATTTCATAGCAGCCCGAGAGCCGCAGTACGGCAGAGGCAGAGGACGAGACCCACGTGCGTGGACATCGTGGGTTCAAGGGCGTGTCTACGCCATCACACCGTTGCCGAAATGCCAGACGCCCAATTATACAGTGGTACGTTTACATCTCACCTATGGGCAAGAGTGTTATTTGATTTCAAAAGGCCGCATTCATTCAATGCCGTGACGCCAGGATGTAGTCAGCTTAGAGGTCGACCTTAGAGGAGCCATTTTATGTGAGTCTCTCCCCAGGATTAAAGAGAATAGATGATATGTCGAGGCTAGCGAGTCGAGATTTCTGTGGACTCTACCTCACAAGAGACCTAAGGATCATGGACATGTCGTGAGTTCGATGTCATCCCGGGACGGATTGCTGATAGCCATGTATATCGACAGAGCGAGAGGTTACCGCCACACTGTGATGGTATTCGGGTAGATTTCAGGGACAAGAATGATATTTTCGCTCCCGCATAATATATGAGTCCGTATCGTGGACGCTTAGCTGTTGGCGCAATGGTGCTCACTCTCGTATGACGCAGAGCACTTGACTTCAGATCTACCCTCGAGTAAGGTGCGAGTATGTGGATGTTTTTCCAAATGAGTCATCTGACCGCTTCCACGCAGGGTAGCAGACTGCAGATTGAGTTACACCCCTGGTACTTCACCCATCTCTATGATTCGCATGGGATGCGGTGAACTCGTGTGAGTCCAACACAGGAGCTACTAGACAATGATTCATGCCACGGTAGGTGACTTAATCAACAACATTAGTTTCCATGGGCCCCACCGTAGTCAAGCTACGCAAAGATAGCGGTCTAGGGTCGAACACGGTACGGGTTTTCATCCCACGAATGATTCGTGATCAATGTTTAAAAATGGTGAGACTTTGTTCGGATCTCTTTGATTCGTTAAAACAAGGGAGTCGTTGTTCATCGGATAACTCCAAATAGCTTAATGAAAGTGAAATGGTAACTTAAAGCCGGGTCAATGGCTTGATAACATGGGCCATTGAAGTGTCCTCGGGTTATTTCGCATTAGGCAAATGACATATAGTTAAAGCCAAAATCTGATCATTGTTTAGCTATAAACCTAACCCTAAACCACTCCTATTTGAGTCACCAGTACTAAGCATCTAAAATCCATTCGGGCTTTGGAAATTCTGGGCATTTAACTCTTTTTCATTTCCATGGCTCGTAAATTATCTAAAGAATGTCGTTGCATCTACCATTAAGAATGCACTCAACCCTAAAGCATGAAAAAGTATTGACCAAAAGAAAGACATTACAACAGCATTAAACCCTAGTTTGGAAAGTATGGAACCATAAATGCGCACTGTAATATTTAAAGCAAGGAGGACAACCTCAAGCCCCAAAACTAGCACCCCTCCTCTTTCTCCTCAAGGCTATGAGGCCTAGTTTGAGCATCCTTGAAAGTATGTCATCCTCAAGGGGGTGTTTGGCACTGAGAAATGAGGGAAAGAGGAGAGAGATAAAAGAGCAAAATAAACCTAAAATGAGAAGTCATGAAAACTTACATAAATGGAATAGTTAGGGTTACAAAAGTTACTGGCAAATATATAGCCAAACCCAAAGTGTGAAAAATACAAAAATGCCTAAAATATGAAATTACATAAGGGACAAAATGGTAATTTATCAAAACGTGGTCGTTGGAATCAAAAATACCAAAACACAAATCGGGATTTCGTTATGTAGAGTCTTCCGCTAGCATAATAAAATTCCTCAATTATGGTAGTGAATTTCACAGCTCAGCGAAATTATCAAGAGATATTTAAAATGAGAATTTTCGCTAGGAACAAGAATTCAAGCAGTTCGAAATTCCTCGCTAGCTTAGCTAAAATTTCAGATAATGAAATTTCGTATCTCAAATAGCTCTTCGCGATCATAGCTTAAAATCCCCGATTGCTCGCTGGCTATCGCAAAGACTTCATGCAATTATTCATCACTTTGCCTTCAATTCTTCAATCCACCTTGACATTTCCATCGCCTCAAACAGAACATTGAGGATTCTCGCATTCAAGACCACTAAGAAGCTAAGCTTGTCGACCAAGTTCCCAAGACCCAAAACTATCCTAAACAATCATTTAAAACAAATTGACGCATCAATGGATACATACACATGACAATTGGCTTAATTCATAAGGATTAGTGCTGAAAGCACTCAAACCTATCTTGACTAGGGCTTAAAATAGCACTTTTTTGGGCACTTAATCATACCTCCCCCAACCGACACGCTTGTTAGTCCCTTAGCAATGCTAAACAATAAGGTATAATGTCGTTTACAAAAGTGTATAAGGTTCAAGAAGTGTATGTACAAATAGGTTTACCTTTAAATGAACAATTTACACCCTGTCAATGTACCGACATGAAAGAACAAAAACCATAAGAACTAGTTCTAGCTCATTATTGATCCAAGGAAATCAACCCGAACTTCCACCAAAATCTAATTGTTCCTAAGGTAAACAAATTTTGGAGCCAATAAATTGCAAAGCTATTCCCTCCCCCCAACCTAGCTACTACCATGGCCTTAAACTATTGACCAACCTAAATAGGAGTAGCTACACTCTTATATCTTCCTTGATTGCAATGTAGGGTGCAATGCTAAAATCTGATTTCTACCTAAAGTCCGCAGACGGGGGTCCAATTGCATGACTCCCTTCAACCACTTAAGGTTTAGGCATCAAGTCAAAAGGATCAACCGACCACAAACTTTGCAAAAAGCCACCCCTGACCGAATGACTTCGAGAATTAAGCACCTACAACACGCCTAAACTCTGCCCATCCACTGGTAGCTTTAACACTAAGTCAGAGAGACCAACCACCATGCTGAGGCATCTGTTTTAAAGGCTTTCGCCATATACCCCTGACCCGTGTTCTAGTTTTCAAGGCAAAGCCACGACTTTTATTTCTTTTTCTTCTTTTCTTTTTCTTTTCCTTTTTGGAAGACTACATTGGTCTTCATACATGGTTAACACAAACCTATTATGGGTCGTCAACAGGTCTAAGGCCGGCTCTACAAAGTGGAAAGATGTATATAACTTCTCAACTTATTGGTACAATCTGGTGTGCAGTGTGTGAATTAGCTACAGGGGGAATGTTCAAGGTTGAACACGCTGAAACCTCAATTGACTAAAAACTAAATCATGCATGGAATTGTTCTATCACTAAGGTAACATACAGGGCTTCAATTCTTTAATTAAAGGCAAGAGTAGATACACAAAATGAAGACACAAAAGTGATTTGCAAAAGTGTAGTAAATTGAGAATAATGCTATAAAGCTTTTGATATAACCAAAATGGCTAATACATGCTTAATATAGCTAAACATAACAAAAGTATCACTGCCTACTATTGGCTAATACATGAACCCTATATAAAATGAGTAGGCAGTTGATAAAGCTGAAAACTGTACAAAAACATGATAGAAGACACTCCTAACTCTAACTTTTCCTCCCAACCAAAGTATAGACATGTCATGTGGATAGAAAGTTAGAGATGGGGAGCGTGACCACCCCACTCTCTCTCGGGGCGGATCCGGTTGTCAAGGTTGCCAAGATGTTCATATGAGGTCAGCGTCAGGCTCATCTTGATGTAGGGCACAAAGTGAGACCGAAAGGGATTCAGATCTGAAGGAGCATGGTATGACAATGCTCTATAGTGGTCTCAGCTCGGGCCATCCTCTGGTCCATCGATTCCTGTGTAGTAGCCAACGAACAGACAGCATCCATAACACCCGCTAGCTCCTAACCGACATGAACATGTTCTGAGAATGCCGCGTCAGATATGACGGGCCGGGAGTGTCATCGTGGGTCAGCCGAGGTTATTAGTGGGCTTCTGGGCCGGGGCGAGGCGGAGGATGGTGATTGAGGAGACAACTGCACTGGCTCCTCTCCACCTCTAGCTCTTTACTCAGAATGTGATCATTCACCGGGGATCCTTCAAGCCTCATCCGGCACTTCCTCCGTCCCGGCCGAGGAGAAAAGAGATCGGCATAACCAAGGATCGCTCCATGGACAGGACCTCAGGCATCGGATTCCTCCTTCCTTTAATACGGTTCTCCGAATCCCAAATGCTTCTCAGACCCATTAGTAGTCACGGCATCAACAAGGGTAGACCTCACCAACCAGCCCTGCGGACCTTATCCGAAGTGCAAAGAGGCGGTCATAACTAGCTCGGGGGAGGGACTGAACTGCATCCCTCCGAGATCTCAGACAAGGCTCCCAGATGGCTCCCCATACGAACACAAGGCTCAGCCGGAACAAGCATCCGGGAGCAGTGGTCCACCGTAAGCATCCGAGGTGGAGCCGCTCGCGAAAAGCACTCGGTCCCATCAGAGTATCTTGAGGAGACAAATGGACCATCTCCCTCTCAGGACGGCCGTGGCCACTCCCGATATCTCTCCGAATTACGCCTCTCGCCGGGCGTGCCTAGCAACGAATGGCCATCGCCTGAGTACCCTGCCGACACACATGACCGGGAGCTCCGCCGACTCGCACTCCGGGAAGTCAGTGGAGGGTAGGAACGCGACCCAATTTCGTGATATAGTAAACCGTCATGTCATGTACTAGCAGGAGTACTGCGGTGATCAATCTCATGGAGTCTCTCAACCGGGTCACGCAAGAAGTGCTAAGACGCCGTAAAATGATTCTCCATAAAAACCCAGGCTAAGAGAAATCCACGCTCACCGGCATCGGGGTCCCAGAACAATGGTCGCCCGATCCTCGAGGTCGGTGATGGATGGGCGACGAGCTTCCTTCGCCGCCTGGGAAGGTGACGGCTAAGGCCTGGGATGACGAGGACTCCCCTCGGCCTCGATGTCCGCAGTTCGAGGGCCGAATTTCTCCCGCATCGCCCCGAGGCACCGGGAAGGCCCGGGTCCCATCCGTCCGTACCCCAACTCGAGGTTTCCTCCGGATCTCGCAGCCTGGGCCCGGCCCCCATCTCCGGAGTGCAACGACCTGCGGCCTGGCGCTGGACTCCACCGGGTACTACCATGTCCGTCAGAAATCGAGTCACGTGGCTCACGCTACCGAAGGGGCGCGCATTGTGCCTCACACCGATTGGACCAGTGGCTCCACAATCCAAGGCAAGCCACTAATAGGGCCGGCACCGCAGCGCGGTTCGCAAAGGCCACCGTGGAACTACGCACACAAGCAGGCACTGGGACTCGCTGGTGGGAGCTCTCAAGACTGGCCAACCGTGGCTCCACAGGAGGCTTTGCTCACTGTAATGGACGCTAGGTGGGGGTCGGGGTTGGGGAAGGAAAAAGGACGAAGATGGATGCACCCTCCTCCTTATAAATCGCTTGACAACTGATTTGGTCTTGGAAGCCGAAGAGCCAATTAAGCTTAGTTTCGCTATTATAGCTTAAATTATGACTGAACCATTATTCAAGAAAATAAACATATAAAATTTGATTTAGGCAGACAGAAACAAAAAAAAAAATCGTATCAATTATTATTTTTAACAAAAACCTAAAAAATAAATTAAATTCTAGGCTACTTAAAAGGAAAGTTGCTAAAACGAAGTTACTAAAATAGCCTAATATGAAAATTAAACAAATCTAAGCAAAATAAAAAATTTTGGAGTTGTAATTTGTCTCCAAAAGAGACACCAAACCAAAATTTCAATTTCAATGATTTATTTTCCATGGAGGGTCAAGGAGGAGAGCCCTTAACCCGACAAATGGGATTGCCGCAAATTTCATGTTGGTCCATTCTGTTGATTTTCTTCTCACTGGGTTATTTTAGGCTGACCAATTGCTCTGCAGTGGTGACTGATGACAACTCCCAATCATCTGCTTCATCTTCGTTAATAATTCTCGCAGCTTACGACCTTTGGCTTCCCGATTCAATTAACTGAGCAGACTTCATCGCTTCCTTCCTTATCACCTTCCACCGGGGCTTGTGCCAGGACTCAAGTGAAAAATGTTGAGCCCAATGTCATGCTGCCAAATGTGAGCCACATTATCTCCATTTCAAGCACTGATGATCGGGGACGGCGAGCGGCCAAAAATGGTCTTCCCTGTGGATAATTTCAAGTACGCCATGATTGGGTCGACTTCATATTTGGCTCTGCGACAAGCACTACAAAGTCTACCGGGTAGTAGAATTGTCACCACCAACACATCCTCAACTATCTCTTAGGAATCTTCACCGATCTATCACCAATGACAGAAGTGGATGTTGGTAGGTTCAGTTCTTTAACCTAAACTCATACACCGAGTATAGAAAGAGGTTTGCACTGGCCCCCAAATTCCAAGCAAGTGCTTTGTCTATGAAATCTCCCAATGTTGGATCGAAATTGTAGGGATCCCCGATCTCAGATGACCGGGGTCTTGCCCGGATATGGCAATCGACTTGCCCGGCCAGAAGGCTTTTTATGCTCAACCTTTCGACCGTGGCACGTCCTTAAGAACTGCATGGCTGGGGACTCATGACCATGTCGCTAAAGGAATATTCACCTTCACTTGTCTTAGCACCTCCCAAATTTCCGCCGTTTAGATTTTTTCGCTCTCAAAGGTTGGGAAATGATGTGGGCATGGTTTTCTTCACTACCACTCGATGATTACCCTCTCAGCTCGCCTTCCTTTTCCTTGCATGTTTCTTCAGCCAGCCCCGGGCACTGCTGTTTATTTCTCTTTCCACTCCTCGCAGTGATTAGTTTTCTACTTCATCCATCCCCGAATTGTCGATTAAACCTACCTTATGGATCCCTTTTGGATTTGGCAATGTTTGGGAAGGGAACCTCCCTCTCTTCTGTATCTTCAGCAAATTGTTGATCTTTGTGATTAAATACTGCAGGTTGTCAATTTTCTGATTAAGATTGCTCTCAAGCCCATCTATTCTTTTATTCAAAGGTACTTTCTGACAAGACAATTCTGTGCTGACTTGTACATTTATCCCCGCTTCCTCCACAAAATTGCCGACCACCTTGCTCAAGTTCAAGATGGCTTGTTCAACTAGGAGAAGAGGATGGTGGTGATTGTGGTTGAGATGAGGAACCAAACTGTTGTTTGGCAAATTGTGGGGCACATATGTGGGATTGGGTTTCAGGAGAGGTTAGGTGATTCTTCCAATTGGAATTGTAGGTAATACTGCATGGGGGGCATTAGGTTGTGGCTTGTATTGACCTAATGGCATTTACATATTCGACATCAAATCCTTCACCGAGGGGCATTGATAATGTTCTTCCTGTGGCGCTGGGTTGAAATTGATGCCCTGATTAAATTTGCAGATTTCAATACCGTCACACTTCATGGAGCCTTTTCCTTCCGCTTCTTCCATCTTCCTAGCTAGGGTTGGGATATTCTTGCTTTCATTTCCATATCCTTAAAGTATAAACGCCTCCTCAGCGGGTCAAGGCCTTCATTCTTCACTCGATTCGGTTCATCCCAAGCCTGAAGTTTCAGCCACATAATTCAAGAATCAATATTTCATCTGGATTTTTGTTCTAAAACTGACTCTCCTTACCATATGGTTTTAAAGTAATGTTTCCATGTATGGTGGGATGATACCATTTATAGAAATGATTCACTAGCATCCATGTATCAAAACCATGGTGGGGACATGATTGATGGTATCCATGAACCTCCTCCCAACACCGATAGAATTTCTCTCATTATCATATAGGCCAAGTAAGGTAGATCTGTCTCTTCAACTATGGTCTGACAATCAGTTCTTCAAAAACTTAGCTTCAAGTTCTACCAATTTAATCGTTTCTACCGTTGAATCTGTACCATATTTTGGCCACCTTTGAGGGTTAACGGAATGCCTTCCAACTTCAACAATTCCATCGGTTATACCCTCCTTAAAGTTATGCATACTTCCTCAAAATCCCGTGCATGTGTGAATATGATTTTCTTCATTCTCCATACCATGAAATGTGTGGTGCTAGGCACTGGGGTCTCACCGCTACATCCTCGCAGAGGAGGTATGGAAGTTGGCAGAAGGAGCACTAATCCTCAGAGGGGCGTATGTGATCCCTCACCTAATTCGTATGCCGTCGATTCATAGGGGTGCTTGTTGACTTTGTTGTTCTCGTAGAGTGATCCATTTGGTCATCAGGCACACCGATTTCCGCAGCTTCCTGCTCAACCGGTGCACTCACTCTTGCAATCTACTCCGATATCCTCTGGCCCAAAGGTTTATAAACAATCACACAAAAATGAAACAAAAAACAAAGAACACAAACAAAGCCACAAGAAAGGTCAGTGTTAGCCAAAACAAAACTAACTGCAGGATGAATAGTGCAAAGAATCGCCAAGTGAAGAAAACTTGCAGTTCCTGCACACTTAATTCAAAAAGGATTGAAAGGTCATCAACACTTGTAATGTGGATTACAAGTACACATCAACTCATCATACGTAGTTTGGCACCATCCCCGGCAACGGCGCCATTTGATTCGTGCCACTGTAGGGTGATCGGAATCAACAATATTTTGTTTCCATGCTTCCCATCGCCGTAGTCAAGCTACCGCAAAGATAGCTGCTCAGTGGTCGAACACGTAATGGGTTTTCATCCTACCTAATGATTCGCAGATCAATGTTTAAAACGGTGAGACTTTTGTTTGGACTTTTGGATTTGGTTAAAACAGGGAGTTATTGTTCACCGGATAACTAAATAGCTAAATGAAAGTGTGAATGGTAACCTTGAAGCCTCAGTCACCGGGGTTTGATAACATGGGGCACAAGTGTCCTCGCATGTCAGATTAGTGGCAAAATGACATATGCTAAAGCCAAAACCGGATCATTGTTTAGCTATAAAAACCTAACCCTAAACCACTCCTATTTGAGTCACCCCAAGTACTACATTCAAAGTCCCATTCAGTTTGAAACCCTGAAGATTTAACCTCATTTCCATGGCTCGTAAATGACATCTAAAGAATGTCAGTGCATCTACCATTAAGAATGCAATGAACCCTAAAGCATGGCAAGTATTGACCAAAAGAAAGACATTAAATAGAATTAAACCCTAGTTTGGAAAGAATGGAACCATAAATGCAGTCCCTGTAACATTTAAAGCATGAGGGACAACTCGCGTGCCCCAAACCAAGCTAGCACCCCTCCTTCAAGGGCTAGCGAGGCTCAGTTTCGAGCATCCTCAGTCATCCTCAAGGGGGTGTTCATGCTCCGAGAAAACGAAAGGGAGCAGAGAACCTAAATGAGAAGCCATGAAAACTTACATAAATGGAATAGTTAGGTTACAAAGTTATGGGCAAATTTATATAGCCAAACCCAAAGTGTGAAAATACAAAAATGCCTAAAAATATGAAATTACATAAGGGACAAAATGGTAATTTATCAAACGTGGTCGCTTGGAATCAAAAATACCAAAACATTGTAATGGATTTCGTGAGGTAGAGGGCAAATTTCACAGATAGCAAAAAATTTCGCTTATGCTAGCGAAATTCCTACAACCCAAATAAATTATCGCCAGACAAATGGCAACGGTATTCTTCTAGCCAACGAAATTCGCTAGCTTAGCTTAAAAAATTTCACATAGTGAAAATTTCGCTTAGACTGCGAAAATTTCGCTGATTGCGAAGGCTATGATTGGCGAAATTTCGCAATCCCAAATAAATTTTCGCAATCATAGCAAAATCCCCGGATTGCTCGCTACATCGCATCACTTCCCGCACTTTTTATTCATCACTTCGCTTCAATTAATCAACCCATCTTGACATTTCATCGCCACTGGTGAAATTACCGAGGATTCTCGATTCTGTGCCACCCTACTAAGCAGAAGCTAAGCTTTGTCACTCTAAGTTCCCATGACTGCTAAAACTATCTCAAAAACCAATTCGAAAACAAATGACGCACTAAATGGACATACACATGACAATCGTTAATTCTATATATTAGAAAAGTAAAAAGCACTCAAAACTTTATCTTTAATTAGGGCTCAAAATGAGGCACTTTTGGCACTAATCAGTGGGCTCTGGTGCCACTTCACCATAGGGCGTCCGTCATGGCAAAGTTAAGGATTAAGAGCCTTCGACCGTGCATCGACTACGTGACAAATAACAGGTTACGATCAAGAATCGGTACTATTGCCGAGATTGATGATTTGTTTGATCGCTTGAGAGGAGCTAGTTCTACCCAAGATAGACCTTCGTGATCGGTTACCATCAGCCGAGGTTTGGGAGATAGATATCCCCAAGACGCTTAGATGCGTTATGGGCACTTCTGAGTTTACTAAGGATGTTCTTTTGATTGATGAATGCGCCGCCAAAGATTCATGGATCTCATGCATAGGATATTCCAACCCTATTTAGATCGCTTGTCGTAGCGCCTTCGCGGGATGACATTCGATCTACCCCAATCAAAGTGGGAGCATGAGTATCACTCTGAGGATCGCTTACAGCTTGTCGGAGACCATCACCGTACGCCAAGCTCCGCAAAGCGCGAGTTTCTCAGTTTACCGAGGTGAGATTTTCGGGACACGTGGTGTCTACGCATCAGCGGCCGCGACCCGCAGAAGGTTGAGGCCGTGATGAGCTGGGGAGGCCTGTCGCCTTCGAGATATGTAGCTCTCGGGATTGGCCGGGTATTATGCGGATCTACTTCTGAGGGATCTTCAGATAGCAAGACTCCAGGACTAGGTCGACCCCGAAGGAGGTCAAGTTTGGAGTGGGATGACCGATGCGAGGAGGCATTCCAGGAGTTGAAGAGGAGACTTACTTTAGCCTCTCATCTGATAGTCCCGTGATGAGATTAGTGGGCATTACCAAAGATATCATGGATGCCTCGAGGCTCTGATTGGGGACAGAGCAGATGCATCCTGAGGTAGTAGCTTGAGGTTTCACAATAAGAATCATGATGCACTGCCTCACACACGACATGGAGTTGGCGGCTGTAGTCTTCGCCTTGAAGATTTGGCGCCACTATTTATACGGCGAGGAGTTCGAGGTGTACTCAGACCATAAAAGTCTGAAGTATATTTTCACGTAACGAGACCTCAACATGAGGCAACGCAGATGGATGGAGTTCCTAGAGGATTATGACTTCACTTTGCATTACCATCCTGGTAAGGCAAATGTGGTGGCTGATGCACCTGGCCAAGTCATGAGGAGCGTCGTCAGTATAGTTTCTTCGAGTGGTGGATGTTCAGATCACGACGTCAGCTACAAGACAACGAAAGGCACTGTGGCAATTGGGGAGTTTAGTGGCTACACCGTCTCTTTTGAGCAGAGTGATTGAGTCCCAAAGGGCGTGACGAGATAATGTCCATCGGGACCGTATACGCTGTGCACGGTGACGAGGGCCGGACCGCTCACGTTGCATGGTAGTCTTCGATAAGGGACTAAAAGGGTTCCCTAGTTGACCGATTTGAGAGAGGAGATTCTCAGGGTGTTTCACTGCTCTCTATTTGTCGTGCACCCAGGTGGCACAAAGATGTACCATGATCTTCATTGTCAGCACACCGAGCTGACGAAGAGACACGCAGGACTTTGCTCGAATGGCAGTCTCACATGTCAAGAGGTTAAGCGTCGAAGCACCGCAGCACGCCAGGCTACTCTCAATATCGGAGGTGGTCAGCGGGAGTGTGGAGCACGTCACGATGGGACTTTGTGACCCACTCTGCTAATTAGACAGCAGTAGCCTATGACGCCAGATAGCGACAAGTGGACCTGGCCACTAAGTCTACAGACATTTTCTAGCCGTGCGACAGACCTTCACCTTGGAGAGATTCCGCCGGTCGCACATCTCGAGAGATAGTCCAAATTACATGGAGTACCGCATCCATAGCGTCTGATAAGAACCCAACATGGCGCACTCCTTGGAAGAGTTTCCCAAAGGCTACGGGCACACTACGACGACGAGTACAACTTTCCACCCTCGCACGCATGGTCGCCTAAGAGGACTATACAGTATTGATACGCCGCGCTACGCCCCGGATCATAAGGGTAGCCGAAGAATTTGCTCTTAGTGGAATTCTCCTACAACAACGCTATCGCGAGATACGCATGGCACCATATGAGGCATTGTATGAGAGGCCATGTAGGTCATCAGCAGGTTGGACCGAGGCTGGAGGAGCTCCATCATCGGTCCTCGATTGATTAGAGACACCCTCCGAGAAGGCGAGCTTGATATCGACAACGTCTTCTCACGGCCCGCAGCCTACAGGTAGAGCTCAGGCTCGGGAGGTGCGACGGCCGACCCTGTAGTTCGAGGCCGGGGATCATAGTCTTCGAAGGTGATGCCTAAGAGAGGAGGTCGCCCGCAAGCCGGGAAACTATTGCCGAGGTTTATTAGACCTTTCGAGATACTCGAGAGGATAGACACCGTAGCGCATCTGCATGCTACCGGCCCAACATGTCAGTCCACGAGGAGTTTCTTCAATCCCATGCTCCTAAGATACTCTGTGATCCGCCTCACGAATGATTGTGACAGATCGAGTTGACACTCGATGGACCTTGAGGAGGACCAGCATGTATTTGATAGCCATGATCGTGCTTTGCGACAAGACCGTGAGGCTACGAGGGTGCTATGGCGGCACTACGGGAGTGGAGGAGTCAACGTGGGAGCGCGAGGACAGACGCGGGCCACTCATCCCTTCTGCAGGGACTTAAGGCACGCGGTTTTAGTCGCTTTAAGGATTTAAAATGGACCGCTTTACATGGTAGAGGCACGTTGCATATGCATACAGTGATCAGATCAGCCCATACTTCGGACCTAAATTTTGGGGAGGAGAATGTACATTCAGAGAAATTCCAATTTCTAGAAAAATGGCAAAATTGTAATTTCGGTCAAAAATCCGGAATTTATTCTCTAGATCTCAAATGATAAAATGGATTTCACCGCTAAATTGCCTCGCAAAATTCAGCTAGCATGTCACCTCGTTGAATTCCGAGACGCCGGAGTTGACACGCTTGTGGCATCGCGCCGGGTGTCAGAAAATAATTTTCGATGCAAAAGTCACATATAACACGCACCATGTGCCATAAGTGGGTATGAGAGAAATGATGAAAATGAACGACCGAGATGAAAAGTCGAGGTCAAAACTAGGGAAAAGTATGACATAAATGTCATTGGAATTTGTTTTAAGTTAGAAAAAGACAAAATTCCTGAACAGCGGACTTATTCTCCTCTCCGCTGGTAAGGGCATTAAAAATTACGGAATTTGAGAAGTAGAAGGAGATGCAGAGAGTTGAGATGGCGCTTTAGAAAGAGAGCACGGATTTCTCTAGAATCAATCATGGGAGATCCGATCGTCTGAAGTCGTCGGAGCAAGAAGGAAAGATGATCTACGCGAGATCACGCTGCAAATTCGAACGATTGGTGGGAGCTTTATTAAACCTGGGTGCTGCAGGGCTTCTCCTTACTTCAAGTTTTATTCTTTATTTAAGTACTTTGTTAATGTCAGAGGCTGGAAATTGAGGCCGTGAGAGGTCATTGATCGTCCCAAATCTTAGACCGAATTAATGAGAGTTTGAAACCCAATGGTGTAGCCCGTGATCGCCCACATTGAATCAAGTTGTTAATTGTGCATTTATGTGTTAATGCATGCTTTGATGTGTAAGTGAGGACCGGAATGGCCGTGAAACCCGTTCACTAAGCCAACCGATGATTTGGCGATTGTTTCCAGAATAAGAATGGCGGTTTCACTATTCCCGAGAATAGCGGTTCAAAAATAATTCTTTGCGGGAAATATTGTGTTTGGCCGAGTACCCAAATCGAGTTGCTCGTGTTTGATTATTAGCCCACATGAGCTAATTTTGATGTGATTGATGGTGAAATTACATAACATGTTGTGTGATTTAAATTATGTGAATATATGCATGATTATATATTTGCATGTGTTATAGAATTGTAATGGAATTAGCATCATGCATTCCATATGCATTGGGGCACCCTGTGAACAATGTGAGCGAAAGCATGAGCATTCTCGAGAGAATAGTTTCGGAGTGTTGACTAATAATAATAATTACTCCAGGTAGTCCAAATAAATATCAATCGCCTGAGTCGGCCCAATTGATATACATCGGAGGGTCCATATAATATCAATCGTCTGAGTCGGCCCACCGTATATATCGGAGGGCTAACCACAACAAAAACTAAGGTTCCCTATACGTACTTTAGGTGTGAGGAGTCGGGAGGACTCTGATAAGAGATGATTAGTTAGACATTCAAGTAGGATCATGAATTTGCTTGAATGTGTGCTTTATTTTTGAGCATTTATATGGTAATTTTAGTGGAGAATAGCCTCACTTAGAGTGGATTCCACTAATGAAGATTGCTCACTCCCGCTGAGGATACTATTTTTACTGTGCACAGGAGCGTGCGAGGAGACGGTTCATCATAGAGGTCATTTAGAAGAAAGTTTTAATGTGGCTTGTTGCATGTATTAGAATGTTTTTCATTTTAATATATGTGTTGTATAAGAGCAGATCATTAACTCCCTGTAATTCATGATATATAGTTGGGATGTTTTATGAGTATCGTTACTGCCCATGTCGCTTTCACTCATGTGATGGATTATATTGATAGTCATATATGTATATAATGCAAAGCCCAAGAGTGTCATTTTTACTCCCAGATAGTCAGCATACGAGACCGCGCATTATCAGAGCATATTGTGACGTGTTATATACTGTGTAGTTGTATTTGTAGAGCCTCCCGCATGCTGAGACTCGCCCGATTTTCATGAGTGGCGTCGGGTAACCCGACATCCACTAGTATTCCGCGGGTTGACGGGTAGTCAATGGATCTCCAAGGATCGGGGTGTCACAAACATGAATACATAAAAAAAGAGTAGGACCAAGGTTTATTAAATGGCTAAAGATGATCTTGAGGCCTTTTTTTTAGACTTGTAAGCAAATCATATCAGGTTCACGCTTTTACTTTCATACCGTTTAAGCTCAAATTCGTAAGTTCACATCTTTGATTTACTCTTTCAAGATAAATTGGGCCATAATAGAATAGTACCTGAAGAAAGGTAAGGAAGATCAATTCAAATTTTGTAGATAGTATCCAAGGTATAATAAGTTCTATAAGTTGAAGGAATATACATGATTGGAGTCACACCATTGCCCATCAAGTTGCCATAAAAGAAAGGGAATTGTATGTATGGCTACCAAATTTAGACACTTTCTTTTTTCTCAAACATGAGGGAAATCTTCTATCTCCAAACACCCAATTTCGTAGACACAAGAAAATAAAATTTGAAAATAAAAGGAAAGGAATTAAATTACAGTAGCATGCAAAGGGGAGAAAGCTGAAGGTTTGATAATGAGCCAGATAAGCTCAAATGCTTCAAAGAAATTCTTTTTAAGCTATTCATTCACGACAATAACAGATACATGTATTAACTAGATGCAAAGTGGAGTATTAGTGCTTATTTTCATCATGATTTAGAAAAAGTGTTAGAACTAGTGTACCATTTATAGAAAAGTGTTACATGGAAACTAGATTAACCACAATCAATCCTTTAACCATGGGGCGAGTCTACATTCTAGGTCACATTTGACTAGGATTATGAGATTAGAGGGCTAGAGGTGTTCATAATTAAAAAAAATATATATCATCAGAATGAATGTGATTATAGTAAAAGAATCTACAGTGGCATTGTGGCTCATTCAACTCAATTATAGTTTGATGATTTTATCTACTGAAGTGATTATAGTATCTATTAGACTAAATGTTGAAGGAATATACATGAAGACTAACAATTATTTATTATTAACTTCGCATAAAACCATCCAAGTGAGCGCCCTAAGATCTAAAAACAATAAAAGACATTGTTAGCATGCTGCGCTGTGGGTGCTTATAAATTAGCAACCCACACCGAGGAAGGTATTATGAACTAGAAGTGGTAAGTTCCTATAACATGTCCTCAACCAATCTTTAAAGATTCTCTTGTTCACATGCTCTATCCTAACACTCAAAGCAAACAGTAAGACCAATCTTGATATTCTCTTACTTCACATCTGGTCTTTTTACTTCTTCATTCTATAAGCCTATATGCCTGAATAAACAACACCTATAAACCCGACTACCGATCAATAAATTTCCAACATAAAATTAGGCATTTGTTGGCCAATCCGACAAAGTGATCTACCAAAAGATCTGAGTCCTCTCGCTACAGAATCATGTTGATGTGCCTTGTCTGATAATCACCAAGTAGAGTGAATGATATATGCTTAGGGAGGTAATTGAACAAGATAATGTCAAGGTTGAGAAAATTCAGACTGAAGATAATGCAATGCAACATATGTTTTAACAAAGGTTTTATCAATTGCTAAGCCTTCGAGCAAATGATGATTAACTAGTCGTATGTTTTAACTACATGGCAATTGAGATCAAACAGGGGAAGTAAATGAACAAAGCAGGGCTAATAAAAATAAGAATTAGAGAACAAATTAGTAGCATACCTTCTATTAAAGAAGCAGTGAAATTCACTCCCAAAGCATAATATCTAGGCATGATTCCTGGCATAGGTCACTCTTCTTCTAAAGACTAGCCATTTGACTATTTTGTCCACAAAATCAAAGTATGCATCACACCAAGATCTTTTCATTGCCAAAACAAAATATGGACCTAAAATCCCCATAGCAAATCCCAAGCCAATGCTCAAATAAAACCATTGATCAACATAGCCACCATCGATTTTGTCCTCAATGTAAGCACTGGGCTTTTTATCTAAAAAACTTCATCCCGACATTTTATAATAGCGAGCTCCACAAAGATTTGGATTTCTAGTAAAGGCCGACCAAGGGAAAGCTGACATGTGCCCAATAAAAGGATCTACTGCAGAAATTGTTATTCAATAGATTCAAATAACCCAAGAATGATAATGAGGACATGCTTGAAGGAATGGAGCCAAAAAGGTTATTACTTGACAAATCAAGTGGAGGATAAATACGAACTAAATGCTTTCAGAATTGGCCGCAATGGTTCATGGACGTTCAAAACACCAAACCAAACAATTTGGTCATTCCCTTAGGAAGTTCTCCACTTAAATTATTGTCAGATAGATCTATGCTAACAACAAGGGAAAGAGCCCTGGTATATTCCAGAATTTGACCTTTTGTAATCACAATCAACCTTTCTTCATATTGATAACTAATTCTAATTTCCATACAAAGAATATATACCCATATCACGCTCCCCAGTCATATTTTTAAGCTCAACCAGTTACTGGAATTCACCGACATATTGTTTTGTGCAAGGTCCAACACATGCAAGGAGCTTAAATTTGAAAGCAGGGAGGGAAGAAGTCTTCCAGAAAACATATTCGACCTCAAGTTGAGAATTACAAGATTAGCGAAAGTAGTTCCAATCCAAGCAGGAATCTGACCCGATAAGTTATTGTAACTGAGATCAAGGACATCCAAACTTGTTAAATTTTGCAAAGATGAGGGATCTTCCGAAAGTCATGCGGTTCAAAGTGATTTGAGTAGTTGTAGTTGACCCAACGACTTTGGTATCCTCCCAGACAAACTGTTATTTCCAAGGTCTAGAACCATTAGGTGAGAGCAATTATTTATAGTAGAAGGAATGCTTCCACTCAAATTATTGCTTGAAAAATCAATGACTTTAAGAGAGGAGAGGTGTCCTAAGGAATTTGGGATGGTCCCGGTAATTAGATTACCCGAAAGAGAAAGGAAATGCTAGTTGGGTAGGAATTTACCTATGTTCGAATTTGGTAAGGGCCTTGTAACCGACAGAGAAAAGAATCGTGGTACCTGCATTAGAAGAAATATTCCAAAACCAATTTGGAATACTACTTGAAATGTTAGCATTTGGGAGATCAAGATACATGAGATATTTCTGAGACGGAAGCCAAGCTGGAAATGCAGGACCTATGTGACATGAACCCATAATAAGATATTTCAACTGGAAAGGGGGAGTCCAATTGGAACTAACGTCCAAACGGAAAGAATTGGAGTCTATGTATAGATACTCCAAGTTACTTAGTTTCCAAAATTGTTGTTCTGTCAGAGTTCCACTCAACCGATTCTTTCTAAGATTTAGATAGTATAAGTTGGAAAGGTTTCCAATGAGATTTGGAATTGAACCTGTAAAGATCAAGAGTAAAATAATGTCTTAATTAAAATTATATAATAAATTAAGAATAAAAATAGTAAATAACATAACAAATGAATGCATGAAGAATTAATTTAAGGAATTAAAAGTAAGAAAAATGATTTTTCTTTCATAAGGCTGCGAATAAAAACGCCAAAGGATACACATTTTATTTTATTTTTATATATAACAATAAATATAATAATCTATTTTTGATAATGTTATAAAATTAGAGGATTAATAATTGATATTAACTATTTTTGATAATAAGCCAAAGTATTTTGAATTTAGTGATAGTTTATTACAAGAAAGTAGAAATCAATTTTCATTTAAATCTAAATAATTTAGAGACTTTAATTTTATCAATGAACATCTAATCTAATTATTTAATTTTACAAAGGACAATTCATATATTTAATTTCTAAAGATACTCTAATAGAAATAGTAAATTTTACCACAAAAATGTAAGAGCTTGTTTAATGGAGTTCTAAACAAACATAAAAATTCATAATAAAATTTTAATAAAATAGTTTAAAAAGTATATCATGAGAATAAAAGAGGTTGAAGCTAAAATCATAAGTATATAATCAATAGAAAATTTAATGAAGTGAGTAACTAACCTTGTAATTGATTATCGGAAAGATCTAACTGTTCCAGATTTTTAAGCTCACCCAACCAATTTGGCAATTTTCCCATCAATTGATTATCGAACAAGTATAACTCCCTCAAATTAGGCAGAGGACTTTTAGAATTGCAAGTTTCAGTTCCATCGACAATCTCGTGGAAACTCATCCAAAGATATCAATTCAAATCAACACATTGTAAAAGCAAAGTTTCCAATGGAGCTTGGAATTGAACCTGTAATGAGAAAGAGTAAAAATATTTACTAATTAAAAAATTATGCAATAAACAAGTGATAAAAAATAGTAAATAAGAAAATAAATGCATTCACAAACAATTAGTTCAAAGAGAAAATATTATTCTTTATGCAATAATAAACATAAATGGTCTTTTCCGATAACAATGAAATAAAGTAATTTTATTTCAATATAGGAAGACTAGTACTAGGATTAATCATCCATGCTAATTATTTCTTAAATAACAAACTACAATATTTTGAACAAAGCAATAGTTCAATAAGAGAATGATAGAAAATAAAAATAAAAACTATAAGAGTGAAAAGGAAATTACCAAATTATCAAAATATAATTTATAATTTTAGCAATGAAGACAATTATTTAGCCAAACAATTATTTTAATTTCAAGTGATTTTTCTATTTATTCACAAACTACTAGAAACTATGAATGAGAAATTATTATAATTAAATTTTACACAATTGGAAAATGATTATTCTTTCATGCGTTGGTGAATAAAAACAGTCAGAGTGATACCTTTTTTTTTCTTTTTCGATATAAAATATAAATATAATAATCTATTTTTGATAATGTTATAAGATTAGAGGATTAATAATTGATATTAACTATTTTTAATAATAAGCCGTATATTTGAATTTAGTGATAGTTTATTACATGAAAATAGAAATCAATTTTCATTTAAATCTAAATAATTAAGAGACTCCTATTTTATTAGTGAACATCTAATCTAATTAATTTTAAAAAGGATAATCTATATTTTATTTAAAGATACTCTTATTGAAATAGTAAACTTTTCCATAAAAATGGAAGAGCTTGTTTGATGGAGTTTTAAATAAACATAAAAATTTATAATAAAATTTTTATAAAATAGTTTAAAAGGTATACCATAGGAATAAAAGAGGTTGAAGCTAAAATCATAAGTATACCATCAATAGAAAATTTAATGAAGTGAGTAACTAACCTTGTAATTGATTATCTAAAGATCTAACCTGCTCCGCATTTTTAAGCTCACCCAACCAATTTGGCAATTTTCCCATCAATTGATTATCGAACAAGTTTAACTCTCTCAAATTAGGCAGAGGACTTTTAGAATTGCAAGTTTCAGTTCCATCGACAATCTCAGGGAAACTTCCATTCAAGTTATTATCACTCAAATGCAAATATTGTAAGTTGCAAAAGTTTCCAATGGAGCTTGGAATTGAACCTGAAATGACCAAGAGTAAAAATATTTACCAATGAAATTATGAAATAAACAAGTGATAAAAAACAGTAAATAAGGAAATAAATGTATTAAAAAGCAATTAGGTTAAAGAAAAATTATTATTCTTTATGTATTAATAAACATAAATAGTGAGAATGATATTCAATATTGTAAGACTAGTACTAGAATTAATCATTCATGCTAATTTTTCTTAAATAACAAACTACAATATTTTGAACAAAGCAATAGTTCAATAAGAGAAGATATAAAATAAAAATGAAAACTACAAAGTGAAAAGAAAATTACCAAATTATCAAAATATTAAATTTAATTTTAGCAATGAAAACAATTATTTAGCTAAACAATTTTTTTTAGTTTCAAGCGATTTTTCTATTTATTTATAAACTACAAGAAAATGTGAATAGAAAATTATGGTCACCCAAATTTACACCAAAATAGAGAGCACCATTAGAGAATAAAGTTAAAGGAACGTATGAATTTAACTCATATTAATATATTTGAAACAAAAATACTATAGAAACTAAATATGGAATATCATACCTTAGTCGTTAAATTACAATAACTTCACATAATAGATAAATTGATTAGACTAAATGAAATTGAAATGTGCAAAGATGATTGGAAGTTATCGATTTAAAAGAATTTTAACACACATAAAAAATAGGAATTCAATTCTTTTTGGTGATATAGCAAGTAATTTCTAAATTTTGTTCAATTTCTATTTTAATTTATTAGTTACAAGCTTTTCGAAAATAATGAATAGTATATTATAATTATTTAAATTTTATAGTAATATGATAAACCTTAAATTAACATAATAATTAGGAATAAAATTTTAATGAAATAGTGAAAGAAAGTATAACATGAGAATAATAAATGGAAAACACTTAATGAGTAAAAATATAAAAGCATGTGAAAAAAAAGGTATCATATATTGTGACGCCCCAAACCCGGGGGTCCGTTGACTACCCGTCAACCCGCGGAATACAAGTGAATGTCGGGTTACCCAACGCCACTTCAGAAAATCAGGCAGAGTCTCATTTGTACGGGAGCTTTACCCAAATACAACACTCCAGATAAACCCGTCCCAAACAAATTCAATATAACCACAACATGAGTAAAACGACCACTTGGGCCCATAAACAATACCCATAAAACATACCAACTATGAATCAAACTATATCCAATAGTTCTAAGAGTTCAATCAAGCTTTTACTTTATACAACATATATTAAAAATTAGAGAATTCTAATACATGTATAAATCATCAAAGCCACAATCCCATTTTCTAAACCTTTATTCTAGACGAGCCGTCCCCGCACGCTCCCCGCACTGCAGAAATAATATCCCTCGATAGGGTGAGCTAATGCCTCGCAGGTGGAATCACCCTAAGTAGCTACTCTCCACTCCAAGCATATGCAATGTCTGTAAAATAAACACACATCCAAGAAATGCATGATCCTATTCTTGAATGTCTAATCGATCATCTCGCACTGAAACCCTCACAGTACTCTCTCACACTCGCCAAGCCTTGTATGAGAATTATTATGTTTATTTGTTTGTGGACAACCCTCGATGTATATATATCACTAGTCGCTCCACGATTGATATTATTTGTGATCAATCCGATGTATATCAATTGGGCCGTCTCCGACGATTGATATTTTTAGTATGGACCACCCTCTGATAATTATCAATTTTAGACAACTCTCCAACCATTTTCTCTAGACTCGCCTCATGCACTCACTCCTATCGTCCTAGGGTGTTCCAGTGCATATGGAATGCATGAATGCCAATTCCAATACAGTCTATATCACATGCAAATATATCAACATGCAGTATATTATTTACGTAGTAAATTCAATTCACAATCATGTCATGTAAATTCGCATTTCATTACATCAAAAATTAGCTCAATGCGGCTAATTATCAAACACGAAAGCAATTCGACGCGGAATCCACTCACCAAACACATTAATTCACCAAATTATTTTGAGAACATCGTTTCAGAATAGTGAAACCTCTACATTATTCTTTAAAAATCACAAATCATCGGTTCACTTAGTGAACCCGGGTTTCACGGCCATTCCCGGCCTCATCCAAACCAATACATGATTTAATACATAATTGCAAAATTTAACAACCCAAATCAGCCGTGGCAGTCACAGCTGCTCCATTTGAGTTTAAAAAATTTATAACAATTCGGTCCCAAAATTTGGGACCGATCAAACCATTTCTCACGGTCTCATTCACTAAAACATCTATTGTAAAGTACTTAAAGGAATAAACCAAAGTAGGGAGAACCCCTACCTCTCGGAGTTTGAGGAAACTCCCAAATCCCATCACGTGAAGCCCTCTCCACAGAGAGCAGCCTTTCCTTGTCTCGAAGATCATTGACTTGGCTGATTGTCTGACATTCTGCAGAGAAGGAAGACACTCTCTCTCTAGACAACCAAAATATCTAACCTCCTGTCAAATTTTTCTCCCCCCCCCCCTTCAACACGTTTTCCTTTTTCCTTTTTCAATGTAGGAGACAACACTATTCACTTTTGTCTTTAGTGTCATTTAAACTTTTCCATTAATACCAACTATGTCCTTCTTTTCCCAGTTTTGACATTCGGCACTATCTCGGTCATCCATTTTCATCCTTTCACTACTCATGCCACTTATGGCATATGAGTATGTGTTATATGTGACTTCGTCGTGATCGAAATTCATACTACACCCCGAACCTAATGCCTCGAAAAACATGTACCCGAACGTTCCTAATTCGACGAAATTTACGTGCTAGCTAGTTTCAAGGATACGATTCCACCTGCGTGAAATCCATTTCATCATCCGAGATCTAGAGAATAAATTTTGGATTTTGAACCGAAATTACAATTTCGTAACCGAAATTTCGATTTTGCACTTTTTCCAGAAATTGGAATTTCTCGGGTCTTACATATATTAATTCAACCATCATATAAATTTTGAACTTAGTGTTTGCTTAGACTATTACATTGAGAAGCAAAGTGGGTTGAAAATTGATAAAGAGGTCAAAAATATTATTGTAGAATTGAAAACACTTAAAAGAATAATTACTATCAATAAAAAAGAATAATTAATATAATAAATGTAATAAAAATGATAGTATTATTATTTTATTATTGATATAATAAATAATAAACCATTAATCAAAAAAGGGGAGTAAAGGACTTTCTTAGAAAAAACAAATCATTCTCCTATGAGATACAATTATTTTTATAGTTATGTAGACAAACATCTTTTATATAATTATTTATCTTATTCAAAAATTGTTACATAACATGTGTACTTTACAACCACAAACGGTTAAACTAGATATTTTTTTCATAGATAAAAAGGAACTAAATTTCCTTCTAAGAAATTTAAAATTCAAAATAATATTGCTTTAACAAAAAGAAATTTGTTTCCAATAAAAGAACTAAATGTAATAATTATTTATTATTGTATACGAGTATATATTCAATAGTTTTATCAATCATGAACTATATTTAACAATACATTAACACATCATATTTCTTATCATAAAGAAATATCAATTTTAATGATGATATAAGCTTACCGTGTAAATCATTTAGACCCAAATTGAGAAACTCTATCTGTTTCCAACTCTTCCTCAACAATTGAGATACATTGCCTTCAAGATAATTATCAAATAGATCTAAGTGCTGCAAATTAGGTAGCTCACCAAGACCAAGTGGAATTCTCCCATGTAAAAGATTCCCACTCATATCAATTGATACAAGACTACTAACATTTAAAAGCCATTCAGGAAATGTGGAAATGAATCTATTGGAGCTGATAACTATGACAAAAAGTGAAGTAAAATTAACAAAGTTTGGAAATGGAATTGACCTAAAGAGGTTACAATCATCAAGATGCAACTCTATTAACATTGGAAGCTTGTTTAGCACCTCAATCCATTGACTTCCAACCATTGAAAGGTTGACATTATTAGCACTAAGATGCTTCAAAGAAACAAGACTAGTCATCCATTCAATATTTTTAATAAATAAATCACCAGAATTGTGACGCCCCAAACCCGGGGTGTCCGTTGACTACCCGTCAACCTGCTGAAAATCTATACATCTCGTGTCACGAGACGCATACCTGAGTAAAATAGCCTCTTGGGCCCACAAACCAATACTCAAAATAATTATGTCAACTATATTCTCATAGTTATCATGTTTGTTCTACAAAAAGATTTGTACATATTTACAAAATATTTACTTAAAGCCACATTTCGGCTTTCTTCTCAAAAGATACTTCTACTGCTAATCGTCTCCGATAGTCCCCGCATTCAAAAGGGGTCTCACTATCTGGGTGATGTAAAAGCCCTCATGAAAGTTTTTCCGCCATGGAGCCATCTTCCTCACCTAAAATGATATGCAATGGCACAGAGTAAACAAGCAATCACATTCCATACAATTATTTTCTATATGAAATGTCTATATCATGGCATGAGATGCACTTCACGCCACCACCCGAGTCCCAACCGACTCCCCACACCCGGAATGCCAAATGTGAAATAAACCGGTCACACAACCTGACTAAAACCATTGAAAAACCTCCAATTTATTTATCAAAACTGATTTTGATTCTTTCCTTTATTTTGTGGGCCACTTGACGTTTACACCGTAGGATGCCGCACTTTTTCAACATTTTCACGAACTTACATCGCGGGATTCATGCTCCAACGCGGAATAAACTATGGGACTTTCACCCCGGGGGGGATCTACCCCAACTGTTCGCCCAAAACATGTAATTTATCATTTTGATTACTTACACACTGCGAATCTCACTTTGGACTTTGTCCCATTTTTTCCCGAGTTCACGACCCACTCACCAACACCGATGAATAAACCTTACCCTGCACCCACACCCGACCTGACGCGATGTGACTGCATATGAAATGCATGATGCCACGTATTTTTCCTCATGTTACATGCATGAATGAGCACTACATGAAACATTTACACACCATGGATAATTATAATTTATACTATAATTTACTCCATGCAAACATATCAATACATCAAATAGCATACATCAATATCACATTTTACACTAATCGCATGTTATTCAAGCAAGCCATATAACACAATAACAAGGTCTCAACTTGGGACCATTCAAATGTGGTACCTCACGGCCTCCCTTCACAAACATGAACCATTTTGTTCCAACCCTTATCATCGCATCAAACAACCATTTATACCTTAAACTTTCAGTTTCTACTTAAAACCCTAACTTCCATAGTCCGTGCAACCGGTCATGAATCCATACCCCTTAGTCCCAAAGCTCGGAACTAATTCACATGGCCTCTCATGGCCTCCCACAAGCAACCCCTACCATTATAAAGCCTTTAGGCTAAAAGTAAACCAAGTAGGAAAATATCCTACCTCTTAGAGCTCATTGAACTCCCAAAACCCAGGAAACAAGGCCGCCCTTCACTAACTTCCTTCGCTCATGAATCCACGGCCTGACGCCTTACAAACCTAGAGAGAAGGAAGACTCTCTCTTACTAAAAATGGGAGAACAAACCTTCTGCATCCCTTTTTTCCTTTCTTCCTCTCCACGTTTGCCTTTCCTTTTTGCTTTATTCTTTTCTTTCTTTTCCTATCTCATTTCTCCTCTGTCCTCTTTCATTTTCTCTCTCCTTTTCAATTCATTTTCCCATCATTTCTTCTCATTTCTCTTCTTTTCTTTCTCCCTCAATCATTATACGTATGAGATAAACACGGTGAATTTCCTCCTCTCCTTTTCAAACTAATCATACTACTTTCCTTTTTTCCATCACTTTTCATAAATCCCTTCACATGGATCATCGCCACATGGCTCAATGTGAGCCATGGAATCCATTTCCCACACATGGCTCATTGTGAGCCATTCCTTTTTAGTGCCAAGTGTCACACCTTTATGGTGCCAAGTGGCATCCCCTTAACTCCGCTACTGTGGCTATCATCCGGGATACCCCACGCTCAAAAACGTGAACTCGACCACCTCGGAATCTAACGGGCCCGATGTGGTAGCTAAATTTCATTAGACGATTTCAACGGAGAAGTCCGTTTCGTCATCCGAGATCTAGAAAAATTCCGGATTTTCAACCGAAATTTCTATTTTACCCTTTATCCAAAATCTTGGATTTTCTGGGGTATCACATTCCTCCCCCCTTAAAAAGAATTTCGTCCCGAAATTCCACCCACACACACATCCAACCATGTGCATATGTAAGCTTATTTAATTCCAAGACCGTGTTGGTTATGTAAACCCGTCTAAAGTTCCAATTACTGACAACCTGATGGCTGTCAACTCATACATGTCAAGAATGACATTGACAACCAACACTTTTTACCACCCTAAGGTCCATCACGCTTCCACTGCGCAACTCTGATCTCTAAAAAATCAAATCTTTCCCTACTTCCTAGGGAAGAATTCACCGAACACTGGCTCTCCCAGAGGCCTCAACCTCCAGGCCCAAACCTACCACACGAGATGCAATTATAATAAACATAACACCATCAGTTATGGATATACAGAGAGTAGAAACATACCTGTACATCCGGCTGATCCGCACGCCGCCCTCCTCGTACCATAGCTAGACACGCCCGGGTTCCGGGGTCCTAGCCTGTGAGCCCTATACCCGACCTCGACTCCATACCCCGCCCTCCGGGCCCGTCTATACCGCCGGCGCTACAGAAGCACCCGCAATGGAAACCGGTTCTCCGACCACAATCGGAGCGAAGGAACAACCCGAGTCCAGGCTCGTCCCATCGATGATCGACTCGTGACCGGCCAAAACCCCGGGATCCCCGCCTCCGTGGGCAATCCTCTTCATGTGTCCAGCCGCCTGCATTCGCGGCTCTCGCAACTAGAGGCTCTCTCGCTTCTTTCCTGCATCGAAGCAAGGCCGACCCTTCCTTCCCATCAAGATCCATCCCGAATGCCTCGTGCATCCTCAATCTCTCTCTCTACGGTCGTGGTCGGCCCCAACCATAGAATCCATATCCCGTGAGCCTGAGGCTCACACTTCCACTCGAATGGACAACTTCACCATTCTCAAACCTCCCCGACTTCGCCATGTCTCGCGTCACATAACAGCCAACATCCGCTAACTCCGTGAATCTAGCCACGTAGTCCATCACATTATCGCTCTCGTCAGCTCTAGGAAGTCCCGAAGCTTTTTAGCATGTCTCGCAAGCCTCTGAAAATACTTACCCATGAACAGCCTCGAAACTCGCCTATGTTCATAGCCTCTAAATCTCTAGAAGCCTTCACCTATCTCCACCATACCCGGGCTCAATTTTCAGCTTGAATGCGCCGCAATCGATCTCATAAAGACGGGAGGTGATCTCCATAACCTCCAATATATTCATCCGTGACAAACCACGGTCTGCCACCATCTGCCTCCCAGAAAATTGTCTGGGAGGATGATGTGCCCCTTAAATCTCTCGAGGTTACCGACCTCCCCGACCACCGCTTATAAGCTACCGAGCGCCAGTACCGCCGAGATATTCCACGCTCTCACAGCGCCTCGCGGTGCAACATCGGGATGGTCGACGGTGGTGCCCGGGTCAGACTGCACTAATCTCTTAAAGGTTTCGTCACTGCAGCCCATGTCAAAATGGCAAGTAATATTCAATCAATTTTCACTATCCAATTAGCAAACACCCGCTAATTATTAATACTTACAAACTGATAACCCAACTGTTTGATTCCCTTGTGCGACTACAACCACTCATAAATAAATCCAAACTTTCTTGTTCGTTCCTTTATCCAAGTTCCTAAGGTTATCGTCTAACCTTAGCATTTAATTCTTCATAATGCATACACGCGCATATAATATTCTTTGCGCACTAATCACAGAATCGTCACTCCCACATACATCACACCTGTGATATAGATCTTTCATTTAATTTGAAACACAAATTACGCAATAATAAAAAAAATATGCAACATTAATTTCAATGCAGTATCTCTAAGGCTCAAACACAGCCCCGAGACACTATTCACATACCGAAAATATAAAAATTTTCACATACCAAGTTGATGCATTTATAGTAAATGCAATATAAATATCTTATATATTAAATCACCCACAAGAAAAATTTTTAAAATTCTGTACTTTTTTTTTTTTTTTTTACTCGTGGAATGCGTTCGCGAACAAGGTCTATGAACAAGGATCTCAAACAAGGATCAGAACACAGACCGTCACAAAATCGGGTTGCGTACGTTGGCGCACACCAAAGCCCATGTCGCGAGCATCAGCGCTGGGGCAGCGTTCGTGTCGTGGGCGCCGCCAAGGCAAGACAACGCCCCATGTCGCTGCATGTCGCTACAAGACAGCCACAAGTAGTCGCTACCAATGGTACAGGTCGCGCGAGTAAAGACTCCCAGGGCCGGTCATGTCGCACCTCCCGCTTCGCTTCAACGACCACAGCGGTCACGCCACTTAGATGTCACGTGATATCAAGGCGCCTGTAATCATGTCGCGACATCATATTGCGTCGCTGACACCGCCTCTCCCGCCTAGCCCCGCCGTCGCCATCTCTGGCGTCGCTGACATCAACTTCATGCGACTCCCCGGACACCAACCGGCGTCGCACGCCAACCCCATGTCGCCAAGACATCCCGGCGATTAACCCCGCGTCGCTGACATCGCCTTCATGTCGCGACCTTCCAGATCACCGATGTCCACACATGATCATCAACCACGTCGCGACATTTCGTCACCTTTAGCCATCGCCGCCATGTCATACGCTAACATGATGTCGCATCTCCTCGCAGATCGCGTTAGCTTTCATGTCGCGACGCCGTCTGCGTCGCGATTAATCGCTTATTGTCCACGCCACGCCTATGTCGCGATTCCCAATGATGTCGCGACATCAAGCCTGCACAGCCCCCTTTCTACTACGTCGCGACGCCATGTCGCGACCTCCCTTGCTACCACCCATGTCGCGACTTCACTTTGATGTCGCGACATCAGCTTCCATCGCCACTTCCCCGTCAGAATCCTACCAAATGCTGACGCCCATTTTTCCCGGGTCGACCATCGCCCAACCACACCAGTCACACCAAACAGTCCTAACCTCGCAGCCAAATTTTTTTATCCAGCTACTTCTTTCGCTACTTCCATTGATGCAAAGAGCTTCAACCCACGTTCTCACATAACTTAAAACAAGAGTTGAATTTCAACTCTTTTTTCCATGCATGAAAACTGGAACAACCTTCCAGAATTTCACAACACACAATCTGCTGGTCTTCAAAAACTGGAACACTGCCCAGAAAAATCAAAATTCTTTTTTCTTTCCTCATCCAGTAGCCTTCCTTGCTACTCCTAAAGATGCAGTAGCTTGTACCCTGCTCTTTACCCACTTCTAAATTTCTAGAATTTAATTACTACTGCTTTCCTTGTGCGAAAAACTAGAATACCCTTCAGACTCCACAAAACCCATTCTGCTCTAGCTCAAAATCGGAGCACCGTCCAGAAATTCTTTTTTTTTTTTTTTCATATTTTTGTTCATTTCGAACTCGTTTCGCCTAAAAATTTCGGAACATCTAAGGTTAGATTTTCTCTACCCTGTGCTCAACACTTTTTCCTATGCTACCACCAAGCACACAATCTCACACACCATAACAAACATGTTATACACCACACATCACATTTAATTCACCAAAATGCACACTGATGTATGATCTAACCCGTACCCATCAAGTCCTAGGTATATTGTATACCTAACTCTACACCCACCGAGCTCCCAAGGTAACCGTTTACCTTTGTCGATACTGCCGTGACGCCCCAAAACCTGGGTGTCCGTTGACTACCCGTCAACCAAAATCTATACATCTCGGTCCAGACGCATACCCAGCAAAATAGCCTCGGGGCCCACAAACCAATACTCAAAATAATTATGTCAACTATATTCTATAGTTATCATGTTTGTTCTACAAAGATTTGTACATATTTACAAAAATATTTACTTAAAGCCACATTTCCGGCTTTCTTCTCAAAAGATACTTCTACTCGCTGCACCGTCCTCGATAGGAACCCTCGTGACCGAAAGGGGTCTCCACGACTGCAGGAGCAAAGCCCGCAGAAAGTTTTTCCTGCCAAGGGTTACTCCCTCACCTAAAATGCATATGCAATGGCATATATAAACAAGCAATCACATTCCATACAATTATTTTCTATATGAAATGTCTATATCACGATGAGATGCGACCCTCATGCGCCACCACCCGAGTCCCAATCGACTTCACACCCGAATGCCAAATGTGAAATAAAAACCACACACACCCCGACTAAAACCATTGAAAACCCTCCAATTTATTTATCAAAACTGATTTTGATTCTTTTCCTTTATTTCAGGCCACGGATTCGGTTTACACCGTAGGACGCCGCACGCCTTTTTCAACATTTTCACGAACTTACATCGCCGGGATTCATGTCTAACCATGAATAAACTATGGGACTTTCACCTTGGGGGGGGATCTACCCCAAATTGCTCCGCCCAAAACATGTAATTTATCATTTTGATCATTTACACACTCTCGTGAATCTCTACCTCGATCATTCCATTTTTTCCAGTCACGCACCCACTCACCAACACCGACGAATAACCTTACCTCGCACCCACACCGACCCTGACGCGATGTGACCGCAGATGAAGAAATGCATGATGCCAATGCATTTTTCCTCATGTTACATGCATGAATGAGCACTACATGAAACATTTACACACCATGGATAATTATAATTTATACATATAATTTACCTCCATGCAAAACATATCAATACATCAAATAGCATGCATCAATATCACATTTCCACACCACTGCATGTTATTCAAGCAAGCCATAACACACAACAAGGTCTCAACTTGGGACCATTCAACAGGGTACCTCACGGCCCCTTCACAAACATGAACCATTTTGGTTCCAACCCTTATCATCACATCAAACAACCATGATACCTAGAAACTTTCAGTTTCTACTTAAAACCCTAACTTCCACAGTCCGTGCAACCGGTCATGAATCCATACCCCTTAGTCCCAAAGCTCGGAACTAATTCACATGGCCTCTCATGGCCTCCCACAAGCAACCCCTACCATTATGTTTTAAATAAAAGTGAATCACAGCAGGAAAATATCCTACCTCTCGAGTTTGTTGAAACTCCCAAAAACCTAGAGTCCACGCGCTGTCCCCTCCGTAGACCAACTTCCCTTTCTGTCTCGGCGAATCCGACGATCGATCGCTTTCTACAAACCTAGAGAGAAGGAAGACTCTCTCTCACTAAAAATGGGAGAACAAACCTTCTGCATCCCTTTTTTCCTTTCTTCCTCTCCATGTTTGCCTTTCCTTTTAGCTTTATTCTTTTCTTTCTTTTCCTATCTCATTTCTCCTCTCATCCCCTTTTCATTTTCTCCTTTCTTAATTCATTTTCCCATCATTTCTTCTTCTCATTTCTCTTTCTTTTTCTCTTTCTCTCCCCCAATCATTATACTGAGCTTGAGACAAACACAGAAATTTCTCCTCCTTCCTCAAACCAATCATGTACCTCTCTTTTTCCATCAATTTCTTTTCTCATAAATCCCCTTCATTATGACATCATCGCCACATGGCTCAATGTGAGCCATGGAATCCATTTTCAATACACGCTCATCGCTGGAAGCCATTCTTTAGTGCCAAGGTCACACATTTACTACGCTGGCAAGATCCCTTAACTCACACATCCGATACTCCTGACGCTAAAAACTATGGAAATCCACCACCTCGAATCTAACTAAATTCGACGCAGAAATTTAAATTTCACGCATCTACTTCAACGGAGAAGTCCGTCATTATCCGAGATCTAGAAAATTCCTGATTTCAACCGAAATTTCTATTTTACCTTTATCCAAATTCGATTTTCCGTTATCACGTTAATACCCAAAATCATTAGCGGTAAAGTATATTTTGAAGAGTAAATCAAGATATTGTAGGTTAGAAAGATTTCCTAAATTTGAAGGAATTTCTCCAATAAACCCACAATGCGATAAGTTTAGATATATCAAATTCTTCATAGACCCAAAGAATTGAGGTATTGGTATGGCTTTGAATGAGTTGAAACTTAAATCTAGATATTTCAAATACTTGAGTTTTATCAATGAAGGACCACTACTCCACTCAAGTTCATATTGTAACACTGCCTTTGAGAGAGTGTATGCGACATGATACTCAGCGAGGGGTGTATAAGAGTACCAAGTGTCACATTGTAGCATTCGAGACTAAAGTAGGAAATGAAAGTTTATGGAAACCCGGGATGTGTATTGAACAGGCACAATTGTCATTTAGCAAAAGGAGATGGGAATCATAAACAAATTAGAGATGGCCACAATACAAATATATAGAATCAGAATTTGTAACACTAATGCTTGAGGACTAAAGTTGCAATTAACTAAAAGTCAAAACATAAAATGGGTTAAAAGCCAAAATCATTAAGCCTCTAATCTTACAGGGCAAAACGCAGAGAAGGGGAGTAGTAGAGCAAAGGAGAAGAAGTGGAGAAAAAGAGGAAGGAGAAGGAGGAGAAGACCAAAACTGTAAGAACTTTATTTTTGGCTCGTGAAGAACTCATGATAATGATTTTAACTAGGTTTGGTGGAAAGATCACACAAATCCTTGAATTTTGGGGTTATGAGTAAAAACCCCACCAAAGTAAGCATGGAATCATCAAAAGTATGTGGTTTTAAAAAGAATTGGTGGACCTAGGTTGTGCCTGGATTTTTCACCTGTGGCTTTTGAGGTTTGAGGTTCCAAAAGCCACTCACTCAACCGTTGCCATAATGCTTTGATAATTCATGCTGTTGATTTTGAGGAATTGTTGTAAAAAGGAGAATGTTGGTTTTTAAAGGAAATTCACAATTTTGGTAAAACTCCTGTTTTTGTTTTGGTTATAGATTAAGTTATAAACCATCCAAATAGAATTGATCTAATTGGTAAAGAACCATAATAGATAGGGCTACAAATGAGCAGAAGGAACAAAGATAAATTGTAGCTCTAAGGCTCCCAACATGGACTGTAAGGTGATCTCAGCTCAACGGGATTATGCTCTATTTTGGGTATGGTTGTAGTTGGCCATAAGTGGAGTTTCACTCATCCAAATTGAGTGATTCAAAATTCTGGGTAAAATAGACTTCTAAGGGAATAAGTTATCTGAAGGAAGTTCATGCAAATTGTAAGCCAAAAGTTCCCAGAAAATTTTTCAAAGTGGAGCTATGTGCAGATTCTGTTCTGCCAAATTAGATCATCTAGATGCTTAAAAACACAATAACTTGAGTTTTGGTGATCGAAATTAGGTGATTCCAATTGGGGAAGAAACCTTAGAATCATGCTTCAAATGAGTGAAGAGCCATTTCCAATTTATGGAGTTAAGTCCAGAAATCAAGGATAACAGTAGCTGATTCAATTAGGTTTGGAATCAAAACATGCTGTAACTTGTGTTATGTGGTTGAGGGCCTGAGAGGAATTTTACATTTAAATTTTAAAGAGATGTCATTGGATATATAAGGACTTGATCTGGAGAGTTTCATAATTTTGAAACCTTTTGAATAATTTTGAATTAATAAAGTCCATAGAGTATTGTTGGAAAAAAAAGTTACCAAAATGAGTGGTTTTTTGTTATGGGCTTTGCAGTTGCTCAAGGAGTAAATTAATTTGACTTTATATATGGATGTTGGGTGAGGCTGCCCAAAGTGACTTGCGTGTGAAGTACGTTAAGTTTATACCTTTACTCATTAGGTGATTAATACGTTTACCGTGATCGTTTGAGTATGTAGGCTAAAAAGCAAAGGAGGCAAAGTAGTGGTTGTGCTTTCGAGTTTGGGAAACAAAGGGTGAGTGTTCTAAACCTATTTTCCAAATACTAGTGTATTATTATGTTGTTTTTGGCATTTAAATGGTTTGATTTTAAACCATGTTTTGAAAGGCAAGCAATGAGTTTAGCAAACAGACAAGTACATTTTGTAAAATAGGCCTAACAAAAATCCCTAGTCTTAAGCAAGCATCGATTGGTATTAAAATCGTGCGATGGTGTTGAGTTTCAACTGCATGCATTTTAGATTGCCTGAGGTCGGCAAACTTAGAACATGCATCATACATTTAAAAGGAGGCGTGACGCGCGTGCGGAGTATATAAGGTTAAGGCTCTAACTAAATTATGGTGATGGGGCCAAGTCAATTCCACCATATTTGCCGGAAAGATTGGCGTGGGCCAAGGCCGCTTCCACAGGTGATGTGGACCAGGTCCTTCCAGAGCACGGTCGATGCGAACCGTGTTCAACTGGGAATACGGCTATTGGGAAAAGGTCTCAGTGGTTGATGATTTATAAGCATGTTTATCACCGGTTTTAAAATCAACCATTGCTTCTGATTGAGCACAGGCTCCGTGTTTTATTTAAACGCGGACAGGCTCCCCTTTCCTTTAAAACAAACGATTGGACGAGGCTCCGTTTTATTTCAAAGCATGCGATTGAGCCCAGGCTCCCGTGTTTATGAAAGTTTTGAGAAACTTTTGAAGCCAAGAGTTTATGAAAAGTTTGAGCAACTTTTAAAACAAGAAATTTGAGAAAAGTTTAGAAACTTTTAAAGTAAAGATAAAACAAGCAAGCAAAGAGATTTTTTGAAAGGTTTATAAACATTCAAGTGTAGCTTAATAAAAGTTTCAAAAACTTTTAAAGTAAAACAAGCAAAGAAAAGAAATATTTGAAAATATCATGTAAGCGAATCTTACATTTTTAGATGTTTTCCGAAAAAGCAAAACATTTTCTAAAAGTATACACTCACTGAGCTCGTTTAGCTCATGATTCGTGCCACAGTAGGCTGAGCTAAAATCAACAAAATTTATATACACCTAAGTTCCTACCTCTTTGCGAAGTGAGTCTGACTCTGCTCACTGCCGGTATGGTGAATAGGAGTGAACTTGAGGATGGGTTTTCATCCTAGGAATGATTTGCATAAGTGTAAAGGTAAAGGCTTTTTGTTTGGACTTTGGTTGTTTCAAAAGCGGTGAGTAGGTTAGCGAATAGCTGTAAGACTGAAGTGATGTGAGAAAGGGGTAACTTTGAAGATTTAGGTCACTAACTTGGTAACTTAGAAGACAGCAAATTGTCTAGGGTTTTATCCTCGCGTTATGACAAAGCAACCTATAGTCGAGACATCTTGGATCTTTGTTTAACTAGCAAACCTCACCACAAAAACAACTCCTATTTGAGTCAACCATGGGGTAGCATGCATATATGGCTTTATAGTTTGAAACCCTAACATTAAATATCATTTTAGGTGGCTCGTAAGACCATCTAAGAACCACGAATTTTGTCTAGCCCAATAAGTATACCTGCATATCCTAAAGCATGGAAGTATTGGCGAATCAATAGCATTAAATGCTATTCAACCCTAGTTTGAGAAGATAGAGATTATAATCTGAATACACTGTGGCTTTTTAACCTGAGAGGGACAACTTGCATATGCCCCTGACCAAAATTGCTTCAGCCTCTTCCAAAGAAAGGAAACTATGAAACATCCTTGAGTTGTCATCCTCAAGAGGGGTGTTTGGCAGCCAAGAAAATAAGGGAAAGAGGAGAGAGAAGAGAGGAAAAACCAAACCCTAACTAAAATACGAGACTTTATTTACAAAAATAAAAACTTGCCAAAAGATCTTCTCCCCCCTTTGTTGCTTAGGGTTACAAAATGGGAGGGGGCTTATATAGGCCACCTCAATATATGAAAGCCCATAAGCCTAACAATTTGGCTAAAATTAGGGACAAAGGTAATACACCAAGTGAAGTCGGATGGCATTAATTACAAAGTATGAGGCGTGAATTTAAATAAGAAAGAACAATTTAAGCTAGGCTGGCGAAAATTTCGCTAACTAGCGAAAATTTCGCTAGGTAGTGAAATCACCAATAGATAGCGAAAATGCAAAATTTCGCTAGGAGTTATGCGAAATTTCGCTAGCTAGCGAAAACCCTTCTTCACTGAAAGAGTGGGTGTTGTACGAGTAGCGAAAACATTAGATTCAGTGAGATAAGATCTTTGCTTGAAAATTGTAATTCGCTAAGATTACTTGAAATTTTAAGCTAAGGTTGCGAAATTTTTCGCATTATTGAAATTTTATAATCTTGGCAAAATTCTGGGATTGCTAGTCTTCCTTTGCTCAGCCTCTGCTCCTCTTGCATTGATTTCCATCACTTTGCCTTGTTCTTTCATTGATTTTGGGCTGATTGATGGGTGATGAGTCAAGGTTAAATCTTCATGGTTCATCTCTTACATCGATATTGAACTCCCGAAGTATGCAAAAACACGCAAAACAACCAAAAATAGCACCAGCGTTAGTGATATAGAAGAACTTGAACAACAAATTGCATAAATGACATGATTAGTCTTCAAAAAGCGCCAAAACATCTAATATAGGGTTAAATAGCACTTTAGGCACTAATCATTTAGATATTTTATTGTTTTAAAAACTATTTCGAATGCAATTTACAGGACCTTTGAGCCTGATAGGAGTCCCACGACATCAGTATAAGTCTTTGTGTATAAATAGAATTTTGTATGGAAATAATTTGAACTCAGAGTAAAGGAATATATGTATGTACATAACTGCTTATGAAAATGTGTAGGAGGTTGTCAAGCTGCCATGTTTGATATAGTGTAAAATGCATATTGTGTTTGGGATATGTCCTATATACAAATATGTCGAAATTTTATAAAAATCACTGGGAATAGAAAAAGAAATTTTGTGATATTTAGATCAAGCAAGCAATACGGGCCACTCACTGTGATTTTCAATAGAGTAACATAGATTTCAGGGAGTGTCGCACACCTGGGCCGATAGTAGAGGATGGGGGTGTGACAAGGTGGTATCAGAGCAAGATCTTAGGAAACCTGTGCTGTTAAGGATTGTAGCTATGTGATACACTACTCTATACTGGCTGGCAACCACACATTTTCAACTTGGAAGTACATACATATGAGGTAATTCAAAGTATTAGACAGTTGATTTTTTTTTATACAACACTATGTTAGGCTGAGGACGTCGAGGTCATCCTAGGAGAAATATTCCAGAGGTGTCCGAGCGTCCTGAAGTACCTGAGAGGGATGAGCAATATAGTCGGTCTCTTCAATTTACCGGCTTCATGAATCTGTCACTTCACACTTCAGCCAGGCTAGGCTCGTCGGACCCCATTCCAGGCACCGTAAGGAGCTTGGGTGCCGTGGATTGTTTATAGATCAAAGGGCACAGACGATAGTGGCCATAGCGACACGCCAGCAGTCGCAGCCTCCACCGCCACCTAGAGAGGGTCTCAGAGAGCCCAAAGAGGTCCATGTAAAAGAAGCACTGGTATGGCGCCAAGCCATATGACGGCAAGCACCCGCAGGTAGCTCCCGGTTATGCCAGACCGAGTAAATAAGGTTTATGGAGTTATGGGTCGCACGGATGAGCAAAGGGTCTTGTTTTCCGCTTCATGGAAGACAGGGCTAAGGATTGGTGGGATGCCTTGGAGAGGAGGTATCCTGATGGCATATCATGGGACCAATTTCAGCAGGAGTTTACTGATAGGTTCTTTCCTCAGAGCCATAAGGATTCAAAATTTGAGGAGTTCTTCAAATTAGAACAAAAAGTAAACACATATACATGATTATGAGAAGAGGTTATCTGAACTAGTTAGATTGGTTCCATATATCTGCCGATGAAGCCCCGGCCAGAAAAAGGTTTTCGCCTGGATTGCAACACCGATCCGGAAAAGCATTTGGTTCCATGCCCTCATAATAGATTTGGGGACTTAGTTGAGGCAGCTCTGAGAGTTGAGCAAAGTACGACGACTATGTATTAGAGTAGGCAAGAAAGGAAGAGGAGTGCACCAGGCACTTCCCAACAGAGCTCTGGACAGTACAACAGAAAGAGGAACAAGGGTAGAGGTTACAGAGGCCGAGGTGCAGGTCGAGGAGCTACCTCTAGTCAGGATCGTGAGGCTCCCCCGCTGCAGCAAAGGGGCACCCGCAGTATTCCTCCCGGTCATTATGTGTCGAGGCGACACCATGGGAGTGTAGATATAGTGGCAGATGTTTCACCGGTGGCCAGAAGGCTATTTCATTAGAGAGTGTCTCGCCTGATCAAAGTGGAGACATCGCAGCAAATTACGTACCCCCACACCCGAGATGGCACCTGTGAGGTCTGTAGAGGTTTCCCGCAGGGCAAGGCGCTACAGTAGAGGCTACTGGTAGGCAGTATAAATTCTGCTGGGGATGCACAGAGACCCGTATCGTGCCGTGGTTTATGCCGTGACGCAGGATGCATGCGCCCCGTATGGCTACCGGCATGCTTCTCTATCCTTGATCATGATGCTTATACATTGCGGACCCAGAGCCACACATTCACGGTATCCGTGCCTTCTTAGATCGCTCAGACAGAGACCCAAATATTAGAGTGTCGATGAGAGTTTCCTTCCAAATTGAGATCCGTTATTCTTACGCAGTAGTCGAGATAGTAGAGTTCGATTGAGGATGTGAGTTCCTACGATCTTATGGCCTTAGATATGAGGGGATTTTGATGTGGTTCTCGTGATGGATTGGCTATCTCGCCATGTAAACACATTAGATTGAGCAGGTGCGGTGCGAAGGTTGCACAGCGTGAATTGGAGGTAAAGTTTAGGACATGCAGAGAATTTAACATCTCCAATATGATTCACGGCGGCAAAGACAGAATGTCGCAGAAGGGTTGTTAGGTTATCTAGCTTATGTGTGTGGAGATGCGAAAATGTATGGGACTCTAAGGGATGAGATCCCAGCTTGTTGGGAAAGGTTCCCGATGTATTCGTGATGATATCAAGCAGGATTACCTCCAGAAGAGAGCGGAGTTCACCATTGATTTGATCCCAAAATCGAGCCCATTTCCATTCCTCCTTATAGGATGGCTTCGACAGAGTTGAGAGAGCTTAAGGCCTGTGCTTAGAAGAATCAGGAGGTGGATTCATTCGACCGGAAGATATCCCCACAGCTCCGCCTTCTTCTTGCGAAAAGAAAGATGGGAGTTTAAGGGTCATAGGACATGTGCAAATGACTGCTGGCCATCAAAGAATCAATATCCACTCCTAGGATCGAAGGGTTATTGATCAATTGTGGTCCGAAAGGGTACTCCCAAGATAGATTTGAGGTCTGGCATCACCGCTGAGTGGTGCGTGAGGGTGATGTTCCTAAGATCGCATTCAGACACGCACTGACATTATGAGTTTCGTGATGCCAGCTTACGAATTAATGCCCCAGCCATTTATGGATTTGATGAACCAGTATTCCAAATTATTGGATAGTCATTATAGTTCTTATTGATGATATCCTAGTATTCAGTAGTTCGTGAGGAACATTCGTAGCACCCGGTGATGGTGCTGCGTAATCTCTAAGGAGTTTACGCTGTATGCCAAGTTGAGCAAGCGTCGGCTTTAGCTGATAAGGTGGCATTCCTAGGCTTCGTGATCTCAACCGAGGTGGGCGCTGGATCCCCGTAAAATGGGTTTGCAAATGGAAACCGCCAAAGAATGTGCGTCGAGGTCGTTCTTTAGTTTAGCAGATATTACAGAAGTTTGTTGAGGGTTTCAAGATAGCGCCCACCGACCGTCGACAAGGAAAGACAAGCCGGGCAGGATTGGGTGACTTCGCACAGCTTCGGGGGAGGAGTTGGAAGTGGTAGATTAACTTCGCCTTCGCTCTAGCTGGCTCAATGGGAGAGATGGGCTTGTGGTTTACAATGATGTTTCCTAAAGAAGGTCTTGCTGTGTTTTTGATGCAATGATAGGGTGATCAGATATGCCTCAGACGCTTAAAGGAAGCATGAGGAGAATTATCTCTACACATCCTAATTTTTGAGTCAGCAGCTAGCCGTGGTTTGCTCTAAAAATAGGAGACATTACTTATATGGTGCTCATTGCAGATTCCTTTGCTGTATCATAAGAGTCTTCTATCATATTTTCACCCAAAAAGAGCAACCTGAGGCAAAGAAGATGGCTTGCTGGATTATGACTACTTAATCGCATTATCAGTACCATCCAAGAAAAGTTAATGTCGTGAAAGGTATGCCTTGAGTAGGCAAACTGCAGAGTTCTTTATCTCATATGAAATCGTGCTATCTTCCACGCAGGATCTCGAGCTTTAGGGTGATATCGAGGGCTTATGATTCAGAGTTCGTTAGCCACATTTCATGTTGCATTCTCCTATCGGGATCGATTCCAAACAGTAAACGCAGATCCACGTATGATTAAGCTAATAAGAGATAGAAAAGGAAAGAAAGTAGAGCTTCAAACTAGAGATGACAAGATGATAGCAAAGACAGAGAACGCGCGCCGCAGTATGGCGAAGAAGAGAGACATTACGGAAGAAGCACATTCATCTCGCAGATGCTATGCATCCGTGCAGCATGCCAGATGTACAAGACTTTGAAAGAACATTACCGGTGGAATGGGATGAAGAAAGAGATTGCAAGTTCGTCTCTAAATGTCTAACCCGTCGCCAGGAAGGGCAGAGCACTCAGAGCCCGTATGAAGAGCGCGCATTCCCTATTCCAAGATGGAAACGGAGAAGATCACTATGGATTTTGCGGACAGTCTTCCACGACTCAAAGGAAGCATGATGCTATATGGGTATAGTTGAACATTGACGAAGTCTGCTTTCATTTTTCGCTAAAGTTAATGTCGAGGATTCTCTGAAAGTTGGCCTACCAGATGTGGATGAGATAAAGGAGACTGAAGGGGTCTCAGCTGGATAGTTTCGTGATCGAGACCCCAGTTCACATCCGTGTTCGCTCTGGCCAGAACAAACTATAGGTACTGCTTCATTTCAAAGACAAAGATTTCATCCCCGCAGATGGCCGAGAGGACTATTCAGACGTTAGAGGATATGCCGAGAGTTTTTGTGTGATGGAATTCAAGGAGTTTGATACTCATTTGGCACTACGGAGTTCGCTTATAACAACAAACACGCCAAGATAAAGCACGGCACCATTTTATAAGTAATCGCATGGTAGGAAATGCAGACTCCAAAGCAGGGGCCGACAGGCTAGTGAGAGAAGACTAGTAGGCCCCTGTCCAGTGCAAATACTTCATAGAAAGTGAAAATTGTTCGTGATAACTTAAAAGAAAGCAAGAGATAGACAGAAGTTATAAGTACACCGTCGAGAGACTTGCGCTCGAGATAGGTGATCTAAATTTTGAAGATTTCCTTGGAAAGGTGTTTTGAGATTTCAAAGCAGGCAAGCTCACCCAAGATTTATAGGACTTAAGTGAGATTGTGAGCAAGGTGGGGCCAAGAGTTTCATGTTGAAGTTACCCCAGAGTTATCATGATCTATGACACATTCCATGTGTCGATGTTAAGGAAGTACATCCCAGATCCTTACATGTATCGAGAGAGCTAAAGGCAGCTTAAAGGAGAACCCTGACTATGGAAGAGATACCAGGTAAGTGCATTGTAGATCACAAGGAACAGGTGTTGAGGGAGCAAAAAGTGATTCCATGAAGTTAAAGTCTATGGAAAGAATCAAGGAGAGGAGGGCCACACTGGTCAGGCTCAGATGCCTGGGCCGCACTTACCTCTATTTCCATGGCGTATTTTCCCTTTCCTTTCGAGTTAGTTATTCATTTCGAGGACCTAAATGTTCTATGAGGAGGATTTCTCAACACCCTGCCCCAGAGAGTGCATGCATATGATACCGTAGGTGCATAAGAGTACCATGTCACATTGTAGTATTTTGGATATCAAAGTAGGAAATGAAAGTTTACAGAAACCCTGGATGTGGTATTTCAAATGCGGCACAATTGTCATTTAGCAAAAAGGAGACGTGGGAATCATAAACAAATTAGAGATGGGCCAATACAAATAATATAAGCCAATTGCAAATATTCAATGCTTGAGGACTAAAGTTGCAATTAATTAAAAGTTGAAAATATAAAAATGGGAAAACAAAAGCCAAAATCATTTTGGTCTCAAATCTGCTAGGGCAAAACGTAGAGAAGGGGGGATAAGATATGCTGAGAAGAAAGGAGAAAGGAAGAGGAAGGAGAAGGAGGAGAAGACCAAAATTAGGTGCGGAATCCTTTATTTTTGGGTTTTGGTATGAATTCCATGAGTAATTGATGCTCCTTAGTCTAGGGTTTGGTGAAAGATCACACAAACCTTGAATTTTTGGGGTTATGAGAGTAAACCCCCACCGGTGTGTAAAGGCAAGATCGAATCAATGTTACGTATTTTTAAAAAAAGAATTGGTGGACCTATGTTGAGTTCTTGGATTTTTTCTACCTAGGGTTTTATGTTTGAGGTCCCCAAAGCACCAATCTGCTGCCGGCTTAAGAATCACAGAAAAGAGAATGCTAGTTTTTCAAAAGAAATTTCACAATTTCGTAAAACTCTCGTTTTGTTTCAAGTATAGATTGCTATAATCATCCAAATGAATTGATTCTAATTGGTAAAGAACCATAAGAGATAGGGCTAAGAATTTATGAAGGAAACTAAGAGCAAATTGTAGCCTAAGGCTCCCAACAGGATCGAAAAGGTGAGCTCGTAGCTCACTGATTATGCTCGTTTTTGGGTATGGTTTGTAGTGTTTTGGCCATATGGAGTTTCACTCATCCAAATTGGAGTGATTAAAAATTCTGGGTAAAATAGACTTCTAAGGAATAAGAAGGAAGGAAGTGCATGCAAATTGTAAGCCAAAGTTCCCGTAAAAATTTGTCAAAGTGAAGCTATGTGCGTATTCTCCTGCTTCGCCAAATTGAGCGCCATTCTCCAGATGTAAAATACAATAACTTGAGTTTTGGTGACTTCCACTGGAGAAGGAAACCTAGAATCATAGCTTCAAATGATGAAGAAACCATTTACTCTATGGAGTTAAGATTCCATAAATCAAGAAGCCAACAAAGAGGTGATTCAAAGGAGTTTGGAATCAAAAAACACGCCAGAACGTGGTGTTATGGTCGGTGGCCTCAGAGAAGGGGAATTTACATTTAAATCTTAAAGAGATGTCATTGGATATATAAAGGGACTGATCTGAGAGTTTGCATAATCTTTGAAGACCTTTTTAATAATTTTAATGTTCATGTAGTATCATGGAAAAGCTGGTACTAAAATGGAGCGGTTTTTTTTTTGCTACGGGCTTTTAGCTCAAGGGTAAATTGTTAATTTGACTTTATATGAATGTTGGGTGACCTTTAAAGTGACTTCTGCGTGTGAAGTACGTGTTTATACGCCATAATGTAGGTGATTAATTACTACGTATTCAAGTCAGTATGTAGCTAAACCAAAGGAGGCAAAGTAGTGGATTTGTGCTCAAGTTTGGGAAACAAAGAGGTGAGTGTTCTAAACCTATTTTTCCAAATACTAGTGTATTATTATGAACTGTTTTGCACTGGTATTTAAATGGTTTTGATTTTAAACCATGTTTGAAAGGCAAGCAATGAGTTTAGCAAGCAAACAAAAGTCTATTTTGTAAAATAGGCCTAACCAAAAATCCCTAGTCTTAAGCAAGCATCCAAGCCTAGTATTCCGCATGCAAGGCCAAAATAGATTTCATACATGCATTTTTAGATTGCCCGGTCGGCAAACTAGAACATGCATCATAAGACAAGAGACCGGCACGACCGGAGCATATAAGGTTAAGAGTTTCAAACTAAATCTACGGGAGATGAGGACCCAAGTCAATTCACCATTTACCTGAAAATGCGGGCCAAGGCCCTTCCACCTAGGTGATGTGGACCTGTGTCCTTCCGCCGGCACTGCCGATGCCTGTGCTCCCGTGTTCACTAGGGCACAGCTATTAGGAGGCAGTCTTCTAGTGGTTGATGACTATAAGCATGTTTATACAGCTTAAAATCAACCATTACACACGCTGAGCCTAGTTCCCCGTATTTACTTAAAGAACCGTCGAGCCCAGCCTTCCCTTTTTATTTTAAACAAAACTGAGCCTGTGCCCCGCTTTATTTCAGTACGCGATCGCTCCTGTTTATGAAAAGTTTTGAGAAACTTTGGAAGCAAAAAGGCTTCAGAAAAGTTTTGAGCAACTTTTAAAGTAAGAGATTTTGAGAAAGTTTTAGAAACTTTAAAGTAAGATAAAGCAAGCAAGAAGAGATTTTGAAAGGTTTTATAAACTTTCAAGTAGTAAAGCAATGTGAAAAGTTTAAACTTTTAAAGTGAAAGTAAAAAGAAAAGAAAGAAATATTTTCTTAGGAAAAATTACTCATGTAAACTAAAATCTTACATTTTTTGACGTTTCCCAAAAGCAAAACATTTTCTAAAAGTGAGGCACTCACTGCTTCGTTAGCTCATTATTTTCCTGCTTTAAAAACTATTTTCCGTGCAATGCACATTCCACACCGGAGCTACACAGAGTCCCCCTCGACACAAGAGATAAGTGCTGTATAAATAGAATTTTGTATGGAAATACCTTGAACTTGTATAAAGGAATATATGTATGTACATAATGTGGTTTATGAAAATGTGGAGGTTGTTGGTTGCCATGTTTGGATATATGTAAAATTGTGTATACAAAGTTTTCTATTATCCTATATACAAATTAAGTATAGTCACAAATTTTATAAAATCACAAGTTTAGAAAGAAAAATTTTTTTTATACGAGATTGAAGCAAGTAATACATTATTACAGGATTTTCAGAATAAGTAGAGGTAACGGATGGATTAGAGCGTTTGCACACCGATAAGAGTGACGTGTGACACATATAGCTTTGGTTCCCATACTCATTCTCAGGAGGATAAGGAATATCATTTCAGATATTATAATACTGCCTCTCAATAGGATAAGGATTACGAAGATTAATCAACAACAAATCCTGCTCCATTTTCACAACCAATCCCTTTTGCCAATAGCAAAATTGTTTCCTTTCCATGATGAAAGTCGATTATTGGGATCCGTATACTTACCTCTTGAAGTCAATAAGAGCCTTTTATTCAGACAAGAACATTGTTGTTGATGGGTATGACCATTATGATGCTATATCTGTTGATAAATAGAGAATTGCACTAAATGAAGACTAGAATCTTCTCCATATAAATATCCAATCCTCTAGTGCGAGCACCTCAAAAACAATTTAACATAGTATTAGTTCCTTGAACTAAATTAAAATTTTATTTTCAACACAAAAACAAAAAATGAAAAAATTTAAAATGAAGTGCATTGTTGAACATCACATTTAACAAATATCATCATTCTAATATGATTTTAAAAAAAATTCCAATAGCACAAATAGATATATATACTATAAAAAGAGGATTGTAATCATATCATGGATCAACCTTACTTTGATTGGCAAGAACTGAAAGCATCTACATGGGACACAGAAGATTATATAAAAAAAACACAAAAAAAGGTTTATCAACATTAGTGGAATTCAACCTTACCTCAAACTTGTTTTGTGTTTTCTTACAAGTTCAATTCAACTAAAATATATAGAAGATGGTTTAAAGTTATGACTTTTCTTTGCTTATCCTATATAACTCTAAATTTATTAGAAAATGACTTGAGTTCTTGCCTCCGCCACTAAACCTAAGGGTATTGATGAAGACCTTGACTTGAAGATAAAACAAATGTGGAAAAAAAAACAAAAGCTTATTTCTTAATTTAATTTGTATGATTAACTCCTAAACTCACCTTGATCATTTAATTTTTAAGAGGAGAAAATCAAAGATAAGTACGTATGGACTGTCTTTCTTTAGTTCATCGGTTTTTGAAATCGTTTATTTCTAAAAACAAGGAAAACTATGAGAAGATAAACTGATTTCTTTTCTAAAAACAAGAAGCTATGAACCCAGAAATACCAATTTACGGAAAGGGTAAAATCGTAATTTCGATCAAAATTCCAAAATTTTATTCTCTAGATCTCGGATGGGCGAAGCAGTTTGTGTTGGAATCGTCTTCACGAAATCTAGCTACCACTTGTTCGTCAAGTGCGAAGCGGTCGAATTTCTGGCGTTTTTCGGCAATAAGGTTCGGTCTTAGAAACGAGCGAGAAATGACAAAAGAGTCGCGTATAGCATGCGCATGTTATAAAAGTGCGTAATTAGAGATGATGGAAATGGTATTAGAGATAGTGCACGATGTCGAAAATCGAGGCTTGGGTATATTAATTGAATTATTTTAAATTCTTAAATGACACTAAAGACAAAATAGTGAATAAGACCGTCTCCTACCTTGATTAAAAGAGCCAAAAACGTGAAAAGAAGACATGGGAGATGCAGTAGCCATTTTTTGAGTTTTCTTTTAGAGAGAGAGCAACTTCTCTCTAAAATCTAAGCGGTGAATGTCGAGTGCGGAGACGGCAAAGGCTGGCTGCAGCATCGAGGCCTACGCGTGGGCTCCGGTTTTAAGGAGTTTTGATAAACTCCGTGAGGTAGGGGATTTATCACCCATTTGGGTTTCTGGCTTATTTAAGTGTTTTATAATGTTTCGGTTGGCAGAGGCCTTGAAGGCGGTTGATCGAATCCCGAAGCACGGGGCAAAATTGTTTGAATTTATTGAACCCGATATGTGCGTCGTGTCATTGAGGGGATGTTTGGTGTTTATTTCATAAATTTATGAAATAAATCTTGTGTTGATGGTATGAGGCTGAAAATGGCTTGAATTGTGTGGAAAATGTAATGTGGTAGTGAGCGAGTGAGCCGTAACGAAGGAATTTCCTTTGTTCATGTGAATAGTGTTCATGAATTAATTTTATTGAAAATCTGTTTGGTTGAGTGATTGAATTGAATTGCTCGTGGTTGATAATAGCCCGTGAGCTAATTTTTTTATGTATGAGATGTTGAAATTACATGACATGTTTGTGTGATTTAATTAGCCTGAATATATGCATGATTATATATTTACATGTGTTATATGATTGTATTATTGGGTGACATCATGCATTCCATATGCCTTTGGGGCACCACACAGAGCGATAGGAGTGAGTGCATGAGGTGATTCTTGAGAGAATGGTTTTGAAGGGTTGACTAAATAATAATAATTATCGGAGGGTAGTCCATATAAAATATCAATCGTCGAAGTCGGCCCAATTGATATACATCAGAGGGTTGTCCACTAAATATATAACTCTTGGAGTCGGTCCTACTATATCGGAGGGTTGTCCATTAATAAAAGCAGACATTTTTTTGTTGAAATAAGGTTTTTCTCATACGTGGCTTAGGAAAGTGTGAAATTCGTGAGGACTCGGTATGAGTTGATCATGTAGACATTAGTAGGATCCGTATTTACTTGAATGTATGTTTTCGTGGAGCATTACATATGCACTTAGGTGGAGAGTAGCGATTAATTGGTCCGCTGCGGCGTGCATTTCAGCGTCTAGGGATATTATTTTCGGTCGGGTGCGAGCGGCTCATCATAGAGGCCGCTTAGAAGAAAGTAGGGTTGTGGCTTTGGTTTATTATGTATACATGTATTAGAATTCTAGAATTTTTGATAGCAATATGTTTTGTATAAGAAGTGAATTATCAACTCGAGCCATGAGATATGTATTTGGTTGGGATATATTGGTTGAGTGATGATGCGAGGCCCAGTGGCCATTATTTTCTGAATTTGGACCACATGTGGTCGTTGGATGTGTTGGGATGAGGTTGTGTACTAAGGGTGGGGCACAAGTGCAAGGCTGCTTGGGATTTTCGACAGAGATGTGGTCGCCCAGCATTATGAGAGTGTTTCGCGGGTTGTGGGTGGTGATGGACCCAGTTTGGGGCGTCACCTTGTGAGGATTTGGGGCGTCACCTTTATGAAAGATGTTTGACTCCTGTTGATACTATATATATATATATATATATATATATATATATATATATATATATATATATATATATATATATATATATCAAGAATTAACTAAGAATAAATGCAAAGGACTTTTGAATGTATACAAAAATAAAAATAGTATTGAATCTATGTGTTGGTTGGGTTGTATAATTTAGAATTTTATAACATTATTTGGTCTTTTCTTTCCAAAACAATTTTTAAAAATAAAGTTAAACAGAGAACAACTCTGAGAGAATAACTAAAAATTGTTTTTAGTTGTTTTGGAAACAAAAGGAAAGCATAAATGGTGATGATGATAATAATAATAATAATTTGAAAATTAAGAAAATCTAAATGAAGGAAACAAAATCTCTTTTGTCTTTCATTTTTCCCAATCCACAGCAAAAATTATCAAATATGATTTTTTTTTCTCTTAATTATACATATTTTTTATGTAAACAGGGAAAATTTGAATTTTCTTAAAAGGGTAAACGGTAATTTCGATTTGAAATCAAATTTTTGAATCTCGGATGAAGCGGTTCCAGCGTTGGAATCGTGCCATGAAATCTAGCTACCACATCGAATTTCATCGAACCAGGAGCGGTCGAATTTCACGTTTTAAGGGCAGGATTGTCGGGCGCCATCAGCAGCTTTTGAAAGGCATGTGATGTGAGTCGCGCTACGTATGCGTGTGACGCGTGTTGTGATTAGTGAGAGGATGATATGAATGGGCAGATTAAGCCAGTATAATATCCAGCTTAGGGCCTTGAGGGAATTATTGAAAGGTGAAATGAATGAGCAAATGGAGAATAGTTTTAACTGCTCCAGCGGAAGAAAATCATACGTGAGTGGGAAACGATTTTAGAGAGGTGTGTGACTTATATACAGATTTCTAGGTGTTCGGGCCGTCGGTTACCGACCCAGACGAAAACTTAATCGACTACTCGCGAGGTTACACATGGACCAGATTTGGTGGAGTTAGGCAACTCGAGATAGGGGTCTTCTCCTACTGTGTTATTCTTTGGCTAAGAGCCATGTGAATGGCTAGGGATATTTTGAGGCTTGATTTAGCCCGAAGTAATTTTGGTGCAAGCTGGTGAATCAGTGAAGAAAATCCCTATTGTGTGGTCGTGTTGATCTTGGGCCAGGGTTCACTATTCATGTGGTTTTGTTGTGTGATTTTGTGTGGTTTGGGTGATTCAAAGTGAATTGCTTGATTGGTTAATTAGCCCATGTGAGCTAATTTTTGTGTTATTGTTGTAATTTGAATAATATGAATTATGTGAATTAATTATGTTAATATATGCATGTAAAATATATTAGCATGAATATTTTGGAATTGGCATAATGCATTCCATATGCATTGGGGCACCCTAGAATATTAGGTGTGAGTGCATGATATGAAAGAAAACAAGCGAATGTTTGTGAAAGGAATTTTCGACGAGAAGATTTTCAGGAGGGTGTGTTGGGAGAATGTCCAACGATTAACGTCGGAGGGTCCATGGTGTTTCGGAGGGTTATCAAACATGTTCGCCTTGGAGGGTTGTCAAATAAATTTTAAAAAGCTGGTGTGTGGTTCCGAAACAAGCTTGTGTTTTGAAAGCCCCATGTTGCCTTGCATTTGGCTTAGGCATGTGTGAGGGAGTCGGTGAGGACTCGAGACATGGGATTGGACATGTAGACATTCAAGTAGGATCATGTATTTGCTTGAGTGTAATTGTTTGTCATGACATGTGCACTTGGTGGGGAGTAATCCACGTAGGAAATTATCACTATTGGGCTTTGTTCACCCTGTCGAGGGATCACTATTTTAGGTATAGGGAGTGTACAGAAGGACGACGCTCACTAGAGGCCGCGTTTTAGAAGAAAGCCGGGTTGTGGCTTTGGTATTCATTTTGTAGAACATGTATTAAAACTATAAATTTTGATATTTGTTTTGGTTAAGAGTAATGTAATAACTCTTGAACTATGTTATATAGTAGATATGTACTTAGTGAGTATTGATGTATGGGCCACGTGTATTTTACTTTCATTTAATTGTATATGGATGCGTGTAGTGCGTTATTAATTGTTGGGACCGGGTTGTGTGCATGGGTAGAGCTTCCATTACAAAAGGAGGCTACGCTAGATTTTCGTGATGGTGTGGGGTTGCAGGCATCACAGTATTCCGCAAGTTGACGGGTTGTCAACGGACCCCCGGGATTTGGGGCGTCACATTTTATTTTTCTTAACTACTTTAAAATGTTGTGTTATGTATCTACATTCCTAAATACAAAACATGACTAAAGATCATTGATCTTCAAAGAATTAGCTTATTAGAGCGCCCCCCAGGCTTCGGGGTGTCCGTTGATACATTGACTGCGGAAAATCTAGATGTCACGTATCGAGACCATGCGATGTAAAATGGCCTCTTGGGCCCATAAACAGTACTCTCAAAATATACTGATTTTCCAATAGTTAAAGTTATAACATTTCTCTTATCTGAAACACATATTAAATTTAAAAGTTTTTAATACATGTTATACGAAACATAGCCCATAATACAGCTTTTCTTCCAAAATCGGCTCTAAGATGAGTCGTCTTCTGAGCGCTCCACTGCTTTGAAATAATATTCCCTCGACGAGTGTATCTCATAATAGTGGAATTACCACTAAATGGGTTACTCCCCACCTAAGTGCATGTCGCGATGATCTAATTTAAACTGCGCTCAGTAAATATGTGGCCGGATCCTCGAGTGCAGTGACTACCGTCGGCTGCGGAATACCAGTGGTCTTCGAGTGACCCGGCATTTTCACGAAAAATCGGGCAGAGTCTCCTTTGTGCGGAGCTCTGCCCCAGATACAAAACTTGCATATAACACGTCTGAACATCGATATAACAATAACATGGGTAAAGCGACCACTTGGGCCATGAACAATACTCGTAAAACATATATATCCAGTATATCCAATAGTTTCAAGAGTTCAAATTTTACTCTTATACAACACATATATTAAAATTAGAGAATTCTAATACATGTCATACATCATAACCCAAAGCCACAATCCGGCTTTCTTCTAAAGCTCAGTCTTTAGGATGAGTCGTCTCCTCGCACGCTCCTGTACCTGTAAAATAATATCCCTCGACAGGGTGAGCTAATCAGCAGTAGTGGAATCACCTTAAGTAAGTACACTCTCCACTAGTGCATATCTGATGTTCAAAATAAACACACATTCAAGCAAATGCATGATCCTGCTTGAATGTCTAGCGTCATCTCGTGCCTAGAGTCCTCATGGAAACTCCTCACACTCGCTAGCCTCGTATGAAATTATTATGTTTATTTGTGGAGCTGACCCTCCAGATGTATATATATCAATTGGGCCGTCTCTCAGACGATTGATATTATGGAGCTACCCTCAGATGTATATCAATTGGGCGAATCTAGGCGATTGATATTTTTAGCATGGACTACCCTCAAAAGCAATTTTCTCCCAGACTCATCTCATGCACTCGCTCTACCCAGTCCTAGGGTGTCAGTGCATATGGAATGCATGATGTCAATTCCATTGTTCTCTTACATTGCGTATAAACATGCATATATTCACATAAAATTAAATCCACACAATCATGTTATGTAATTTCTCATTCATCACATCAAAATTAGCTCCACGTGGGCTAATATTAGTCAAACACGAAACAATTCTACTTGGGTGACCCAGGCATTAATTGACAAAATTTATTTTGTTAACACTATCCTCGGGAATAGTGTAACCCTCGGTTACTATTCTCGGAAAATCACCAATTGTCGGTTCACTTTGTGAACCCAAATTTCATGGCCATTTCCGGCCTCATACAAACCAATACATGCATCAACACATAAATGCACAATTAATCCACCTAAATCGTAGTGATGATCCACGGCTACTCGATTGGTTTCAAAAGTATATCAATTGATTATTGGGGCCGTCGAAACCAACCAGATTGAGCCTCAGTACCAAAGAAACATTGAAAAGCTCTTAAATAAAGTGTAAAACCAAGTAAGGAGAAACCCTGCATCAGGGTTATCAAAACTCTGTCAGGTGTCCTTGGCGTGGCATTCTGCGTAAGCGACTTTCCTTCTTGCCGAGACTTATTGTCGGATTTACGAGAAGCAGAAAAGTCGACCTCTCTCTAAAGCAGGATTTTGAGTATCTGCGCCTCTTTTTTTCTCGATTCAGTTTTGTCTTTTTCTAGTTGGAGAAGACAAAACACTATTAGTGTTTTGTCTTGTGTCTAATCAGCTGAAAATGACCGTTATGTCCACTGCTTTTCCCAGTTTGATATTCGGCACTATCTCGTAGTCCATTTTCATCATTTCTCTACTCACATTCCTCTTATGGCACATGAGTACGTGTTATATCATGGAAACTTGTCGCGTCAATCGTTCTGTGCCCGGCGTGATGTACTCCCGAAAAAGCAGTGTAAATTATTGTGCCGGAGTGTGAAATTTTACATGCTAGCTAGATTTTGCGAGGCGATTCCAGCGGTGAAATACGTTTGATCGTCGAGATCTAGAGAATAAATTCCGGATTTTTAACCGAAATTACAATTTGTTAACCGAAATTATGATTTTGCCATTTTTCCAGAAATTGGAATTTCTCGGGTCTTACAAAATACGTGATCCTACTTGAATGTTTACATGTCCATTCCCATGTCTCGAGTCCTCACTGACTCCCTCACACTTGCCTAAGCCATGTATGAGAAAATACCATTTTCAAAACAAAACTTGTTGTTCTCGAAAATGCGCTCTTAGGAGTTTCGGTAAAAATGGGACCTCAGGCGGAATTTGTTAAGAACTTTAAGAAAGCAGTCATGGTCCTCGTCAAGCGATCTGTTAGACCATCGCTGACCAAATTCTACGGAAAATCATCTGAAATTCCTTTCGCCCGACCATATTTTGTTTTAGAGAAAATTAGGTGATAAATGCACTCATACCTAATTTCTAGGTTACACCGAGTGCATATGAAAATGCGATATGCCATTCAACACAATTTATACAAATATATCAATTATGCATATATTCTCGAGTACAACCATACGTGATTGACAATATCAAACCATCACTTGAATTAGCTCACTTGAGCTAAACACAATCTCATTTAAATGGCTATGCAACGATTATATTCCATAAGCTATCTGTATGATTATTTTCAATTATAATTGTGACATCGATAACACCTCGAAGCTTATGCCTTAACACTAATTCCCATACAACCCAAGCCATTCATTGACCCGATCTCATACACACCACACATGGGCGTTTTGGTCGGTCGAAGCAATCGGAATTGTTTTATGATCGAACGAATAGTGGGTTGTCGGGTGGGCAGCCCACTCACCTGCGTTGGTTCCTCTTGGTGGGAGCCAGAATTCCCATGCCCATTTAGGTCTCTACTCACCGCGCCCAATTTATTGTATAAATTGTAACCTGAAACACCCCAACTTGATCCCTAAAACTATCGCGGTATCCCGAATGGGTCCCGAATTTTTTCATTTCGGTCCTAAGTTTGGGACCAATCGAAGCGATACTGTGGCGCCCCAGGCAGGGGGTCCGTTGACTACCCGAGTCAGCAGCGGAATCTGAAGTGGATATCGAGTTGCAGACGCCGTTAGAAAAATCGAACCGTCTCCTTTGTGCAGAGCTGCCCGGTCTGATGCACGCATATACGTCTGACGGTCGATATGATTTCCAACATGAGTAAAGCGACTTTTTGGGCCCATAATACAATACTCATCACTATATATCAAACCATGTCCAATAGTTTCAAGAGTGGATCCTTCTCTTATCTGACATATATTAAAATGAAGAGCATTACATGCATGTAAACATCGACAATGTTACGAAGCCACATCTCGGCTTTCTTGCTGACCTCGAAACGAGCGAGTCTCCTCGCCGCTCCACTATTGCACAGCCAAAGGGGATCGCGTGGTGTTGTCTTCGTGGGAGAATCGCACAAATGGAACACTCACCACTAAGTGCAGTGCGATGTTCCAAAGTAAGCAGCGCATTGACAAATGCATGATCTGCTTGAATGTCTGTGATGACTCGAGATCAGGAGTCCTCCGCAGGCCTCTCTCACACTGCATCGCCTTGTGAGATTTATTGTTTTATTAGTGGACAACCCTAGATGTATATATATCAATTGGTAGCTCTAGGCTGATTGATATATTAATTGTTTATGGACTACCCTCCAGATGAATCTTGATTAGTAAAGCTCAGACGATTGATATTTTTGGTTGTGGACTACCCTCCATCATTAATATTTTAGACTACACTCAGAATCATTTTCTCTAGACTCATCTCATGCACTAACTCCTCTAGTCTAGGATGTTCGGTGCATATGGAATACATGTGTGCCGATTCGATACAGTCTAATCACATCTGAAATATGTAAATGCGAATATATTCACGTAAATTAAATCACACAAACATGTTATGTAATTATCATTTCAAACATCAAAATTAGCTCGCTTAGATAATGATCAAACACAAACAATTCGATTAGTGCCAACCAAACACATATTTTCCACGAAAATACATTTGTAGAACCTTTGTTTGAGAATAGTGGAAACCCTCGGTTACTATTCTAGAAAAATACTGACTGACGATTCACTTAGTGAGCGCAATCCACGGCCATTCATAGGCCTTTCCAAACCAATCCATGATTTATCACAAAATGCAACATTCCAAACACCCCGAAAATCAGTAGACGGAGTCACGGTGTCGCGTGGAGTTTCCAAAATCTAACACTTCGATTCGAGATTTGGAGCAGATCATCTGACCCTCCTGACCTCATTCAGCTCAAACATTCGTAAAACACTTAAAATAGGAATAAAACTCAAGTAGGGAGAAACCCACACCTCGAGGAGTTGAAGGAAACTCCCAATCCCAGAGTACCACGTACGAAGCCACTCGCGTGACGAGTTCTCCTCTTGTGCGAAATTTGTCGACGGTTGGATCACATGTATTTCTAGAGAAGCTTAAGCTTCTCTCCCCAAGTCGATTTCTTCTTGGACCTTCCTGCCTCTTTCACATTTTCTCTCTTTTCATTTGAAGAACAACATTTCATGTGTCCTTTATTTTATTTATTAATTTTATTAATTAATTACTTCTTTCTCGATTTGACGTGGCGCTATCTCGTCGTCCCAGCATTCCATCATTTCTCTACTCATGCAGCTTATGGTACGCGTGATGCTGTTATATGTGACTTTGGTCGCATCGAAAATCGTTTGCGACACTCGAAGCGCGATGCCTCAGCGTGCACACTCAGAACTATCTCGAATATTCACGAAATTTTCTACGTGCTAAGCTAGATTTTCGAGCGATTCAATGGTGAAATCAGTTTAGATCATCTGAATCTGAAGAGAGAATAAATTACGAGTTTTTAAGCCAAAATGTAATTTTGTAATCGAAGTGCGATTTTGCCCATATTAAAAATTAGATTTCTCGGGTCTTACATTCTCCCCTCCTTAAAGGAATTTCGATCCACAGTCGGGACCAAATCTACCGCTCATGCATATCTGTGTATTTCTATCGTCACGTGGCCAGTAGGTGTCTGAGCGGTAAACCACGCAGCCGTCCCCTAATCGAGAAGGGATAGGTGGCCCATCGATCTCGCGTTCCCACGTCGACTCCTCACTCATAGTCTTGCCGTAGCACCTCGCTGGCCTCGAGGCGCTGCGTCATGAAGCGTCGCGGTATCGGCGATCGCTGTATTGGTCCCTATAGAAGGTCCGGTCGGGTGTCGACCTTAATCTTATCCCGATCCACCACGTAATTTGGATCTGGGTATTTAGAACTGGAGCCGTGAAACACCTCGTGGACACGACATGGCGATGCCGTCTGCCAGTGCCTATCATCTGGTATCTCGAAGGTCCAGTGAACCTCGTGCTTCCCACGCTTCTTAGAACACGACCGCTCCCCTCTTGGGCATCGCGCCGAGAAGGCAGCGATCCTGACCTCGAACTGCAGGGTTGGCGTCGCGCATAGCATAAGCTCTTACTGTCGAGCTACAGTATGAAGATGTTATCGTATCAGCTGCTAGCACAGAGTGTCTGTCGAATTAGGACCGGTGATGGAGCTCTCCGCTAGGTCGATATAGCGGTGACTACCTTGGCCTCCCATACGGTGCCTCATGCGATTGTCATGCGTATACTTTCGCTAGTGCTTTGTTGTTGTAGGCGAATTCCTTTAAGGAAAATGCTCCCTACCCTTAGGCCAGGACATATGCTCATGGCATGTCCCTAACAATGTATATAATCACATGACGTACCAACCTACGCAGCCCTTTCTTGGTGTTAGCGGCCGACCTTCCCGAGGTCCGCATATATTGACAATCTAATGGACCATCGGCCTAGTCCATATCACCAGATGACATCACTATCACAGAGGCCGCCTTGAACAGCAACACCAGTAATTGCGAGGTATCCACATGCAAGGTCGCCAGGCTCACATCGCACCGACTCATCCTGATTACATGACTCTTCGACTTACAGCCGAGGCCTCTTACATTTCACGATTCAGCCAATGAGTCTTCATTGGACGTAGTCTAAAGACAAACTCAACCCACACTCACGAAGTGGTGAATGGCCAGTCTGGAGTGCACCAGCTGGAGCTCGTATCGATGTTACCGGTGCGCGCGAAACGCGATAATGTCATCTTTGTAACACCCGATCGGTGCACCATGAGTAGAATCTCGAAGTCTCGCTCGTAATCGGGCTGTCGGTCGACTCTCACCACATCTGAGAACATCATGCTGGCTTCTCTAAAGGCCTTAACCTCTAAGCCCAAATCGATGCGTGTATCGGGTATGACAACGAATGGGTCAGTGCGGCTTGACGATGGGCGTCGACTCGTCATGTCGAAGCGACATCGATAGCAATGGAGTCTGCCACCCCAGGTCATGCAGCTTCTGTATGACTGTCGTCACGACTTTGACCAACTCAGCCCATACGGCTATGCGTGTGGGGAGTGCTTGTATAACACCCGGCAAAGCGGTTCACGACGGAGTACTAGGGTGTGGAGGAATGAGCCGGAAATATACTCTCTGTGCAATTGCTTGGGGACACTGTTGTCCCGAGTCTTGGAATCCTTGTGCTGCAGGCGATCGAGGTAAAACCATTGCTCGATCCGGCTCTAGTCCTGGAAACTAGTGTGAAAACGAAGTCTTACGCCTCTTCCCACGGCCCAGGAAAGGCGATCCTCTCTTTCACAATCACCGTGTCAAGTGTTCAGTATCCTCGATCTCTTTCTCCCATGGTCGGGGCCGCCCGACCATGAGTCCGTATCCCGATAGTGAAATCTACGATCACGCCTCCGAATGAACTGACTTGGCGGGTTCTGAATCTCTGTAATACCCGGCCAATCCCGAAACTCACGTATCTGAAGTGATTTAGGCCTCTCTGGCACTCATCCTTGCCTCGACCTTCTCTTGGTCGTGGCCATACGATGCGACACCACGTGTCCCGAAAATCTCACCTCGATGGCCAGGAACTCGCGCCCTGCGAACTTGGCGTCTGGTGATGGTCTCTGACAAGCGTAAATTGATCTCAGTGATACTCCATGCTCCCGCTCTTCTTTGGGGAGTAACGTCTGGAAATGTCATCACGAAGACTACGATGAGCTGATCTAAATAGGGTTGGAATATCCTATGCATGAGATCCGTGAATCTTGGCCCAGCGCGACGTCGATCAAAAGGAGCCTCCAGTAAGCTCAGTGCCCATGCAGCGTCCTCGCATGCGTCTGGGATATCGTCTCCCTAACCCTCGGTTGATGGTAACCGGTGCGAAGGTTATCTTGAAGTAGACTCGCTCCTCTCAGCTGATCGAGCAAATCATCAATCCTCGGTAATGGTGTAGATTCTTGATCGTAACTACATTCATTGTCGATGGTCGATACGGTCGAAGGGTCTTGTCCTTCTTTTTCGCAAATAGACTGAAGCGCCCCATGGTGAAGTGCCGATCCAATGAACCCCCTTGTCCGACTCCTGTGGCTGGGCTACGAGTTCTGCTGACTCAGCGGAGATGCCATCATCTGGAATTCATAAGAGATGGAGTAAAAGAAACCTGAAGTGTAACTTCGATAAGAAGTCTACTACCTGTGGAGCGTCGGGTAAGCTCATGCGGAAAACATCCACATACGCATCTTTTCGAGGTAGATCTAAGTCGGTCTCTCATAGATCCTCTGGGAGTAAGGCTCATTGAGTCGACCAAGCTAGCGTCCCACTGACCTTTGGACTGTTATCTTGTCTGGAATGAAATGTCATCTTGTCCCCACTGAGAAATACCACGGGTGCAGATGCAACGTGTGAGCGGTAATCCTCCTGCATTCATGTCGATGGGACCGCATGGTATCGGCTAATCCATCCTCGGGATGACATCGAGACTCGACATGTCCATTATCCTCAAAGTCCTTGTGAGTAGAGTCCCCGAGGTCTCTAACTTTCACTTGACCTCGACTATATCATTACCTATTCATGCAATCACGGGGAGAACTCACGTCTGGCTTGGCTCCTCTAGGTCTCTAGAGGTCCTTGCCCATTCCGCCCATATTTGGCCTCATTCTCTAGCTAGACGCGATAGTCTAATCAGGGTCGTCGAGGTAATCTCCATGGCCTCTAACACCTTCTTGATCTGCATAACTTGATGGTGCACGTCACCATCGGGTCTCTACTCTGTAGATGGGAGGATGAGTCACCCAAACCTCCAAGGAGTTCTTAGGATCTCCTGACTACTCTTATGCTCGCGTGCGGTGCGGCCACTACAACACCTACGTACTCTACAAGGGCGCGATCCAAATCTTGGGTGGGCGGGTGAGTGTCGGTGGTGCCTAACCGATTGCCGGGTGGACGTCCTCACGTCTCGTCCTCTAACAACCATTTACCTGATTAACATGGCAAGCAAAGAGTCATTTAATTTTCATTTCGAGTCTAACTAGTAATGCGGATGCCAATTCTTAATAGACTTGACAACCATGAATTGACCAGTTCATTTCTAAGTGGTGCTAAATTCAACCACTCAATTTATTTATTTCAATAAGGTTAAGTTCTCTTGTTCATTTAGTATCCAATCCACAGGTGTAGTTCCTAGCCTTAGCATTCACCCTTTTTTCTATACGCACACCATGCATATAATTTACCTCTGTAACTACTCTGTAAATCACGATTTCAAATGGTAGTTAAATCCAATACCGAGTATCTCTAAGGGCATAAACACGGCCTGAAACACTAATCATACATAACTCAGTGTATACGAATGTTTCTCATTTTAAAATATTGTTTTCAACAAAATTTCTTTTCGAAAAGAAATTACATTTTTGAAAATTTTATTTTAAATTTTTATCAAATTTTATTTTGATTTTATTGATTTTGTTGATTTTTTAATTAAATTAAAAAAATTTCAGAAAATTTCGAGATGAGCGGTGTTGCGTGAGCCAGGGTTCACGAACAGTGTCGAATTTACTCGAGAAAATGCAGAAATTCGAGCCGGGCTAGCGGTAGGAGTGCGCGAGTGCGCGGCGGTAACGACCCTTTTTGGCTTCCGGCTGCCGTGCCTGCCGCGCGTGCCCTCGCCTGCTTGCGTGGCGCGCGCGCCTGCGTGCTGCGCTCCTCGTGGTGTGGTGGCGCCTGCCCTGCGCTGCGCCGGCGCTGCGGCGCCCCTTGCCTTGGCGCCCGGCGCTCCGCTGCGCGCCAGCTGCGCCAGTGCGCTACACCAGCGCCGCGGCGCCCGGCCCAGCGCTAGCGGCGATGTGTACTACGGTGGCCGTATCATTAACTTAATTTGGGCGCTGTATCATAATCTGAGTCGACCTTGCCTAGCCACCCAAGTTCGATATAGTCACGTTGTATTCGCGATACTACTCGCCTTCCTCTTTGCAATCTGACCCCTGGCCTTTGCTCTGTTCTTCTTATTTTAATTTCAATATTGCAATACAAACTTCCCCCTGTGTCCTGATAAGGCGTAGCCAGTTCAAATTTTTTTTTTTTTTCATTTCCTTGGACACTGAAATAAATTCATAAAAATTTATTTTTCTCCATTTTCTTCAATTTTTACACCATATAAGCCTTAGAAAATTATTTTCTCACACTTGTAACGAATAAATTTATAAAATTTATTTTCTTTCGATTTTACGTAGCTGAAAACTTAGGGGTCAGTTGACTACGAATCAGCCCGTGAATCTGAAGTGGAGGTCGGGTTGCAGAAGCGCTAGCTTTTTAGAAAATCGGGAGCGGAGTCTCCTTATACGGGGAGCTGCTGAAATACAAAACCTGCATATCTGTCCCAGACAGTAAATATATATCTTGATATAATCCCCTGACATGAGTAAAAATGCCTCTTGGGCTCATAAACCAATACTCGTAAAATCATAAATCTTATTCTTGATTATCTCCCGATAATTCAATAGTTGATTACACTTTATTTTATACAAACATATTAAAATCTACAATTCTAGCCGTATTATGTCAAAAACCATGAAGCCACAAATGGCTTCTTCAAAATCAACCTCAAAATGAGAGCAAATGCCTCCGAGCACTCTACGTACTGAAAAATGGGGGTCTCACGGCGAGGTGACGCTAAAGCTCGATAGGAGAATCGCCTAAGTGAACACTCACCGCTAAGTGCGGTCTGTGCTCCCAGTAAACACACACTCCAGTAATGAGCATCTGCGGATGTCTGCATGATCACCCCATGTCACAGTCCTCGTAGAGCTAAAGCTCACACTTGCTAAGCCATGTATGAGAAAATAATCATTTTAAAACAAAACTTTTGTTCGAAAATATACATGAAAATATTCGGTAAATAAGGGACTACCCTCAGGGTGAGTGGTTGGTGAAAACTTCTAGAAATAGTCATGGTCCTCATCCAGAAATGATACGTTGGCCCATCTCTGACAGTTCTCAGGAATATAATCTGTGAAATTCCTTCGCTTAGCAATATCCGTTTTTACAAAAATACCTTGTCATGCACTCACACCTAATTCTAGGTTACCCAGTGCATATGAAAATGCATTATGCCATTTCAAAATTATTTACACCATATGTCCAGTATCACTATTTTTCAATCGGCTTACAAATACACACATGTAAATTCCGCTTGCTCATGTGATCTGACTCACTTGAAGCGAATCATAATCATCTGATGACACAACCTGATTTAATTCTATATAATTGCGTCGTGTGTTAACACCTCAGCTTATTAACTAATAATTCTTTGATGGAGCCAACTCTCCAAATTAATTTCTACACATACCCAGTATTCAGTGCAAATTTCAATGCGAAACACATGGACCTTTATGGCCCATTTCACCTGTAACCAGGAATTTGTTTTTAACAATCACGAACCAGCAGTGAAGTACGTCACGACGTCCACACTTCCTCACAACCAGTTCTCTTAGTGACGATTTCCATTCCCATTTCGGTTATACCTACGAAATAAATTTAATACATAAATTCCGTAGAAACGACCCATCGATTCTGCATTCACGGACGTTCGAATGTCCCGAAAAATATTTCCATAATTCGGTCTCTCATGTTTTGGGACGATCCAGCGTCCATTCGGCATTTTCCATACAAATACATGATTTAAAAGCAATATTTCGGAAATTTAAAGACTGAAACAGCCCACAATTTTACGGCGATCCGCATTCTGAGAAAATCGAGAAAATTCCAACAATTCGATTCATGTTTTGGGGCCGGAATCAAGCAACCCCTCATTAATTGTAAAAACATGGAAAACCGCTTAAAAATGGGAATAAAACGCAAGTAGAGGAAAATCTACCTCTTGGAGTTGTCAAAGGCTTCATGAGCAGAATTAAGCGCGTGGCACATTTCAGCGTAGAGCGTTACTCACTGCTGCTCAGTCGAAATCAGCGGTCAGATTCGCGTGTATTTAAGAAGTCGAGACTCTCTGCCACAGAAATGCTCAAGCTGCCATCAAATAATGCCCTTCACGTTTTGGCTCTTAGGTTTAATGGAAGAAGAAGACACTATTGGAGTTTTGTCATTTAGTGACTCAAACTTTTCCAAAAAATGACCTTCGTCCCTTCGTTTCAGTTGATATTATTGTTATCTCGGTAGATCACATTTTGTCGTTTACCTCTTGTCTGAGCATAGTGCGTGAGTACATGCTATTGTGCGCTTCGTCGCGTCGAAAATCGATTCTGGCGCGAGAAAGCGCTGATGCCTCGAAAAGCGTGTCGAATCCGTCTCGAAGAATTACGGTACTACGTGTAGATTCGGCGAGGCGATTCAGCGGTATGATCAGTTTCGTCATCCGAGATCCTAGAGAATTAAATATGGTTACTGTAGTAATTACAATTTTGTAATCAAAATTACAATTTTGCCCTTATTCGAAGTGGAATTTCTCGGGTCTTACATTCTCCCCTCCTTAAAGGAATTTCGTCAGAAATTCAGGACAATCATCACTCCTGACCACGTATCCTACCTGACCCTTGCTTGGTGTGTAAGCGACCTTCGGGTCCGCGGTCGGCGACAATCGATGGTGTGTAGCGTGTAATTCCGATGGGGTATCCAAACCTCCGGTCACTCAGGCTCTATCCTTTCGACTCTAAGTTTGCGTGATAACTGCGGCCAGTGTGTTTTCATCTCGGGTAACATAACTCTTGACACGCCGAGCCTCGCTACGTTTCACGATTCAGCTATAGGTCTCATTGGATGATGATCTAAGGCAACTCAACCCCATCACCATGAGTGGTGAATGACCGTGCGGGTGCACCCACACCCAGGCTGACCCAGGTATTCTGGGTGCACCTGAGCGCCCGATGTCTGTCTAAGTGACACCTTTATCCGAGATTACCGTGAGCGAAGTGCGAGAGATTGCTTTCGCTCGTAATCTCGACTGTCAATTGACTCATACCCATCCTAAGGGAAGAACATCTATACTTGAAAAGCTCTAAAGCCTTAACCTCAGCCTAAATCTGATAATAGGTGTCGGGTATAATGACGGGCTGGAGTCTCAGTGCGGCTGACCCCGATGGTTGTCGGCATCTGTCTAGTCGGCCGATCGTGTGCAAACCAATTCTGCTGTGCAAGGTCATGCATAAACTTAGTCTTGTAATACGATCTGTCGCGACCGATCCACACTCACGGCCCCTCGGCTTTATCATGTTCTTGAAGTGCTTGTATAACACCAGCTGAGAACTAGTTCCTGCAACCCTTACTAGGGTGTGGAGGAATGAAGCTATATACTCTCACGTCCTACGGCCAGCTGGGACTGCATTGTCCCTGAAAATCTTAGATCCACGTCCCACACAGGAAATCAGTCCTAAGTACTTTCGATCCGGCCCAGTCTTGAAAGCTAGGATGAAGCGAAGTCTTCTACCTCTTCCCAGAACTAGGAGCGATCCTCCCTCTAGCTACCAACACCGTATCCGTGTTCTGGTATCCTCGATCTCTGCCATGGTGAGGTCGTCTGACCATGGAGTCCGTATCCGTGGCGAAGTCTGATCACGTGCTGGATGGACGACTTGGCCAGTTCTCATATCTCTGCGTAATACCCGGCCAATCCCGAGAACTACGTATCTCGAATTGACATTCGGTCTCTCCCGATAATCCTTTGCCTCGAAGCCTTCTACAGGTCGTGGCCTCGATGTTGACACCACGTGTCCCAATCTCCCTCGGTAAGCGAAAACTCGCACTGCGAACTTAGCGTCTGTGATGGTCTCTTATGTTTGTAAATAATCTCGAGTGATACTCATGCTCCGCTCACGACTAAGGAGTAGGTCCAATGTCATCATGAAGCTACGACAAGCGTCACAGATAGGGTTGGAACATCTATGCATGAGATCCGCGAATCTTGCTAACCCGTTCGTCGATCGAAAGGGCATCACGTGAAGCTCAAAAGTGCCCATGGCGTCTGGCAGCGTCTTGGGAATATCTGTATCCACAACCCTCGGCTGATGGTACGGTCTGAGTGCAGCAAGGTAGACTCGCTCCTCGGCGATCAAGCAATCGTCGATCCTCGCGGCGGTTATCGATTCTTGATCGTAACCTGTTCAGCGTTGATAATCAATGCATAGTCGAAGGGTCTTGCCCCTCTTCTTCGCCTTCGTAGAGCCCCATGGTGAAGTGCTGGAGTCCCAATAAACCCGCTGTCCGGTAGCTCCGCAGCCCAGCTGGACTGCGAGTTCATGACTTCAATGGGTGCCATCATGCGGAGTCATAGAGATGGGTGAATATACGAGGGTGTGGCTTCCAGTCTGAAGTGCACGTCCACATGCGGAGGTAGTCAGGGTAGCTCGTCTGGAAAACATCCACGTGCATGGCTTTTCGGTAGATCTAGTCGGTCACCTGGAGTCTACAGAGTAAGGCTCGCTAAACCGGCCGTGCTTGTCACTGGCAGCGGACTCGTATACTATCGGGAAAAATATCATGTTTGTCCCCACGAAATACGGAGATGCAGATCTGCGTGTGGCGGTAATCCTCCCACGCTCCTGATAAATGCTGACCACCGTAAGCGCCGGCCAGTCCATCCCGGATGACATCGAACTTCGAGCATGTCGAAAATCTCAAGGTCCCGTTGTGAGTATAGTCCCAAGTCTCGACTTGCAACCTCGACATATCATCACTATTCTCGCCCTAACCCCTAGGGGAGAACTCACGTACAACGGCTCCTCTAAGGTCTCTAGAGGTCCTTGCCCCCTCCCCTCATATTTGGGCTTCATTCTATAGCTAGAACGCAGCTAGTCTAATTCTGGTCGCGTCAGAGGTAACCTCCATGTAGCCTCAACTTACCTTCTCGTGCATGGATGATGGTGCGTCTATTTGTGGAAATCATTTCCTCCTGTGAATGTCGGAGGGATGATACGCCACAAACCTGCGGGGTTACTAGGATCTTCTGTCTTCATCTTTATACAAGCACATTGCTATGGCATTCATTTGTAATACCTCGGCCTCGTGAATCCATTTGATCGAGCAACGATTGTGCACGTAGGTGCCGGGTGGGCGTTCCTGATCTAATATCTTACTAGCCATCTACATTGGTCGAATGGCAGCACGATTCATGTAATTTTCATTTCAATCTAACTAGCAATGCGAGATGTCAGCTACTAATAGACTTGACAACCACAGGCGGCGGGTCATTTCTAAGTGGTGTAAATTTCAACCACTCGATTCATTCATTTCAATAAGGTTCTACGCTTTCTTGTTCATTTCGGTACCCCGAATCTTTGAGTCGCAACCCGTAACCTTAGTATTTACTTTTTTTTTTTTTTCCTATCGCATTTCACCATGCGTATGATTCCCTCTGCAACTCTGCAAGCAGTGCGATTTCAATTGGTAGTTAAATCGGTCTGATGTCTCTAGGCATAACCACGACTCGAGACACTAATCATACACACTCTTCGGTGTATACGCAATCAATTTCGCGTTTAAAATATTGTTTTCGCCAAACTTTCGTTTTCAAAAATTTATTTTTTGAAAATTTTATTACCGAAAATTTTATCAAAATTTACATTTATTTTAATTTAATAAAAAAAAAAAATTTCACCTTTGTTTCCATTTCCAATTATTTCAGTGGCTGAAACACCCGATACATGTGGGAATCCCCCATATTATGGGAATCCCCCATAACTTATGGGAATCCCCCATGTTATTTAAGAATCCCCCATGTTTACCCATGTTACATAAGAATCCCCATGTTGTTTAAGATCCCCCGTGTTACATAAAGTCCCCACGTTACGCAGATCCCTATGTTACATAAGAATCCCCCATGTTATTTAAGAATCCCCCATGTTACATAAGAATCCCCCACGTTACATAAGAATCCCCCATGTTACATAAGAATCCCCCATGTTATTTAAGAATCCATATGAAGAATTCATTCCTGAGTGAGTCGAAATCATGTCCGAGTGAGTCGAATCTTGTCCGGGTAGGTCGAGATCTATCAGGAAGTCGAGTCGAGATCGTCTCGAGTGAGTCGGAACCATGTCAGAAGTGAGTCGAATCTGGTGGGGACCAACATATGAAGTCCCCCATGCATTATATAAGAATCCCCACGCTACGTTCTGCATGTAAAAATCCCCCGCGTATATAAAATCCCATGTATGCTTAAAATTATTTTCTTGTCCCAGTTTCCCAAAGCTGCTCCCTCAAGTGCTAAACACTTCACTTGTTTTCTATGTCTTGAGTACTAAGCACATAAATAATCCTGCTACATCACAAACATGGTATACACACCACTCATCAAACATTCACATGAATACACATCATTTATCAAACAATCACCTAAAACACATGCATGTAGTGTCCTAGTTTTGTCCCGTGATTTCCTAGGTAATCCCATACCTAAACTCAACCTCAAACCACACCTAGTGGTGACGTTCTTCCTCAACTATGGCCTAAGCCCATATCCTCTATCTATAGGTTCCATATACTGTCTTCACATCGAACCACCTAGTGGTGATGGCTGCAACAGAGCTCTAGGTATTCGTATACCTAAGCTACGATACCAGCGTAATGTTGGTATTAGGACTAAACATATCTACGCACCCAGAGCTCCCAGTGTCGTTTACCTTAGCTCGATGCAATTTGTGGCGCCGGCAGGGGTCGGATTGACTGCCGTCGACCATTGTTGAATACAAGTGGAGGTCGGGTTGCAGAAGCGTACTTTCAGAAAATCGGTGAGTCTCTCCGGCGTACGGGAGCTCTGCCCAAGTACAAAACCTGCATATCTTGTCCCCAAGCGATCGATATATATGCAATATAATCCCCTGACATGAGTAAAAATGCCTCTTGGGCTCATAAGCCAATACTCGTAAATCAATTATCATAACTATTCTTCAATTATCTCAATAATTCAATAGTTGATTACACTTTTATTTTATCTGAGCATATATTAAAATCTACAATTCTATGCATGTTATGTCAAAAACCATCCAAGCCACAAGCAGAAGCTGAAATCAACCTCAAAATGAAATTGTCTCTCGAGCCTCTCTGTGCACGAAAAATAAAGAGAGTCCCATGACGAGTATTTAAGGCTCGATAAGGAGAATCGCCACAGGTCTTGGCTCTTCATGCAAAGTGCGGTCTGTCTTCGAAGTAAGCACTGCGCTCCAGTAAATCTGTGATCTGCGAGATGTGCACATGATCACCCCATGTCACGAGTCCTCAGGCTCACTCACACTTACTAAGCCATGTATGAAAATAATCATTTTCAAAACAAAACTTTGTTCATGAAAATATACCCGTACAAAATATTCGGTGGAATAAAGGTACCCTCAGAAATTGAATTGGTTGGTGAAGCTTTCGAGGAAATAGTCATAGTCCTCATCCAGAAATGATCTGTTGGCCCCGTCTCCCAACTAATTCTCAGGAATATCATCTGTAGAAATTCCTTTCGCAACCATATCAGTTTTACAAAATACCTTGTCGTGCACTCACACCTAATTCTAGGTTACCCGGTGCTGTAAGAAAATGCACGATATGCCATTTCCAAAATTATTTACCATATGTCGATATGCATATTTTCAATCAACTACAATTACACATGTAATTCCACACTTCACGTCACCCTGATCTAGCTCATGAGCAAATGTGAAATCATCACCAGTGACCTGACACAGTTTAATTCTATATAATTCGTCATTGTGTTAACACCTCAAAACATTAACTAATAATTCTTTGATCGACCAACTCTCCAAATTAATTTCTACACATACAGCCATTCAATTCACCTGATTTCAATGCCAAAACACATGGACCTTTAACGGCCATTTTCATTACAAACTCCGGATCGTTTAACAGTCTCCGAACCCAAGAAGGTCGTCCACTGCAGCCCACACTCCCATACGACCTGCTCCTCTGTAGAACCTATTTCATTCCCATTTCCTGCCTTATACCTACCAAAATAGAATCTCTAATACATAACTCTACAGAACTCTACATCAGTTTCACAAGATTCACTGATCGCCCAAATGTCCAAAATATTTCCATCTGTCTCATGTTTTAAAGACTCAACAACAGCCCATTCCCGGCATTTTCCATACAAATACATGATTTAAGCAACATTTCCAGAATTTAAAAGACCCAAACAGCTCCCTACCTTTCCGGCGCCTACGCCACAAGAGAAAATCCCAAGAAAATTCCAACAATTGCCCCATGTTGGATCCACTCAAACCGCTCACTCGCCTCAAAACCAACCGAAACATGGAAAACCCTAAAATGGGAATAAAACGCAAGTAGGGAGAATCCTACCTCTGAGTTGTCAAAAACTTCGCAAACTGGGGTCCACGCTGTGAGTCAAGCCCCGCGAGAACGTTTTCCTTCGGCCTGGCCGAAATCCAATCCGTCTGACATATTTCTAGAGAGAAGTCGGCATTTCTCTCTGTAATGAAAGCTCAAGCTACTGCATCAAAAAAATAATGCCCTTCACGTTTTTGGCTCTTAGGTTTAATGGAAGAAGAAGACACTATTGGAGTTTTTGTCATTTAGTGACTTAAACTTTCAAAAATGACCTTTACGTCCCTTCATTTCCGCATTCGAGCATTCCTAAGACTATCTCGCCTTCCATTATCATTTCTACCATACCACTTATGTACATGAAAGACACGCTATTCAGGCCTTCATCAGATCGGTAGTAACCTCCATTTACTAAGACCTAAACGCGATGCTCAAAAATGTGTCGAATCCGACCGTCTCGAAAATTACGAATTTACGTGCTAATCTAGATTTCACGATCATTCCAACCATGATCCGTTTCGCCATCCGAGATCTGCACTAATTACGGATTTTAACCATAATTACAATTTTGTAATCAAAAATTACGATTTTGCTCCTTTATTCCAAATTGAATTTCCTTGCCCATTTTCACTGAAAAATTTTCTCCACTCTAATAAATTTATAAAAATTTATTTTCTTCTATTTTCTTAAATTTTACTACTTGTAAAATCTGAGAAAATTATTTTCCCCTCCTTATAATCATGAATACAAGTGGGATATCGAAGCACTCCGACGCCACTCAGAAAATCTGCGTAGCCTTTGTACGGGGAGCTCTACCCAATTACAGTACCTACATATACCTGTCCCAAACAGTCCAATATGATTTCCAACATTAGTAAAACGGCCACCTGGACCCATAATACAATACTCATCACTATATATCCAAACCATGTCCAATAGTTTCAAGAGTGAATAAACTACTCTTATACAACATATATTAAAATGAAGAGCATTCTAATACATGTAAATATCAACAATGTGACATCAGTTCACATCCCTACTTTCTTCTAAACAGCCTCGCAACAAACCGCCTCGCACGTCGCTCCTCGTACCGTAAACATCCCACGACTGAAATTTAACGTCAAGAGGAGAATCGCCCTAAATGGGCCACTTCACCACCTGGGCGCAAGCAATGTTCCAAAGTAAACACACATCTGCCAAATGCATGATCCTACTTGAATGTCTTACATGACTAACTCGCATCCCGTAGTCCTCACTCGACTCTCTCACACTCGCCTAAGCCTTGTATGAGATTTATTGTTTGGCTAGTGGACAACCCTCCGATGTATATATCAATCGGGCCGTCCACGATTGATATATGAATTGTTTGTGGACTACTCCGATGAATATCAATCGGGCCGCTTCCGACGATTGATATTTTTAGTTTGTGGACTACCTCTCCGATAATTAATATTTTAGACTACCCTCCGAATCATTTTCTGTGACTATCTCATGCACTAACCCTATAGTCCTAGGATGTTCCGAAGGCATATGAAATGCATGTGCCAATTCCCAATACGCTAAATTTCTTAATCACACGCAAATATATAAATACGAATATATTCACATAAAATTAAATCACACAAACATGTTATGTAATTATCATTTTCAAACATCAAAATTAGCTCACTTGGCTAATGATCGTTACAAAGTAATTCGATTCGAATTACTTAACCAAACACATATTTTCACAAAAATACATTTGTGACTGCTTTTAATAGTGAAACTTCTGCTTAATATTCTAAAAATACCAACTCAACGATTCACTTAGTGAACCCGCAATCACGCCATTCCCAAACTTTCAACCAATCCATGATTTATCACAAATGCAACATTCAAACACCCAAATAGCTCGTGATGTCACTGACCGTCCACGGTTTCCAAAATCTAACACTTCGATTCCAAGATTGAACTGATCATGGCCGCCACGGCCTCATCTCAGCTCAAACATTCAGAAAACACTTAAAATAGAATAAAACCTAAGTAGGAGAAACCCCTACCTCAAGGAGTTTGAAGAAACTCCCAAAATTCTGGCACTACGCGAAGCTCTCTCCGCGCAGCGCCTCTTGTACCCCAAGAACGCCGACGGTTGATCTTGTAGAGCAGAGAGAAGCCAAGCTTCTCTCTCTAAAAAAGAATTCGGTTACATCGGACCTTCCCCGCTCTTTCACGTTTTTTTCTTTTCATTTGAGGAAGAACACTGCTCATGTGTCCTTTATTCATTTATTCCATTTATTAATTAATTCCCTTCTTTCTCCAATCGCTTTACATTCTGCACTATCTCGATCATCTATTTCCATCATTTCTCTACCATACCGCTATGGTGCATGAGTACTTGTTATATGTGACTTCGCAGCATCGAAAATCTTCACAAGACTAAACGCCGACGCCCTAAAAATGTGCGGTAATTCTAATTATCTCTAATATTACGAAATTTACGCCATAACTAGATTTTTCGAGATTCATTTTAACTATGAAACTGCTTCACATCTGAGATCTAGAGAATAAACATGGATTTTAACCTAAATACTTGTAATCGAATTACGATTTTACTCCCACCTGCAAATTGAAATTTCTCGGGTCTTACAGCCACTCACGGCCTCAAACCAACACAAGCATCACAAAACACTTAAACAAAGGGTAAAACGTAGTTTTTCGAAAACTCCTAAACTGCCCACGCCGGGCTCTCGCCGCTGCGTGTAACCACTTTCGCTTTCGCAAACTGATCGTCCGATCGCCCGGGATCTTAGAGAGAAGTCACTCCCTCACTCTCTAAAAAAATAAAAAAACCTAAGCTCTACAATTTCCTTTTTCCCCAAGAATGTTTTCTTTCCTACTTGAGAAGGAGATGACACTATCTCAAAATTTTGTCCTATTATCATTAAGAATTCAAAATGTCATCCATGTCCCCAAATCTGATTTCTTTCACACTTCAAGACTATCTCTGGCCATCCATTTCCATCATCTCTACTCATGTAACATATGTCACATGAGTACATGTTATAAGTGACTTTTGTCACATCACATGTCGCTTTACTCAAGATTCTATATTCGGCATTCCTCGAAAAACGCAAATCGGAACGCCTCGCACTACTAAATTCGATGTGTTAGCTAGATTTGACGGCATCTATCTAAATCTATGAAGTCCGCTGCTTCATCCGAGATCTGTAAAAATTTCTGATTTTATCAAATTATAATTTTACTTCATTTTGGCAGAAAAATTGAATTTTCGTCTCACAACTTGAAACTAAATTTTGATTCAATTAATGTTAAATCAGAATCAAACTTAAGTTAAATAGTATTGATATAAAAAGTCATGAACAAAAAATTTATCATGTGTATGGATGACTTTTATATTGCACATAACTATATTTTTCTTTAATTTTTTTTATTAGAAAATTGTAAATTTTAAATCTCTCAAAATTCTAACACTTAGTCCTTTAAATCTTATAATTTTTTAGAAATAGTTTGAAAATCACATATATACCAACTCAATTGACAAGATATATATATATATATATCTCTCTTACAAGGTGTAATCTGCTTTTCACAATATATTCATGATAATTTTAAAATCCAAGATTTTGGATAAAAATAGAAATTTTGGCCAAAATCCTAATTTTCAGATCTGATGATCTAAACTGACATTCGCTTGAACTCGTAGTCGAATTTAATACCACGTCTGAATTTCATAGATCCGAGGTGGCCTGATCACGCTTTTCGAGGCGTGCGGGTGGCCCAAGATGACACATGGCAAGCTATGATGCCACTTTACACTACAAACAGATGACCGAAGATAAAAAGGGATGGCTCACATCGAGCCACATGGGTGCATGATCCATGGCTCACAAACGAGCCATAGTGAAATGACGTCATAAAGAAGACGGCAAATAAAACAGATGGAAAAGCCGGGGAGAGCCATATGATTCGCTGATAAGTGAGGGAGAATTTTCTCCACCAGGATGCGAGATTTGCCTCCAAAAGGAAGTAGTTCTTGAGAAATACAAAAAAGAGTAAAGAGAAAAAGTGTAGAGAAACAACAGAAAATGAGAAGAGAAAAGAGAAAAAAGGAAAGAAAAGAAAAGAAAAGAAAGAGGTTAATAAGGAAAGAAAGGAATTCAGAGAGAGGAGATGCAGCCAAGCAAACATAGAAACCCAGAGAGAACGCCTGACTTCTTCTGCAAAGTTAGTAGGAGATCCGACTGGCCGGATTCCTTCGAGACAAGAAGGAAGTGTTCTATACGGAGAGGACAACGCACTGGGTTGGGAGTTTCTTCAACTTCCAAGAGGCAGATATTTTCCTACTTTAAGCATTTTTACCAAAGCGCTTTATACCACAGTGTCAGTTATGGTATTTACGAGCTATGTGAATTAGTTCCAGCTGGGGACTAAGGTATGGATTCATGACCGGTCGCACGCATCGTGGAAGTTGTAGGTTTTAAGTGTAAAACTAAAAGTTTCTAGGTATCATTGCCAATTGGATAGGATGATAAGGGTTGGAAACAAATGGTTCATGTTTGTGAAGGCCGCGGATAAGACTGGCTGAACGGTCCTAAATTCTCGAGACCTCGTCAGGTGTTATGGCTTGCTTGAATAACATGCAAATGTGTAAACGTGATATCGATGCGATGCTATTTGACAGATTGATATGTTTTCTGCGATGAGGTAAATTTATATGTATAAATTATAATTATCCATGGTGTGTAAATGTTTCCATGTAGTGCTCATTCATGCAAGTAACATGAGGAAAATGCATTGGCATCATGCATTTCATATGTACCTGGCCACATCTGCCGCCTGATGTGGGTGCAGTGGTAAGGTTTATTCATCAAGTCGTGAGTGGGTCGTGAACTCGGGAAAATGGGACAAAGTCCAAGGTAGAGATTCAAGTGTAAACATCAAAATGATAAATTACATGTTTCGGGCGAGCAATTTGGGGTAGATCCTCAGTGGTGAAAGTCCCAAATGTTATTCACTAGACATGAATCCCAGCGATGTAAGTTCGTGGAAAATGTTGAAAGGCGTATGGGCGTCCCATTTGTAAAACCCGAAACTGCGGGCCCACAAAATAAAGGAAAAGAATCAAAACTGGCTTTTGATAAATAAATCGAGGAGCCTTTCCAACCATGCACCAGTACATGCGCTGACCTGGGTTTTATTTTCACATTCGCATTCCAGCGAGAGCCTACGACCAGCCATGGAAGATTTAAGGGCCTATCTCACGATGACATACATTTCATATAATAAATGATAATCAGATTAATGTGATTGCTTGTTTATATATGCCATTGCATATGCATTTTAGGTGGGGAAAGAACCCTTGCAGGAAAACTTCTACCTGCTTTGCTCTCACTCCCGTCGTGGGACCCCCTTCGTGCACAAAGACTATCCAAAGAGACTATGACGCTACAGAGGTATCTTTTCGAGAAGAGCCAACATGTGGATTTCGAGTAACATTTTGTAAATATGTATAAATCTTTTTGTAAAATAAACATGATAACTATGAGAATGTAGTTGAGATAATTATTTTGAGTATTGGTTTGTGGGCCCAAGAGGCAATTTTTACTCAGGTATGCGTCTCGTGATACGAGATGTATAGATTTCCACAGTCAGACGGTAGGTCACCAGACACCCCGGCTTAAAGCCACAATATCGAGGGATCTCAAAATAGGAAAAGAAAAACAAAATGATACCATTTGGCGGAAACATAAGTATTATAAATTATGCTAGTATTGAATCCAAAACAATTTGTCATTCAACTTAGTATCAAAGACAAAATAAAACTAACTTACCATACAAAATAAAAGAGAAAAATTATCCTTCGCCAATGGCACAAGTGAGACAATTTTATAACATACTATTATTCTTCTCATTTTCACATATGGTATACATATGTGTAATATTTATATTAAATCTCAAGTTAAATTAAGGGAAAAATTATTCAAATTTAAAGTTCATACTCCAAATAAAAAGTTAAATCTATTAATTGGTTTATTCATATACATACTTCAAAATATGACTCAATTTAAAGAATTCATCTTTTTTCATATTTGGTATTACTAGTTAGTTGATTTAGGCTGAGCTGATTTTGTAAGACCCAAGAAATTCCAATTTCTGGAAAAAGAGCAAAATCGTAATTTCGATTACAAATTTTAATTTCGGTTAAAAATCCAGAATTTATTCTCTAGATCTCGGATGATGAAACGGATTTCACCGTCGGAATCGTCTCGCGAAATCTGAAGCAAGACGCTGACTTCGTCAATTCGAGACAAATCAATTTACACGCTTTTCGAGGCACGCATTTCTCGTGCCAGAACGAGATATTCGATGTGACAAAAGTCACACAGAGAATACGTACCTGCGCCATGAGTGGCATGAGTAGAGAAGATTTAACGGACGGTCACATAAGGCTTCAATGTTAAAACTGTGAAAAGCAAGGACATAACGGTCATTTTAGAATTTGTTAAACAGAATAATGCCAAAAATGAATGAAGGACTGCCTCTACATATTGAAATGAGAACTAAAAAACGTGAAACCGTAGAGAGGAGGCAAGGGCGGTTGAATGGTGTTTTGCAGAGAGATTACCTTACTTCTTCTTAAAATATACGCCATCCGACCGTCTAGCCTCGACAAGAAGGAAAAGCTCGCTTCTCTACGCGAGGCCATGTGGGAGACCGATGCAAGGAGTTTAGACAAACTCCGAGGTAGGGTTTCTCCCTACTTGGGTTTTATTCTTTATTTAAGTACTTGTTAATGCTCAGTTGAATGAGGCCATGAGGGGCTTGCTTGATAGATCCCAAATTCGGGGAATCGAATTATTAAAAAATTTTTTATAGATTTGTGGCAGAAATTAATGACTGCTTGGTTATTTTGTGTGATGAATTATGCTTAAAATCATGTATTGGTTTATATGGGGGCCGAAATGGTCATGAAATTCGGTTCACAAAGTGAACCACGATTGGTGATTTTTCGGGGAATAGTAACCTGTGGTTTCACTATTCTCGAGAATAGTGTTCACAACAAATTTGTGAATTAATGTTTGGTCGAGCAATTCAAGTAGAATTGCTCGTGGTTTGATCATTACCTACGCGGGAAAATTTAATTTGATGTGATGAAATGCGAAATTACATAACATGACAGAAAGGATGAATTTATGCGAATATATGCATGTTTATATATTTGCATGTGTTATGGGATCGTAATGGAATTGACATCATGCATTCCATATGCACTCCAGACAATTTAGGATTTGGTAGAGGAGCGCATTTAAGATGAGCCTGGGTAATTTATTTCTCGAGGGTTGTTTATGTAAACCCCAACCCCGGGATGAATGTTATAATAGTAGTATTTTGAGACTAAAATAGGAAAGGATAATTTATGGAAACCTGAGAGGGTGGTATGAGCATAAGGGTATAATGGTCATTAAGCAAAAGGATGGCGAAAATTTTGAAAATCAAATTAGAGATGGGTCAAAATAGAATTTCCAAAAGCAATTTCAATATTTAAGAGAGATGAGGGCAACCATAATTAAGGAAGTTGATATTATAAAAGAAATGAAAAAAAACAAAAGCCAAATTTCATTTGGTCTCCAAAGGGCTAGGGTCTACTAAGTAGAAGAAGAGAGCCAAGAGGGAGAGAAGGAAGAAGGAGGAGGAGGAGTAGTTTCCAAGATTAAGGTATGGTTGTCTTTGAATCAAATGTTTTTTTTGATGTCTAGGATTTTAGGTGAATTTCTATGGAGATTGTTCTCTTTGGTCTAGGTTTTTTGTAAAGGTCACACAAACCTAGATGCATGTTGCTGGGATTATGAGAGTTTGCCCCCAATTGGTGGGAAGGAAGCATGGAATCATCAAAAGCATGTGGTTTTAAAAAGAATTGGTGACTCAGGTTGAGTTCTGATGCATTCCATGATGCAGTCCATGGAATGAATTAAGGGTTCCATAGCACCAAATTCTAAGTGTTGCGGGAGTTATTTTAGATGCATTCCATAATGTTTCGAGGTGTTAAGAATTATAGATGTTATATGAAGTGAATTGCAGCAAAGTGGCAAAATGGAAGCAAACACAAAATCTGGAAAGTGGCCTGCTGGGACTGCCTGGTACAGGAAATACTTGCTTTCCCTGTTTCGACCAGTTTTCGTATTTTGATCATAACTGCTTATTTCAGATCTGATTTGAGTGATTCAAAATTTGAAATAGACTTCTAGGGGAAAAATTTATCTGGAAGGAAGTTTGTGCAAATTGTAACCCTAAAGTGCCCAAAAATTTACTCAAAGTAGGGTCATGTGTAAGCCACTGTCTGGTTCTCGGTACAGGAAATGCTCTGTTTTCCTATTTCGACCATTTGTCGTATTTTGACTATAACGTGCTCATTTATGATCCGATTTGAGTGATTCAAGTTTCTGGCTAAAATAGACTTCTAAGGGAAAAATTTATCTTAAGGAAGTTCAAGCAAATTGTAACCTAAAGCGCCTAGAAAATTAAGTCAAAGTGGAGCTATGTGCAGATTCTGTTCTGCCATCTAGATGTAAAACACAATAACTTGTGTTATGTGGCTGAGAGCTTTAGAGAAGGAATTTTGCTGAAAATTTAAAGAGATGTCATTTGATATGGCAAAGTGATCGATCTGGAGAGTTTCCTCATATATTTTGAAGACCATTGAATAATTTTTGAGTCATAAAGTCTATAGAGTATTGTTGGAAAAAGTCACGGCCAAAAATGAATGCTTTTTGTGCTTTTAAGGGTAATTGTTCATTTGGCTTAAATGAATGTGTATGGTGGATTAAAATGGAAGTTATGATTAATTTTATAGTTGTGGTTTTCTGAAAAAGGTGAAAAGGACTATCGGACGGGAACGGAATTCAATGTGAAGCAAGCGGATTGAGGGGTGAACTGTGGTTAAAACATATTTTGAAAATCATTTTTAAAAGTGAATGATTTAATGTTAAACTGAAAGTTTAATGAAATGTTTATGTAAATGCTACAAGATATGGAAATGTTTTATTCGTGATCAATATATATTTATATTATATGAAATATGTATGCATATGTTAAGGTATTATGAAAGCTGCAAAAAAATGTAAAGAATGCATATGTGTTTTAATGATAAAGTAAATGATTTAAATGGATTTATGGTAAATGGAGCCAAGAAATGTTTTATCGATGGTTACCTCAAACCGTATGACTGGGCATGGACCGATATCTACGGCGCACTTTTAAGTCGCTGTAGCGATTTGTATGCAAAGTTATAAAGCTACTAACTCAGAGAGGGTAGCCAGGTGTCTAGAGTAAATATCCTACACGTGATAAAGCCGCTATGGATCGAACTTATGCAAAGCGCGTGAGTTTCTCCCAAGAACGTAGTGGTTATGACTGGATTGAGACTGTCTCTCACCGTCAGTACCTGAAAACTGTTCGGTGTGTTTATTCCCCTGGGTTCCATCAGAAAGAATAAATAAAAGAAGTTCGAGGCGATAAACGTTTAAGATAAAATTGATTTTTAAATGTATAAGTATGTATTTCTTTGATATATACTGAAAATGTTATCTTAAGGCATAAATGGATTTTTAAATGTATATGATGCATTACTTTGATATATACCGAAAATGTTATCTTAATGAAAATGCATGTCACTGGCTCCTTTAGCTCATTCTTTCCATATGTTTCCAAAATATTTTCTGTGGATTCGAGACAGTGCGCCGTAGAGTATCCCCCCGCGGCAAAGGAGTCAAGCCATCGAGGAGACGACGATGTGAACTGCATTGTATAAATAGTTTGCATATTTTATATGTCAATTAATTTGTCATGTATATATGCATATATGGATATATTTTGAAAAGAAATCACAGAGGCGGCCCGCCTTATCCCATTTCAAACCCACCTTTTGATAAAAACAAAATGGCTGGATTTGAAGAAGTTTCAAATGTTTTGATGATTGAAATGAATAGATGTATATATGTATATATTGTGTTTGACGAGGAGTCCTAAAACGGAAGTTGAGAAGTGAGGATGGAAAGATTAGAAGTGTTTTTAAATGTTTTCGCAGGTTTTGTAAATTTGGGAAAGTCCGAAACAAGAGGGAACTCCGGGGTCAATTTTTCGAAAATCTAAGCGTTTGAAAAAAAAGAAAAAAAAAAAATTTTACCACTTCGCCCGCATTATTTTCAAAGATATGTTAAGGACAGTGGCTGTTCATTCCATGGATTTTACTGGATCGCGAAGGAAAAGTTTCATATCCATTGAGTGCCGGAGGTCCCCTTAAGCCATGAGGTTAATCCGGCCTGGGATCCTTCACAACGTGGTATCATCGTGAGCCACTCGCTTTGAAAATGTTAAGTAAAGATTTGAAAAAATTTTATGTTCCTATGATTGTTTTAATGTTTTATTTTAAATTGCATAATTATTTATGTGATTTAAAATCATATATGCATTACATGACATATTAAATTTTTAATTACTGTAAAGTAAAGGTCAAGCCGAGGCCGACTAGCCACCAGAGAGCTCCCTGAGCATTATACCACCCACCTAAAACACCGAGGTTTCATTTATAGGAAATAATACTAGGATCTTTTGAGTTGGAAGGTCTTAGGCAAAAAGGAGTCTTGACTTTAATTTCAAAGATTACATTTGGAGGATAGAGAATAGTGTGAGAAAAGATCATAAAAGTTGGAAAAGAAATTTGTAGGCATGGGTAGAAGAGTCCCACTCATCATCAACACCTTAGGAGGAATATTAATGTAATGTAAATCAGACTCGGCCCAAATGGGAGTCTATTCGGTTTAATGAAAATCTGGCATTACTTCCAACATGGAATGATAGTCGTTCTACGGTTCAAACAGGATGAGCAATTAGAGGACATGGGAGATCGTGACATTTCGAGGAACGCTGTCAAGATGATCATGAAAAAAGTTGAAGAAGACGATTCTAATGATAGATTAACATATAAAATGCATGATCTTATACATAATCTTGTACAATTAATCAGAGAGGATATGAGGTCCTTATTCAAGAAATGCCACAAGTCATGTATCAAGAGAGTTAGTCATGTATCATTGCTTGAAAAGTCAATCCAATGATAAAAGATAAAAACGGAAAAACCAAAAAGGTCCATATCATGGCTCAAGAGGTTTGCTGTAGGGTTTTAGTCCGTAGATTTGGACCACAAGAAGGCCGACACCACACACGCACGGCCGTAGTAGAGGCCGCAGCTTAGGGATGAGAGGAGCACGGCCAAATCCCAGCTACGCACGCCAAGGACAAACGAGTGGGTCAACATGAGTTCGTGTGAGGTTCCAAGAAGCAATCAGTGGTTTTATGGATTATTTATCTAAACCTTCAATTGAGTTATATTAAGGCTTTAGCTATTAAATTGACATGATTCTAGGTTGATTTTTGCTAAGAAATTGAAAAGAAAGAATGAGATTATAAGGATTTTGTCAATTTTAGTCAACTCGATGTTAATGAAAGTGATGTTGTTTGATTGGTTTTAATTGGATTTAATGACATTACTTGAATGCTTGAAGGAATTAATGGAATTAATGGAATTAAAAGTTGAATAGAAAATGAGATGAGAGGTTAGGCCAAGAAAGGGTTTAATTGAATGCATTGGTTTGATTTAGTTTAAGTAAATCAATGACATTGATGAATTATCAAATATAAATTGTTGAAATAAAATGGAAGAAATTGAATAATTATGAATGTGTGACATGTAGGGATTTGACCAATTAGGGAGAAGTATGAAAATTTGAGTCACTGATTTAATCAATTGAAGTGATTACATGCCTAATGGAATGTGTTGAATTAATGTTTTAAGAAGAAGAATTGATTTAAGATATAAATGTACTTTGCTAAGGTGAAGGGCATATGGGTTTTTCTAATTTTAAGGATGCTAATTTAGTTTCGATGTAAGGCTTGCAAAGATGTTGTCATGAGCCTTGATTTAATTGGAAGTGAATTGGATAAGTTGAGACTTCATGATGAGGATGTTCCCAAGACAACATTCAGAACACGGTACGGGCATTTTGAGTTTTTAGTCATGCTATTTGGACTTACGAATGCCCCAGCCGCTTTTATGGATCTCATGAATGATTTTTCCGTCTTACTTGTGATCAGCCATATCGCTGCTTATCGACGATATAATCGATCTATTCGCACAAATGGAGAAGAACATGCGTGAGCACTTGAGGATAATTTCAAAAATCATGAACATCTAAGAGGCGTTAAACTCCGCAAGTGTCCTGCTTTTGCTCGACAAAGGTCGCCTTTTAGGACACACATAGTTTTACGTAGGGATCTCAAGGGATCCCGACGAGTGCAAAAACCCCATCTATGTTTTCAGCCATTTCACATGCTATTTTTAGCAAAGATTTAATATCCATATTCATGCAAACTCATAAAATTTCCTCTAAACTCTGGTTGGTAGATTATCGATGAAAGCTAGTTTGATCTTTACAAGAAATGAGCAATATATTTCCAAAAGAAGAGTCAACTGAGAGTCTCACAGCGTGCTACTGGGAAGATTAATTTTTCTGTACCATCTGAAACATCAAATGGTTCAAATTCCCTCATGGCTGCATTCTACATTCAAAGAGCTTTCCAACGAGTACTCACACGCCCAAATCCAAGTTAAAACGGCAGTTGCGGGCCCGACAAGTTAGAGAAGAAACCACGGTTGTTCAGAAATGTGGTCGCGACAGAAATGGTGTCGCTGACGTAGCCGTGTCGCGGGACAGAAGATGGTGTCGCGACAGAAAGCTGGTGTCGCGACAGAAAGCTGGTGTCGCGACAGAAAGTCAGCGGGTCGACAGAAATGGTGCTCATGATCAAGACCCGTGTCGCACCGTAAACGCCGCAGCAACTCTGAAAAAGGCCAAAATTGAGTTTTTGACCCACTTCAAGCCCATTTCACCCTAGACCATATACTGTTTTTAGGTAAAGAGACGCTGAAGATCGAGGCTTCCTCTTAGGTGGTTTTCAGACGCCCATTTTTCCGCTTTTTCTCAGAGATTTTTATTCGCTTTTTTAGACGGAGATGCTTTAGAGCATTTTTATTTCTATTGAAGAGATTTTTGGCCGATAATAGAGATTCAGATTTCACTAAGGTTCGCATAAGGATTGAAGCTAAAAATCTGGATTTTCTCTCTCTCATGGGTTTTCTTCTCTCTAAACTCGCTTCATTTCTTGGGCTACAAGCAGATTTTTATTTTTACTAGATCTTAGAATAGTTTTCGAGCAGTATTTTTAGATTTATTGAAGAGACGGTGCCGTACTCAGATATTCAATTTATTTACTGAGGTGAAGATTTAAGCCTCAAACTGGTTTTTCTTCTTTCTCTTGATTTCTTTCTTCATTTTCTTACTTTTATTTGATTAGTGATGATTGAATCCAAGAATGCTAACACAAGTTCACCCCAGCATTGGGGTTTAATTGTTGAACATTCAGATTGCGCGCTTATTTTGTGGGTTTGAATACTGAATTTATATAATCGGGTAATCGCTCATATAATGAATTGTTCTAATAGTAGCTTATACCCAAAAAAGAGTCAGATCTTTGCTCGATTTCAGGAGGCCCTCTCGGGAGTGACACACAGAGATGGAGATTCCGAGAGTAAAGAGCCAGAATCCCAGGGTATGTTAGACTAATATCTGGAACTAATGAACTCTCGAAAAATTACTCGAGCAGATCACTAATTTACTCATGGTGTGAGGATTAATTAGATGATGTATCAATTTAGTCGATCGAGGTTTCTCCTTAGTCTGATGAAAGGATCTTTGATCCCGTGTTAGCAAAGATCTAATCAAGGAGATAGAAAATTTTATTAGATTTGAAGGACGAGACATACTAATTACATTGGAGAAGGCTTGCATTATCCTCGTCTATGGGGCAAGAATTTTCGCCTCCCAAGACATGGTCAGGAAGTATCAAAAGAAAAACAATCAAATCGTAAAGAGTGCCAATTTACAAGTAGCTATTGTGACTCCATTTGTCCCGAAAAGGAATATGGATCTCTAACTAGTGAAATGTATGTGTGAGAAATCCAAGCTATACTACATTGCTCTCGACAAATCCAAAGATTCAACTCACAAATGCTGCACTTTCAAGGAAATCGCAAACCTGCTTTGTAAACACCATCCCCATCCCGACTCCCTTCATACCTTTTAGAATTAAGTAGTTTATTCTGTGAGATTTTGTGGATTAGTTTTAAATCAGTTTTTGTTTCACTAAATTGATTTTATCACATCCTACTCGTCGCCTAAATAGTGAAGAGCCCTTGTAATCTGGTGATCAAATTCCACCAGAGAGAACCTCCAACCCTCGTGGTACGAGCATCCACTTAGGAGTCCACTTTATTACTTGTATGACCCGTGCACTCTGCGTAAACGGGTCGAGTGTCAGATACTTTTCATTTCAGCTTTTAAGCATACTTACTTTGTTTCAAATCGCTGAGTATTTACCATATTCAATTTCTGACCATATTTTCACATATACATCATTTGGTCATCAACAAGTTTTCGGGCGCCGTGCCGAGATTAGACAATAGTCCTCGTAATAACGCTTTAAATTCCTCAGATATGTTATTTTTGGTCGCTTAACAAGCTGCTGCTGCGGGATTAGACAATAGTCCTTTGGTGATAATGCTATAAAATTTTGTGTATATGTTTTGGTCTTGTCAACAGATCCACAGAAGGTCGAAGCTATACTGAATTGGAAACCTCCTACGAGTGTTACAGAGATAAGGAGTTTTCCTTGGTATAGCAGGATATTACAGGAAGTTTGTTGAGGGGTTCTCCAGGATAGCAGCCCCACTGACCAAGCTGACAAGAAAAGATGTTAAGTATGATCAGTGTATGCCTCGTCAACAAAGAGTTTTGGAGGAGTTGAAAGATAGATTAACTTCACCTGGGCTGCATTACCAATGGGAAAGATGGATTTATGGTTTATAGTGATGCTTCCAGCAAGGCCTTGGTCTCCGTTTTTGATGCAAAATGATAGGGCAGGATTGTATATGCCTCTGCATGCCTAAAGAAGCATGAGGAGAATTCCCCTACACAAGACTTAGAGCTAGCAGCAGTCGTGTTTGCACTAAAAATATGGAGACATTACTTATATGGTGTTCCTTTACATATCATAAAAGTCTTAAATATATTTTCACCCAAAAAGAGTTAAACCTAAGGCAAAGAAGATGGCTCGAGTTGATTAAGGACTACGACTGTACTATCGAGTACCATCCAGGAAAAGCTAATGTCAGAAGCCTGATGCCTCGAAAGTAAGCGAATTTCAGAGAGTACTCTCTTTGTCTCACATGAGATCAAAGTTATCTTCCACGATCGGCACCCGAGAGCTTTAGGTGATATTGGAAGTTGAGGATTCAGAACCTTATCACACGCTTTCATGGCAGGGGATCGCTCTAAAGGGATCGCATTCTAAACAGGCGCCGCAAGATCCACAATGATTAAGCTTAAGGAAGAGATAGAAAAGGGAAGAATGTGGAGCTTCAAATTAGAGATGATGGCATGATAGTGAAAGGACAAGAGAATGTGTGTGCCAGTATGCATGAAATGTAAGAGAGACATTATGGAAGAAGCACATCTATCTCGCGTATGTTACATGATCCAAGACTTCAAGATGTACGTGACTCAGAAAGAACATTACCGGTGGAACGTGGGATTTAAGAAAGAAATCATGAAGCCTCGCTTCCGTGTGCCTAACCCGTCGCCAGTGAAGCGCAGAGATCGTGAGGCCCGCTGAAGATACACATTCCCATTCCAATATGGGAACGGAAAAGATTACTATGGAATTTCCAGGATGTGTCTTCCACCCGACCGAGGCAACATGATACAATACGGGTTATGGGCTTGATCATAATGAAGTCTACTCATTTTCTACCGCTTATCAAGATTCTTGTGAAAGTCATTCCAATTGTATGTAGGTAGATAGTGAGACTTCATGGGGTCCACTTGATAGTTCAGACAGAGATTCCAGGTTTACTCCCTCACTCGCTGGGCCTAGTTTACGTATCGCCCCCTCGCACTAACCGCATTCAAGACGCTTCATCATCCATGTATCTGGATGCATTAATCCGAGAGGACTATACGTACTTTAGAGGATATGCTTAGGCATGTGTTATGGAGTTTGTGAGGGGAGCCGGGACACCCATCTACCCCCGATGGAGTTTCAGATACACAATGCTATTCGACCGCGTACGGCCCCCTACGAGGCTCTTTATGGAAGGAAATGGGTCGAACTCCACCTCTGGTTGACGAAAAAAAGTAGAGGGTGAAAGGAAATTAGTAGGTCCGAATTGTTCAAGTGATTCTGTGATAAGATCAAAGTTATAAGGGATAGATCAAAATTGCACAAGACTTACGTAAAAGCATGCGGACAATCGCGTAGGGACCTAGAGTTCGAGGTGTGGGATAAGTGGTATTTTTTGAGGATTTCCCATGGAAGGGCGTGATTTGGCGACTGGGAAACGTGGCCGAGTCCACGATATATCGGGGCCATGCCAGGATTGTTGAGAGGGATTGAGAGGCATACCACTGAGTCGCTTATCTGACCTCAATCGCATTCACGATGTTTTTATGTTTACGTCAAGTAAGTACATACCTCAGACCCCTTCACATGTATCACGAGCAACCGTTGGAAATACAGAGAATCTCGACATACGAAGAGGAAACTTTATGCGCATCCGAATCGTCGAGCAAGTTCTCAAGAACAAGACTATTCCCCCATGAATAGATTCATGAAAGAGCTATACTGTAGAGGAAGCTACATTAGATATGATGAAGTATGAAGAGGCATTATTCCCATCTCTTTGATGCGTATGAATGTTTTAATTTCGAGGACGAAATTTTATATGAGGCCATTGTAAAACCCCAACCCGATTTAACGTTATAATAAAGAAGATTTTTCTGGAGACCAAAATGTGAAAGTGATAATTTATGGAAACCTGAGAGTGCGTGCATGCAGATAAGTAAGATAATCACACAAGAAAAGTGATACGAAAATTTTGAAAATCTCACCAGAGATGGGTCAAAATAGAATTTCAAAAGTTAAATTTCAATATTTAAGAGATGAGGGCAAATTTACAATTAAGGAAAAGTTGATATTTATAAAAGAAATGAAAAAAACAAAAGCCAAATTTTAGCCTTGGCCTAAAGGGCTAGGCCCACGGTTGTGCCAAGAGAAACAAGTGGGCAGGGGCGAAGAGAGAGAGGAGAAGTCCCAAGATTAAGGTATGGTCAGTTTTGAATCAAATGTTTTTGATGTCTAGGGATTTTAGGTGAATTTTTACAGATTGCTCCTCCTTTTCTTGCCTAGGTTTTGTAGCCGCCACACAAACCTGTATGTTTGTCAGATACGAGCTCGTCCCAATTGGTGTAAATGGGCTACCTGAATCATCAAAAGTACGTATTTTAAAAAGACCGCGACTCAGTCAGCTTCTTCGCGATGCATTCCAGCGACGCAATTCCATTAATGAATTCAAGAGCTCCATACACCAATTTGTTGCCATGAGTCAATTTTGGGGATGATTCCATAACGCTTCGAGTGTTATGAATTATGACGTTATACGCTCGAATTTGCAAAGAAAAGGCAAAACTGAAGAAAACACAAAAATCTGTAAAAATTCATGGGAACGCTCGGTACAGAAACACTGCTTTCCCGCCGATTCGCTTCGTATTTCGATCATAACCTGCTTCATTTCGCATCCGACTCCGAGCTGGATCCAAAATTCCTGCAAAAACAGACTCTGTGAAAAAGTTATCCGCCGAAGTTCACAAGAAATCGTAACCCCAAAAGCCGCCAAAATCTCCACTCAAAGAGGCCACGCCAGAAGCCACCCGTCTGTCTTTACGCAAACGCCCGCTTTCCCGTTTCTCTGACCATCTCATCGATTTCCTCGACCATAACTCGCCATTTACGATCCGATTCGAAATGATTCAAGCTTCTGCTAAAAATGCAGACTTCACGAAAAATCTATCTTGGCCAAGCTCAAAGAATCTAGAATCCCAAAGCCACTTAAAATTGGCTAAAATGAAATGATGCGCGATTCGTTTCTCGCTATCTAGACAGAAACACAATAACTTTCATACATGCATTGGCGCTTTAGAGGGTTTAATTTTAAGCTTCGAAAATTTAAAGAGATGCCATCGTGATATATGCCGACCGATTCAAGAGCTTCACATATTTTCAAGATCACACACTTTACTATGTGTTTATAAAGATTTGGTTTAAAAAGGCCAAAATGAATTCAAGCTACATATAAGACTTGTTTATCTTGGCTTTAAATGATCGCAGACATGATTAAATTAATACGATTAACGATAATACTGCCAAAGGCTGGCGCGACTATCTGACTTTAAACTAGAATTGACGGGAAGCAAGCGGATTGAAATGCATTAATCGCGGAGTTAAAATGACATTTTGAAAATCAGCTTTTAAAAGTCAACGATTAATGTTAAAATGAAAGCTTTAATAAATGTTATGTAAATGCTAAGATATTGAACGCTTATCTGCATCAATATATATTTATATGTATATGAACATGATGATACAAGTACGATACGAAAGTTTAAAACAAGCAGAAAGTTAACGATAATACAAGCAATGATAAAGAATGATTTAATTCCGATTATAAACGATTTCAAGAATGCTTTATCGATTGCTACCCTGGAACCCCTACGACGCATGATCGAGTATCTACGGCGACTTGCCGCAGAAGGATTTAGATAAGAAAGTTTATGCGCTACTAACCGGAGTGAGTAAATAAAGGTTTCGTAGTATCCTTCACGCGATAAAGCTGCTGAGGACTAACCCTATGCAAATGAAGCCCCGCAGCCAGAATGCGATGACGGACAAGATCGTCTTCACCGCTGGGCATTCTGAAACCGTTTCTACAAGGCTTATCTCCGGGTTCCATCAAGGCAGCGAAATAAAAGAAAGTTTCGAGGGGCATAAATGCTAGCGCATAAACGGATTTTTAACGATAAGATGTGACATTGATATATACTGAAAATGTTATCTTAAGGCATAAACATTTTTTAAATGTATATGTACGCTTACTGATATATACCGAAAATTATCTTAATTAAAACGTACACTCACTCCGCTCCTTTAGCTCTCATTCTTTCCATAATGCTTTCCAAAAATATTTTCTTGATTCGAGACAGCGCGCCTAGAAAGATCCTCCCTCGCGCTGAGTCAGCTTCATCAAGCATCGACTACGCGAACCGTATCAGATAAATAGCTTCCGCATATTTTATACGTCAATTAATTCACATGATATACAGACATATGGGATATATTTTGAAAAAGAAACTACGCAGCGGCCCGCTTAAGTCCCAAACCCAATCTTTCGATAAAAACAAACGCATTTGATTCAAGCAAGCTTCAAACGCTTTACGATCAAACGAATAAATATATACGCATATATCAAGGTTTGACGCTAAGCGACGGCAGAGCCCTAAAACGGAAGCTGAGGAAGTTGATAATGTGAAAGATTGGGGCTGCAATGTTTTCGCAGGTTTTGTAAATTTGGGAGTCCGAAAAACAGAGGAATCTCCGCCAATTTTTCGAAAATCTGCCGCTTGAAAAAAAAAGAAAAAAAAAAATTTTACCACTTCGGGCTCCGCATTATTTTCTTTCTAAAGATACGTTGCTGATCAAAGTGGCGGTTCGCTTCCATGGATTTATCGACTGCTTTAAGCGAAAAGTTTCTATATCCATCGAAATAGTTTATGTCCCCTGGGCTTCTCACAGGCATCCCACGGACTTCAAATTTAAAATGATAATTACTGAGGGTAGTCCATACCAAATATCAACGTCTGAGACGGCCCAATTGATATATATCGAGTTAGCTCATAAATAATATCAATCGCCTGAGACATTTCAATCGGGATATATATATATATATATATATATATATATATATATATATATATATATATATATATTATATATATATATATATATATATATATATATATATATACATCGTAAGTGCAAGGTCATTCACAAATAAACATACCGATTCTCATACGAGGCTTAAAGTAGCGGTGAAATGCGCGAGACTGTGGCATTTAGAGATGGCCGGCCAGACACCAAAGAGTGACCATACATCTGCTTCGAATGCTGGCTTATTTCGAAAGATCGAGATCAAGACTTAGCGAGAAGAGCTCCACTTGCGCGATTCCACTATCAGCATTAGCCCACCGTCTATGATACCATTTTACGCGACAAGGAACAAAGAGAGACCACTGCCTGCAGACTCCAGCTTGTACAGAAACAGATCACGCGCATTGCTGACAGATACACAAATAATTCTGGGGACCTTAACATACGTCAGATAAGAAGAAAAACAATCGAACTCCCGAAACCATCTGACATACGTGGATACATATATCAGATTTAGCAATAATAGATCGTACCTGCCAATTGGTTTCAGATCACGATATCGATTGCCGTGACACAAGATATTACGCGCTTTCAGATTCGCAGAGCCTTCCGCACAAAGCCGAGACTCGCCTCCGATTTTCGCGAAAAACGCCTGCCGCCCGACACATCACTGAAGATCTCACGAGCCGACTTAAGAATAACAGACTTATTTCTGGCTTCACAGATTTTTTTTTCGTTGTTTTTCGAGATCACATTATAAACATTATAAAACCCATTTAATCAATACATGTAATACCGACTGTAAATCTTAACTTTCAATATTTATTAAAACTTGATCATGGTTTAGATGTAGAATTATTTTTAGACAAAATTTAAAGAATAAGGTGTACATTGTTTTAACTTAGTATGACTTTGTTTACTTATATGTATTTTTTACTTTTATTGAAACAGAAAATTGAAAATATTTAAATTTTAAATAAGTATACTAAAATTAGCTAGTGAAACAACCCAATCACCCTTATCCTATTATACTTAACACTTAACAAAAAAAGACCCGTATAACAAAAACAAGCATTAAAAATAAACTTGATAAATCCTTTTTTTTTTCTTATAAAGAAATCAAATTAATTTTTTGTTGTGGCAAAATTCAGATTTTCATATAATTCTGACTCTCGGGTCTTGTCCTACTGAGCATGACCCGTATAACAATAAAGACTATATAACCATATTGAAGGTGATATGAAATCAAGTTGATGGAAAATATTGAGCACACAACCATACTGAAAGTGATGCCTTTTAAAAATCAAGTCCATGGAAAATGTAGTTCTCATAAGATGATAATCTCATCTCATGAAAATAGTTGTCCTCATAAGATGATTGTAGATAATAATAAAGTGTATGAAAAAAGTATAAGATTAATTTTAAAATTATTATATATCACACAAGATTAACTTGGCCAATAATATTATTAAATTAAAGATTTATTATCCATAATTATAAATTATAGAAAGTTATGTAAATCTAAATATCTGAAAGTAGTATAATTAATATAATAGTATGTAAATCTCCAATTTACTTTTTTTATGTAGACATACATTAAACAATAGGTTTGTCTTGCAACTTAAATAATCATTTTAACTTTAAAGAAAATGAATAAGAAAAAAATAGTATGATTCAACCCACAAACTTAATTCCTTAAGTCCTAACTATGAGAAACATAGAAATGATATAACATTTTCATAATAGATTAGTTAATTCTGAGTCCCAGAATCATGAACAATGAATAACCATTTAGAAATAATACAATTGTCCCATTTTTCCTGATCATGATCCACAATAAAGAATATTTATTTTGAATGAAGTGTAGACCACGGCCTAAATTTTTTCAAGTCAAATTAATAATAAACAAAGATTTAAAATCAAACTAAAATAGTCTGTATTTTTCATAACACATCAATTGTATGAAGTATAGACCACGTTTGTTTGATCATGATTGATGATGAAGGAATTTATTTTCTGGTAGAAAAGATCACGTTATTAAGTCAAAAAGTTAATCCGTGTTTGAGAAAAAAAAATCCTTTAAATTAAAAAAAATTAAAATATATCTTTTGTGTGGTCCATCAATTTTGTATGAACTGTAGACCACGTTTGTTTGATCATGATTGATGATAAAGGAACTTTATTTTCTATACAGTGTTGGGACTTACATGTTATTAAGTCAAAAAGCTACCCGAGAAAAAAACTTTAAATTAAAAAACAAAGTATGTATTTTGTCCATCAATTTTGCATGAATTGTAGACCATATGGTTTGGCCGCGATGAATAATAAAGGAACTCTATTTCTTTATCTTGTTTTGCTCTATTATCAAACAAAGGTTATATTGCATTCAAGTAAAAAGAACTCTAAATTTTTAAAACTAAATAAATAAAGTAAAACAAAATAAAAGATCTAATCCGGATCAACAATAAGAATATTTGATTTTAAAATGATAACACAATAATAAATAACCATTTAAAGACAAATTAAAATGGTTTTCTTTTTCCATGCCAAGTCTTTTGTATAAAAGAGACCTACATCATTTGATTAAGACCCATGATAATAAAAGCAACATTACTTTTTATAGAGAGTGTTGACCACGCTATCATATCAAAAAGCTAATTTGTATTCAACTAAAATATCCTCTAGAAAAAATTACAATTTGTATAATTTTCATGACCCATCAATTTTCTATGAATTGTAAACCAAGTGGCTTCATCATGATTAATTTTTAATTATAAAGGAACTTTATCTTTGTATAGTGTTTACCATGTTATCAAGTCAAAAAGTTAAGATTGCGTTTGTTTTTTTTACTTAATGCTTAATATAACTTTAATTTAGTTTTTTTTTTTAGTACATAACTTGAATTTAGTTGAACCTGAATAGTGTTAAGTATGAAATTATAAAGGCAACTTTTTACCCTAATCCAATCTTAAAAGTTTAGAGGCTTCTAATTTGGGGGATTAAAAAGCCCTAATTTCACCTTTATCCATCCTCAGCAAAAAAAAAAAAAAAAATCATCTTCTTCAGAATTCAGCTTGTCAATGACGCAGACAAAAAATAAATTACGAAGTTTCATTTAGTTGTGACACCCAAACTCGTGGCCCACTGACAACTCACAACCCGCGAGACCTGCTGACGTCGGCAACCCGACACCACCCATCGGGCCCATTTCCATTTTCCCTACACTGTGATTTAACTAGTAACGGACAGAGTCTCCTTTGTACCTGAGAGTTCTGACCAAAAATACAACCTCGCACTCTACTAACCCGTCCCAATATTACCAACCACCACACCATGTCCACCATATGAGCAAAATGGACACGAGTCCATTTATCCATATAAATACAATATATATCACCGGGAAGAACCAAGAAGTATTACATCACTCTTAATACAAAACATTATATTAAACTAACACGTTCAAATATAATATACAAAACACGTAGCCAAGGCCACAATCCGACCGCTTCATAGCAATCCATGCCTTCTAAGTTGTCAACCACCGCCAGACACGTTCAGACCAGCGGCTCACGACGCGAAAGAACGCCCCGCAGATAGTTCTACAAAGCGCTATTCCCCCACCTAAATGAACACGAATGTCAAACAACCAAGACACTCCAGAAACCCGGTAAAATTGGAATTTTCAAACGCAAAATAATAATACAAATTGTCATAATTAAGCAGTGAAGTTCTGTAAAATTCTCTAACTTCTGACGACGAACGGATCACAATACGATTCGTCTTATCAAATCTACACTAAAATTTTCATTAAATCTCGGCATTTGACGGATTTTCACGATTTTCGAGATAATCCGGCATCTAGCGACTTAAAGTAATAAAATTTTTACGAACTGCAAAGCAGAATAACCTCAAGTTGAGTTCATTTAAAATAATCGACTGAACCGAACTAAAATAAATCAAGCCGCAGAACTGATCCTAACAAAAAGATCACATGACACCATGAGGCCACACACTAACTTAATTTGCCAGAACAAAAATTCATTTTGGCTAGAACCGCATGATTGAAGCAGGCAGAGGTGCCATAAACCTCTCTACAATCTAAAAAAATCGCCGGGCCGGAATCACAGCCCAAGATTTAAAATTCATCTACTGGACTGCGGGCCATGACAGCGTACCCAATAACATGCAATTTCATCTCACATTTGGTTTCTATAAGAAAAGCTACGCAGGTTTCACTCTCTTTGCATTTATCACTACGATCGGCGTTCTGGCTACGTCAAGACTTAAAGTCGAGTACTGTCGGCGGCAACACACCGAAATCAAGAATTTTCGCCAAAGTTTCGGAATAAAAGTTCAAGGCCCACTGTCTTCAAGTTTCATTTTCTCTCCAAGTTATAACCTTCCTATTCGGCTTTATATTTCATCTAAATGCTGTTTCTTGTCTATGAGCTCCTGGGGGCTGTCTGGGTTGGTTCCCTGACACAAAAACTGATTTTTTCTTAGCTGAGCTATGATGCCCGGGGCTTTTGGTAGCTTTAAGCCGACAACAGTTCGGATGAGCTTTGCGCTAAGGTTTATGGTCGATTCCAGGTCCCAATCGGGACTGGTTTGTTGTTGGGTGAAAGAGCTGTTTCCGAGACGTAGTTCGGCAGGAAAATAAGATGCACGCAGCCTCCAAAGCGCGCCCCTGCTCCACTCCAGCCTCCGCCGCACTGCTCATAGCGGCTTCCCAACTTCTGAACACGGCCATAACTTTCTCATCCGAGTCTGCTGGTTTTATCACCCACCAAAGCCCTTTCGAATGTAATCCATTCATATATACTGATAAAAATTTAAACTCATATTTGGTCCAAATGACGAAAAACGTAGGCCCCCCGTTGGTTCCATGCAAGGTCAATCATTGTTCATACAAAGCTCTAACTTCTCTGACCCACCATAACTTTCGTCCGACTGGCTTGTGCGCTCGACTCTACGAAGTTTCTAGCCTGTAACGCGACCATATGCTTTTCAATGGCAATTGATGCTCACATCCTTGTTGAAAATTTCCGATCGTTACAAATGCCGCTTAATCTGTCGGCAGTGTGGACGCTGGTGAGTCACAATAAATCACTAATACACAGAGTATATAGTACATCTTGAGCGCACGATATGTGCCATTTTTAATTACCTTAAATGAGGCGCCACAAGCATTTGCCTAGGTAAATGATCAATAACGTTAATACGTTAAGCCACGCTGATCGATCAAATGACATTTCGTTAAGAGTGCCACACGCCGGACGTAAATACGCCGCGCTTTAACATATCTGCTCACACGCTGCTTTCGCGCTGACACGGCTATCAGACGATTGTTGTAGGCTACTTTGACAGCATTATGTTCATGATGCAGCCCTGTGGATTCGAGTACGACATTACCTGCCCAAGTAAGAGTCGAACGACAAGTCGATGATGCTTGCTTAATGTGTCACGAATGCGATAAACGCAGACGACCGTGACGATATCAACGTTTAATCATCAGATTGGATTAAGTACAGACAGATACGAAATATTCATGGTACACCTGCAATGTATCAGATAGGTGTCCATGTAGTCTTTATACATCGGCACGACTCTCAGAGCGGCAATGGGCACAACTGCATTGCACCTAAGTACTGACACGATGGTACGGGTGAGTGCATAGTCGTTGTCATTCACTCATCCTCAGCGAACGGGTTTGGTGGATCAGAATTCAATCTAAGTCCAATGGAGATTCACTCTGGCCAGATGGGTTTGGCCAATCAACACTTAGGGTGAGATTCCAGAACGACAAAAGTCCGTCGAGTCCATGAAGTTGCATACATGAAATTAATACCCGTGTGTCGGCAATTCTGCTAGTGGATAGACACCCCTCAAAGTAAAAACCTAACTTTCAGCTAGACACATGACCCCCCGTCCGTGAGCACCCGAGAAAATTAACACGCGGCCCGAGAAGTAGACCAAAAATCTACGCCCACAAATGCATATACACACAACACTTCTGGATTACATCAATTGGCACCTATGATAAAACCAATGAGTATTGCGTTTATAAAACAAAAAGCTTTGTTTTATGGGAAATAAATGATTTTATAGAATGATCATCCAAAAGCTGGATTCAAAAAGAAACTAAAATGATTTATTTAAATGATCATCGATGTGATCCGAAATAAAGGTTTTTATTACGCATGAGTTCTATAATGTGATATGAGTCAAGTAGAACTCGATATTACGGGCATGATGGGTCGCGGCCTCATTCTATGACACGTAGGATTCTGCCAAGATCGCATGTCCCAGTCAGCGCCGGCCAAGCCGACCATTCATGTGCATTTCTGACGGAGAATAGCCCTCGTAAGACTTATTTCACGCATACCACCCCGCCGCTGGCACTTCCTTTCGTGCACAGGACATGTGCGTGCACTATGCTCCTTGTGAGGCCTGGATTACGGCGGGCCGATTGTGGCCTTGACCATGTTTTGTATATTATATTAGAACATGTTAGTTTTAATATAACGTTAGATAAGAAATGGATGAATAATCCCCTAAGGGCTTTTGATATGATTGTATTTATATGGATAAATGGCCCCACGTGGCCATTTTTACTGTGATGTGGACCTCACACGATCGTCACAGACATCGGGGACGAAGTTGCCATGAATCAAGACAGGCCAGATTTCTAGGTTCTCCTCCCACACCCGAGACTCGCCGATTTTCGCTAAACCCAGTCCCAGGAAAGGATCTTAATGGAGTGGTGTACTGGTTACCCGACATCCACAATTCCTCCGCGGCCGACAAGCCTGCCAACCCAACCCCTGGATCTTCGGGGCGCCACACACACACCAACCTAGGACATGCAATCCTACATGTCATGAATGAGACGCGACCCATCACGCCCATGTATCAAGTCCCTATCAACCTCTCACACACGATAACTCCATGCTGAGCAAAACCTTTATTTTTCTGGATCATATCCAATGATCATTTTATGCTCATTTTCATTTCTTTTTCAAATCCAAAGGCTTTTTCTTTGACGATCCCTTATGTAAAATCATTTATTTCATAAACAAAGTTTTTGTTTATAAACCCATACCCAATCTGGCTTATCTTCAATGCCACTCGACGAATCAAGAGTCGCTGCGGTAATGCATTCAGGAGCCACGATTAGGTCTCACCTGACGCCGTGACGCGCACGACCGACATTTTCTGGGTCTTTCTGCGCACGGTCATGTCTAACCGCAAAGTTCCGTGTTTTTCACTGAGGGGGTATCTATCCCCTACTTAAATTGCCCAAATGTACACGTTTTCATTTCATGCTATGCAACCGTGAGACCTTAAATCTGACTGGTTCCATTTAACGGCCTCTCACCATCGAAGCACCAAACACAATGTCGATTGTCAACCATGCAAATCGTAGATCTCCATTGGACTTCGGCCCAAAGTACGAGTCTGACAACCCATTCACCAAGGATTTGAATGACAACTATGCACTCACACCCATACCACGCGACGTCCCTCTACGCACTCAAATAACAAGAACGCACTGGCTGGCTATCAGATTCTAAGTCATGCCCAATGGCTAAAGACCTCTACATGGATACCCATACCCAGACACTACACCGCAGTACCATGGATCAGAGACTCTAAAACTGCACTTCTATTAAGCAGAAATTAATTTTTGATCAAATTTGAATTTTTCTGATTCGAACGACCTAAACTGGGATGGCACCGCTGGAATCGCCTCACAAATCTAGCTACCACGTCGATTCGCCGACCCGAGACAACCCGACTTCGCCGGCGTGACTTGTGATGAAAGCATGACACTCAAGTATTTTACGAAATACAAGATACACACTGCCGAACCATGGGAGAGTCAAACTGAGCTTGTCATCATAGGTGACACATGGCATGATGCCATTGGGAGGGATATCTCACAGCATTGACGATAAGTAGAAATCCAAGGCGCCCAAACGAAATGGACAAGTGGCGATGAGAGGACTTTCCTCTCACCAAGTCTTCCAAATCGCCTGGGGAGAGGGAAGAGAGAGGGGGAAAGAGAGCAAACCGTAAGAGAGAGAGGGAAAGTGCTGATTTGCAGAGAAGCTCTAATTTTCTCTAAAATTCCTACGATCTGACCGTCACCTTTCCATGAGCAAAGGAAAGAAAGTCGTCTCCCCACTCCAAGTGCGCCTACATGGTTCCATTGGGGAAGCTTCGACAAACTGAAAAGCGTAAGGGGTTTTTCTCCTACTGTTTTTACTTCGCTAGCGGTTATGAATTGACGGATTGCTGAGTGCTTCTGAGGTCGCTGGTTTCGGCTCAAAAGATTCGGATCGAAATGAATAAACTTTCGTTGGTGATTTGGGATGAAATTCACTGACCGCTTCGTGATTTTGTATGATAAGCGCGTTATCACACAGTAAACAACATGTCGCGTGATACGCGCAGCCCAAGATAATCGGCCGGGTCGCGGCTCTTTAAATTTACGCTGAAGGTTTATGTTATCGCTATAAACCGAATAACATTTAATGATGGAATTAATTTTGTTAATATATGTACGGTCGATATATTAGCATGTGTCGGATAAGCCTGTAGTTATCAGATCGCACTCTATGAAAGAATCTGCATGTGAAATTTCCAATTACCGGGCTTTGCTCACCCCCGTCGCGGGGAATATATTTTTCTGTATTGAAGACGATTGGGATGGACGATCCGGTTTTAGAGGCGAACCTGCCAAGACAACTTTATCTTGTATTTTGTAAAATTTCGTATTGTAGACCCATTTTGTGATAAAGTCAGAATAAATACAATTGTAAATGAATCATATTTTGTATAAAATTTATACTCGTCAGATGGACGTGCGGCCCTACTCGGGCCGCTTTCACACGTATCGCGCCCTACGACGCGAGACATGTGATCACGGGCCGACGGCACAACTGACACCTTGCCGGGCGTCACACGGGACACTCATGTCTAACGCACAAAAGCTCATACATTCATTAAACGTTAATATACATGCGCTCATACTAACATTTATCACATTCAGTCGCCAACACACCGCCACAAGACGTGATCAACATCATTCGACTACTACTTCAGACAAGTAATGTCATATCAACCTTTAGCTACATCAGCCACGATAATGCCCAATAAACTAGCCTACAACATGCCATGCACAATATGTCCACACGAAAACACATCACAAACCCAATATGTTAGAAAGACACATTATTGACATCCAAGCATGACACCTATTAACCAAGAAATGCTCATTTCAATCAATCACACAAACACACGTTAATATTTCATCAAGTCACTACCCAGGCAAGTAATGACACACCTCATTTCAGCTTAATTCATAAGATATCACGCACTCCAAGATAAATTTTTACAACCCAAGCTATGTAATGGCCACTAGCACACAACTCCTTACATCCACACAACAATTGAAGACACTCATTGTGAACAATCAATTTTTCAATAAGGATGTGAGAACCAATTGCTATTGAAAAGGATGAGGTCACACTAGACTCCAAGATCTTTTCCATAGAAATCCAAGAACACCCCTAAACTGAGTTCTGACAAAGAAAAGCCATTGGGTCACCGTTTCGAGGTCAGATGGTCAAAGGATCGACCATCTGAACCAACAAAGCCTCTACTATTTTCGCTCATTTCACCAAATATGAGTTCAAATTTTATCGTTTTATATATTGACGGATTCTGACTCAAAGTACTTTCCATAAAGCCTAAGTTAACACCCAAACAAGAGCTCGAATGAGAAATTTATGGCCGGGTCCTAAGTCTGAGCTCCCATATGCAAACAAGGATCGACAAGACGCATGAACCCACGCACCGTGTTCCCAGGGCACCTTTAGAGCTCCCATACATACTATTTTCCTACCCAAACTCGTCTCGGAAACAACTCTTTCACCCGACAACAAACCCACCCCAATTGGAACCACAAATCAGCCATAAACATGGCACAAAACTCATCCCCAGCTCAGCCCAAAATCAGCTTCAAAGCTACCCAAAAAACTGACATCACACCAAACCGTAAAATTCGCTGCGTCCTAACACAACCAAACAACCCTAGTGCCTAAAACCTGGCACCAAACAACATTTAGATGAAATATAAACCCAAACAGGAAGGTTCCTACCTCAGAGTCAAGACGAACTGAGTCCCGAAGACCCGAGACCCACAAATTCTTCCCACCTCTCACCGAACTTCGACTCTAAAAATTCTCGATTTCACCACGCTCGTCTCTATCAGTACTCGACTTCTTAAGTCTTGGCTCGATGAAACCGAGCCGCCGATCGCCTTGAAACTTTAGAGCAGGCGTAGGTGCCTTCTCACTAATCTCTTTCTTCTTCAAACACAAAATCTTCGACAAAATTGCATTGCCATGCACCACGCTGCAGCTCTGCACTGTTAGATAACTTTAAATCTTACTCACTGATTCGACCACCCTCGATCTCCTGTAGGATCGAGAGAGCAACGCAGGCTTCCTTTCTCTCTAACTCAACCTTACTACCATCCAGCCCCAAAATGAGCTTTCTTCCTTTTGTTCTAACTAAATTACTAGGTGTATTCTCATGGCAACGTGTCACGTGATCCCCGCCTCGATCCGGTTTCCTACCCTCAAACAATTTATTTTTCGTTCTGCCTGAGCCCAATTTATTTTAAACAATTTAACTTCAGCTTATTTCAAATCCTTAGATTTTCATAAAAATCTTGGTCTCTCGAGTCACTAGAGACCAGCTACCCTCGGTACCGCAAAAATTCGACCGTTCTAATTTAACGAATTTTTCTCGGTAACTAGATTGCAGCACTAATCTAACGGCTATACCATGAATATCCGAGATCTAGAGAATTTTCTAAAGCCTGAACTGCTCGCAATTTATTATTATTATTATATTTTCGCTATTTCGGTAATTTCTAATTTTCCCGAAGCCTTACGTTATGGCGGGCAAACAATCTGATAAATACAATTAATCAAACGTAAAATGCAGCGCTTGGTAATGGTAGCATGAGGCTAAGAACAAATCAACCATCTCTATGACTAAAAGTAGAATCAATTAATGAAATAACACCCCCCACTTAAACTTTCAAGTCAACCCCTTCATCTATAAATAAATTAAAAACAAAAGATTGAAATTGTATCTCAAGAAGAACAAAGTCTCAGATCTTAACAATACACATGAATTTTTAATTTCATCAACATTTTATGGTATTTCCCATCATAAACTCTGCATATGAAACTTATGCTGCATTAAAATTAAAACTTTAGGTGATACAAGGAGATTGAGACTATCCACCCCATTCTAGAATTTCATAAATGCCTCCTTCACATTACCTTGTTTTCCGTATCGACCGCCTTCAAAGTCATTTGATCTTCTTTCATCGGGCTTTAATTTTCAATCGAGAAGCCTAAGATCGTTCCTTTCGCATGTGTCATCGACCGATCTTTCTTCTTCATATTTAATGTCTTGATCTTCATCGCTTCCCTCGGAAGCATCACCAAGCACATAGTAATATCCTCTTCCAGCCAAGTGTCAGAAATCGAACTCACCGGCTTCGGCTCTGTCGACGACTCGATGGTCTCCGATTTTCCTAATTTGGGTTTCTTGAGTAGCCCCCAGTTAGGGACGACAGAGTTTCCAAGCCGTTTAGATCAGTCGAGTAGGGTTACATGACTCAGTCTTGGTTTTGCCCGAGAAGGATTGATGAGATGAATTCATGATCAAAGAGCGAAACCACAAGTTATCTTTGACTCGAAGGGTTTTTGTTGAAGATGGAGTAAAGGTGAATTAGGGTTTTAATCTCCCCAGATTAAAAGCTCCCCAAGCTTTTTAAGTTGGATTAGGGAAAAAAATTACCATGTCATTTTCTTACATGACTGGTTTAAAAACCAAGTTAACGTCGGTTGGGCCATTTAACACCCAAAGTTACGACATGGGCTGATTTGAGTTACAAGAATAAATTGGAGGGACCTATTTGAATGAAAAAAAAGTTTGAGATGTAAACCAACAACATGTCGATGAGTCAATTAGGCTATATAAACTGCGACTACAAAACAAGTGCCATATTTTCTCGCGATTGTGAAGTGGGTGCCGCTTGGAGTTATATAGGTGAGATGGTTGAGATCTCTCATAGCAGCGAGTGCCAGGAGATTCAGTACTCGGGAATGCAATTGTTTTTACGTGGTAAAGTTTCAAGTCCTTATGGTCCATCCACACGCTCAAATGAGGATTAAATTTGATGAATATGAGCTCAAAGGCAGCATACAGTGTTTTGGACCCTTAGAGACACCATGGCGAGCAAAAAAACAATTGTGAACTCGACCCTCATATTATTATTATTTAAACCCTCTTTTTCTTGTGGCCTATCACCCGACTTCCAAACCTTGTTTGGAACTCGACCCCATATTCAAGAACTTATACTTTTAAAGTCATCTGAATTACGTGTGCAAAAAGAAATTTAGAAAGGGAAAGTTCTATACAAAAACCATAATTTTGTATCTTATTTACGAATAAAATGTTTCTAATTTAATAAAAGGAATTAAAAATAACAAAAGGCTACAATAAATCAAAACATAATTTTTTTTATATACTATTTATTCATAGAATTTTTCTTAGAGTAGTACCTAACTTATAATAAGGAATTAATCTAAATATTTGGAAAAAGATTACATAATATTAATAGTTCTAGACTTGGGTATTTTCTTTCCCAGGAAAAAAAAGATGGCTTTTCCTTTTTGGTCAAATGAATGCGTTTTAAATTGTGATTTGGATGTTTGGTGAGAAAATATGGGAAAAGAAGAGTTGTTTAAATTTTGAATGTTGGATTCTTCTTTCTTAGGGACTAGGAAACTGGAAACCTTACCTGCGGACCTGATGCAATTGCTTGGGGTTTTAGCACGGCTTAAAGCATGAGATTAATTTTTTTTTTTCTTTTCCATGGTTTTTGTTGGCTGCCAAACTGCAAATGTAGATGCCATTGTGTTTAACACTAACAAACACAATTGCAAAGAGAACATCATTTTGAAAGTTCTGCAAAAGCCTATTATTGTTATAAATTTAATGTTTTATGTTTTTCGCGCAAAAAAAGGGAGCCAGCGTGTTTTCCTTGTTCTCTTGTTCTTGTTTATTGAGAACAAACCGTTGCACAGAACTAAAAAGTTCGTAAGTTTTTTATTTGTCTTTACCTAGTACTTCCCTTGAAACCAAATATAGCATTAAATAAACTTGCAACACATAGGAAGTGATTAAGGTGGTGAAAAATTATTTTTCCATTATTGTTTCTCTTTCCTATTTTCCTTTGAACCAAACATAACATTAACCAAAATTGCAAAGAAAGTTGCACATGGAATCAATCTCTCAAGGTTTGCTTGGTGCAAGAATGTGAAATGGAGCAGCAAGGAAGGTAATCATGATCAGTTGGGCAAAGATAATAAATCAAAATTCTCACGAGAAGGAATCAATCTCTATATTCCTTTATTATCAGTCATAATTGTGATCCAAAGACCATAATGTGTAAGTTGAATGGATTTCCTATTCCCTTACTTTCCGTGGTCCAACAACCCTAATATAGTACGCAGACATCTAAAAATTCACTAGTAAAAAAAAAAAAAAAGCAGAACACAGAATTTGATCTGAGAATGAATAATTGATTTGATGTTTGGTTCTCTAGAAATAGGGGAAGAATACAAGCAGGGACCTATTTGCTCGCTTTGAAACTAAGCCTTGAAGATGTTTTAAACATGTTAACACCATTGGTATTGAAAACTTTTCTCGTTTCTAAACAGTAAAAAATAGAACCAACCACATGCTTTTTCTCGTTTCCTTTGCTGGTAACAAAACCGTTCAAAAACAGAATCAAAACAAATTAGGACCTCGTTCTCTAGAATGAGAAAGAAACATGCAAGATGCCTGTTCTTTGCTTTCTTGGCTTTAAAATTATTTCATCAGCTAAAACAATAAAACTTAACACCATTTTTTGCTATTGCCTTTCTCCTCAAACTTTTCTTATTCTCTTAATTCATGCCTTTCCCTCAGATTTTCAAACAAGAAAAAAAAAAGGAACCAAACACGTTTCACGTTGTTTTTGCTGGTAACAAAAAATTATGATTTAAAAGAACCAACAAATAGATTCGCTTTGATTTAAATAGAGAAAGAAACAAGTGTTATGGCTATTTCGCTTCCTATTTTTTAAGATCAAGATTGTAATTAATAACATATAATATTTTTATGTTTTGGAAACTTTTCTTATTCTCTCTGATTTACTGCTTTCTCGTGTTTTTCTTAACAAGAAAAAACTAAGAATCAAATGACTCTTTCTCTGCATGCTTTTATTATCCTTGCTTTTGAGAACGTAAAATCGCTTTCTAAAACAGCCTGTTTGTCTATTTTTTAAAATGGGGCTGTAATTTGGAACATGAACACCATTTTAAATGTTTCTGCTTCCTTGACTTAAGAAAGCAATTCCTTTCACAAGTATAATAAAGAAAAACAAGAACCAAGGTTCTCCTATTTTTCATGTTTTCCTTATTTTAACAAAACAGCTTAAAACATAAACTAAAAGGCCCTAAGATTTTCCCCTTTATTTTCTGTTTGGAAGCTGAAGGGAAAAAAGCCTCTAATCATGAGAATAATCATTCAATTTGGATGCCTGTTCAAAATCAAGACAATATAATCCTTGCAGTCTACACAAAACCCAACAAAACGCCCATCCATTTTCTTGGTAACCAAACAACCCAACAAATTTTCTTTTATCAAATACATAATTCAGAATTAGAGTAAACAGCCAATCAAATTAACCCAATAAAATGTGAAACAAAAAATATAGATCTTTGTGTTAAAAGTCTTAGATCCTCAAATTTCAGAAAGATGAGAAAATTAAAACTTTAAAAGAAAAAGTAAATATAGATTTAAAATATGGAGAAAAGAGAAATATTTTCCTGTACTTCTGTAAACTGAAACAACCACAAAGTGAAATAGAAAAGTTTTAAAAATAAAATAAAATAAAGAATCCATTCTTATGCTTTGTCGATCACCTAACAGAACCCATTAGAAAAATTGAACGTAATAAATTACTTCCTTTCATTTCATCAGTTTTCTAAGGAACCAAACATACACCCCAGTAAAAACAAAAGGCAAAATGGAAAATCATTATTTTCCTTATTTCTGGCAAAACAAACAGCCTACCAAAAAATTGAAATGACTGAAAACAGAAAATAAAGATTCATAACTTGTTACACATCGTCCTCAAAACGCAATTCTTCCTTCAAGTGATTCCGATTCCAGCGCCATTGTCACAAAATATAAAAAATTTCAGGAACCAGATAACCAAAACGCACTTTCCAGCAAAACCCACAATTCAAAAAAAAAAAGGTCTCTGTACATATAGATAAATACAAATCCAAAGAGAGAGAAAATGAGAGAAAAAAAATTATAGAAAGAGAAACGGAGATGGATATAGACGTGCCTGGGACCTGCCTTTGGGTACATTGTGAAGAAGAGTCAGATATTTTCCATGGTTGAGCTGGCGCTGAGTTGAGGCGAAATGAGAGCTATATATAGAGAGATCCTTTATTAAGGTTTTTGGCTGCAAATTCAAATTTGTTTGGCGTGTCTGTTTGCATTTGGTCTTAGGGTTTTGCCTCTTCGGCTTTCACTCTTTTGAGGCATGTGTGTGGACCTACCAGTTTGGTATCGACCGTTCGGCTGAGAGAAAATGCAATGTGCTTCAAGATTTCCCTGGTTCCATTTATTTTCTCAGAAAACAAACAGATTTATCCTAGAAAAATTTTTGGTTAGATAACCTCAAATAGCCTAATATTTAAACTCTTAATTTTCATGTTTTCTTGAAAATTATTTTTGTATACAAAAATATGTCCTTCATCATTTTATATATATTTATATATATTTTGATAATAAAATGTTATTTTTATAAAAAAACAATGGAAAATGATTTTTATCAATAATGAGAGATGTTTCATTCATGCTTTTTAAAAATTATTTTTATTCTCGAAACAAAAAAATCGGAAAACATGTTTTTGTATTTTTATCTTGCTTTCAAAAAACAAAAAAATTAAAAGCACAAGAACAATTCTAAGAACATAATATGTTTTTAAAAACTATTTTCAATAACATTTTTAAAAAAAATGAACAAAACAAGCCTTAGATTTCCAAATTCTGCCAAATGGTATTTTATTGGAATCACTATTTATCCTGATGGCATTTTTCCTTATATATAATAATAAAAAAATAAATAAGTAATAGAAACATACAAAAAGCAAGCAAAAATTTTGTTTTCTAGAAATGTTTACTATTTTAAAATTGTATTGTGCCTTGTAATCTAATCGAATAATGAGCCAGATATTTATAGTTTTAATAATAAAAACAAAATAATAAATTAAATTTATAGGAAATTTATATAGAGTAATGCTATTTATGTATCGCAATCGATTTATATACAGATAATATTACCATTTTATCAGATTTAAAATTAAGTAAGATGACATATATAAAAAAACTAACAAAAATATCAATATAAAATAGGGAAAATAATAATTCCATGAAAAATACCAATCACTACCCCACTTCCTTCCGGCCAAGGTAACTTTGCTCTCTCTCATTTTTTAATATTGTGATTTTTTAAAGATATTTTTGAATTTGTTTTTTTATTTTGGTTTCATTTTTTGTTTGTTTGGCTACAAACTGTTTTCGTTGGTTTTTCTTCTTCTGAATATAATACATTTTATGGTGTACATAAATAGTTGCTCCATTCCTATGCATTCTGAACTAATACTTATCAAGCTTAGAACCAAAAAGTAAGATGCTTTTTCTTTTAATTTTTTGAGGAAAATATTTATTTCATTAATTTTATGGTATCAAAGAAGAGGCTGGCCGGCCTAGTGTATCGGGGGGGTTCAAATTGATTGATTGCGCAACTCCACTACCCTGCTTGACTCGCCTTTATACTTATCGTTGAAGCCCAAGTTGCACGTATTGGCTCTTCACAGGCATTTCCACGTCCACTGCCTAATTCCAAATTAAATCCAACTTATATTAATTTCCATTCGACATACAGAATTTTAACGTTTTTGTTTTTCCATTTGCAATTTTCATGAGATGTTTTGTTTTTGTATTAAAATCGAACGAAGATGTTGGTTGTCTCTTTAAAAATATATCTTTTTCATCCTATTGCGACGAAAAACCTTGATGAAACTTCCATATTTTGTAATAGATACTTCAAGTGTGAAGAATTATTTCTACAGATCAACTTTTTAACGTAATATATATATATTGTGTACAAAGATTGCATTATTATTCTCCGTTTTCTTCACAATACAATTCCTTGTTTGGAACAAGGAGTTAAGAAAAATCAATAACATTTTAACCCTAAATCACGTAGAGAGTGAAAAACCGCGAATAAGAGAAGAAATTAAGAAAATTCAAACCCATAGGTATGTGAAAAACAATGTTTTAAAAACCGACCGATGACTAAACCTAAAATTATCGGCTCACGATTCACCGGCCAACCGATACCAAACCGGTGATGTCATAAATAGATAATTAATATATTATTAAAAATGAAAATAATTATAAATGGATTTAACTAGTTCAATCACTATCTCGACATCCGCTTACATCGATTCGACCGGGTTCAACCAGCCTACAATCGATTCAAAGAAAATCAGTTTTAACATTTGAACCAGACCGGTTTTGATACCGATTCATGGTCGGTCGGTCCGATCCGATTTTTAAAACATTGTGTGAAACTCTTACCTCACAATCGTTACTTCTCCCTTCAGTAACCCCTTAACTCGAGTGAGACCCCATATGTTAAGTATACAATTTAAAATCACCCTTTAACTTATGTTCAAATATGAAAATTTGAATGAGAGATGGAAAAAATAAAAATGCAGCTCGCATTTGCATTTTATTTTTAGCCTTTTCTTCCTTTCTTCGTCTTTCTCCTTTTCTTCACACACAGGCTCCCTGCTTCCTGTGTATTTCCCTGATTCCACACAAGAGTGTAGAGTGAGTTGAGCTCTTCGATTGGACTTGAGACTATCTGAAGGATCCCGACCCGGATTAACCTCATGAACCCGAGGATCTTCCCAGACTCCAATGGATATAGAAACTTTTCCCCAACAAATAAATAAACTAAGGAAATGAACCCTTACAACCAGACATATCTTTTTAGAAAATAATGCTGTCACGATACCTTTTTTCTTTTCTTTTCTTTGTTTTTCAAACACCTGATTTTTCGTAAAATCGGGCAGTTTCCTCTCGTTTTCTGACTTTCCCAAATTTACAAAACCTCGATAAAAGCATTTAAAAACACTTATAAACTTCAATTTTATACTTCCATACATATTAGGACTTCTCGCCCACAACCAAATCAACACAATATACATACATATACATTGTTTACTTCTAAATCATCAAAACATTCAAACCCTCTTAAATTCCATGCACATTTATCAAAACATTTCGGGCTTGAGCGACTTGCCGACCGCCACGCACCTCGGGCCCAATCGAGGATCAAAGCCCACGTAGCTCCTTTTCAACTTTATATATACATATATGCATAACAAATAAAATATTCAAATACGAACAATATGCAAAATTATATATACAATGAAATCACGCCTCGCCTCATCACTCACTCACCACGTGAGTGACCTCTTATCGACAAGACCCGCCTTGCCCCCAAATGTTAAACATATGTAGCACGAGCCAAAGGAGCCTGCCAAAGGAGCGTACATTTTCATTAAAATAACATTTTCGAGATATACCAAAATAACATACTTATAATAAAATCCATTTATACCTGCAATATTATGTCTATATTAATAAAACACTTATGCATTTAAAATCCATTTATGCTTTTAAACATTTGTACCTTAAACTTTCTTTCAATAAATACTTATACATTTAAAAATCCATTTATGCTTTGAAACATTTATGCCTTAAATCTTTCAATAAATACTATATACATTTAAAATCCATTTATGCTTTGAAACATTTATACCTTAAACTTTATTTCTTTCCTTCTAATACATACTTATACAATTAAAATCCATTTATACCTTAAACATTTATGCCTTATACTTTCTTTCAATAAACACTTAGGCATTTAAAATCCATTTATGCTTTAAACATTTGTACCTTAAACTTTCTTTCAATAAATACTTATACATTTAAAATCCATTTACGTTTGAAACATTTATGCTTTTTAAACTTTCTTTCTTTCTTTTCTTTCCTTCCGACGGAACCTGGCAAATAAACACACCGATCAGCCTCGGCACACCTTGGGAGGGACACATTCCGCCATAACCACTACGCCGCGAGAAACCCACGCTGCATGTGGTTCCGGGCCATGACCTTATCACGTGTGCGATATTACCTAGACACCCACCTCCCCGGCTAGTAACCTATAACTTTTAGCCCTCTAAATCCCATCGCCATAGTACTTCTACTGGAGCATCACCATAATAAATTACATGTTGTATAATACTCAAGAAAACATTTATCAAAAATACATTTATAAATCCATTTAAACTTTTTACTTTATCATGAAAACTCATATATATATATGCAAATATACATATGCATTCTTACACGTTTTTTAAACTTTCATAATGTCTTAACATATGCATACATATATAATTTAATATAAATATATATATATCGATGCAAGATAAATACGTACATTAAATTTTCATTTACATCAAACTTTTCTATTTAGGCAATATAAACATTTACATTAAACTTTTCATTTTAAATATCAAAATCATTCACTTTTAAAACTCAATTTGCAAAACATTTGGCTTTTTACACTCACGTCACCGCTAATCCCGCTTGCTTCCCATTAGTCTGCTCCCATTCAGGCACTCCTTTCTACCTTTTCCAAGAGTACCAACACATTAACCATACTCATTTAATCCACCATAAACACTCATTCCTATATTATTATTCCTAGGAATCTATTTTACTTAGAATTGGAATCAATCCACCCGATCATCCAAACTAAAGTTATGGCATTTTCATGCCAACTAGTCATTTTACCGATTTTTCTAGTGACAAATTTGTATTACCTTGCCTTTTCCGAGGTCTTGACTTCATATTTTGACACTATGTCCTTATACTCATTTAAAGCTAAGGTGCTAAGGGTTCTATTCCAATTTGAATCACCCAATTCTAGCAACTCAAACTCACTTTTTACGTCCAAATAACCTGCCAATCTATGTTCAAAAATCGAACTGCACTCCGCTTGCACATGGTCCTACTTTGAGTGAATATTTAGCCACTTAGATCAGAATTTGGCGATACCTTCTTCTTAAGTTTTGTTCTCCAAGTCTATTTTACATAGCCACTTAAATCACTCAAATCGGATCAAAATTCGAGCGTTATGGCCAAAATACCAAATCGGGTCGCGTAAAATGTGACATTTCCCCGTACCTGGGGATCGCGCCCAAAATCGACCAAATGCTGCTTCTTCCATTTTTCTTTCACTTTAAACACTTAAATCTGATGCATTATACCCATTTCAACATAACACACACACCACGGTCAAACCCTAACCCTTACCACGATTTACAAACCCTAACCTAAACTATGGTTTTCTCAATCGATATTAAATTCAAGACCATTAAATGCTAAATACCATCAATTTAACATCCATACCAGAATCTAGCATATTAAACATGGAAAACATCAAACCCTAACTTTCCCACCATGAAAACTTACTTGTTTCTTGAGTTTCTTTGGCTCTTCTCCTTGATTACCACTTGAAGATCACTTGAAAGCTTGAATGAAGAGAAAAAATCACATCTCATACCTTCTCGTCTCTTCACTTTTCTCTTTCTCGCTTCTCCTTTCTCTCCTTTCTTTCTCTCTTCTTTCTTCCCTCTCCTACGGCCTCCTTTTGAGCCAACTTTAATATCTTATATTTAGATTTTGCTTCACACTCTGACAAAATTGCCCTTTCCCACTTGCCAAAATTACCCTTGAACCAAAGTGCTCTCATTGGTCCATTCTAATGAATCACAAATCCATTAACTCTATTATTTGCCCATAACTTAGTCATTAAGAAAGGTTTTTAATTGGCTCACAAGAAAATATCTCCCTTATAAGACATTTTATCTCGCCACTCTTATACTGCGAGTACCGATTAAATGTCAAAAATATTCTATGGCCTGCCTAAACTTTAAATCTCACTATGAATATTTAACAACGCTTCATTATCCAGCTCAACCTCCGAACCCGATTTAAAATCATTAAAATCTGAACCTGATAATAGTTTATTGCCACCACCACGTCTCGATCACCTGAAACTATCCAAACCGACCGCTTCACTTTATTTCCGCTGTTAGTCTTTAAGGATATATCTGACATTTATTTTCACTTATGTAACTTCCCAAAAAAATTTCGCCGCGCCCGACCGCCTCCTGGAAATCACTATTCACAAATCTCCTATTCTTTCTAAAATGCCTCAAAGTCATAGAACTCGAAATTCCCTTTAAAATTCTGCAAACCCCTCCATCCTGATATAATAAGAAAAATCACTATTTCTAAAGATTCATACATAATTTTTCTTGTAGTCTCCAGATCATGTCCATAACACGTCCTGAAATGCCTAAATTTTAAATACTCCTTCAAGTTTTTCACTATTAATTCTCAAATCAAGCCTAAAAACTACTATTATAAATATTGTAATCAAAGTCAGTTTGTTAATTATCACAGAGTCATGCCTCTTTAATTTGAAAACAACTGATTTTACCTAAGTTATAGGAATCTTACTAGAATGTAAGGTGACAAAGAATTCTCATGGGATATTTTCTCAGTTAATAGGGAAACTCTATCAGATAGCCCATTCTAAAATTTGAATGTTTGCGAAAGATTTGTCACAGCAATATTGAATTCTTCTTTTTTTTTTAAATTAAAAATAATATTATCGAACAAACTCAAGTAACATCGATGTGATCCGCAAGACACAAATAATTAAACCATAATGTGATTTAAACAATATCTAGTTATCAAAGATAATAACTGAAAGATATACATACAAATTTGATAATATAAATGACTATAATATCTCGACTAATCAAATCTACTCAGATGTCCGAATAATCACCCCATACGTATAAAAACGCCGCAACAAAGACGCATTTAACAACATCACATTGTAACAAGCCGATGACAAATCAAACGTCTATAAAACGACGATAACACAAAAAAGAAAACAAACCTAAATCTTTATGAAAGAACCATTTTATTAAGTAATAAAGTGAAATAAAAAGATTCGAAGGGGTGATTTCTAGCCAAGAATGGTTAAAATTCCCTTCATTGTTTGAGAAAAATAGGCTATAAAAGAAAAGAATGAGAGAAAAAGAGAGAAGGGGTGGATAGGGCTTTTTTGCTTACTTTTCATAAATAAACATTTTTGTAATTTTTAAAATTTTTTTACTATTTGTATCTTCCTCGAAACTTTGTTTTCAGTATACCCATTATATATTATTTTATCTAAATTCATCTTATTTTAAGTTTAAATGCAATGTTTTCAGCATTTAGAAAAGTGTGAACTTATATATATATAGTGTCTTAAGATGTAATTTTTTCTGTTTCACAATATATCTGACTTTAAAATAGGAAAAAAAAATTAATTGATATCATTTCCATAGATATAAGTATTTTAATTTATGCTAGTATTGAATTAAAACCGAATCCGAACAATTAGTCATTCAATCCTAGGTCAGGTAACAAAAATAAAACTAAGTTACCATAAGATACTATTATCCTTTTCATTTTCACCTATGGGTATATATATGTGTAATATTTATTTTAAAACTCAAGTTAAATTAAGGGAAATATTCAATTTATAGTTCAAAATAAACAGTTAAATCTTTAATTGGTCTATTCATATACTTATTACTTCAAAAAATAAGACTCAATTTAAAGAATTTCTTTCCCCATATGTGGTGTTACTAGTTAGATGATTTAGGCCCTAGTTGATTTTTTTTTTCTTGAGATCTACATATTAAATATTATAAAACCCATTTAATTGAATATGTGATAATCAGACTATAAAATTTAAAGAATAAGGTGTACATTAGTTTTTAACTTATATATTTTTTTACTTTATGTATTAATTTTATTAAATAGAAAATTCAAAATATATAAATTTTTAATAAGTATACTAAATTAGTTAGTGAAACAACCTAATCACCCTTATCCTATTATACTTAACACTTAAAAATAAAATAATAAAAATAAACTTCATAAGATAATCATTTAAGTTATATTTAGAGCAAAATTAATTACTGCTTGGAATTAAGTAAATAACATGTTTATTTGATATCAGAATGTTCGCCCAGTACAAGACATGATAATGTAGGGGTGTATAAGAGCACTAATATTACATCAAGGTATTTCTTGTATACTGTTATGAACGAAAAGTTTATAACCCTAGAATTTGTGGTATTAAACCAAGGGTACAATGGTCATTACAAATGGATATGGAAATTAGAAACAAAATTAGAGATGGGCCATAAGAATTGAATAAGTTACAATTGGAAATAATTAAAGAGAAGGTTATTTGCAATTAAAATGAAATGCTAAAAATATAAAAATAAAAAAAAATAAAAACCAAATGTCATTTTGGTCTCAAAAGGTTAGGTCTGCAAGGCTTGAGGAGAGAGGAGAGAGCCAAGAGCAAAGAGGGGAAGAGAAGGAAGAAGTTAAGGGAAGAGGAGAAGAAAACACCGTATGCTCTTTGTCTTAGAATCAAGTGTATTGATTTCTAGGGATCTTGCGCTGGTATCGGGGATGCCGCTTGCATGAAAGGCCACACAAACATTCGACTGGCTGGGGTTATGAGAGTAAAACCCCAATCGTAAGAGAAACTCTAATCATCAAATTGCTACGATGTGTAGAAGAATTCAGCGGACCCAGGTGTTCTTGATTTTTCACCCGCTGCCATATTATGCCCAAGTTACACTACAATTCAATGTCGCGAGCTTGTTTTTGCATGATTTCCAAGTCGGGTTTTCGAGGTATTATGAATTATAAGTCAGATAAAGTGAATTGGCATCAAAGGGGGAAAAACAACAAAAATCTGGGTAAAATTTTGAAGGTGTACCTAGCATACATGAACGCAGTGCACCTGTGATACCCCACTGTAGCAAAAGTGTACCAGACACATTAGGTTGTACGGTACACCGTTCCGCTCCTGCCGACTGGGCCAGATTTTGGCCATAACTTCCTACTTATCCCGATTCGAGCGATTCAAGTGATACGTAAACTAGACTTGCTAGAACAAACTTGAGAAGTAGGTATCGTCAACTATGATCCTGGCTACCAAAATTCACTCAAAGGGCCATGTGCAAGAAAAAATTCGCATCATTACATACTGAGTAATCTGGTTGTTTTGGACATAACTTCAGTTTCTGTCTTCGAATCAGTGGATTCCAGTTGAATAGAACCCTTAGCACCTTTAGCTTTAAAAAGAGCATGAAGAGTGTGACCAAGTCTAGTAAGTAATTTTAAGGCAAGGATTAATTTGTCGTCGTATTCGTTTCAATTTATAAGAAAAGTAGCTGGCCGGGATAAGTGTGGAACTGCTCGCTAAGCTAGCAAAGAGTGAGCTGCTCTAAACCATTTTTCCAAATACTAGCCAGATATTATTATTATTATTACAAATCGCTTTACACTCAGATTTTATTGCTTTGAGCTCAAACCATTTTCAAGCATACAATGAGATAAAGCAAGCAAATTATTTTGAGTTAAAACCATTTTTAGGGTAAAAGATTGGTTTTAAATTCCAGAAAACTAGTACAATTAAGAAAGCAAGGGCAAGTAAATTATTGAATAATTAAACCATTTTTCAAGTAAAGGCAAGGGCAAAATGGTTTTGAATATCAAACTTATTTTTCAAGTAAGTAAAGCAAGTAAGCAAAATGGTTTTGAATAATTAACCATTTTTCAAGCAAGGGGCAAGTAAATGGTTTCAAAGCGTAAAACCATTTTACAAAAGAAAGTGCCAGCAGTTAGCAAAAAGAAAAGCTTTGAGAAAATGCCGCCTTCCCATTTCTGCAAGAAGCAATCGGGGTCGGTATTCGCACGCCGCGACTACGCTGCTAGATCTCATGCATTTGTAGCTGGGCTTCGGGCCAGAAATTGTACATACATCATGACAAAGGAGCATCGCGGCACGATGCGAAAGAGAGGCGCACAGCCCAACTAAGATGTGACGCGGTCACGGCGTCAATCTGTCATACACGGAAGCGCGATGCGACAAAGGTCCTTCCATCGCATTGAACACAAAGTTCCCGCGGTTCACTAAGGTAAAGTAAGCAAAAATAGCCCAAATTGGACAATGCTTTATAAGACGACATACGCTTTAAAAATCAACCATCGGCTCCCTTGCCGCCCGTGCCCGATAGAGTTTTGTGTTAAAACGGTCGAAATTTCAAGCTCCTCGTTAGATTTCAAAACGATCTGGCTGAGCCCAAAGCCTCCGCGGGTTTTATTTTCAAAGCGCTGGCCGAGCTCGTGTTCTATTTTTATGAAAAAGTTTTGAGGAAACTTTTAAAAGAAAGCAAGCCACAGCTGCAAGAACTTTTCATCAAAGATAAAGCAAAGTAAGAAGTTAAAATTTCGGGTGTTTCTTTATAAACTTCCAGTTGAAGCACAAGAGTTTTACAAGCTCTAAAGAAAAGCGAAATAAAGCAAGAAAAGAAAAGGTGTTAAAGAAAGGAAAGCTTTTTAAACTTTGTAAAGAAGTAGCAAAGAAGTTTATGGAAAATATTCAGAAAAGTTTTACGCGCTTTGAAAGCTCTGAAAAATAAAAACCGTTTATAAAAGATACACTCACCGGTACCGCTTAATTTCATTATTTTATATTTTAAAAACTATTTTCCAAGATGTGCATCGAAGACACGGAAAGACAATAGATTTGGCCCTAGATATCAGACAAGTGTCGCGGTAAATTGCACATTACGTAAAGAAGACTTAATACGATATCGAACATACGTATTTATTAATAAGAAGATGACTAAATGTGTTGGTATACCTGGCTACATATTTCAGATACCAGAATCGGACGATACAAAGATTGAATTTCAGACTATACAGAACTCACGTTTTCCAGGTCATTTTACCAACCTAGTTATAAATTAAAAGAAAATTTTATAGAGGTTTGGGGTTGTGTTAATCGCTCGGTCTTCACATGCGATTTCTGCCGTGCAGACCCGCTGTAGATTTCATGAGGCTCACGCAGACGCCGCTGCAAGAGGGGTGTCAACTACATTCTTTGCAAGATAATGATGTATCAAACAAATCCTCTTTAAAGATTTATTTTTAAAATAATTTATTTTGGTGCACTTGTTTGATTAGTTCTAAAAATAGTTCATCCATCACATATCCAAAATTTTGGCGGAAATTTAAAATTACAGATGGTAAAATTTTGATAATTCTTTGACAAAAAGGCTTCATAATTGAAGTTTGATGGTAAATCCCAATTTCTACGTGTTCGTATCTCTCAAGCATTAAAAATAGACTTGATAAATAAATAAATAAATAAATAAATAAATAAATAAATATATATATATATATATATATATATATATATATATATATATATATATATATATATATATATATATATATATATATATATATATATTAAGCTTATAAGAAAATCAATTAATTTTTTTGTTGTGGAAAATTCAAAATTTCATATAAATTTGACTGAGTCTGGTCCTATCTGAGTATTATACATCTGAATAAGTGGCTAAAGACTGCAGCAACTATGTTAGCACAGATGTTTTTGCAAAATCCAAACAGATGAAAAATAGCTGACTCATAACAACTGAGATTAAAAACTGAGTGCCTTTAAAAACCCATGCATGGAAAAATGTAGTCCTCACAGATGATATAGAGCTAAATTAAAAGAGAAGCATATAAGTAACTATGACTCATGAAAAGATATCTTATAAGATGGTTTGTAGATAATAATAAAGGGGCGGAAAGTATAGTTTCGATATTTTAAAAATTGATGAAAGAACCACAAGATTATAACTTTACTACAGTTGGCCAGTGAACAAAGATACCTATTCTCCAAGGGCCTGGCAACTCATGGGAAAGTTTGAGTCAGTCCAAACATGTGCAGTACGCTTATTACACTGTCTCTTGCCTGGCCCCTGTGGTATATAGATCAAAACAAGATTTGTCTGTAGCTGAATGGGTCTCATTTTTTAACCTTGTTAAAAATGAGCTGTTTGTTAGTATGCCAATCTCAAAAATTTAATTTCTAAGCCCTGGTTCTTGAAGTATAAAATATAAAAATTCACATGGCAATATTTCATAAGATTAAGTTTGTTTTTGCCTAAAGTCCTAGATTCTGGTTCAAGTGAACATGAATAATCATTTTCAAAAGAATAAATAATAATTGTCCACGTTTGTATGAGGTATAGATCGCGTTTATTTGTATGAAGAATGAAGTATAGACCACATTAAGTGAAAAGGCTGACCAGAGAAAAAAAAAATCTTTTAAAATTAAAAATAAAATATATCTTTTGATGGTCCATCAATTTTGTATAAATTTTAAAACCACATGGCTCGGTCATGATGAACAATAAAAGAATCCCCATTCGTTATCTTGTTTTGCTCATTATCAAAACAAAAGGCTATATTGCAATCAAGTAAAAAAGAACCTCAAAATTAAAAAAACTAATAAATAAAGTAAAACAAAATAAAAGATATAATTTCATTGATAGAGCGTTGATCACGATATAACACCCCATTAAGAAACTTTCTTCAGTTTTTACTCCTCTTTCATCTGTAAAATAAATGTAAAAGATTGAAATTGTATGTAAGAGAATTACCCAGAAGAACAGTCTTATCTAACAATACCCACATGAAATTTTAATTTCATCAACATTTTATGGTTTTTCCTATGAACTTTGGCTATGAAACTCAAGTGTGGAGTGTTGACTAAAGAAATTCTTCAAGTGGAGTAGGGAGATTGAGATCTATCACCCCATTCTGAAATTTCTCAGAATTTGCAATGGTTGTTGTGGTGGTAGTTGAATTATTGAGGAGGAGTAATCTCCTATGCCCACCCAATGCTTGGCCGGACCTGAACACTAAACACTCACTTTCAAATTTTAAGGTTTCCTTCTTCTTGTATTGATCATCTGCTGGGTTTGACTTTTTTTTCTACAGACACGACACATCTGGGTCAAAGAGTGTTATATGAGCTGGCCGAATCTCTATCAGCCTCAGAAGCATCGTGTGCTTATCGAGAATTTCTCTCACAGATAAGAGTGAGAGAGTCCGTAGAGCGGAAGCTATCCAGAGCCAAATGGGCCCACAGACGCCCGACTTCTAGAAAAAGGAGCAGATTTAAGCCTCGAGAGCATTTCACTTATTAGCCGATCTCTGTGCTAAGTTCTCCTATCGGGCTTCGGGCATTTATCACTTGTTTTCACTTTTTCAATTGGTGCTTGAAGGATGGGGAACTTTCTGTAATGCTTCATCGACTGATCTTTCTTCTTCATATTTAATGTCTTCGATCTTCATCGCTGTCCATGTATCCCCTCTAAGCATCACAAAGTACATACTGATATCCTCTTCTAGCAAAGTGTCTGGAACGAACTCACCCCACTCTACTCGATCTACGACTACGGCCTCCTTCGGATTTTCCCACTGTGGTTTCTTCGAATATGCCCCCTGTAGTGACTTACACGAAGCCCCAAGCCTCGTTTGATCACCGTCGAGCTCTAGAATTTCACCGGCTCCTGGTTTTTGCTTGGAAGAGGATTGACATAGATGAATTTCATGATTTGATGAAAAACCAAAAACTTCTGGGTCTTCGACTGTAACAAGTTTTTCAGGGTTGAAGATAGGTAAATTTAAAATTAGGATTTCTTCAATCTCCCAAATTAGAAGCTCCTAAACGATTAGGCTAAAAAATTACCATATCATTTGCTTACAAGGCTGGTTTTAATACCCAAGTTAATGCTCTGCGCTTTCAATACGAACACCCAGTTATGAGACATGGGCTAATTTGATCACCAATAAGCAAAGTCTACGGCCGCGACATCAATGATCTCGACTAAAAGTAATCCCAATACAACCATGTGGATATAGCTATGAACAAATGAAACCGGCTGAATTAAGGACCATGATGGTGTGTGGAGAATAGGTTTATAGCTGCAATCAAAGTAAACCGCGGCCATATAACGATTTATAACAACAGTTTTGGGACAACTGTGTCTACAAGTATTCTGTTAATGTTTATAGTCGTGGTCAAAGTCTACCACAACTATGTAACGGTTTCAGAGGCAGCGTTTTTGTTGCAATTACGCCTATATGGTATTCTATACGCTAATTTTATAGCCGCAATAGCACTCAAAACTGTCACATCAGATGTTAATATAATGCTTTGATTTGTTAGAATCCTCAATAATATTCCTTTAAGGCTTTTTCACAAGGAACAAATCAAAATAAGCACCTAAAAAAGAAAATAATATAAATTCATCATATGAAAATCACATTATATAAATCACAGGTGCCATCCAAAACACACATGGCATTCCTTTAGCAGTTAATAGTACCTACCATTATTCAAAAGCTCTCACCACTACCACACCTGTCATAAAAACCATGGGAAAAATTAATATTATTATCTAGACATACCGAAATTATAAATAAGGTGTGTATTACACAGGCTAAAGAATAACACATGGAAAAAAAATAGAGAGAACACTAAATGTAGCGAGTACATCCTACATGATACAACATACAAAGAAGTAACCAAGGCAAACCATTGACAAACATGATCAATATAATGAGGCAAAGCTAATCACAATAAAAAGCATCTAGGAAATATCATACCTTCTGAAATAAGTCATGGAGAAATATTAACTAGACGCATGCAATATTAACGAAGTGGTATTTATTATTAGCATTAACAGATATATATGGAAGTCCTGTATGCATGTAAAGGTTAAATCAATATGTTGAATCACATACCTCAAACTCCCTCCGAAAAGCTCGGGGACTGAAGTTTTGTTGCAATCCTTCGCATAAACCTCTCTTGATAAGCCAACTCTTGATTTGCATTTTCCTTTGATTGCATTTCTATGACCTAGCATCCATATTATGGCCTCTCATCCGTGCACTCATCTCAAAAAATAAGGTCAAATGAATTAATCATGATTAAAAAAAAGAATATATTAATAGAAGCTTGTTGAGAGGCCGCTATTATGGCTTACGTTGAACCATTTTTGTCTCGTGATAAAACAAGGATAACATAGAGAACATAGAAAATACTAAATTTAAAGAACAAAAACAATTTCGAGATAACACAAAATAAGGTTCTCTGTTTTCAAAAAACAGAACCAAACATGCACATAATTTGCTTTTGTTCCAATCCTCATGGATTTATAGACATTAAACATGGAAATATATGAAAGTGAAAATGGATTGTAACTAAGAAGTATACTTTTAAAAGCCTTGAGCAGAAGCCATGGCATCTTCACCGAGAGAAAAGTCCTCAGAGTAGCCCATTGTTTTGATTCACCCACATATTGCAAATTTCTTTCCAAAGTTCCGATGGGATACATGTGTCAATTTAACCCCTCAATTATTTTTTGAAATAAAAACACCAATTTAGCATGTGTTAGGAAAAAATGCCCAGTCTAGCATCAGGAACACATACAATTAAATGGGTCCATTCTCATAGGTATCAAAGGCTAGGGTCCCACCCGGGGTTTTCACCATACTCTTGAGGAAGACGAAAGACACTACCTAACCTCCGAAGCACAATGGCAATGGCAAAGGCTCTATCAAGCAAGAGTCCCTTCACAAGCATGGGCCCGAGCCCTACCTGAGGCAAAGAAAAGGCCACAACTGCGAACAAGACTCCAAGGAGCGGGCTCCCCACCGGGCGCACCGAGGGGTCACGGGGCGGTGCACCCCACACAACCCACGACCCAAAGGACCTCTTATGTGGCCGGAGCACTCACTACCAACTGAGCTGTATTGGCTAGGAAACTAACCGACCTTCTTCGCTCCGTGAGAGCTCGAACCCACGCGCAGCGGGACTCTTATAGCACCCGGAGCACCCACACCAACCAGCCGCGAAAGAAGCCACTACGACCCTGCCAACAAGACTCGCGACTCGCTCCCACTCCGGGCAGAACTTCGGGAGGGGTCACGGCGGGCATGGACCCCACAAGGTTTCCTCGTCAAAACCGTAATTTGGTGTTCCTCACGGCTTTGTTGAAGTTAAAACCGTAGTCACCAACTACTGCTTTAAGCATTAATTTTAGCCTTTTTTTCAACTCAGACACGTATTTTTTTATTTTAAAAGTACTATTCTGTGACAAAAACTCCAAAAAAATTATACATGTTAATTAGGAAATGTAACAAATAAATAAAATGAAACAAAATCTATTATTATTCTTATGATTATTTTCATTTTTACACAAATGGGAACCAACACCAATCCCAAATCCACCTACTACCACATACACAATACACAAGAAAAACGAAGAAAGCACAACCTTCCCATTTTTGTTGTCGCTTTCATTATGGTCGATGATATCATATTTTTGTTCGAATCTACCATAAGACCCTTCTCTTCTTCCTCCATTCACTTCTAAACTGCGTCCGCATAATCATATGGTTAAATCATTAGAACCTGGGATTTTATCCTACAACTTTAAGCACCATTGACAGACCCCCTTCCTAGTGACAGAAATCTACCTAAGAACTCACGTTAGAACCTCCCACCAAGCCTCTCGCCACACCACAAGCACATGCCATATGAAGCTAAGCCGAAAATCGGCTGAAATCAGATATTTGAAAAACATGGGTTATAAAATTTTTCACTTTTTCTATCAAAATCACACCATTTAGCAAAAATCCCAAACAAAGATAACGTACTACACTAAGTGGTCAAGCCCAAAATACAAAATCGGGCCGTATAAAAAACTATACACTCCAATGTTTTCCAAATGTCCAACTATAATAGCACCCTCTCGTCCTCATCAAAATATAAGATAAAGATCAATCCAAGATAATTTTGTCGAACCTGCTTTTCTCAAAACCATGCATGCATATTTTACAAAGATATTTACATATGTTAAAATGTCACATTTAAATACTACTTTTTACTTTACACCTTATCTTTTATAGCATAATCACAACACAACGCTTCAGATGAGATCCCGGAAAGATTCTTTTCGCCAAGACCGCGACCCGAAAAAAATTATTTAAAAACAAAAAACCGTGAGCTAAACGCTGAGTAATTATAAGCTCTAAATGTCGCTGTCACCGATACCGCCAATATAAAAATCAGACATAAAATGGCGTCAGAACCGTTTTGGTATGAGAAACTGAGTTTTCGCGATGAAGTCCATTTCAAATCATGCTCAAGACTGCCGTCATAAAAATTGCTTCAAAATGGCTTCGCCAAGAAAAACTGCCTAAACTATTTCAATGTAACGAAAAATTGTTTCAAGAATATATCCGAAAGTGCTATACTATAAATCAAGTACCAACCATTGTACCATTTCTTAAATACCCCAGACGTGATGCTCTAACCCTGAATTCGGCATCAGAGCGAACCCTGAATACTACCTCCACATGGTCCGGAACACTACGGATCTATAAAGATACGCAACTCAACTAAAAATGCTCTACGAGGAACTCCAGAATCCACACCTCATCGCGTATGTACCAAGTCAAGACGCTAACTATATACCTCGAATGTGCGTAGGGCGACTACTCATATATATGCTAGATCTAACCCCAATTGCCGACTGCCAGCAATATAGTTAGTCATATTATCCCATAACCTAGCCATGCAATAATCCGAATACATCCGACCGGAACCGAGCTCGTACATTTCCAGGGTTTCATAAACCAGCCAAACTGCTTAAATACCGAAATATGAACTTTTTCTCGCTCGAGTATAACAATTGGGAGGGGGAAAAAATGTTTAGAGTAAATTTCTATTTTCAAAGAACTTTACAAACTTGTAATTTAAACACTTTCGCTAGAAAGATTTAAAGACTCACCTTTTCTCTCTAATTCAATTTCTTTCCTCGTATCTTGTCACACTCTAGATTCTCGTCTGATGCTCAAATTGTCACACAATTCATTCAATACGAAAAATGCTCCTCGCTTAACGCTTTTTAACCATAAAACACACAATGTGGCTCAAGTGACTATATCGAACTAACTTCGATTCTAACAAAACTTTACGTACAGTCCCATTCGACATCGGGAGCACATGGATGTGAAATTGACCAAAATGTCCCTACATATTAAATGCCCTATAAAACTATCCCGTTTTAGTCAACTTTCGACTCAAGGGACTTTCCAGAGTCTAAAAATACCCGAAACATTTATTATGAAAAATTTCATCTCGAATTACACAATCCTCAAATTTAATCAACTGCCATAAATACCCAAATTCAGCCCCCGACCGTCCGAATACGTCCCAAAATTTCCTAAAATCTTCCTAAACCACTTCTTAAAATTGGGATTAAGTTTACTTACCTTTCACGCCTTCTAAGAAAATTTCAAGCCATTACATAACCTTGAAATAAATAACACAAGTAGGCAAATTTTCTACCTTTTTAAAGTTTGACAAAAGGCTAAGATATTGGTACCTATGCGCGTACTCTTCGTGTATCGCTCCAACTTTTTTTTACCTTCATCTAAAAGCTTACTATCCACTTAGATACAAATAGTTAACTACTATAAGAAAATAAAAATATAAAACTCTCCCTTCACGCCTCTCCACGCCCCCCCCGTCCGTCCCTCGCCAATTGCCTTAACTTTTGATTTTTATTTAATTCTTATTCTTTTCTTTAATTATTATTATTATTTAGATAAATAATTTATATTATCTCATTCGAGTCTATTTATCCCTTTAAAAAATTTTATTTATAATAATTGAATATTCTTTAGCTTATGTCATTTTTCGAGATTTTCTAAAATCCTGCTTTCAGTTTCACTCTAAACCTGTCAGCCTAGAAATTAAAATATTCGAGACCGGTTCGAATTCCCAACGAAACTCGGTTACAAGATTTCGAGACGAACTTTGACCAAGATAGTTCGCCACATTATCCAAGATCTAGAGAATTTTTGAGACTTCCCTGAACTATTTTGACAATTTATTATTATTATTTTACTATTTAAACTTCCATTAATTATACTTTCACCCCCTCCACTTTTCTTAATTGCAAAAGTGCCACAATTCTTTGAAAACTTTATAATGTCACCCTTAAAACAACTTTCAAAAATTCTATTATGGCACTAAAAATAATTAATAAGCCCTCAAGTGCATATTACTGCCACATACCGTACACCCTTTGATCGGGTGTTACAAATCCTCCCTCCTTTAGAACATTTCGTCCTCGAAATGAACAAACTAATATAAAGTGGATCTTTAACTCGAAAAACAACTAAGAATATCAAGCCGGCAAGACTGAAACCACTCCCATGTAGCCTTCATTAATCCTGCATGATTCCCATAAAACTTTTTCTTGACTAATGGAATGACCTTATTCCACAAAATCCGCTCTCTGCGATCTACTATTATCTATCAAGGCTTCCTTATAGGTCAAATTATCCTTTCGTTTCTAATGTGGTTGATCTCCTCGAGCATACTGGAGGGATCTCGAATGTACTATGAGCATGGATACATGAAACACATTATGAACCTTAGACAATCATAGAGGAAGGTCTAATCTATATGCTACTGTCCCACTCGCAATAATAATCTCATATGGCCCTATGTATTTCAAGCCTCAGCCTTTCCGCGCCTTTCCAAATCTGAGGACACCTTTCCAAGGGGAAACATTGAGGAAGACCCTATCGCCTACCTTAAACTGTAGACCCTACGTCATCCGCATAACTTTCTTATCCGGGTCCGTGGCTATTCGAGTCCGCCTCTTGACAACTGATCTTATCTAAGGTAATCAGGCATTGAATCACCCTGGGCCTATCACTTCCTCTCTCCTACTTCATCCCAAGATACCGAGTACGACACTTCCTGGGCATACAATGCTTCAAATGGAGCCATGTGAAATGGATTGATAACCGTTGTTATAAAGTAACTCACTGAAGAGATAAACGCGCATCCCGCCTTCCTTAAACTCTATTACGCAGATGCTCTAATTATATCCTCTGTCTCGAATAGCTCTTCTCACATCGACCATCGGGCTCGATGGAAAGTCGTGCTAAAGTAGTCCCTGCACATGGTATCCGGGGAACTGACCAAAATCCGGGATGTGAACTGGTCTTTGGCCTCGAGACTATCGATATAGGGAACACCATGTGTAATCTAACTATCTCCTCCACATATAATCGAAGCAATCTCGGCTCAACGAGTCATCATCACGTTAACCTGGAGAAAATGGATTTCGCACCCATCCATCACCCATATGGCATCGTTGTTCCAGCCTTAAGCCCAGAACAAAATCCATAAGAATCTTATCCCACTTCCATGCTGAATCTAAGGTCAGATTCTTCCTACTCAAGCCGTGCTCCGCCTTTACCCGCCGACGTGCCAGCATCCGGATACCAACTGCACGCCTCATGCCCTTCCACCAATATCAATGCTCCCCGCAGTACATGATACATCTCGTGCTACCAGTATGTGACAGATACGAAGAGTGAGCTCTTCCATGATTTCCTTTTAATTCACCTATTTCGTGTACACATTCACTCTAACTATTACACCATCGTCTCCGATCCGGAACTCGGTTTTACCACCCTCAATCTCGCTCAACTTAATCACAAACCCGTCGACCTTCCTCGACCGATCCACAAGAAGAGGACGAACATAAAAATGATGCCAACAAGAACTTCAGACGCCAGCCTCCGCAACCGAATCCTCCAAAGATCTCAACTCTATCAACAACGGAGATATAACGCCTGGCAGATAAAGCATAGGAACCTCCCGCTTTCCACTAAGGCATCGTACCACTACATCGGGCCTTCCCCGGATGGTACTCTATCTTGCAATCAGAACTTAATTCGTAACTCCAACCACCGCGCCGCCTTAAGTTAAGCTCTTTCTGAGTGAAGATATACCGCAGGCTCTTATGATCGGTGAATATCTGACAGTGGAACATCAGATAGATAATGTCCCGTATCTTTAGAGCGAAAAACCACATCGGGGCTTCTAGTTCTAAATCATGGGCTCGGTAGTGTCTCCGCGCTCTTTAATCACGGAAGCATGTTTTATCACTCTACCATCCCGCGGCATCAAAACACACCCCAACCCTTAACTGAGGCATCACTACATATATCATACATAACCGCCCTTTCCCCGAATTAGGCATTGTTCGAGCGCCATCGCTGACCCTCCGTCTCAAATTCAAACTATGTTGCTAGTATCCCACCACTCGACCTCCTCGATCTCACAGATTGGTCAATGTGGCTGCTATCTTCAAAATCCTCAACAAATTTCCTGTAATAACCTGCTAATCCAAGGAAACTACGAACTTCAAAAACATTTGTGGGTGGCTTCCAGTTCACTATAGCTTCAATCTTCTGAGGATCCACACTAATACCTTCTATCGAAATGACATGACCTAAGAAAGCTACTTTATCCAACCAAAACTGGCACTTACTAAACTTAGCATATAACTGACGCTCTCTAAGAATCTGCAATACTGTCCGGAGATGCTCTGCATGTTCCTCTGAACTGCCTGAGTACACTAGAATGTCATCAATGAATACGATCACAAACTTATCTAAATACGGACTGAATACCCTGTTCATCAAATCCATGAACGCAGCTGGGGCATTAGTCAATCCGAATGGCATCACTAGAACTCGTGAGGATCAGATTCACTAAAGGCGCCTTTTGAAACATCATTCTCTCGACCTCAACTGATGGCAGGTAGCCTTACCCAGTCAATCTGTATCATACCCAAGATCCATGCAATTGGTCAAATAGCTCATTCATACAAGGGAAGCTTGATACCTGCTGCATTGTCGCCCGATTTGGCTATCTATAGCCTGAGATACACAACCGTAGCTTCCATCTTTCTTCTTTACGAAGGGAACTGAGCTCCCCATGGTGATATTAGGCCTGGATGAAGCCCTTGCTTAGCAATTCCTCCACCAGGCCTTCATTCTTTCCAACTGGGCCACGCCATTCTATATGGAGGAATGGACATTCCGCCTGGCCCTCGAACTGGGCCTAATAACGAACTCAATTTCTCATCCTGGGTAAACTCAAATATCATCCGAAAGACATCCGGGAACTCTCGACTATGTGATGTCTTCCAACCGTGTCCCTCGCTCCTATCCACTACAAAGGCCAAATAACCCCCGCAAACTTTCCTGGAGCATTTGCAGGCTGCATCATGGCATTAATGAGACTAGGGCGATCTCTCTCTTCTCGACTCGAAATATCACACCTAGTTCTCCGCCCCGAACCAATCTTACTTCTTTCTTATAGCACCAAGGTGGCTCTATGAGATAACTGGCCTCCATACCCAAGGTTATATCGAAATCATGATACCTAAGACTATCAAGTCCAATGGAAAATCCTTATTCGATCACTTCAATCACACTGAACTATCTCGATATCATAGTATCCCTATGGGTACGGAAACCACCATACGACCATCTATAGCCGACTTATCCGTGCCTCTCGCTGAATGGTAACAAATAAACGAATGAGTGGCTCCCCGGGTCCACCAATGCATATGTATCATGATCAGAACTAAATCATACCTCGCACCACGCCCGTGATGACCGCCCCGCGGCGGATCAATACTGAGTCGAGTACGCATTCACTCGACCGGGTTAATCTGGGTACCTCCGCCTCCATGCACTCTTTAACACTTCATCAACTGCAGATCACCACCTCTGCCTAAACCACCCCTACTAACCCGGGACTGGACCGTCGGTGCCCGGGTGATGCCACTCCGCACCGCCCAGGTCTCTCGCAGCCTACTAACCCGTGTGGGACGCCCCGATAAAAGTGACCTTCCCCGCCCGCAATGGAAAACATCCTCACATATTTATCCCGCACTCGAGATGCCTCTAACATGTGGCAATAATGGAAAAGATGATCATGAAGATCTACCACCTCTGGTCGCTGGGCTGATCTAACGACTCGGCTGGCGTCCCGCCCGGTCCCGAGCCCCACCATGGTCCACTTCTTCTTTCTACTAGATCGACCAAAGGCCCGTCGACCAGTTGTCGGGAGCACCTCTCTTACCGTCCCGGCCGCCCCTGCCAGGAACTAAAACGATCCTTTCTACCTTTAGTGCCCAAACTTTTCATAAAATTACCGCTTTGCTTTTGATGTATCCAAGAAACACCCGGAAACCTGTGTCTCTACCGTACGGTGAAAGGATCTGAAGGTCCACGCTCACCTTTTTCCAAAGAATTATGGTGGAAAGATCTCATGTCTATGTCACCAGCTAATGCTAACCCTATCTGGAACCATACACCGCCCAAAGTTGCCTGGCATTCCATCATAAGTTTTGAATTTCCTAATTTTAAAGGTCTATCATGCCCCTTGCTCTTTGAGGCCCGTGGTCCGACTGCAGCTGCAAATAATCGTATAACCCGATCCATCACAAGGTACGCCACTGGTCTCGTGTACTCGATGGTTCTACCTGGCCGATTCATCAAGCATCTTCATATCTAGGTGTGCTCGACATATCTCTCTCGTGGCTCCTGGGTGCTGTCCTATATCGACCTCTACTACCTCGTCCAGACATAATGCTGTGACTTTCAAGATTAAAAGATTCAGTGACACTTTTCAATATTTGATGCATGCAAAGATTAGCAAAACAATATAGGTTGCGATAGAAAAATCATTATAAAAAAATTTCTATAGGAAATACTGTGGAAAACGTATAAAACAAAAAGTAATCCATATCGCCTAAACTCCGCTTGATACTAACTCGATGCACTTCTTCCTAGCGACAGAAATCGCCAAGAACTCCACAAGAACCTCCCAAACTGCTCGCCTCAACCCGACTACTACGAAGCTAAGTCGCAAACGCCGAAACCGTATTTGGAAAACACGTTATAAAATTTTTCACTTTCTCAAAATCACACCTTTAGATTTACGAAATCCTACAAAGATAACGATCGCACCGTGGTCAAGCCTAAAATACAAAATCATCTCGTATAAAAACTATACACTTCCAATGTTTTCCAAATGTCCAACTGATAACACAAAGGACCTCTCGGTCCTCATCAAAATATAAAATAAAGATCAATCTAATATAATTTGTCGCAACCTCGTTTTTCTCTCAAACCATGCATGCATATTTACAAAAGATATTTATACATATACAAAATGTCACATTTTAAATTTTACTACTTTTACTTTACACTCCTATCTTATATATAATCACAACACAACGCCTGTAGATAGAGTGATCTCGAAAGATCTTTCTAGCTTCGCACTGCACCGAAAAATTATTTTAAAAACAAAAATCGTGAGCCAAAACGAGCTTAGTGAGTACTATAAGTCGTAAATGTTGTTGTCCTACCGCATGTACCTCCCAATATGAAAATCAGACATAAATGGTCAGGAACCGTTTTATGAGAAAATCGAAGCCGCGATGAAACCATTTCAAAAATCGGTTTCAAGACTGCTTCGCCGTTGAAAACTGCTCGAAAAACTATTTTCGCTTCGAAAAACTCGTTTTTAAACTATTTCTGGCCACGAAAAACCTGCTTCAAGTGGTGGTTAATATCTGAAAGTGTTATACTGTAAATCAAGTACCAACCACTGTGGCCCATTTCTAAATACCCTGGGGACGTGATGCCCTAACCCTGGACCCCGGCACTTAGTGAACCTGGAACACTACTCGCCGCTAATAATATGGTCCCAAGTGAACACAATGATCATATATAGCATAATGGAACTTTGAACTAAAATGTGTTCTTGGTGAGGGAACTGGACCAAATGCCATGAGGGAACCTCTGAACCAACACCTCATCGTTATACTGTTTTTTCACATTAACTATATAATTCGAATGTGCGAGGGCACCTAGCTGAGATATATACTGGGGATCTAACCCCAATCGGCCACCTGTGCAATATAGTTAGTCATAATATCCCATAACCTAGCCATGCACAATCCGAAATACATCACGTAGAACGGAAATGCGCTTCATCTGTGTGGGTTTTGCTAAACTGTGCCAAACTGCTTCTTAAATACCGAAATAGAACTTTTCTCACACAGTATAACAATCGGGAGGTAAAAAAATGCTTGGTAAATTTCTATTTTCAAAGAACTTTACAAATCAGAATTTTTAAACACCCCTCGCTTTGGTAAGACTTGAAGATCAATCTTTCTCTTTATGACTGAATTTTTCAGATCTCAGTCAGCACTCATTCCTGGGCTGACGTCGACGCCTACATAATTCATTCAATTACGAAATGCCTGTACTTTAACGCTTTAACTATAAAAGAAAACACACACGCTTCAGCTGATTTGATATCGAACCAACTCATTCTAACAAAATCTTTACGTGCTAGTCCCATTCGATATGACATCGATAATACGATGTGTGAATTGACCAAAATGTCCCTACACATTAAATGCCCCATAAAAACTATATAAGCTTGAACAACTCGATCATGACTTTCGTGAGAGTCTAAAAATACTGAAATATTTCCGCCAAAATTTCATTCGACTACAATCCCGAATTTCACCAACCGCCATAAATGGGGCCTAAAATTCAGCTCCCGATCGCCCTGAATACACCTGCGTACAAAATTCAAACTCACTAAAATCAGACGTAAGTTTACTTAATCTTCACTACGAAGAAAATTCAAGCCATTACATAACCTTAGCTTGAAATAACATAAGAGCAAATTTTCACCTTTGCAAGCTCGATTAAAATGTGATATTTGGCACTCCATGCGTAGTCTCTCATGTAGTCCAACTTTGTACCTTCCAAGCCTCCGATACAAAAGCTTTAATATCCATCACGATCTCGGTAGCAAGAAAAGAGAAGAAAATAAAAATATAAAACTCTCTCCCTTTGGACGCTCTCTCCACGCCCGTCCGTCCCTGCCAGTTGCCTTTTAATCTTTTTGATTTTGTTGTTGTTTTTTTTTTTCTAATTCTTATTATTTTTCTTATTATTATTATTATTTAGATAACAATTTTAAGTATCTCATTCAGTCTATTTTTATCCCTAAAAATTTTATTTATCATAATTGAAATATTTTTTGGTATTGTCATTTTTCGGTATTTTTCTAAAAATCTGCTGTGCCATTGAACCTGTCATTGAAAATTAAAACATTCCTGCATCGCCTTTAATTAATCAAATCTTTCATACTAAATTTCGCGAGATTTGAATCTCACAAAGACACCGTTTCATTATCCAAATATCTATGTAAACTTTCACTTCCTGAACTATTTTGCAGCAATTTATTATTATTATTTTACTATTTAAACTTCCATTAATTATACTTTCACCCTCCACTTTCACTGCAAAGTGTCACAGTTAAATTTTTGAAAATCCTATAATGTCACTCCAAAACAACTTCTAAAATTCTATTATGGCACTAAAATAACACAGCCCTCGCGCACATACTAAGACATACCGTACACCTACACATCACAGTACCCTCTTGGGACGGGGTGTTACATCCATAGTAGCAGTTTTGAAATTCTCCAGTGGATCTTATAATCAAAGTTCCAAATGGGATTGTTTGTGAACAGTAGCAATTACTATTTAATCGATTTTATGACATGTTTGGTTATAGTTTTTTGGCTTGATTGCATTACCAAGCGAGAGGCAAAAAACGCAGAGAACACTTTGGTTCTAGTTTTTTTTTTTGTCTTGAAAACCGCAAGCGATACTTAGAATTGAGAAACGAACGAGTTTTAGATAATACCAAAATGTTGTTCTCTATGTTTTTAGCTTGTTCTTGAAAACAAAAATGACTCTTTGTGTTTTTGAGAACGAAAATAAATTAAGACGAACATGTTCTTACTTTCTTGTTCTTGAAAGCGATCATGATTTCAAAATCGGGAACGAGCAATACTATGTACCATTACCCACTGGTATAGTCAATTAAGCACTGATTCATTTTTGAAGTTAAGTCATTCAAAAGAATAAAAGCGGGGATCAAAGAAATAGACTGAGCCACTACAAAATCTGCATTTTTGTTTTTTTATTTTCAAGACATCTTCATTCATAACTGTTGGCAAATTTCTCCTTTATACTGTTCAAACTCCTTACGGATGGCAACGCTTGTGCGTTCAATTTGATCTTGAAGCTACTTCTTGGTCAATCTCTTTCATTGCTTTGTTCATACCTAATCAGTTCTGAACATTTCTTGGAGTTATTTTGTTACAGTGTTATGTTTGAATAGAAAGAAAATGCCTTTGTGTTGTAGACTTGGAGTTAATAGATTCTACCAAATGGTTACTAATGTTTTTTTTTCTTTTACTTTTAAGAACTGTAATCCCAATCCCTTTTTTGAGGATACCTGTAAGATCCGAGAAATTCCAATTTCTGGAATAAGGGCAAAATCGTATTCGATTCTGAAAATTGTATTTCGGTTAAAAATCATGAGTAAATTCTCTAGATCTCGGATAATGAAAGCAGGATTACTTTCGTTAAGAATAAATCTGAAATCTAGTTAGCATGTAAATTTGTAATTTTCTAAGACAATGTCAGATCGAACCGTTTTTCGAGCGTCGCGTTCGGTCTTAAGTAAAAAGCGATTTTCGATCTTGACGAGAAGTCACATATAACATGTACTCATGTGCCATGAGTGGGTATGAGTAGAGAAATGATGAAAATGGGCCAGGTGAGGTAGTCTTGAATATCAAATCTGGTAAAGGGACATACTTTGATCATTTAGAGATTTGATTTTAAGTCTGAAAGGCGAAATTGTAAATAGTGCTGCATCTCCTACATCTTAAAGACCACAAAAACGGGATTGGAACCAGATTTGAGGGCAGTAGCCATTTGGAGAGGTTTGGGAGAAAAACACTTCTCTAGATTTGCCACGATCGCAGAAGCCAGTTCAGACTTGGGACAAGAGGAGAAATGTTCTCACAGCGGACCAGGCTGCGCGTGGATTTCACGAGGATTGGGAGTTTCTTCCAAACTCCTTGAGTGAAGTTCTCCCTGTGGGTTTTCTCCGTTTAAGTGTTTTGTGTTTCGGTTGAATGAGGCGTGAGGGCCATTGGATGGTCTAAAACATGGGACAGGTATTGGAAATTTTTTAGAGCTTTGGGAGGCGGTTTGCAATGCACGGTCCACGGGCTGTTTGGAGTTGACTGTGTTGATTTATGTATAGAATTTGTGCTTTGGTATGTATAGGGCGACTAAGTAGAAATTAGTTATACAGTATTGATGCTTTGTGATTTTCGGGAATAGTAGCGAAGTTTCACACTATTCTAGAATAATAATTCTAAATATATACATTTTTGTGAAAATCGTGTTGGTCGGTGATTTAAATTGAAATTGCGTGTACTGATGAAATTAACTTTAGTGAGCTAATTTTTGATGTATAGATTAATTAATTTACATGGCAATGATTGTCATGAATTAGGTGTTTTGCAAATATATGCATGTTTATATTTACACATGTGAGTGAAATGACTGTAGTGGGATTGACACATGCATTCCATACTGCTTGGAACATCCTAGGACTTTGGGAGTTAGTGCGTGAGATGAGTCCACAGGAAAAATGGTTCGGAGGGTAGTCTAAAATTATTAAGTGATGGTGTCGAGCCCGAAATATCAATCGTCGGGCGTACCGTTGATATTCATGGGGTGATCCACGAAACGACTAATATATCGCGATCGTCGGATGGCCCGATTGATATATACATCGGAGGTTGTCCACTAATAAACAATATTCTCATACGAGCTTAAAGTGTAAGAGAGAGTCGATAAAGGGACTCGGGGATGCGAGTTGGTCATGTAGACATTCAAGTAGGATCATGCATTTGCTTGAATGTGTGTTGCACTTTGGAATATTGCCTTTGCACTTAGGTGGTGAGTAGCCACGTAGGGGCGATTCTCCTACTGAGCTTTAGCTCACCCTGTCGTGGGACCCCCCTTTATTTTACGGTACTGGGCGTAGCCGGGGATGGCTAGATCCTGAAGCCCCGAGATTAGAAGAAAATTCGGATTGGCTTTTTGGCGTTGATGATAATTACATGTAGAAATTGAGTATTTTTGTATATGTAGTATGAGAGTAAAACATTTGAACTCTTAGCCCCAATGGGTATAGTTGGCATGTATATTAGTCTTATTTATCAGATTCAGTGGTAGTATTGGATATATATTACACTATATTGAATTTGGAGACGGGTATTCTTAGTGTGTATTTGGGTGAAGCTCCGTTAAGGAGACTCTTCCCGGGTCATAAGTGGCATCGAACGGCGTCCATGTATTCAGCGGGTGGTCAACGGACCCCACGAGGTTTGGGGCGTCCTGATACCGGCTGACAAAGACTTTTGTGATGATGAAGGCATTAATATCTACTTTACATCAATCAAGTGGAAGGAAGGCATAGTAAGGTTCTTTTACCGCACTTGCACCTTTAGGTTTTTATGCACGCCTTTTGAATAACATCTTGTGATATTTTATATTCTTGATGTGAAATGATGTCTCATTTCCACTTCCAGTCGGAGGTGGAGCTAAGCGATGCATGTGTAATTAAATATCAAGAATGCTATGGTTCAAATAGATATTGTAGCTTAAATGATATTCACATTCCAGATCAAATCGATATTCCAAAAATCCCCTCACGGTGCTCTGTGAAAGATTCCACTTGTTATATCGATATTGTCCTTTTCTCTAGACGCGACATAACAACATTTATAAATTTCTTGTAATAACATATTAATAATTTTTCAAGGTCGATAGAGGCGGTATGCCCTTTGGATTATGGACTGGTTAGATACAGGCTATCTTAGCTTATGAAGCAATAAAAGAATTTTGGGCTGATTATTGAGTAATTCGCCAGCATTACGAATCTGCCCGGAAGAGCTCTTGGCGGTGAATCGCGCGTCGGTTTCTCTACTGACCCTAAAATCGCCTTGGAAAAAGCCACTGGCTCAAAACAAAACTCAATCAACAATCAATCTGGAAAAGCCATCAACAAAAAAAGTATATGCAAAAAAAGAAATTGGAAACTGTAAGTCAAGCGGAGGGATGGAAACCACAACAGAGACAAAAGAAAGAGGTAGAGAGAGAGAAGAGTTTGAAGTTCCCACCCTCTCTCTGTGGAAGGGTGTTTTGGAGAATATATAAGGGAGAAGAAAGATAGAGAGGTAAGAGAGCGTTCTTTCTCTTTTTGGAAGGAATTGAATCAATGGAATGAAAAAGGCTGCAAAATCGGGAGTTACCTGCGAGGCGGTGGATCGGCTTCGGTGGAAGTGCTTTGCTCATCGCAAGTGTGACGAAGTGCCATTGAGCTCATCAGCGACATTGTGGAACCTCGTATCGATCTCAATCCATGGTGTTGAAAACCCCGAGGGGAGAGAGTAGGAGATGCCTGATGTCCACCGTGGTGAGCCGCGTCTCTTCGTTTGATCTTCCTTCTTTATTATTGAAAATCAATTTCTTTTAATTGCTCCTCTTTGGGATGATAAAGTGGGAATTTTTGACTTTTTACTTTTTTGTGACTATATAATTTTTTAATTATTAAAATATTAATTTTACATTATAAAAAAATATAAAATAGTTATTTAAAAAAATAATAGTTATTAAATAATAATTATTTTGAATTAAACTAAAATATTACTAGTATGAAAAATAATTTAAAATAAAAAGAAAAATATAACTAATTTTTTTCTATAATCTTTTAGAACATGAATAAACTATAAGTAATCCATAAAAATTTTATTTTCCAAAATATAAAAAAATTTATCAAAATTATTAGTATTATTATTTTTAATTTCATGATGTTGATCGATTTTAGTCAGTTTTGACTCACATTGGCATTATAGGATCGAGGTTGTGAAACCAAAAATGGCTGAATAAAAGTGAGCATAATTGACCCAGGCCGATTTAGCCAGTATCCACGTGGGCTGAATCATTGAATGGATCATTCTTTCATTATATATGACTGCCCATTTTGTGAGTGGATTCCTCCACATTATTAATATTATTGGCCCTCTTTTCTTGTGGCCCATTTTCCTTTAAACCTTGTTTTTAGACCAACCCAAATTCAAGAACTTATATTTTCTTGCAATGTCATACTAAAGTATGTTTGAAAAATTTAGAAACCTTTAATATATATATATATATATAACATATATACTGCTGTATATATATATATTCAAAACCAAACAAATCTTACAAAATATTTGAATGAATTTGAATATTAACACAATAAATGTTCCTTAATTTAAAAAATAGAACAAAATAACAAAGGCTACAATACATTAGGTTTTTCTATAAGGAAATAAAACATAATTCTTTTATATACTATTTATTCAACAGAATTTTTCTTTAGAGTAGTACCCAACATAATAGGAACTAATCTAAATGTTTGGAAAAAGATTACATAATATTAGTACTTATAACATAATAATTTGATGCAACTAAAAAAAAAAAAAAAAGAGTAAAGGTCTATTTCAAAATGTATAGATTTAAAATATTTTAAATATATTCTTGAAATAATATCTTATTAATATATCTATAATTACCAAATCAAATTATATATATAAAACAAAACTCCAATAAGCTTTCGGAACCAAGTGTGTGAGATCGGGTGGATCTTGTGAATTCCTACGACCTCCATAACCCACTTGAATCTCATGTTCTTCTACTCACCAACGCCCATTTTTTCATCATAATCATTCATTTTCTCACTCTTTCCTTGCCTTTTCTTTAATCTTAATATTGGGTATTGGTTTTCCATGTCATATGGTGGAGATTGGAGTTGGGTTTTGTCTCTGCTTGTACTCTATGGGATTTAGGTATTTTCTTTCCTGGGAAAAAAAATGTGGGTTTTTTCTTTTTTGGTCTAATGAATGTGTTTTAAATTGTAATTTGGATATATGTTTATGCTTGGTTGGTGAGAAAATGCGGGAAAATAAGAGATTTTTAAAATTTGGATGTTAGTTCTTCTTTCTTTAGGATTCGGAAAACCTAAACTTTTACTCAATTGGACATAATCTTATTTCTTTGAAAAAGGATTCGTACGACTTAAAGAAACATGAGATTGAATTATTTTTATTCTTCTTCTCCTTTTTTTGACTATTTTCTTTTCCACGGTTTTGTTGTTTACTTGTTGCATAAATGTAGGTACCATTGTGTTGTATTTCTTGCCTTTAAATATTTGTACTCTTCCTTTCATTTTGTTTACTTTTAAAATATCGATTGGGATTGTCGAGTTTAGGGATAAACTAAAAACATTCGAGCTATCCTCTGAATAAAGGGACCACGACATGAACTTTTTTAGTATCAAGTATTGCTAAGCGTGCTGTAATTAATGATACCCTCTCAAGAGCCAGATGCTTCTCCCGAAAAATGAAATTAAGTTGGTTTTTCCCTATAAAATAATGTTAATTTTCCTCCACCTAACACAGTTCTAGGAAAAAGATAAATAATGTTTTTTTAGAAGGCACCTTAAAAAAGGTATTAGGGTGTTACTTTGATGAAAGTTATGCACATTCTTCTCATAATTTAATGACCAGTAAGCGATTGATGGAAGAGGCTAATAAGGAAAAAAGTATGAGATAATAGAAACAAATAAATAAGGCACAAAAAACAAAGCCAATAAGGCAAAACAAGGGTGTGCATTTGAAGAATTGAACATTCAACGTGAGTAAGGCATCGAGAAGTGAACAAGCCAATAATAAAAAGATCAATGACCTTGAAGTTAACTTAGACACAAATTTTGATTCAATTAACATAGAAGTGTAATCTAATAGCAAAGTTAAATCTATTAATATAAAAAATGTCATATGAACAAAATCTATCATTGATGAATTTAGTTTTTGTTTTAACTATATTTTAAACAATTTTTACTAGAAAAGGAAATTTAAATCTATCAAAACTTAACACTTTAGACTTTAGTGTGCAATTTTTAGAAATAGTTTACGAAATTCACATATATACCAACTCACTTATAATTTTCACGATATATCGACTTTAGAATGGGAAAGAAAAACAATTATTCATTTGATGGGAAACACTTAGTATTTTAAATTATGCTATTGAATTAAAACAATTGAATACAAACAATTAGTCATTCAACACTAGTGGTAGATACCAACATAAAATAAAAAGTTACCGCTGCAAAGAAAAGGAGAAAAAAAGGTATCATAGAACAATTTTATAGACATAATATACTATTATTCTTTTCATTTTCACCTATGGTATATATATATGTGTGAAATATTTATTTTAAAAACTCAAGTTAATTGAGTACATTCCCATACACATACTTGAAAATAAGACTCAATTAAAGAATTCTTCTTTTTCCATATGTGGTATTACTAGTTAGTTAATTTAGGCCTCGACTGATTTTATATTTTTATTTTTGAGATCACATATTATAAATATTATAAAACCCATTTAGTGTGAGAATATGTGACTGAGTGATTTAAAATGCCTAGGAGGAGAAATAAACGCCTTGGCAGAACATGATTTGGGCATCGGTTGTAAATGGAACGCGACCATGAGGGTGACCGAAAATTGTGGTGCCGCTAAAGGAATATTATGAAGGCTGAGGTTGCTTTTTGTGTGAGCGAAAGGAAGGAGAAAGTGCTTGATAATCCTGAGTTGACTCGTGGTGCATGGGTGTTGATTAAGCGAAACCCCGGGGTTGACATTTCAAGCGATGTGTTTTCTTGAATCAAGATTCATGTTCTACATAGGTGGTTCTTGGGTTGGTTGTAGCCAAGGGTGGAGGAATGTGAAACATGGTTTTGCCCAGAGGCAGAAAAAGATAAAAAAAGGAAGAGTGTTGTTTATCTCTATTCTTGGTCTATCTTTTATAGTAGTGAATAGTTGTGAGGTGTTTGAAGAAAGACCTAAGTGAATAAATGGAGTTTTGTTTTATATTTGGGTTTAAAAGTTCGAGGGAAGTGGCAAGTGTGGAGAAGAAATTAAAATTCCAAGAGGAGCCATGACATCGAGGTTACGAAAAAGAATACCCGAGAGAAGGAAAGTAATGATCATGAGGGAAGGAAGAAGTGGTCATGGTGTGATATGTTTGTGAGATATGAGAAGGCTGAGATGAAGAGCTGTGATTTTGGGGGATATGAGATGTCTTGCCAGTTTGGAAGGCGAGAGAAACGGCATAGTTAAACACCCATTGGTGTGGTATAGTTAGGGCATCTTACGGTGTCAATGGTACGTGTGCCAAAGAGGCTGAAAGAGGCATGGTGAAATGTCCTGCGGTGTGGTGTGTTCTCGTGGCCGTGGTATGAGTAATGGGGCGTTGGCATGATAGAGGCTTGTTTGGTGTCGTCAGCCCGATGGGAGGGTTCTTGTCTTTGTCTCGGTGTGGAGAGGATCTTTGGGTGCCACCATGGTGGGTGATGTCTTTAGAGTTGGGTATGCCATCAGCTGGCGTCTTTGTGATACCCCACCTGAAGATCTCGAAAAGGAGGACTAGGATAGAAGGAGGAGCAAGAGGTTTCTGTGAGGTGAAGGATGAAATCATTTCCAACGATGCATATCCTTGCCCCCAGTGCATTGGATGGTATTCATTTGTGTTGACTGTGGATGTTTCCTAACTCGAGATGATGAAAACATATATAAAGTTATGGGATGATGTGAGCGATAAAAGACCTCTGTGTAGGGCGCTCTTTGTTGCTAGGCTACGAGGTGTGTTTTTAATGGATTTGGTGTGCCCATGTGAGTCTGACTACTGGTATACCAAGTTCCGTGTGGTTATGGTGATGTTCTTAAGGTCTGATGATGCGAAAGCGAATGAGTGGTGAAAAACCCGGGAATGATGCTCAAATTAAAAGGTGGAGCATGGCACGATTTGTTGGTAACAAAGAACGGCGAGGGATGATCTCATTGAGAGTTGAGCTCTGACATCAACCCAGTTCAACTAGTGTGGTGTTTCATTTCCAGGCTTCCGGTTCGGTGAGTGCCATTAGGTTGGCTCTCTGTTAAAAAGGTCATTTTCTTTGCTTTCAGTTTATTGCCCCCTTAAGTGGCTGGAATAGTTTCTATATTGATAGAAAGCTATGACTGTCCCGAAGAAATTGAGGGCGAGTGGAGTTTGTGGTCACATGTGTCCCTCATTTATAGTCTTTGGATTCAAGCTAGATGTTATGATTGTTAATGGGATTGATCGTGACTCTCGCCAACTTGATTTTGTTTTTCACAATACATATATTTGTTAAGGTTTGTTAAGATCTGTGGATTTTTGGAGAGAACTCTTCTTGGAAGGATGCGATCTAAGCGGAAGATCGAGAATGAAAGATTAGGAAGACCGGAGTGCCTTAGCTTGGTGCATGGTATGTTCTTATATCACGGATGTTGCTTTCTGATTTGGTAAATCTCGGAAAAATGGCAAAATCGTAATTTGATTAAAAAATTCCGAAATTATTCTCTGAATCTTGGATGATGAAACAGATTTCACCATTGGGATGATACCAGTAAATCTAACCGACCGTTGAATTCGTCGGTCGAGACGGTAAAAGTTGCAGTTTTTGAACATCATGGATTTTAAGTCGTGCGATGTTGATGTGACAAAAATCACATATAATATTTACTCATGTACTATAAGTGGCATGAGTAAGAATGAGTGGAAATTGATGGCGAGAATAACGTACGAATATCTAAAAATCAGTTGAGGGACATGATTGGCATTATTTAAATTTTAAAATGAAGAACAAAATTGAAATAGCTTTCTTCTTGCTCTGAAGCAAAAATCGAGCGTTGGGGCTGGGGCCGATTTTAGAGAGAATGACTTTCCTTCTCTACAGATTTCGGGAGATGGGGCTGAATTTGAAATTCTTTGGAGCAGAAGCAAGCTCTGTGAAGGACAACGGTAGGTACCGGTTTCTTGGAGTTTCAACAAAATCTGTGAGGTAGGGGTTTCTTCCTGAGGTTTACACTTTTGTTTGAGTATGTTATGATGCCGAGTTGTTTGAGGTCTTGCTTGAACGGCCGTTTGATCGGTCCTAAAACTTGGGATCGAATTATTGAGACCTTAGAAACCCAAATGTGATGCTCGTGACCGGCCCACGGGGCTGCCTGGGTTGGTCATGGTGAAATGTGTGCTTTAAATTGTATCAGGATGTGTGTGAGGCCGGAGGTCATGAAATTCGGTTCCCAAAGTGAACCGGACATGATTGACGATGGATGCGAAATAAAGAAACTCCGAGGGTTTTAATTGCTCATATGGTCAAATGACACAAAAATCAATTTTTGTGTGAAAACGTGTTTGGTCGAGTAATTCAAGTTGAATTGCTCATGTTTGATGCTTAGCCCAAGTGAGCTAATTTTTTGTGAAATTGAATGTTAAATTACATAACATGTTTGTGTGATTTAAATTATGTGAATATATGCATGATTATATATTTGCATGTGTTATAGAATTGTAATGGAATTGACATCATGCATTCCATATGCACTGGGGCACCCTAGAACAATAGGAGTGAGTGCATGAGATGGTTCATTGAGAGAGTGGTTTCAGAGGGTTGACTAAATAATAATAATTATCGGAGGGTAGTCCATATAAAATATAAATCGTCGGAGTCGGCCCAATTGATAAACATCGGAGGGTAGTCCATATAAAATATCAATCGTCGAAGTCGGCCCAATTGATAAACATCGGAGGGTAGTCCACTAAATATAACATCGAAGTCAGTCCACTACTTATATCGGAGGGTAGTCCACAAATAATAACAAATATCTTTGTTAAAAAATAATGTTTATCATACGTGGCTTAGGCAAGTGGAGAGTTCACAGACTCCTGGATATGAGTCGGGGGCATGCAGACATTCAAGTAGGATCAATTTACTTACTTGAATGTTTGTTTCATCGAGCACACATGCACTTGGGTTTATAAAGTAGAGCTCCCATTTAGCATGATTCCATCAATTGTTAATTAGCTCATCCCGTCGAGGAACATATTTTTCTGTGCATGTGGAGGCACACGAGAGACGGCTCAGTCCCCTAGAGGCCTAAGTTTTAGAAGAAAGCCGAGTTGTGGCTTTGGTTATCATTATGTATACATGTATTAGAATTCTAAAATTTTAATATATGTTATATAAGAGTCATTTATTAACTCCTTGAAACTATCGGATATAGTTGGATATAAATATTGCATGAGTATTGGTTTAAGGGGCCCAAGAGGCCGTTTTACTCATGTGATTGATGTCAATGTGTTGAGGTACTACATATGCAGCTCCCAAGCATAAATGAGACTCAAGCGATTTTCGCGGGTAGATGCCCCACACCGACATTCACGAGTGTTTCTCTCATTTTGGGGTGTCACAATTTCTCTCATTTTCTTCTTCATTTTGACACCATGGATAATCTTGTATCAGTTTAAGGAAGCTGCTTGCAAGGTCTGATCCACAACAGCCACCATAGGCTATATTTTTATTTCTTGATAATTTTTGAAGTTCCTCAGAACAACACGAATCAAATTAAAAGCCTAAATCACTTATCTAATGTGAGGAATTCAAAATACTTGATCCTATGTGAAAGCCCCAACAAGGTTGTCGCTTGTCTAAGGTCGGACCCTTTCTGACACACCCCCACCCCTTCCACAGCGTGTCAAGTAATTCACTGTAGTCCCTAGCCGTTACTCCTAACGACTAGAATTCCTATGAAGCTGTCGTATTGCTTGGGCTTAAACCCTATAAAATTTTTTCTTTAATTTATAACTTAGGATTTGGTAAAATCTTAGCAATGAAAATTTCTAAGTAAAGATGACTACGCACATAGTCTAAATTCCAACCCGTATACATCCAATTTTACACTATATCCAAAATATGGCAACCAAAGATACCATCACATTCCCATCACACTAAACTATGTACATACATATGTCCCATTATACATATTCAAAGTATGTTCTACAAAATATAATTAATACACAAAGACTTATAATGATGTCGACAAATCCTATTGTGCTCCATTGGCTCAAGGCACTGCATTCCTCCGAAAATAGTTTTAAATGGAAACTAATGAGCTAAACGAGCTCAAAGGAGCGATGCTTTCATAAAAGGTTTTGTTTTTCCTAAAAAACATCCCAAAAAATGTAAAACTCTCTTTTACAATTATTTTCCGTGCTTTTCTTGCTTTCGCTTGCTTTAAAGTTTTCAAAACTTTTCTTTGCTTGTTTGCTTTATTTTGCTTTTCTTTAAAAGCTTGTAAACTCTTATTTCATGCTCGCTAGAAGTTTATAAAACTTCTCATAAATTTTCATTGGCTGGGCTTTTATCACGCTTGAAAAGTTCTTAAAACCTTTCACAAACATTTGCTTTAAAAAGCCTCAAACTTTTTCATAAAAATGGGAGCTCGAGCTCAACCACATGCTTTGAAAATAAAAAACCCACTCGAGCTTAGCTCAACCGGACAAGCTTTGAAATCTAAACGGAGCCTGGGCTCAACCGCTTGCTTTAAAACTCTCCTCGGAAGCCTTATGATCGGGGAACCAATGGCTGATTTTTCAAACAACGTATCATGCTTATAAAAACATCAACCAATGGAGGCCTATTTCGCTTATCATGCCCGTTGAACACCCGGAATCCATGCTCAACTCGTACTCTGGAAGACCTTTCGTCCGCGCTTCACCTTTTCATTTTCCGGTGAATATGGTGGAATTGACCTCGTATCACTCATACTTAGTTAGAGCTCATAACCTTATATACCCTTGTGTACGTGCTACCTGCCTCCTTTAAATGCATGATTATGTCCTAAGTTTGCCGACCGTGCAAACTACAACGACGATTTAAATCCTAACACCACCGCTACACGCACGATAATTTCTGACCGGTTTGCTTGCTTAAAACTAGGGAAGGCCTTGTTTTCACAAACTTTCTTTGCTTGCTTGCTTGCTTGTTTGCTCTTTGTAAAATGGTTTTACACTTTGAAACCATTTGCTTGCTTGCTTGCTTGAAAAATGGTTTAATTATTCAAAACCATTTGCTTAGTTGTTTGTTTTGCTTTTAAAATGGCTTAACTTTTCAAAACCATTTACTTGTTTGCTTAATTATGGTAGTTTTACAATTTAAAACCAATGTTTCTTTTCAAAAATGGTTTAACTCAAAACCATTTGCTTGCTTTCCAATTCAACTGCTTGTTTCTTGAAAATGGTTTGCATTCAAAACCATGAAATACCAGTGTAAACAATTTATAATAATAATAATAATAATACACTAGTATTTGGAAAAATGAGTTTAGAACACTCACCTCTTTGCTTGCTTAACTTGAGCACCGTTCCACACTTATCCCGCCTTTACTTTTAACCTACACTCAAACGAATACGACGACAATTTAATCGTATAACTTAACGTACTTCCTAGACTTAGCCACACTCTTCATACTTTTTTTAAAGCTAAGGTGCTAAGGGTTCTATTCCAACTGGAATCACCCACCCGGAGCAATCGAAACAAGGTTACGTCCAAACAACCCGACTACTCTATGTCCAAAGTTGATGCAGAATTTTCTCGCACATGGCCCCACTTTGAGTGAATTTTTTGGGGCCACTTAGGATCAGAATTTCTGAGATTCCTACCTCTTAAGTTTTGTTCTCCTTGAAGTCTATTTCCTTACGTAGCCACTTGAATCACCTCAAATCGGATTAGAAATGAGAAGTTATGGCCGAAATAGGTCTAAAACTGGCCGAAACAGAAAACCAGAACAGGTTCTACCGGTAGAACTTAACTCTACCGGTAGAACTTAGCCAAAATTAATTGTATAGTGTTCTACCGGTAGAATCAACTTCTACCGGTAGAAGACACCAAATGCCCAGATTTTGTTATTTCTCCCACTTTTGATGCCAATTCACTCCATATAACTTCTATAATTCATAATACCTCAAACCAACTTGAATTTATCTAAAACAACCTAATAACATGTGAATTGGTGTTTTGAAACCTCAAACCCAAAAACCTTAGGTGAAAAATCCAAGAACACTACCTAAGGTCCACCAATCTTTAAACATCATGCACTACGATTCCAAAGCTTCTTTTACATCACCAGTTTTACTCACATAACCCCAACCATTCAAAGGCTTCATGTGCTCTTTAATAAAACTCATCAAAGGAGAATCCACCTCCATACCCAAGCCCTCTAGAAATCTAAAATACACTAAGGCAAACACATCAAACACATACCTTGGATCTTGCTCTTTCTCCTCCTCCTTCTTCCTCTTCTCTTTCCTCCTCTTGGCTCTCTTCTTTCTCAAATCAGAGCCCTAACTGAGACCAAATGATTTTGGTTTTATTTTTCCTTTTTGTTATATTTTATCATTTCCTTAATTGAAAATTTGCCCTCATCTCTTTTAATTATTGCAATTGTAACTTATGCTATTTCTACTATGGCCCATCTCTACACTTAAATTTTGATTTTAATTTACATATCCATTTGCTTAATGACCATTGTGCCCTTGGTTTAATACCAAAATTCCGGGTTCTATAATTTCTCATTTCATATTTTAGTCTCCAAAATATTTCAAGCAGGACACTTGGATAATTTTATACACCCTACAAGGTCATGTATCAGACTCTCTCGGACGGGTGTTACAAAATCCTCCCTCCTTAGGAAAATTTCGTCCTCGAAATGCAAACTAAACTCCAAAAGAAAGGAAAGGAATATACCTCATCCGGAAAATAATTGAGGGTACTGAAGGCGCATCTGGGCCTCTGGCTCCCAAGTAGCTGCCTCCCTCTCATGATTCTTCCACAAGACTTTAACTAATGGAATCACTTTGCTTCTCAACACCTGTTCCTTGCGATCTACAATCTGCATAGGTATCTCCTCATAAGTCAAATTCTCCTTTAACCGCACTGGTTGCTCTCTCAATACATGTGAAGGATCCGGGATATATTTCCTCAACATTGATACATGGAAAGTATCATGAATCCTTGACAACTCTGGGGGTAACTTCAATTTGTAAGCTACTGGTCCCACTTTGCTCACGATCTCATAAGGTCCAATATACCTCGGACTAATCTTGCCTCGTTTCCCAAATCTCAACACACCTTTCCAAGGTGAAATCTTCAAAAAGACTTTATCACCTATTTCAACCAAGTCTCTACGACGTTGTTCCAGATAGCTTTTCTCTGCCTATCTCTTGCCATCTTTGGGTTATCGCAATAACTTTCACTTTCTCTGAAGTGATCTGTACTAGTTCAGGGCCTACTAGTCTTCTCTCACCAACCTCATCCCAGCATACTGGAGTCCTACATTTCCTGCCATACAACGCCTCAAAAGGAGCCATATCTATACTGGCTTGATAGCTATTGTTGTAGGCAAACTCCATTAGTGCCAAGTGAGTGTCCCAACTTCCCTTGAATTCCATTACACGCTTCAAAGATATCCTCTAACGTCCTCGACTCAGTCCTCTCTCGACCGCCATCCGTCCGAGGATGAAATGCCAGCCAAAATGTAGGCGAGTCCCTAATGTCAAGCTCAGAACTAGCCAAAACCTAGATGTGAACCTGGGGTCTCGATCTGACACTATCGACACTGGAACCCCATGAAGTCTTACTATCTCATCCACATACAACTTGGCCAACTTTTCTAAAGAATCTTCAACATTAACTGGTAGAAAATGAGCAGACTTTGTCAATCGATCTACAATCACCCATATCGCATCAGGTTGCCTCTGAGTCCGTGGAAGACCTGTCACAAAATCCATAGTGATCTTCTCCCATTTCCATACCGAATAGGAGGTCAGACCCTTTCCCGCGGCCTCTCGATGCTCGGGCCTTCACCACGACAAAGTTAGGCACCTGGAAACGAAACTCGCTATCTCTTTCTTCATCCCATTCCACCAGTAATGTTCTTTCAAAGTTCTATACATCTTGGTACTACCTGGATGCATAGCATACGCAGATGAATGTGCTTCTTCCATGATGTCTTTCTTCAGTTCGCCATACTCTGGCACACACATTCTCTGACCTTTCACTATCATGCCATCATCCCTGATTTGAAACTCTGCTTTCTTTCCTTTTCTATCTCTTTCTTAAGTTTAATCATCTGTGGATCCCTGTGGATCGCCCCGCTAGAACTGGGTCCATCAGAGCTAGCCTAACATGAAATGTGGCTAACAAGGCTCCGTAATCCTCAACCTCCAATATCACCCCTAAGCTCTTCGATCCACCAATATGGGAAGATAACCGATCTCATGTGAGACAAACTCTACGCCTACTCAAGGCATCTCGCATGACATTAGCTTTTCTCGATGGTACTCGATAAGCACAACAGAACCCTTAATCAACTCAAGCCATCTTCTTTTGCCTCGTGTTTAACTCTTTGGGTGAAAATATATTGAAGACTTTTATGATCTCAGAAGATCCTACAAGGAACACCATATAAATAATGTCTCCATATTTTCAGCAAACACGATCGTCGTAAGCTTCCAAGTCGTAAATGTAATTCTCCTCATGCTTCTTTAGTCGTCTAGGAGGCATATGCAATCACCCTATCATTCCGCATCAAAACACAACCAAGGCCTTGCCTCACATCACTATAAACCACAAATCCATCTCTCTTCCATCAAGCTAGAACTGAGCCGAAGTCAACCCATCTTTCAACTCCTCAAAACTCGTTGACGTGCTTCTACCCTAATCACTTTAACATCTTTTCTTGTCGCTATCAATGCATCCCGAGAACCCCAACAAACTTCCCCGTAATACCCTCGCTAAACCAAGGAAGCTCCCGACCTCCGACACATTCTTCGTGGCTCTTAATTTACCACTCCGCTTCTATTTTCCTCGATCCACACTCACCCCCTCCGCCGAAATTACATGACCAAGGAATGCCACCTTGTCGAGCCAAACCGACACTTGCTCAACTCTGCATATAACTGCCTCCCTTAGGTCCGTAATACAACTCGTGTGCCCTCAATGTTCTCCGAACTACCCAATACACTAAGATATCATCAATAAAAACTATGACGAACCTATCCAGATACGGCTGGAATACTCGGTTCATCAAATCCATAAACGCTGCCGGAGCATTAGTCAAACCAAATGGCATCACCAAAAACTCATAATGTCCGTAGCGTGTCCTGAATGCTGTCTTAGGTACATCACTCTCCTGAACTCTCAACTGATGATATCCCGACCTCAAGTCTATCTTGGAGTATACTCGAGATCCTTGGAGCTGATCAAATAACTCATCAATTCTAGGGAGTGGATACTGATTGCGGATGGTAACTCTGTCACCGCTGTAATCTATACATAACCGCAAACTCCCATCTTTCTTTCACGAAGAGAACTCGGAGCTCCCTCATAGGATGTTCCTGGCCTAATAAATCCCTACTAACAATTTAACTGAGCCTTAAGCTCCTTAACTCTACAGAGCCATCCTATAAGGAGGAATGGAAATGGGCTCGCCCCCTGGATCAAATCAATGGTGAACTCCACTTCTTCTCGAGGTAATCCCTGATATCATCCGAACACATCCGGGAACTCTCTAACAACCGAAATCTCATCCAATATAGTCCCCTTCCCCGTCCCACCACATAAGCCAGATAACCCTCGACAACTCCTTACAAGATTTTCTCGTGTCGCCATGGCTGAGATCATACAGAAGATAACTTCTACGTAATCCTCCTCGAACTTTACCCCAACTTCCTCGGCCTATTCAGTTTCATTTCCTTTGGTATAACAATCTAATGTGGCTCTATGGCGAGATAGCCAATCCATACCAAGAACCACATCAAAGTCCCTCATATCTAGAGCTACAAGATCCGCTAGGAACTCCTGTCCCTCAATCAGAACTCTAACGGCCGACCACTCCGTCATATTAACGGATCTCCACCGCGAGGAAACCTCATACGACCCTCTAATGGTTGGGTCTCTATCCTGAAACGACGAAGAATGGCTTGATGCAAATGAATGCGTAGCTCCTGGTCCACTAAGGTATATGCATCATGCTCAAGAATAGAAATAATACCAAAGGACTACATCCGAGTCGCATCAGATCTGCCGAGTCACGCATATACTCCGGGCCCGAGTGCTGGCTCTATCCGTATCCCTCGGGCAATCGCTCTGGGCTCTACCACCCGCCACCTACCCGCTGGCCGGCCGGCCCTCCGCTCTCAGCCTCTCCCGTCGACCCGTGTGCTCATCTCCGGGCACCGCAGCTAGATTCGGCCACCGATACCCGACCAATCACCGAGGACACTCCCTAATAAAATGGCCTCGCCACAAGTGGAAACACCCCATACCCGAATCCTCCGCACTCTCCATGGTGTCGTCGACATGTGACATACGGGAGGAATACCGGGGCTTTCACCTAGCAAATCGGGGCCTCACTGATCCCCGACTAGAGATAGCTCGACCGCACTCCTCGGCCTCCTGGCAACCTCCTCGCCTTGTTCTTCTTCACAGATCAGTCCCGAAGCCATTGGGACGCGGCCCGGTGCACCTCTTACTCTTACTTTCCCGCCTACCGACATGGCCGGTAGTTGCTTGCTCCACTCTCGCAGCGGCCCCAACTAAGTCCCCAAGTCTATTCTCGCTGAGGGACCACCGATAAATGCACTTCGATCCCCGGTTGTAGTCCCGATAAAACCTCTTGCATTTCAGACTCATCTCGCTTGAATGTATGGAACCAATCTAACTAGTTCCGAGAACTTCTACTCATACTCGGAGACTGACATGTTCTTCTGTTCTAACTTGAAGAACTCCTCAATTTTTGCATCCTTATGACTCTGAGGAAAGAATCTGTCAGTGAATTCTGTTGGAATTGGTCCCATGTTATGCCATAAGGATACCTTCTTTCTACGGCATCCCACCACCCACTGCCTTCCATCGAAAAACAAGACCCTTGCTCATCCGTTCAGCCCCATAACCATAAATCTTGCTTACTCCTGCCTAATCCACAATCCAGTCGTTCGGGATCACCACCGCCGTCATATGGCTTGGCACCCCGCCAGGATTTCTCTCTATCGACCCCTGCTCTTCCATAACCCTTTAGGTGGCGGTGGAGGTCGCGATCTCGGTCGCTTATTGTTACTATTCGTGCACCAGGCTAATTTGTTCAACTCAGAAACGGGCTGGGACTTGAGCTAGCTTCATGCAGATGCAGATCCAACACGCACCATCGGCGATAGACGCAGGAGTGGAACGACACGCACCCTCGCCACCCCGACCGACACACTGAACTATCCCGATCGACCTGACCCCCCCGACATGCATCATCAAAAAGACACACACTACTTAACACTCACACTTAAGTCGGAACATGTAATGGTTGCCATTACTTATGCTCTGATACCACCTTGCTTGGTATCATATCTCCTTAAGCCTTAAGTTAGTGTTTACAACTTGCTCTGATACCACCTTGAGTGGTATCATCTTTACTCAAGTCCTAGGTTATTATATACGACCTGCTCTGATACCAACTTGACACACCCCCACCCCTCCTATTGGCAAGGCAGCCGGTTAATTCATCAGAACCCTGTACTGCCACCTAACGACTAGAAATTCTCGAAGCGGTCGCATTGCTTGCTTAAACCTCCTATAAAATTTTTTCTTTAATTTATAACTTAGGATTTGCAAAATCTTTAGCAAATGAAAACTTCTAAGTAGCATGACTCCGCCGCACATACCTAAATTCCAACCTGTATACATCCAATTTACACTATATCCAAAATATGGCAAACCAAAGATACCATCACATCTCATCATTATCAAACTATGTACATACATATGTCCCATTATACATATTCAGCATGCCTTACAAAATATAATTAATACACAAAAGACTTATAATGATGTCAGACAAACTTATCAGGTTCAAATGGCTCCTGCGTAATTGCACCGAAAATAGTTTTTAAATGGAAACTAATGAGCTAAACTAGCTCGAGTGTATGCTTTCATAAAAGGTTTTGCTTTTCCTGAAACATCCCAAAATGTAAAACTCTCTTTTACAATTATTTTCCGTGCTTTTCTTCTGCTTGTTTCAGTTTCTTTTAAAAGTTTTCAAAACTTTTCTTGCTTGCTTGCTTTATTTTGCTTTTCTTTAAAAGCTTGTAAAACTCTTATTTCATGCTTGCTTAGGAAGTTTATAAAACTTCATAAATTTTCGCTTGCTTGCTTTATCATGCTTGAAAAGTTCTTAAACCTTCACAAACATTTGCTTTAAAAAGTTTCTCAAACTTTTCATAAAATGGGAGCTTGAGTTCAACCACACATGCTTTGAAAATAAAAAACCCACGGGAGCTTAGCTCAACCGATCGCTTGAAATCTAAACGGAGCCCGGCTCAACCGCTTGCTTTAAAACCCCGAAGCCTCATGACGGAACCAACAATGGTTGGATTTTTCAAAACAGTCAGACATGCTTATCATGCCCTAGTGAACACGGGAACCTATGCTCAACCGTGCCGGTGGAAGGACCTTTGAACCGCTACCTTTTCATTTTCCTGAATATGGTGGAATTGACCTGTCGCCATCACCATAAACAAAGTTAGAGCTCATAACCTTATATACCTCGTACGTGCCACGGTCTCCTTTAAATGCAATGGCAAGAACCAAGTTTGTCGACCAGGCAAACTACAATGCATGTATGAAATCCTACCACCGCAATGACGATACCTCTGACCGGGCTTGCTTGCTTAAAACTTAGAAGGCCTTGTTTTCACAAAACTTTCTTTGCTTTTGCTTGCTTGCTTGTTTGCTCTTTTGTAAAATGGTTTTACACTTTGAAACCATTTGCTTGCTTAAGCTTGCTTGAAAATGGTTTAATTATTCCAAACCATTTGCTTAGTTGTTGCTTGCTTCAAAAAAATGGTTTAACTTTCAAACCATTTACTTGCTTGCTTAATTATGGCTTTACAATTTAAAACTAATGCTTTTCAAAATGGTTTAACTCAAAACCATTTGCTTACTTTCCACCATCGTTGCTTGAAAATGGTTTGCATTCAAAACCATGAAATACCGTTGTAAACAATTTATAATAATAATAATAATAATACACTAGTATTTGGAAAAAATGAGTTTAGAACACTCACCTCTTTGCTTGCTTAACTTGAGCACCGTTCCACACTTATCCCGCCTTTACTTTTAACCTACACTCAAACGAATACGACGACAATTTAATCGCATAACTTAACGTACTTCCTAGACTTAGCCACACTCTTCATACTTTTTAAAGCTAAGGTGCTAAGGGTTCTATTCCAACTGGAATCACCCAATTCGAGCAATCGAAACCCTGCTACGTCCGAAAAACAACCGACTACTCTATGTCCAAAGCTGATGGTGCACTTTTCTTGCACATGGTCTCACTTTGAGTGAATTTTGGGCCACTTAGGATCAGAATTTGAGATTCCTACTCTTAGTTTTGTTCTCCTTTGAAGTCTATTTTACGAGCCACTTGAATCACTCAAATCGATTAGAATGAGGAAGTTATGGTCGTAAATACGAAAACTGGTCTAAACAGGAAAACCAGAGAACATATTCTACTGGTAGAACTTAAATCTCTACCGGTAGAACTTGGCCAAAATTACTAAGAAAGTTCTACCGGTAGAACTTCAACTTCTACCGGTAGAAGACACCCGAAATGCCCGTATTTTGTTATTTCTCCCACTTTTTATGCCAATTCACTCCATATAACTTCTATAATTCATAATACCTCAAAAAACCAACTTGGAATTTATCTAAAACAACTCCAATAACATGTGAATCGGTGTTTTGGAACCTCAAACCCAAACCTGGTGTGAAAAAATCCAAGAACACTACCTAAGGTCCACCAATTTTTTTAACATCATGTAATTTGATGATTCCAAGTTTCTTTACATCAATTGGGGTTTTACTCACATAACCCCAACCATTCAAGGCTTCACATGTGCCTTGCACAAACCTAGATCAAATGAACTAATCTCCATACCCAAGCCCTAGAAATCTAAAATACACTAAGGCAAACACATCAAACACATACCTTGATCTTGCCTCTTCTCCTCCTCCTTCTTCCTTCTCTTCCTCCCTCTCGCTCTCTTCTTTTCAAATCGTGGAGCCCTAATCCTTTGAGACCAAAATGAGATTTGGTTTTATTTTTCCTTTATATATTTTATCATTTCCTTAATTGTAAATTTGCCTCATCTCTTTATTGCAATTGTAACTTTTATGCTATTTCTACTAAGGGCCCATCTCTACACTTAAATTTTGATTTTAATTTACATATCCATTTGCTTAATGACCATTGTGCCCTTGGTTTAATACCAAAATTCCGGGTTCTATAATTTCTCATTTCATATTTTAGTCTCCAAAATATTTCAGTGTGACACTTGATACTCTTATACACCCCTAGCTGTCATGTGTAATCGTAGACTCTCCTGATTCGGTGTTACATTTCTTCTCATAGTGAAGAAAAGTTTTAATGTGTTTCTCCACAACCATGTTCAAGCCCAAATTCAGAAGTCCACATCTTTGATTTCCCTTTTTTGTAGAAATTTGGACCATAATTTGCAAGAAAACTTTTAGTAATTGAATAGCACCTGAAGGAAGGGAATTTAGGAAGATGACTTCAAATCTTATATAATAGGATAGTATTGATCTACTGAATTAAGTTCTAAATGTTGAAGGAATATACATTATTGGAGCCACATCTTGCCTATAGGGAATTGCACCTATTAAGTTGCCATAATCAGAGGGTTAGAGGAGAGAGGAATCTAGATATATATCATGCATGGCTGCAAATTTAGGCACTTTCTTTTTCTCAAATACAGAGGCAAACCTTAGAAGCTTTATTGAAGAAAGATAAGTATTTAAACACACGGTAGAAGAATCACCAATGGTGTTGCTTACTTAAACCTCTTGCTTAAACTCTTTAGATATATATATATATATATATATATATATACTATATATATATATATATATATATATATATATATATATATATAGTTTAAAATGTTGTTGGAGGAATGAGTATATGCTTCAATTTTACGGTGTCTCAAATTCAATTCCTGTGATGGAGGAGTAAGAACGAGGAACCTGCGGATGGAGCTGGCTGCAAAGCGGTTGGCGAGTTTGTCTTAACCACAGTTCGCCCATAAGTTAATTTGTAAAACCCGAGAAAAATTCAATTTTTTTGAAAAATGGTAAAACGGTAATTTCGGTTGACAACCGGAAATTCTCTAGATCTCGGATGACGAAACGAATTGCGCCATTAAATTCGTCTCGTGAAATCTAGTGACTATAAAGTTAAATCAAGTGCGAGATAATTCATAATATTTCACAATTTGCAGGTGATAAATCGTCAGTGACTTAAAGGGGCGAGATTTTATGAAAATCTCGGAAATTAGGAAAATAGCTTGAGTTAAAGTTCGTTTAAAATAATTGAGCGAAAAGAAATAAAACTTTTAGGAAATGGACCGAATGAGGTAATATAAGTTATGTATCTAAATAATAATAATAATAATATAATAATAATAATGTGTGTGTATAATAAAATAAAATTCAAATAAAAGGAAGCAAAATGCCATTATTGGCAAGAGGAGGCAGGAGGAAGAGAGTGTTGGAGGAGAGATTTTATTTTTATTTTCCTTCTCTTCGTTTCTTTTTGGATCTACGAAAATCGGACCAGTCGGTTCGTCGAGTGAAAGGCAAAATTGATCCTACAATGAGAGCTACGTGGACACTAAAAGTTGGAGTTTGACAAACTCGTGAGATAGGGTTTTATCCTGTGAGAAGTTACACTTTATTTAGAGTGTTTGTAATGTTGAGTTGGTTTGGGGCCTTGAGCGGCCATTTGATAGGTCCCAAACTTGGGAGGCCAGGAGTGGAATTTTGGAGAATTTTGGAGCCCATTTTGTTGATCATTGACGTGTAGAGGTACATTTGGGGTGTTTGTATCCATAATTTATGTAGAAATTGTGTTTTGGTGTATAGGTCATTGGAGATAAAATTGTGATTTACTGATTATGGAATATAATTGTGAGTATAGTCCATTGGAGATGAAATTGTGAATTGCTCAAGTAAGCTAATTTGGGTGTTGTTTGATCAATATTGTTGAATTACATGTGGTGTGAATTGCAAATTTGAGAATGTTGCATAATTAATATATTGGTATATATATTGTATAAATGGTTTTGGAAATGACATAATGCATTTTCATATACCCAGCTGGAGTAACTAGAGATTAGGTGTTAGTGCATAATATGAATTTTCTGAAAAACGAACATGGTTGCGAAAGGAATTTCACAAGATGATTTTTCGGAGAATTGGGTTGGGAGATGGGCCAACAGATCATTTCGGATGAGGACCATGATGTTCGAGCTCACGACGATTCGCCTCGGAGGGTAGTCCCATATTTTTACCAACACGTTCGGTAGTGTATTTTCAAGAACAACAAGTTTTGTTTTGAAAATAATTATTTTTCTCATACATGGCTTAGGCAAGTGTGAGGGAGTCGGTGAGGACTTGAGACATGGGAACGGGCATTTAGACATTCAAGTAGGATCATGTATTTATTTGAGTGTGTGTTTAAATTGGAGCATTGCTTATGCACTTAGGTGGGGAGTAACCCATTTAGGATGATTCCACTACTGGGCGATAGCTCACCTATCAGGAACATTTTTTAAAATTACGGGTGTGTTCGAAGGCGACTCTTCTTAGGGAACCGATTTGAAGAAAGCCCAGGGTTGTGGCTTTGATGGTTTTTGGATAATATGTATTAAATTGTAAATTTTAATATGTATGTGTATTAAAAATGTATAGCTCTTAGACTATTGGAATATAGTTGGGATATTTATTTTGAGTATTGGTTTATGGGCCCAAGGGTCATTTTGTTCAATTATGCGTCTCGTGATAGGAGATGTATAGATTTTCATGAGGTTGACGGTAGTCAACGGACCTGGGTTTTGGAGCGTCACGACTGCTCCAGGCTTAGGTATCACGGCTACTGGGCTTGAGGGGGATTTAAGGCTTAGGCCATAGTCTTTGAGGTGTAAGAACATTGCCCTTGGGGTGTGGTTCGATGTTGAGTTTAGGTATGAGATTGCCTAGGAAATCACGAGCGAGAAACTAAGGCCTTTGCATGCATGCATTGGTGTGTTTTGTGTGATTGGATTACATGAAGTGTGCTTGCATGCTTGGTTATTATAACGAGGGGAAATGTTGTGTTGTGATTGAATAATTATTGTAGATGGATGGCACATAGGAAAAATTATAGGAGTTTACAATGTATGGCTTGGAGCAGAAAATAAAAAAAATAAATTTAAACAATTTATTTTGTTTTGTTAAGCGATGAGCGAAGATTGGAGTTCATGGTTGTTAAGTCTATTAGTAATTGGCATGTGCATTACTAGTTCGGCGAAATGAATTAAATAAAGTTTATTTGCCATTTGACATGTGTAGATGGCAAGTCGACCGAGTGCGTAAGTCGTCCTGAGTGTTAGCTAAGCACCACGGTGTTGACAGCCAGGACCTTTCTTGAGGGTACATTGGGGTTAATTCTTTACCATTGCACGAGCTAGTGCAGCTGGTAGTCGATTGAGTCAGAGTAACCTCAAAGTTTAAGATCACATCATCCTTCGACGTTTACAGGGGAAGGGGATCCGATAGTGGCAAACCATTGGTTCCGGCATATTAAGAATGTATTGGAGGCTATGGATATTACCTCCGATGCAGCCAAGATCAGGCTAGTTGCGTTCCACCTAGAGGGTGAGTCCCAAGTGTGGGGGGACTGGGATAAGACCTCTAAGGATTTAGAGGCAATGACTTAGGCAAAGTTCCATGGGCTCTTTATGAGCAAGTGTTCCAGGCCTGCAGATGCAGACCCGAGAGTTTCTGGTGAGGCGGAACGATGTGGTGATGGATTACGTGGCTAGATTCAGGCTAGCCCGTTTCTGGCGATGATTACGTGGCCACGGACATGGCGAGTTAGGAGATTTGAATGGGGTACAGTTGTCAATTCGAGCGGGATAGTAGGACTTCGCCTACGGGACATGGACTCCATGGTTGGATAGCGCGACCATAGAGAGAGAGATCGAGAATGCTCGGTGCACTAGGGACGCGGTATTAGTGTCAAAGAGGGGAAGGGAGAGTCGATTCTTCTAGTTCGGGAAGAAGCCCCGGGGGCTTCTAGTTCCGCGGTTTCAGGCCACGTCGCTAGGTTGGAATGGTCGGAGTTCTTGCTTGTGCGTGAGTGGACCTTAAATTGGTAGACATATTGGGTGTTGAGGTCATTCTTGACATGGGTGAGTTAATGACCCATCGGGTTGTCGGTGATTGTGACACGAGGCGGGTTATCATACGCGTCACGGTTTTAAGGTTGTGAAGGTAGCATATGCATGTGAGTGATGCGTATGTGCGTGAATTTCGGGGACGAAATTATGTTAAGGGGGGGAGAATGTAAAACCCGAGAAAAATTCAATTTTTCTGAAAAAGGGTAAAACGGTAATTTCGGTTGAAAACCGGAAATTCACTAGATCTCGGATGATGAAACGGATTGTGCCATTAAATTCATCTCGTGAAATCTAGTGACCCATAAAAGGTTTGTCGAATTCTGAGACAATCATAATATTTTACGAATTTCTGGGTGATAAATCGTTAGTGACTTCAGGGACGAGATTTTTATGAAAATCTCGGAAGTCAGAAAATGGCTTGAGTTAAAGTTCATTTAAAATAATTGAACTAAAAGAAATAAAAATTTTTGGGAGAGAAACGGACCCGAATGAGGTAATATAAGTTATGTATCTAAATAATAATAATAATAATAATATAATAATAATAATAATATAATAATGATAAAATAAAAATTCAAATAAAATGAAGCAAAATGCCATTATTGGCAAAGAGGAGACGGGAGGGGAAGAGAGCGTTGGAGAGAGGAGAGATTTTATTTTTTTATTTTTCTTCTCTTCGTTTCTTTTTGGATCACGAATCGGGCCAGGTGTCGGATTTCGTCGGGGCTGAAGGCAAAATTGATCTACGCGATGAGAGCGGATACCAAAAAGTTGGAGTTTTGACAAACTCCGTGAGATAGAGATTTTATCCTACTTAAAGTTACACTTTATTTAAGTGTTTTGTAATGTTTGAGTTGGTTTGAGGCCTTGAGCAGTGGTTGATCGAATCGAAAACTTGGACCGAATTGTTGGAATTTTTGGAGAATTTTTGGAACCCATTTGGATAGTCTGTGACCGTGTAAGGGCTGTTTGGGGTGTTTGTATCATAATTTATATAATAAATTATGTTTTGGTGTATAGGCTATTGGATATAAAATTGTGATTTACTCAATTATATGGAATATAATTGTGAGTATAGGCCATAGGAGATGAAATTGTGAATTGCTTAAGTCAGCTAATTTGGGTGTTGTTTGATCCATATTGTTGAATTACATGTGGTGTGAATTGCAAATTTGAGAATGTTGCATAATTAATATATTGGTATATATATTGTACTTAAATGGTTTGGAATGGCAAATTCATTTCATATACCTTTAGGTAACCTAGAGATTAGGTGTTAGTGCATGACATGAATTTTCTAAAAAACGAACATAGTTGCGAAAGGAATTTCACAGATGATTTTTGGAGAATTGGGTTGGGAGATGGGCGATAGATCATTTGGATGAGGACCATGGCTTGTTTAACTCACCAGCAATTAAGCCTCGGAGGGTAGTCTCGTATTTTCTGAGCACGTTCGGTAGTGTATTTTCAAGAACAACAAGTTTTGTTTGAAAATGATTATTTTCTCATACATGGCCCAGGCAAGTGTGTGAAGTCGAGTGAGGACTCGAGACATGGGAACGGGCATTTAGACATTCAAGTAGGATCACGTATTTACTTGGTATGTGTTTAAATTAGGCATTGCATATGCACTTAGGTGGGGAAGTAACCCATTTAGGGTGATTCCGCTCTTGGGCGATAAGCTCACCTATCGAGCATTTTTCGAGGAATACGGGGTGTTCGAGAAAGGCGACTCTTCTTAGAGACCGATTTTGAAGAAAGTCGGGTTGTGGCTTTGATGGTTTTTGGATAATATGTATTAGAATTGTAAATTTTAATATGTATGTGTATTAAGAGAAATGTATAACTCTTGGACTATTGGAATATAGTTGGGATATTTATTTTGAGTATTGGTTTATGGGCCCAAGAGGCCATTTTTACTCAGGTATGCATCTCGTGATACGAAATGTATAGATTTCCGCAAGTTGACGGGTAATCAACGGACCCCCGGGTTTTGGGGCGTCACATAATTAGTCCTTTTCAAAGAGGATGTTTGTTTTGTTAGCAAAAATTTATATGATCAAGTTGAGTTAGATATTGAGATGAAGGTGATTTGTTTAGATATATTATATATTCATGTCTTGGTGAATAGAGCAAAACAAAAACATATAATGTAGAATATGTATAAAGTATAAATTAGTAGCATAAAAGCAAGTTACAACATAGAGTAATATGAATACAAGTGTATATATAACCTGTATAACAAATGTACTCAAAAACCATAACAATGGGATTCATTTGACACTAGCAAGCTGTTGGGAAATTATCAAAATCTCACAGAAAATTAAATAACTAAAGTTTCATATTAAACTCGTGATCAACCTTAGCAACATCGTACAAATACTGCCCAAATACTGTCACATGCTACTGGAAAAAGCATAAAAAATACATATAATACCAATTTCTATCTGTGAGAAATTTATGGATTTTGAGAAAGGGCACCATCATGATTATCTGCTGAAAGGCTGAGAAGGCAATGGCAGAAAGGAAAAATCTTGTTGATACTCTATTCAATTATGTTTGCCTTTATATACACATGTCGGTTGCACTTACTTACATGAGTTCAACAAACAAAGTCTTAAGCTGTTATTCTTTAACACCCAAAGTTTTCAACACAATGCAACTCATATTGAGAAAAACAGAAAAGAAATACAAAATCATGAGCTTAGCCCTACTGTAAATCAGCTTCCGATTCTCAGTACTATTCCTTATTCCTCTTCCGTTTCTTCTACACAGACTCTGGAATTACTTGTCCTCCCTTGGCTTCCTCTTCACCTATCTCTGTACCAAGCCAAAAAACAATCAAATTATCACAAATTCTGGATCCAGTAGAAATATTTGATAATTAATAAGCACTACAAGGACAACCAAATTAAGTTCTTAAAGAAACATGAATACATCAAAAAAGAGTGGGGCCAAGGTTTATTAAACGGCTAAAGATGATCTTGAGGCCTTTTTTTTAGACTTGTAGAAAATCATATTGTGTCTGCTGCTCTACTTTCATGCCTTGTTTAAGCTCAAATTCAGAAGTTCACATCCTTTTCTGTATAAATTCGGGCCAGTGGGCTAATAAGTTCTACAAGTTGAAGGAATATACATGATTTGAGTCACACCATTGCCCATCAAGTTGTCATAAAAGAGAGGGAATTTGTATGTGTATGGCTACCAGATTTGAAGAGCACTCTTTTTCTCAAACACGAGAGAAATCTTCTATCTCCAAACACCCAATTTCAGAGACACAAGGAAATACAATTTGGAAAATAAAAAAGAAATAAATTAAATTATAGAGTATGCAAAGGGGAGAAAGCTTAAAGGCATGATAATGGAGCTTGCATAAGCTTAAATGCTTCAACAATTTCTTTTTAAGTGCATTATTCATCTGCTGATAGCTAACAAGATAAAAAGGCAACTAGATGCAGTGACTATTAGTATTTGTCATCAAGGATTTAGAAAAAGTGTTAGAACTAGATTAACCACAATAAGTCCTTTAACCATGGGTGAGTCTACATTCTAGGTCACATTTGACTAAGATTATGAGATTAGAGAGCCAGAGGTGTTCATAATTAAAAACAATCATCAAAACGAATTCTACCTCAAAAACTCTCACACTTGAAGGTGTTTCTGGGGATGGCATAATTGACCTTGTTTGTATGACTAATGACTATAATAAAATAATCTACAGTTTCATTGTGGCTAATTCAACTCCATTATAGTTTGATGATAGTATCTACTAAAGTGAAAGAATATACATGAAGACTAACAATTATTTATTAATCTCGGCATAAAACTATCCAAGTGAAAGGCCCTAAGATCTAGAAACAATAAAAAGAGCGTGGTTAGCATGCCAATGTTGGGTGCTTAAAATTAGCAACCTTAATCTGAGAAGTATATTAAGGAGCAAAGAAATTAGGTAAGGTCCCTATATATATCTTGCTTAAACCTATAAGATCTACGTCTAACAAGGCCTCTCACATTAATCTAAAGATTCTCTTGTTTTGCTCTATTCGACACTCAAAACAAACAGTAAGACCAATCTTGACTTCTCTTACTTCACATCTGGTCTTTTTACTTCTTTATTCTATAAGCCTATATGGCTAATGCAAAATTGAACACCAATAAACCCGACTACCAAATCAATAAATTTCAACGCCAAAATTAGCATCCTATTGTGAATTTGACCAGTGATCTACCAAAGATTTTCTTGCTTAAGAAGGAGTCCTCTCTCTTGCTTTTGTTGTGAATCATGTTGATGTGCCTTGTCGGTTAATCACCCCATTGGAGGAATGCTATATGCTAAGGGAGGTAATTGAACAAGATAACGTCAATGTTGAGAAAATTCAGACTAAAGATAATGCAACATATGTTTTAACAAAGGTTTTATCAGTTGCTAAGCCTTCTGGAGCAGTTGATGCTTACACAACTAGTTGCATATGTTTTAACTACATTTGCAATATAATAAACGAGAAGTAACAAAACAAATGGGGCTAATAAAAATAAATTAGAGAACAAGTGTATACCTTCTATTAAAGAAGCGATGGAATTCACTCCCAAAGCATAGTATCATAAGGCATACGTTTATTGCCTTTGGGCATGATTCCTAGCATAGGTCACTCTTCTTAAGGTAGCCATTTGTGATTTTGTCCCTGAAAATCGAAATATATCACACGAGATCTTTCATTGCCCAAGAAACAAAACATGGAACTAAAATCTCATGATGAATCGACGATGGTCAAATAAAACCATTGCTCAACATAACCACCAATGATTTTGTCCTCCAGCGAGCACTTTGCCTTTTATACGAGATACTTCATCACGACATTTTATAACTAGTGGAGCTCCGCCCAAAGATTTGGATTTCTAGTAAAGAGCCGATTTGTGAAAGTTGACATGTGCCAATAAAAGGGATCTTACTAGAGAAATTGTTATTCAACATATTCAAATAACTTGAGAATGATAATGAGGACATGTAGATGGAATGGGGCCAAAGGTTATTACTTGACCGTCAAGGGAGGATAGTTTCTGACTTTGAAATGCTTTCGAGGGATTTCGCCCAGTAATGTGATTCATGAGACGAGTTCGAAACACGAACCAAACGGGGTCGATAATTCCTAAGGAAATTCTCCACTTAAGTGTGTTGGATAGATCTATGTTAACAACAAGGGAAAGAGCCATGGTATATTCCAGAATTAGACCTTTTGTAATCACAATCAACCTTTCTTCATATTGATAACTGCTCCCATTGTCATATAAAGAATATACACCCATATCATGCTCTTGAGTCATGCCTTTAAAAGCTCAAACCATAGCTTCAAAAAATGTTTTTTTCGAGAGAGACTTCCACTAAAATAATTGGATAAACATTCAATTCTTTGAGTTGAGAAAAGTTGTCAATACCATCTAGAAAATCGAGTGTTGCGATGTTAAATGAAGTAGGGATAGGACCTTGAGTTTGTAGTAGAATAAGCCCGAGTCTCATAAGATTTTCCAAGCTCACCTAACTAGTTTGACAATTTTCCCACATTAATTGAATATCGACAAGTATAACTCCCTTAAATTAAACGAGGACTTTTAGAATTGCAAGTTTCGAGTTCCATTGATAATATTAGGTAAGCTTCCATTCGAGGTTATTATACTCTAGTCGAGATGTGTAAGTTTATAAAAGTTCAGTAGGGCTTGGGATTGAACTTATAATGACCAAGAGTAAATTAAAATATTTACAAATTAAATTATGCAATAAACAAATGATAAAAATAGTAAATAAGGAAATAAATGCATTAAAAAGAATTAGTTTAAACAAAAATTATTATTTCTTTATGCATTAATAAACATAAAAAGTGAGAATGGTCATTTTTTCCTTTTCTTGTAACAATAAAATAAAGTTATTTTATTTCAATATTGGAAGACTACTACTAGGATTAATCATCCATGCGAATTATTTCTTAAGTAACAAACTATGGTATTTTGAACAAAGCAATAGTTCAATAAGAGAAGATAGAAAATAAAAATGAAAACTACAAGAATGAAAAGAAAATTACCATATTATCACAATATAATTTATAATTTTATCAATGAAAACAACTATTTAGCTAAACGATTATTTTAATTTAAAGTGATTTTTCTATTTATTTACAAACTACTAGAAACTATGAATGAAAATTTATTATAGTTATCTAAATTTTACACAACTAGAGAGCACTATCAAAGATTAAGCTAAGTGTTTGTGTAAGATCCTAAATTTACAGTTTTCATGAATAGTAAATTTCGTTTTCGATAAGTTAGGTATTTGACTGGAAACAGTAAAATGAATAGTAATTTTCGAAAAACAAGCCCCGAAAATAAAAAATGTTCATAGTAATGTCTTGAGTCTAAAGAACCTGAAATAGATTAAGACGAAATTATGTTAAGGGGTGAAAATGCAATTTTTCTGAAAAATGGCAAAACGGTAATTTGTCATAGAAAAATCTGTAATTTTTCTAAATCTCGGATGTGAAAGCGAGACTTCGGGTGCGTTCATCTCCACGGAAATCTAGTTACTCAGTCGAATTTTGTTGAATTTCGAGACAGTCGGATTTTCACGAAATTCGAGGTGACGGGCGTCGAGTGGACCCCGAAAACAAGATTTTTAGAAAAATCCCGAAAAATTTCAAATATTTAAAGAATGTCCATTTAAGATAGATGGAGGCGAAGCGTGAGGAAATAAATTGTTCGGGCGCGGAATCGAGAAGAAATGTGACCGTGGCGCGGCGTGGGTACGTGTCCACACTATAAATATCCTAAAAAAATCTAAAATATCAAAAGCTCTCATTGTAAAACCCGGAAAAATTCAAATTTTTTGAAAAAGGGTAAAACGGTAATTTCGATAAAAAAATCCAAAATTTTTCTAGATCTCGGATGGCCAAGCAGTTTTTCGGTTGGAATTGTCTCACGAAATCTAGCAATATCAATTTCATGGTCGGGAGCGGTCGAAATTTCTGTATTTTTCTAGGCACGTAAAGGAGTGCGAGACACTTGGTACTTTATGAGTGGCTCAAGAGATGCCACGTGTCCTAGGCAGAATGGGTCAAACATGAGCTCAAGTGAGGCCCATGAGTGACAAATGGCACCTTGTGAGGTGGATGTCCCCAAGTTGAATGGATAAGTGGATAGGGGTGAATCTGGGCCCGATGGGAAAGTGACAAGTGGCATGAGAGGACTTTTCTCTTGACCTCAACCTAGACCAAACTGGTTTGGGAGGGAAAGGAAGAGAGAGAAGAGCAAACCATAGGAGAGAGAAAAGAGTGGGAGTTTAGAGGCTCTACCTTGTCTAGAATTCCGGCCGATCGAGATAGTCGAGTTTACAGCGAAGCTAGTAAAGTTGCTCCCAACCCAGGCTGTGCATGGGTACCAGTTTTGGGGAGTTTTGACAAACTTCGGAAGGTAGGAGTTTTCTTCTACTTGATTTACCTCTTGTTTAAGTGTTTTGTTAATGCTTGAGTTGATTGAGGCTGTGAGTGACCGTTTGGTCGGTCCCAAAACTTGGGACCGAATTGTTGGAAAAATGTGGAACCCGTTTTGAACAGTTTAGGGACTGTTTTGGGTGGTTGTGTCATAATTTATACAATAAATTATGATTTGGTGTGTATGAGGTCGAAAATGGTCATGGTTTTCGGTTCCACAAGGTGAAACCGATGCTTGGTGAGTGGGCTGCCCACGAACAGCCCACTACTCGGTTTTAGAACTGTTAAAAACAATCCCGGTTTACATTGATTTGACCAAAATGTCCATGTGTTATTTACATGAAATGTTGCTAAGATGAATGACATGAATTGTGTGGAATCTAATATGTTAATGTATGGAATTTGATGTGTTAACATGATGTGGTGATTTAATTTATGTTAATATATGCATGTAAATATATTAGCACGGGTGTTTTGGAAATGGTATAATGCATTCCATGTGCCGCAGACTACTAGGAAATTATGTGTGAGTGCATGACATGAAAGAAATAAGAAAATGAAACATGATTGTGAAAGGAATTTCGATGGAAGATTTTAGGAGGAGTGGAGTTTGGAGATGGTCAACCGGATCGCGGATAAGGACCATATTGTTTTAGAAAGTTCTCAACCAATTCGACTCGGAGGGTGATCGATATTTTCACAGAGGCTTCGATGGTGTGTTTCGAGAATAAAAAGCTTTTGTTTGAAAGCGGTATTTTCTCATCGTGGCTTAGAGCGAGTGTGAAGTCGGTGAGGACTCGAGACATGAGATTGGGCGTAGACATCGAAGTAGGATCATGTAATTTAGCAGGTGTGTACTTACATTGGAATCATTGCATGTGCACTTAGGTGGGGAGTAACCCATTTAGAGTAATTCCACTACTGGACAATTGCTCACCCTATTGAGGGAATATTATTTCAAGTACAGGGAGCGATCGGGAAGGCGACACTCATTAGAGGTCGTTTTGAGAAGAAAGCCGGATTGTGGCTTTGTTATCTTTTTGTAAAACATGTATTAAAACTTTAAATTTTAATATATGTTGTATTAAGAGTGATGTAATCAACTCTTGAACTATGGTAGTATAGTTGGATGTATCTTAATGAGTATAATAATGTGTAGACCCGATTGGCCGTTTTACTAATGTATGGGTCTCACGATGTGGGGGCTACAGCGAGTTTCAGCGAGGTTGACGGTGGTCGGCGGACACACCGGTTTGGGCGTCCACACTCATTTAGTCTCGACGGCGAAGTAAGAGAGAAAAGCAATCTTCTCTCTTGATTCAACCAGTTTCATCTCGGTCGGATCTCGTTAGGTCGAAATTAAAGGTGATTTACCACGGCGGGGGCTACGGCGTGGAGTACCCGGAATCCTGAGTGCGCCAGGTCCAAGGTTCGGGTTGCACGAAAACCAATGGTACGTGCGTCGTGAAATCACACCATTTGAGGTAGGAGTTTTCTCTACTCGGGGTTAATTTACATCCCCAGGGCATGTGTGTGTCGAGAATCTTGTCGAGTTTTTCTCCAGGCCTCGTATTTGCATTTTGGCCATAACTTGGACATCACTCATCCGAATTGAGTGATTCAAATTCTAGATAAACTATACTGATAGGAGAACATATCTCCTTGAAATAGGTCTATCCAAATTCAGACCCATTTGGACTCGAAAATGCATTCAAAGTGGAGCTATGTTCAGGCAATTTTTCTGTTCTATTTTTAAGACTCTATGACTGTATTTTGGCCATAACTTGACGATCACTTATCCAATTTGAGTGCTTCAAATTGTTGGATAAATTAGACTGATAGTAGAACATATCTCCTTGAAATTGGTGAATCCAAATTCCGACCCATTTGGACTCAGAAATGCATTCAAATGAGTATGTTCGAACCGGTTTTGGTTATGTTTGAAAGCAGAGTAATCGGTTATTTATGATATATCTTGAGTTTCGGTGATCCGATTTGAATGATTCCGGTTGGAGAAGAACCCTAAGAATCGTATCTCAAAACAAGTACAAATAACAAGTATCAAATTATGGATTAAGACCCTTGAAATCAGGTATCATAATTTGTTTTTTTTTTTTGAGTGTAAATAGAGTAAATTGATCGATTTGAATGAAAAGGCCATAACTTCTTCGTCCGAACCCTGTTTTGGGTGTTCTTGGACTCTATGGAGAGCTCCATTGGTCAGATTCTATCCATATTCTGTAGAGTATAGGGGATGATCAGAACATGGCTAAAAATTTATGTTTTGCACGAGTGTGCGCGTTGTAGTTATGTCGTGTGAATAGTAAAGGTTTTGGCATGACCATTTCATGGCATGTTGTGGGCTATTGTAGTAAATTAATGTTCCATGAGTTATAAGAAAATTATGAGAACAAAAAAGAGGTTGAGTTCAATTAGATTTTAATCAATTGGAAGTGATCATCTTAAGGGTTCTTTGGAAAGTATAGTATAGTTAATGGTTTAATTGAACATGATTAAGGTATGGATGTTAATGGATTTTTATGGATAATGTGACTTGTAGGATGAAGGTGATAAAAGATAAGGGTGGAGGCGGAAAGTTTTGTTTAAATGAGGAAAAAGGGTTTAAATAACTAAGGTAAAGAAAATCGTATTTATGAATATATATATATATATATATATATATATATATATAATGTATGTTACCAATGTATATGTTTTTCATATCTATATTTATAAAATGTTCAAATGAAAAAAAAGAAATGCTGGCTTTCTTGACTTTGATATATTGAAAATATGAAATGATTATAGTTTCCATAGTTTTATAAAAGTATGATTTATGATTTCTATATGAAATGAAATGTTTGAATGTATATTTTATATATACATGTTTATATGAAAATATTTGAATTCATGGTTACCCATATTTACAAAGATAAAGTTTAAAGAAAGTCGACTAAAGTACTTTACGCGTGCATGATACATGGGAAAAGGGTTAGGATTTTTTTATAGAGGAAGGAAGAGTGATGCATATTGTACGTGAAGAATCTGAAAAGTTTACCAACGCATAATGTGATTTATTCCATAGTGCAATGGTATTTAAAAGAAAGACACGATTTGCTCGGAGTTTCACAGGCCATCGGTGATTGTAAGACTATTTCCTCGTAGAGATTCTTTCATGGGCTGAGCACTTGATGGTTAACGGTATGTACGATTTCGGAAGTTCCTTTTGGAAAATATGAGTGATTGTAAAATGATGTTTGGGTTCTGCTTTTATGGACCAACGATGGTTAACAGTAGGCGGGTTCCATTGGATATGATGGATTCAAAAAGGAAAAGAATATATTAGAAAGTCATCTTGTTTACAATTGTTTTACACATTTGTATTTGATCTATATGAAAAATAAGTAAAGTAAATGTTTTAAAAGTATATGTTTATACAATTGTTTTACACATTATATTTGACCTATATGGAAAGAAGAAAGTAACGTAAATGTTTATAGAAATGAGATCTCTATACAATTGTTTTACACGTTGTATTTGAGCAGAAAGGAAAAAGAATGCAAAATGTCATTTATAAAAATGAGATCTCTATCCAATTGTTTTACACATTGTATTTGAACTATATCTGGAAACATTTTTTTTTTTATGAACCGTACTCTCACTGAGCTCCTTTAGCTCACCATTTTTTCCAAATGTTTTATAAAATGTTTTCAGGGGTAGAGACTGACGTGCAGTTCGAGCATCCTCCGGGCCAGTGACACTCCGCCTCACATGACGACCACCTTTTTGAAAATGTATAGTTTTGTTGTAAATAACTACTTGTACACATTTATTTTCTAATGTATATAGGTTTTAAAAGATTGTTTATATATCTATAACATTCGAAAATGATTTTAAGGACTGATTTGAAATTGGTTGCTTAATTGAACGATGTCCCATTGTTGGATGTGGGTAAAATTAAATTGTTTTTATGCAGGTGTTATAAATTGGGACATGTCTGAAAAACAAAGGAAACTACACTTTGATTTTCTATGTTTAAAGAAAAAAATTATGTCCGCCATGTTTAAGCAAGATTTTAATGGAAGCGATAGCGTATAAATGGGTTATTCCGCAGTTCGCTTTAAAAAAAGTTTAAAATAAATGAATTTTTTTCGTCGGAAGCAGGAGTCTTGGGAGGAGTCCTGGAGTTAGGAAAAGGAAACCCGGGTTGGGTCCCTTCAGTTTGAGTGCCACCTATAATAAAAGCAGGGAGTAACAAAACAAACGGGGGATTGAGCAAAGTTTTGGGTGTGTTTGGAAGAAAACAATTTTATTTTTCTTGGCAAGTTTTTTAGGCATTCAAACATGAGAAGTACAACACTCTAGAGATGCTTGTACTCAAATCTAGTGTGTGTGCAGTGCATGTTTTTTCTTCAATATTCTAGATTTTGGCTTTCATCTAATTTCTAAAAATACTCTAATAGATATAGTAAACTTTCCCATAAAAGAATGTCAGATCTTGTTTGATGGAGTCTTAATTAATAAACATAACAATTTAGATAAAATTTTAATAAAATAGTTTAAAAGGTATACCATAAGAATAAGAAAGTTTGAACTAAAATCTATATACACCATCAATAGAAAATTTAATGAATTGAGTAACTAACCTCGTAACTGATTATCATAAAGATCTAACCACTGCAAATTAACAAAAATATCCCAAAACCAATTTGGAATGCAACTTCAAATGCCAGCATTTGAGAGATGAAGATCCTAGAGATTCTTTTGAGATTGAAGCCAAAGCGAAAATGAGGTCACATGTGGCATGAGCTTCGTATAAAGATATCTCAACTTGAAAGGAAACCAATTGGAATTAACATTCCATGACAAAAATGTTGAAAGAGGTGTAACTAATTCCTGTAAACAACATTAAAAACAAAAATGTTAATTAAATGGCATTTCCATCTTCGCAAATGTGGAAAAGAGATGGGAGAATGTTTACCCCAACCATCAATAATCACTTACCCAAGCATAGTGCATAAACATCCATAACTTCAAAACCCCTTTTGTAGAAAACAAACAAAGAAAGTAACCCAATCAAAGAAACCTCAAACTCCTTAACTTCATTCACAATCAACACAAAATCGGTCAAAGGGGAAAATAAGCCACAAAACCCTCGAATCAAAAAATTTAAAAAACAAAAATGAAAAAGCTAAGTTTAATCACATTGTTCCATTCCCATTACAACTCATTCCGAAACCCAAACCCTCAATTCAGAACAACACAAACAAATAAAAAAAAAAAAAAAGAAAGGAAAGAGGGCTGACAATGAAAAACCGTGCTGAGGAAAAAATTGTTCGTATAGATGAATCTCGATCCACTAAAGGCGATCTAGGGTTTTTGTTTTCTTTAAGAGTGGAGTATTTCTGATATCGTTACACTCTTGGTGGAATTTGGAAGCGAAAATGGTACTGGTGTGTGTGCTGGTAGTATCTAGTAAACAATTGTGGCACCTTTCCTTTAGTGCAAGGTCCGACTTTAGGCTGCGTGCTAGACTATAGAGAGAGAAGATGAAGAGAGAGAGAGAGGTGGTGGGTAGAAATCGGGAAAGAGAGAGGTGCGAGGAGGCGCTTTCTTTCCTTTGTGTGAGAGAAGAGGAGAGAGTGTGTGAAGTGGGACCGCGACATTTCCACCATTGGGACCCGCATGTTCCTTCTTTGTGCTACGTCTTTTTAAAGAACATGAGAAAAAAAAATACCACCTACCCCTCCTTCAGGTGCGTAGAATTCATAGGTGTATCGCCATAAAATGTTGTACAAAGAAGAGCAGTGTCGGATCTTAACAATACCCGTGAATTTGTAATTTCATCAACATTTTTTTGGTATTGCTCATAAAGACTCTACATGAAATTGTAGAGTTGCTAACTAAGAAAATCTTCGAATTAGACGGGGAGATTGAGATCATAACCCCATTATAGAATTTCTCATAATGTATTGGATTCATCTTCAAAGCTTGGTTTGATGTTCTTTCTATTGGCTTTAATTTCCAATTGGAAGCTTGGAGAGGGATGGAAAACTTTCTTTAATGTTTCATCGACTAATTTTCTTCTTCACATTATGCATGTTTCATCACGTCCCTCAGAAGCATCACCAAACACGCCTTAGCAATATCACCGGCTGCGGCTGCGCCGCTGGATTTAATGGCCTCCCCATTTTCCCAATTTAGGTTTCTTCGAATACAACCCTGATTGGAGCGACAGAGTCGGTCGGTATTTCCAATATCGTTTGGATTAACAGCAGTCGGGTTCCTAGACTTAGTCTTAGTTTTTACCTTAAGAGGATTGACGCCAGCGATTTCTTGATCGAGGAAGAAGTAAGAACCTTAGTGTTGTGTTTGGCCTGAAGAGGTTTTTTTGGTTGAAGTTGGGTAAAGGTGAAATTTGGGTTTTTTAATCTCCCAAATTAGAAGCTCCTAAACTTTTCAGTTGAATTAGGGCAAAAAATTTCAATGTCATTTGCTTACATAACTGGTTTAATAGCCAAGTTGGTGTAAGTTTGGAAATTTAACGCTCAAAGTTACGACATTGGCTAATTTGAGCTATGAGAGTAAATTGGAGGGGCCTGTTTTGACAAAAAACAAGTTTGAGATGTAAATAGGATATTTAGGAAAACCTTAGATGTTTTTTTTTGCACCTTTACCCAAACATTTTTTGCACCTTTATCCAAACATTTTAACCAATATCACTTTTAGACTTTTCGAGTGAGATATTAAGTTGGGCCCAAAGCAACAACAAGTGATAAGTCCACTTGAACTAACGAGCCTACAACTCTAGAAACAAATTGCACTTATGCTTTAATAAGCACAAGTGGGTATCCTTTGAACATATAAGTGAGATGGATTTAGGGTATTTTTATATAACTTAACCAGGTCTTGAGTTTGAACCCTGAGAATGCACTTGTGTTCAGTGGTAAGGCTTTATCATCCTTATGGTCCATTCGTGCTCGAATGAGGATTAATTTGGGTATGCTATGGCTTAACGATTTCTTCTGTGTGTACACAGACCCTCTTATGACGCCTCGAAATACTTGATTTGTGAAGTGGGTTTCCCTCACATTATTACTATTATAATTTAACCCTATTTTTTTCTAGGCATTATTTTCTCGACCTCCAAACCTTATTTTGGAACTCAGTCCAGATTAAAAAACTTATACTTTCTTGTAGTGTCATACAAATTAGGTGTGCAAAAATTTAGAAAGGGGATTACATACAAAAACCCACAAACAAAATATTGAGACGAAGAAGAAAAAGAAAGTGGGGATGAAAAATGAGATAAATTAATTGTGGGCCACAAAAATTGTTTCCCCTAAGTGCTCTACTACTACCATTGAGGACATATAAATTATTCTCATTGTCTTCTTTGTGTTTATTAATTTGTTTTGTCCTTAAGTTTAAATGGAAGGCTAATCTCCATGGTGTCACAAAAAATGTTAGGGTGATTGTTAATGCACATAGAAATGTTCTTTTATATTTATTTTAATATTTCAATTATTTGAATTACGCACGTATTAATAATTTATAATATTCAAACTATTTTTATATATTCACTTTTCATTACAACATTATAGTATTCCTGGTCTCATATAGACTTGAATATGAATTTTTCCTTGACCCATTGAGTCGGGTCTCATTGACTTGTTAATAAAGATATTCTCATGGTTGGTTAATATTATTTAACAAAATAAGCTAGTGAGATCATTGTTATGAAATTATAAATTTGATTGACTTGTATTAACTTTTTTTTTAAATACACTGTAGGTCCAACGTAGTCAACTATTCTATTGGGACTTGAATCGCACTCATCATACCTCTTTGCTGTTTGGAATAGTGAGCGCTATCATAAGTTTAGGTATGATGAAGCTGACTTTTATCGGCTTTATTTTAATTACAATGATAAATAATTTGAAAATATATAACTTTTTAATTAATTTTAAATTATTTTTAATTTTTATAATAAAATATAATGTGAATATATTCATAAAAATATTTTCTTATTTTAAAATCAAATATAGATAATAATTGCCCATCATGCTCTGTTTCATGTAGTGAAGCAGTTGATATTTAAAATAGACAAAGAGTTCGGGGAAAGTCCCATTTAAATATTCGAGTTTAGCACATTCTTAACGTGTAGAATTTTCAATCCAATCAAATAGAATTCAAATAAATCAATTCCTTAAATATGATAAAATTGTTTTCTTTTTTGAAAAAATATAAAAATTGTTATTAATTATTTTCGATAAGTTGAAGTCAGAACCTAATGTGAAAAGTTACGTAAAACCATTTCACTTTATTTAGTCAAATATATTTTCAATAAAAAAAGGAAATATAAACATTTTAATATATATATTCTTCAAAACCAAACACGACATAAAATACTTGAATGAACTTGAATATTAACACAATAAATTATTTTATAATTTAAAGAAAAATTAAAAATAATAAAGGTCTGATTAAGGATGTGATGAAATGGGTATTACGGGTACTTGCCACAGTCGAGTCAGAATGGGAAAGGGTTTGGAAAATTTAATCGGGTATGAATGATTTGAGAATAGATTTTCCGTCAGGTCCGGGTTAGGGTGGATTCGGGTTAGATATTACAATGCCTTACGCGAGAAATATAATTACTAATTCGACCTCATAAATTGCCAATACCCAAAGTATCCTTTGTATATAAGTTATTTAAACTAGTTTCTCCTCCCTTTTGCCATTCTGAGCGTTGTTACGTTGTACATTGAACACGAGTTCACTGATGCGAGAAAGTTTCGGCGGCGTGTGTAATCCTGCCAGAAGATCCAGCGTTAAGTTCGTTTTCTTTTGTTCATGATCAACCAAATTGTCTTCGTGTCTTCAGCGAAACCTCATTGCATTTTGATTCTTGCCACACTATGTACGTAGAAAAATCGATTATTTTCTCTACTCATTGTCTCCAGCTCAGATTTGGGTGCCTTTGTTTTGATTGTTTTTCTTATGCTATATGTGATGTATTTGTGTTTGATTAGTAGCAAATCGTGTTTACGGTTTTTTAAGTTATTTAACCTGGTGTTAATATTGAACATTTCTTGCCCTCTTCAAATTTCGTCGTAATTTCAAGCCTCGTCATTTTTTTTTAGGTTTGGGATTTTGGTCTTGTTAAAACTTTGAAAATAATTGGTTGGATTCAAGCCCAGGTTGGACCGTTTTGGATGCCTGACAATAACCTCTTTACATACTTGAAAGTCATACTATAAAAATTTAATATTTGTTCCATTATTCAGCCACATGAACCCTTTGTCTCTCCCTTTTTTTAGTTTGATTTGGTGGTTTGATTTGCAATGTTTGTTTGTTGTTTGGTTGGTCATAAATGGCGGGAGAAGTGAGAGCTGATAGGAGGAAAATCAAGGATTTTCCAGCCCAGATGCACAGGCCCATTTCTTGGGGTTTGTTTGGTTAATGGGTTAACTCAGTTCATTTGTTTGTATATTATGAATTTTGGTTTGATTCACCAGGGTTCTAGTTATAAGTTTAAAGTTTTTTGTTGTTTAGGTTCTGTGGATTTTCACTTTGCCCTTTGTTTCTTGGGTTTTATTACCAGGTTGCTCAGATGGGTTTTCTTTTATTGAAAAAAAAGCGTTTGGGTCTTCTACTTTCGAGGGAAGAAAAGATGTAGGTTTTCTTTTTGGTTGAATAGATACATTTTAAATTCGATTTGGGATGTTTTTATCTTAGTTGGTGAGAAAATGTGAAATGAAGAAATGTTTAAATTTTGAATGTTGGATTCTTCTTTCTTTGGGAGGCTGAGGCTTCAAACCTTACCCATTGGACATAATTTAAGCGCTTGAAGTTTAGCACGACTTAAAGCATGAGAATGGTTTTTTATTTATTTTTTATTTTCTTTCCTCTACGGTTTTTGTTGGGCAAATGAAGCTGAATGTCGGTGCGTTGTGTTTAACATTTCTTGCCTTTTGTTTTTAAGCTATATTTGGATTAATCTTCGAGTGTTTGAAATGTGTGTTTTAAGATTTGGAGACAAATCTTTGCTTGGTTCATCGTAGAATATCTTTTGTATATTACGAATGCATAGATGCCCTAGATATAGCCATAACACTAATAGAATGTTCTCTAGAAGCTTCTCAAGCACTGACCAAGAATAAAACTCAGATATATTCTGGGTCATAAGCTTTCAGTTGTATTAGAATGAAAGAATATGATGAAATCATGTTGAGTCTGTTGTCATGGCATAGAGCGGGAAAATGTAAGGAAGAAATTCTTTCATTTTCTTGCCTAAACCAAACATGAGAATCGATCGACTATCCGGCGAAATGCCAAGGGGATGGTGAGTGGACAGCAGAATCTAGATTTGTGATTAACATTTCTTGCCTTTTGTTTTAAAATTATATTTGGGATAATCTTTACTAAAATTCTCAGCTTGATAATTAGATATGTGTTATTAAAATTTCACTTGAAAATAGGGATGGTGAGTGGACAAAGAGGAATCTAGATTTTAGATTAATATGTATCATCTTTTTTGTTTTTAAACTATATTTGGGATTTATCTCTAGACCAAAATTTCCAGTTGATAATTAGATTTGTGTTATTAGATCGCATGAGATTTTAGTCAAATCAAATTTATTTTAGTTATTTTTTTTCTGGTGGGAAGCTATACTTAAGTTACAAATTGGTATAAATTGTTGAGTTGGGTCCATACTTATAATCCCACCCATTCTTGTGCTAACATCCTAAACATCTCTCTCTCTCTCTCTCTTCTCTCTCTCTCTCTCTCTCTATATATATATATATATATATATATATATATATATATATATATATATATATATATATATATATATATATATATATATATATATATAAATTGGAAAGTATGGTTAGGTTTATCTGTCACAATTCTTGTCATGAGTCAAGAGCCGCCTTATCTAATTTATGCTAGTGTCATCAACTCCCTTTCAAAACTAGTGCTAGTGCCACTACTCAACAAGGATTCTTTCATGATCAGATCATAGACTTATTTAGTTCGAGTGTAGGGTCGACTTCGAAGGCCTTCTTCCTTATTTCCTTGCTTTTCTTTTTAGAACTGATCTATTGGCATATTCTAAGCTTGGTAATTGGTTATCGTGCTTAATGACGAGGGAACCTTTTGGAACCCAAATTTGTGTGGGGTTTTTAGGAATATGAGAGAGACGGTTAGAGTTGGATTGTTGTTATGTGGTACAGTTGTAATTTTTTTGCCCACTTAGATTCACTATTCATATATAGATAGTTAACAACAATGGATGAAGACTTTGGCCTTAGAAGCCTTGACCAACTGAGTATGTAGTGGTCATGCCTCTATTATATGCATTATCTAACACGACATTGGTTCCACATAAGAAGTGTGGAGGATACTTAAACTTTAGAGGCCTCCCACCCATCGATTAGTATTTCGTCATTCTTCCATCTGGGCTTCGGGGTACCTATCATTGGTGCTTTCATTGAGAGCTCTGTATGTAGCTGAGAGGGGTACCCGGGAAAGGGCTACCAGAAGAGGGCACCTGCCCCAAAGGTGGGTTCAAGTGAATGCTATCTAGAGGTGTCATTTGTGAGGAATGTCATCCGTAAATGTCCGGTTTCTTAAGGGGTATGGAATGATATGATCCCACATCGGTTCCACACAAAAGTGTGGAGTGGTACTTAAGCTTGAGAAGTTCTCCCACCAATCAGGCCGGTCTTTTCGGTTGGGCTCTCCGATTGGGCTTGAGGCCCTATCATTATCTTAGTTCCCATTTTTCAAGATTGAGATACTATTCTACCATGAACCTATTTGATTTGGAACGAAAGAGAAAATGATCATTACAGGTTGACAATAAAAGCATAAAACTTTTCGACTTGAGTTTATGTTTCGCCTCCATCTTTTACAATTATTGGATTTGACAATGGAGAAAAGTTTAGAAGGAAGTCTAATTTCTTCGTCGGGAAATAAGAAAGGAAAACAATGTGATGACCATTAGGAGGAAACTTGTTTAAAATTTAGGAACTTTTAGTTTCCTGTTTAAATTAGTGTGGAAAATTGAGAATTGAGAGGAAGAAAATTTATTTGGCTAAAAGTTGAGTCTATTTCTCTGGGATTTTTCTTTTCTTTCATGTTATGATTGCCTTTGGTTTCTTATAAAGTTGTTGAAATCAATCATATCCCAAATATGAAATGGCCCATTGTCATTTAAAAGATTCAGACGCTTATCACGCTTTCACTCCATATATGTAGTTATGATGTACTAGGATTGTGCCAATTAATATAATTGGCCTTCCTCCCGTGTCCGTCCTATATCATTTAAAGTATATGGTATATCTATTTTATGATGTCTAAGAAGTACACTAATGTTTTGGTAACTTTGCATCTCTTCAACCATATTAATTAATAAGGTAGGCTCTCGTTATAGATTTCATTGATCGGTTTTTGTGAAAGGCATTTGTTTTTAAGCCCTTGCTCTTTCCTTTGCCTCTTAGCATACTTGCATACAATTTGCATTGGTTATATGTTTTATTAGGGCACTTATTATATATTTTTGCTTTCTCTATCAAAGGGAAAAGTTAGAGCTGGGCTTCTTCATTTGCTTACTTTAAAATATCGATTGGTTATTACTGAAGTTCAAGTTAAACTAATCCACAAACAAGCATCTCCAAATAAAGGGATGCAAGACACCAAACTTTCTTCCATTATCAAGTAGTTAATTAGGTATTCTTCAAATTAATGATACCTCTCAAGGAAATAGACGCTTCTACAAAAAAATGAAATTAAAGTTTGGTTTTTCCTTAGAAAAGAATTCCCATTTTCTCCCTTCATCAGCTTCTAGGAAAAGAGAAATATTTTTAGAAGGCATAGCAAAGATATTAGAAATCATTTTATCAAAGTTATGCACATTAATATGATAATCAATATGGGTTACGTATCCAATTCCCTTTATTCTTCTCATAATTTTAATATTGTCAAAGTGCAATTGATGGAAGGAAATAAATAAGGAAAAAAGTATGGTTAATAGAAACGACAAATAAGTACAAACACAAAGCATTAGAGGTTTTTGAGCTCTTATATACACTATTTTAGTTCTAGCATAACAAGGCCAATAAGCAAAAGTTTTGCTCATTGGAACCCAAACATATCCTCATTCACATTATGACTCCCAAAACTCATTTGATTTTTTTGAGTTTTTTTGGCTAGCTTATAATATTCTAGTTCTTTACTAACATGTTCAGATATCTGTACACTTTTCAATTTCTAAATCCTCCAACAATGTGTTGTTTTTGTCTATAAATGTCTCATTTAGTTACTTTATCACAAAAAATACAAATGAGTGTACTTGTATCTTTCTCATTTAATAAATGGGCATATTTCCATATCGGATCTTTTCTTCCACTTGCGGCCTCTATTTCAACTTCTATCTTTTTGTCAATTTTTGTGTATCTTTACAACAAATCAATAAAATGACAATTATATTGGAGAAAATTGAAAAATGAAACAAAACAAAAAATATATATATATTATAAATCTATAAATTATAAACATACTAATGTTTGCCAAACAACTAAAAATGTTTTAAATATTCTAATTGTTTCATAATTTTTCATAGTTTGTTTTATAGTTTTTCATTAATTTTCAGATTTTTTTCCTATTTTGTACATAAATTTATGAAATTTTCCTAATTTTTTTTCAAAGGTTTTTTTTGAACTTTTTTTTCCTATTCTTCTTTCCTCTTCGATGAAGCTTTGAAAGTGTATTTGAGGGGTTTTTTTTTTTAGGGTTTTAAGGTGCAATCCGAGAAATAGAGGGGGGTTTTATATAGGGTTCAAACACACAAATGCATGCTGCTGGTTGTTGGTAGCTCCAAATGACGCCGTTTGGGGTATTATGGTTTCTTCAAAAGAACCCCAAACGATGTCGCTTTTAAGGTGTTTTGATCATTGTATGCCTGAAACTCCAACCCAAAACAAGCTCGCTTTTGGGTCATCACGTATTCTGTCTCCCCTCTTCTTCTTCCCGACGCAGGTTCCTCCTACACCGCTTCCCGACGCCGTAGGCCACTCTTCTCCGACATTTATCTCCATCTCCGACAACTGAAAAAGCAAAAAAAAAAAAAAAAAAAAAAAAAGGAGAAGAAGCGGAAGCAAAGGAGGAAGGGTGCATCATGAAGCCGCAAGCCGAGACCACCTCGCGCCTCTCACCTCGCTACCACCCGCAGGCATTCGCTGGAGTGGCGGCGCCTCGAGCTTTAGGCGCGCCTTTCATAACTAAGTGAGCAAAACAGGTGTATCCGAAAATTGAACACTCTGTGAGAGTAAGATCGTGGAGATGGGGCACAATGAGCAATGATCTTTGCACTCTTCGGGAGACATAAAGTGCCTTTCATCTATCTTCCCTCTAGATTCTCTTTCCTCCCGCCATTTTCTGGTTGTTATCGACAACTTATATTGAAATGACCCTTTTTTATATATGTCTATGCTGCAGAATCCACACTTCTTGTTTGCAAGCATCGCACTCCAAGTCGCAAAAACCTAATCACTCTCATGTAAAAACCAATCACTAAATCCACTCCTTCCAAGCCAAGGTAACTGGGATCTCTCTCTTCTCTCTCTCTCCCCATTTTAATATTAGGATTTTTTAAAGATATTTCTGAATTTGTTTTTTTTGTTTCATTTTCGTTTGTTTGCCAAAACTTCCAGCGCGGTTTTTTTCTTTTCAGATATAATGCATTTTATGGTGTACACAGATAGTTGCAGGCTTAGAACGTTTTTTGTTATTATTATTATTTTTTTTTTTTATCGGAAACGAAAAGTAAGATGTTTTTTTTTTTTTTGAGGAAAATATTTATTTCATTTGTTCTTTTAGGGAAAAATTGAGGGAGAGATGAAAAAAAAGAAAATGTTAGCTGACAATTTTATTTTCCTTAGTCTTTCCCTTTGCTTTTCCCGTGTCTTTCCTCGTATGTGATAACAAAACATAGCTTGGTTATAAAACTGGCCATCATCATAAACTGTGAAGTTCTTATTGCTGTGATTGATATTTAGTCATATTATCAGTTACAATACTGTGCTTGAGGTCCTACCATCTCTGCTAAGAGTAACTCTCGCCTCAAGCGATTTCTGGTTTTTTCCCTTTTTCTTAGTCTCCTTCTTTCTTTTTCTTTCTTCTTCTCTCCATTTTCTCCGCTCGTCTGCCGTGCAGGCTTCCTGGGCTTTTTTTTTTTCTCGTAATAGAGACCAAACATATATTTTCTTTTTTAGATAGACCAAAAACGACGTTGTTTTGGCCTTTTAGATGCCCACTTTCGAGATTTCACTCTCCAAACCCATTTATGCTATGTTTCAACCCAAAAACCCTAACCCTCCCAACTACTCTATAATCCCATAGAAGAGGAGAAGAAGCAAAAAATCAACTAAATAGCCAAGAAATTCAAGAAAGTATGTAAAATAGGAAACAATCATCATAAAAATCAGTAAAATATATATTTTGACATACTATAAATTCACTTAAAAATCCGTGCCTCTAAGGCTCCTAAGAGGTTTTTGCTCCTCGCAAAATCTTGCTCCTCAAATAACTATGTATTTAGTCGAGGAGTGATCATCCGTTGTGGGCGGTTTCCTTATTTATTGTGGCCCCAAAAGTTATCTCATACTTACCATATCCGTAACTCTTGATGTACAAGAACCCACATCATTAATATGTTGGACATTCTTTGTGACGCCCCAAAAAACCCGGGGTCCTGACTACCCACAACCTACGGAATACAAGTGGAGGCTCAAGCTACCCGACGCCACTTTAGAAAATTCCAGTAGTCTCCTTTGTACGGGGAGCTCTACCCAAAAACAGACTCAGATAAAATGTCCCAAATTACCCAATATAATCCCAAGGATAACAACATGGATAAAACGGCCTCGGGCCCATAAACAATATCCATCAACTATATCAACCATGAAACCCATGTTCAAGAGGAGTAAATGGCTCTATACAACATATCAAAAATAGAGAATTCTAATACATAATGGAAAAACCATCAGTCAGCACCCGCTTCAAAACTCGCCCTGATGATGAGCCGTCCCCCGCACCCCTAAGACCAGAAAATAAAAGGGGTCCCACTGAATGAAAAACGAAATGAAAGCCTCAAGATAGCAGAATCGCCTCTCTAAGCTGCCATCACCACCCTAAGCGCAAAGGTAATGTGTTCCATTCTAAACAAACACATTCAAGCAAACGCATGATCCTACTGAATGTCAAGAGGCACGGTCCTATCCCAGTCCCTAATTTCACTCTTCCTTACACTCGCTCTAAATTTCAGATGAGAATTCACATTTTAATTGTGGACAACCCTCCGATGTATATATATCAATCGGGCCGCCCGACGATCGGAGTATATAAATTGCCGCGGACTACTCCTCCGGGCGAATATCACTCAGCCGCTCCGACGATTGATATTTTAAGTTTGTGGACTACCCTCCGTAATGAATATCAATCAAGCCGCTCCGACGATTGATATTTAAGCTCATGGACTACCTCCGATAATTTATATTTGCACTACCCTCCGAACCATTTTCCTCTATACTCATCTCATGCACTCACTCCTATAATCCTAGCATGATTCAGCCGTGATACTAACGTGACGTGACGCTAATTCCAACACGTCAACCACCCATGCAATATATAACACAAATATATTCACATTAAAAATTAAATCACACAAATACGTTAAGTGTAATTATCAGTTTGGGCACCAAAATTAAATTTCACTCGCTTAATGTTTTCAAACATAAGCAATTCGATCCGAATTACTTAACCAAACATGATTTTCCCAAAAATACATTATTATTTCCTAGAACAAGAAACCCTGGGGTTTAACGTTCCCGACAATCAATTAACTCTAGGTTCATATTTTGAACATTTACGCCAACACTCTACCATAAAACCAATCATGCACATATGATTCTACACACCACCAAACTCCATTCTTTATACCAGATAGATAATGTGATAATGCACATCGCCTCCATTTGGTTTAAAAATTTTAGACATTCGGGGTCTCATGTTTCGGGATCTGATCCAATCCGCCCCTAACGGCCCCAATCGACCAAACATTCGAACTACTAAAAACGGGAATAAAGCCCAAGTAGGGAGAAAATCCTACCTCGAGGAGTTTGAAGAAACTCACTAAAACGGAGTCCACGCTGCAGTCTGCTCCGCGCAGATCGTTTTCCCTCACCAAGTCCGCCAACTGGCCTCTGATTGTGTGCAAACTTAGAGTATAAGCGCTCTCTCTCTAAAACTCTCTCTCAACGGCAAACATCGGACTCAAAAATTTGCTTCTCGTTGGTTTGTTTATTAATAAGAGGACGTAAGATCAAGCCAAAGATTTGGCCCTCTAGCCACTTAAATCAATATCGAAAATGACATTTATATCCCTTTACCATTCGATATTCTGCACTATTTCTACTCGTCCACTTCATCATTTCAATTATGCCACTTATGGTACATGAGCACATTTATGTGCTTTCACGTATCGGTACCGCTTATGGCACTAACCGCGATGCTCTAAAACGGTCAATTCGAATTGCCTCAGAAAATTAATAAATTTTACGCATTTTAACTATAGATTTCATGAGATTTATTCCACCAGATAATCCGTTTTCATTATCCGGAGATCTAGAGAATTAATTATGGATTTTTAACCGTATCATACGTTGTAATTAAACATGATTTTAAGCTCTTATTTCGTAATTTGAAATTTCTCGTCTTACATTCTCCTCTCCTTAAAGGAATTTGTCCTAAATTCGAAACGATCTTTTTCAAAACACACATGCATATGCAACATGCACTCTATCTGTGCATGTAAACTCAGTCATTTAAACCTTAAACTACTAAACCATAGACTTCATCCTAAACAAGAAGCGGATAGGTAGCCCGTGATCGTGTCCTCGTGTCCCACGTCGACCCTCCACCCACGCTGCCGTCATAGCACTCTCACTAGCCTCACACCCGGCTCAAGGCCGCAAAGACCCGATCACGCTTATCTACACGCACACCGGTCCCTCCTCGGCTGTCCCCATCCTGCGGCCAATCTCTACCGTCCCCAATCCACCACATGAGCCGGATCTCGAGATATATCTCTCGAGCATGGAGACGTGAAACGCCTCGCGGATACCTGACATGCTTCGCTAACGCCAACCTATGCAATCGCGGTCATCATCTCGCATCTCGAAGGTCCACCGAATCTCTACGATCGCTTCATGTTTAACTAATTACTCCTCTCTCAGAATCACCTTCATGAATGCTGATTACCAACTCGAACTTAAGCAGCGACGTCAGACATTTATATAGCCTCTTCAAGAGTTCCAGCCGTGAGAAAGACGCTTATCGTATCAAGCCTACCTTCACGTGGTGTTCTAATCAAATCCGGACCAGAATGATCTCTCTCCCACCTCGGTCCATCCTAATCTAAGTGGACTCCACGGTCCCCATACAATGCCCTATACGTGTGCCATTCGTACACCTCGCCGGGAGGCTGTTGTGGGCGAATCCCACCAAGGGCAATTAATCCTCCCACCCTTACGATCCAGACACATGTTCGCAATACGCCTTTAACACCCGTGATGTAATCCATACACACGTAACCCTACACAACCCTCGCTTGTGTAACCGCTTAACCTCTCCAAGGTCACAATCACGATTAACTGACTGGTTTGATCGAATCCATGCCATGTATATCATCCATTTACGAGCCCCACGCCGTACTCAACAATATCCAATGAAATTTCTAAAGGGTATCCAAACCCGAGTCACCCCCGACTTATCACTCAACCCCTAAGTCTCCGCGCGATAACTACGCCCCCGTGTTTTCATCTCGCACATAACTTCTCACACTGAGCCTCTCACATTTCCTGCTTCAACTCATGAGTCTCACGATCGAGTCCTAAAGACAACTCAACCCACACTCACCATGAGTGGTGAATGACCATACCGCGGCACCCACTCCAAGGTCCACCATGAGCAGAATCCCAGAGATTTCTCACTCATAATCCCGACTTATCAGGTCAACTCTCACCCTACATCCTAGGGAAGAACATCTATACCTGGCTTCTCTAAAGGCCTTAACCTCCAAGCCCAAATCCAATGCCGTGTCGAGTATGACAACCCTACTAGGTCTCACCATCGACAACCCGAATGGCTGCACAATCCTATCCATGTCAAACCCGACATCAACAACCAATACGTCTACCACCCCAAGGTCCACTACGTCACGCAGAACCCGATATTGCCCTCGACTTCGACCCACACCCCCGGCCCTCCGCCTATCCGTGCCGCCGGAAGTGCTTATATAAAGACACCTAAATCAAAATTGATTCTCTAACCCCTTACCAAAGGAGGAATGAACTGCACACTCTCCGTCTCATGCCTAATCGGGGACTTGTCGTCTGGGTACAGGATCCCCGTCTCTCGGGGGGCAATCCCGCCACCATGCTCAACTCGGCCCTAGTCCCGAAACTAGCAGCGTAAGCCTTCGCCTTCCCGAACTGGGGAGAAAGCTAATCCCCCTCTCGCTATCAACACCCATATCCCGAAAGTGTCTCTTGTGATCCTCAATCTCTCTCTCTATGGTCAATGCCACCCCAACCATGGAGTCCATGTTCCATAGGTGAAACCCTATAATCCGCCCCTCAAACGACAACTTCACCCATTCGAATCCCCCGCAATATCCAACATCCCAAGAAACCACGATCTCGAAGATCGATATCTCTGGCCTCCCAACGCATCACCGCTCAACCTTCTCAGCCACTAGCACCCCGGTGTCGATTACACCACGTGTCCCGATAAATCTCACTTCAGCCAACTCGCGACTTATCGAACTTAGCACAAATTTCGATGGCTTCAACAATCGAAACGATCTCCTCGCGATACCTATGCTCTACTCGACCGAGTAGCATCAAGATGTCATCCACGGCGACTATGACAACCGATCTAAATAGGGTTGGAATACCCTTATGCATGAGGTCCATGAATGTCGTCATGCTGCTTCGTCAATCCGAAGGGCATCACCAGAAACTCATAGTGCCCATACCGCCCTAAACGCCGCCTTAGGAATATTCAGATCCCTAACCCTCGGGCCTGATGGTAACCAAAGGCGAAAAGTCTATCTTGGAGTAGACTCCGCACTCTCCCAACTGACCAAATAAATCATTAATCCTCGACACGGGTACCGATTCTCGATCGTGAATCCCTGGTCTAATAGCTCTGTGAATCGTAATTCTCGAAGTTCCCGTGAACTCCAACCGATGCCATCCTATGAGTCATGGAGACGGGGCGCATCGGGTGGTGTAACTCGATACTCAAGTCCACTACCTGCGGAGGTACCCGTAGCCTTATCCGAAAACATCCACATACTCGCATACTACCGAGTAGATCCAAGTCCGACTTCGGCCTTCAGGTGGGTGGGCGCTCGCGAGCTAACCCGCTTAACCGCCCTCGACACTGACTCATATACCGGTTTGTGGCAAAATGTCATGCCTGCCCCCCTGAAATACCATACGATTATCGCCCTGCGTATAGGCGGTAACCTTCCTGCGCTCACAATCGATAACAACCACAATAGTGCTCGAGTCCATGCAGGATGACATCGAACTTTGGCAATGTCGAAATCCTCGGGTCCATTGTGAGCAGAGTCCCAGAGATCTCTAACTCGAGAAGCCTCGACATATCGTACCTATCCTCGCCACTAATCCTTAGGGAGAACTCACGATACAAACGGCTCCTCCAAGGTCTCTGAGGTCCTTGCCCATTTCCACCATATATAGGCCTCATTCTCCGAATTTAGAGCGTGACTAGTCTAATCAGGATGGCGTCGGATGTAATCCTCCGTAGCCTCTAACACTTTCTCGTTACGCATAAACCAATGGTGCAATCACCATCGGGTCTCCTCCCTCTTATTGTGAGAAGGTCGGAGGATGATACGCCTAAACCTCACAGGGTTACTGGGGTTCTTTCACAATCTATTTATACTGGCACATTGCTATAGCATTCATTTGCTCTGTACCTGACCTCGAAGTCATTGATCAAGCAACGATTGTGCGACCCGGTGCCGTGGGCGTTCTCGTCCGCAAAGCCCTCTCTAGCCATTTACGATTCATGTAATTTTCATTTCAGTCTAACTAGCAACGTACATGCCAATAGACTTGACAACCGTAGGCCCGACCGGAGTCCATTTCTAAGTGGTGCTAAATTCCCGACCACTTAATTCGTTTTATTCAAATAAAATTTTAGGCTCTTGTTCATTTCATTATCAAATCCCCTAAAGTCGTAATCTAACTACTTAGCATTCACCCTTTTCATATACGCACTACACCATGCATATATAATTTCGTGCGCAACTTCTGTGCGATCACCATTTCAAATGATTAAATCAATCTGATATCTAAGGCATGAACGCGACCCAGAGACACTGTCATACATATTTCGGTGTATAACATCCATTTCGCGTTTAAAAATATTGTTTCAACAAATTTTATTATCAAAATTTTATTTTTGAAAATTTTATTTTTAAAATTTTATCAAAATTTATTTGATTTTTATTTGATTTTAAATTTTTTTTTATATTTTTTTCAAAAAATTTTATTTCTAATGAAGCAGTGTTCATTTGTGACTCGGGAAAAAGCAGTCAAAACGGATGTAAAAAATGGGCGAGTGCACGAGTGCAACGCGGCCGGCCAGGCGAGCGGCGCGCGGCGTCTGCAGCGACTATTTGCGCTGGCGCAGTAGCCGGCGAGTAACGCGCCCGCGAAACCCACGTCTTTGCCCTGCGCGCCCAGCACGCTCGCCTGCCTTGACGCCACCGCGCTAGCGCTCGCACTTCTTATTCGCTGGCTTTGCCGACTTCTTTCCACGCTTCGCCGGCGCTATTTGCGCGATCCGCCAACCCAGCGCCCAGCCTTTGCGGCGCCCGGCTCTAATGGCTTCATTTGGTATGATTTCCAACCTAATATTTTTCATTATTCTTGATAAACTCATTTTTCATATTTTCAATGGTATGAAAAAATCTTAAAATCACAAAAATCATTTTTTCATACTCCTTAATATTCAAATAATTTTATAAAAATTTATTTAACCCACTTTTTCCCAAATTTCCTCCCAATAATTTCATAAAATTTATTTCCTCGAATTTTCTTTAACTTGAAATTGTTTTCATCACCCTAATAAGGCTAAATAAATTTGCCATTATTCTTTTTCATTTTCTTTCCGGGTTTTGTACCTTGTACAACTCAGAGCCTCTTTGGTTTCCACAAAACCCACATGATCTTGTCCGGAGGCTCTTTGTCGGACTATTACGGACCATTTATAAAATTTTCTCAACCAACTTTGTTCTCACACTAACCGGTGTTCAACATTTGATTTCTTTGTCACAGTGCTATCCACCCCCAAGCACCGCAATCCAAACACAACACATGATCAATCAACATGTTATAAACATCAATCATACCATCACATGATCACAATCAAAACACATGCGGTGTTTCATTTCTCTCGTGCCTTCTAGGTAATCGCCTTCCTAACCTACATCGCTACCACACCGGTGGTGATGGATACCCTAACTTGAGCTCCACAGAGTATTCGTATACCTAAGCTCGATCTGAAATTGTGGCCCCAAAACCAGGGGTCCTTTGACTACCGTCAACGTGAACCCTGGAGGGTCGGGTTACCCCACGCTCACTTTTTAGAAAATCGGGCGAGTCTCCTTTGTACGGGGAGCTCTACCAACGATCTGCGTGTACTGTCCCAAAACGGGTCCAATATAATCCCAAGGATAACAACGCTGGATAAAAACGGCCTCTTGGGCCCATAAAACAATATCCATCAACCATATCAACCATGTCCCATAGTTCTAAGAGTGAGTAAATGGCTCTTATACAACATATATCAAAATAAGAGAATTCTAATACATATATGGAAAACCATCAAAGCCCACCTTGGCTTTCTTCAAAACTTCAGGCTCTATCGTGGCGAGTCCCTATACGCTCCGGTACTGTAAAATAAAAGGGGTGCCGGCGGGCAATAAGCTGATAGGAGAATAAGCTCAAGTGGAATGCACCACCCCTAAGTGCGTGCAATGTTCCAATTTAAACAAACATTCAAGCAAATGCATGATCCTACTTGAATGTCTGCATGACAGCCAGCTGAATCCAGGGTCTTCAGGCTCTCTTCGCCCAAGCCTTGTATGAAGAATTATCATTTTAATTAGTGGACAACCCTCCGATGTATATATATCAGTGGGCGCTCGACGATTGATATATAAATTGTTTGTGGACTACCCTCCGATGAATATCAATTGAAATTTTACGCTCAGGCGATTGATATTTTAGTTTGTGAACTACCCTCAGATGAATATCAATTGGGGTACACTCCGGCGATTGATATTTGGTTTGTGGACGCTACCCTCAGGTAATTTACTCTTTTAGACTACCCTCAGACCATTTCCTCTATACTCATCTCATACTCACTCCTATAATCTAGGGTGATCCGGTGCATGGAATGCATGTATCACGGTCCAGTATGATCTGTCGCATGCGGAAATATATATTACAATATATCATTAAAAATTAAATCACACAAACATGTTATATGATTTATCATTTCAAACACCAAAATTAAGCTCTCACTTGGGCTAATGTTCAAACACAAGCAATTCGATCCGAGATTGCCAACCAAACCATAGTTTTCCCAAAAATACATTTTTTGGATTACTATTCCTAGGAGCAGGTAAAACCACAGGGTTTCTTGTTCCCGACACTCAAACAATCCTAGGTTTATACTTTAGAACCCATTTCCATGACCAATACCCGACACTGCTGAAACCAACTAATACATGATTCACACCACCAAACCCCATCTTCACCCATACGGCCGTGGAGGCGGCTAATTTCACTCACATTCTGGTTTAAAAAAATTTGTCTAGTCGGTCCCATGTTTTGGGACCGATCCAACGGCCCCTAATGGCCCCAATCGACTCAAACATTTGAACCACATTAAAAATGGGAATAAAGCCCAAGTAGGGAGAAAATCCTACCTCGAGGAGTTTGAAGAAACTCACTAAAACCCAGGAGTCTGACATCTTTGTTCAGCGTGAATCGTTTTCCTTCTCTGAAGTCCGCCTTGGTCGGTTGTGTGCAAACTTAGAGAGAAGCGCTCTCTCTCTCTAAAACTCTCTCAACGAAGCAGCTACTGGACCAAAAATTTTCTTCTCACGTTGGTTTGTTTGGCTAATTGAAGAGAAGGGATGAAATCTTGTTGAAGTATTAGATCTCCCCAGCCACTAATCAATATCGAAAATGACATTTATATCCATCTTTTACCAGAATTGATATTCGGCACTATTTCGGCCGTCCAATTTCATCATTTCTCTACTCATACCGCCATGGTACATGGTACATTTATATCTGGCTTTTGTGCATATGAAAAATCGAGTTTAAGAGCACGAGCAGTGATGCCTCGAAAAAACGTCTTAAACTCAGAAGCCCATCTCGAGAAAATTACAATTTTAAATTGCTAACTAGATTTAAGTGAGGCAGTTCAACGGTACAATCTGTTTCATCATCCGAGATCTAGAAATTAATTGCAGTTTTAACGTAATTACAATCATTATGTCGAAATTACGATTTTGCCCTTATTCGAAATTTGAAATTTCTAAGACCTTACATTCTCTTTTTCTGGTTTCTTTAGTATTTAGAATATCGATATTACAATTAGGATCTCAAGATCAAGTCCTTTATATCTTTTTGATATCATGGGTGTTGATGACTAATTTTTGGTCGGGACTTGGGAGGATAACCGACGTAAAGTTTATATTGATGAAGGGAAGCGGCCAGATTCATGATACTAAATTTTCACATTTCTTGAACATTTCTCTAGAATATATATGCTTTTCCCCAGAATTTGTTGCTAACTTCCTTGATTTACTCACAGTTATGGGAAAAGTGAAAGATTTCCTAGGAGTCATATCGGATGCTAATAAAAATTTGAGCTTGAGGTATGCATATGGTTGACGAGGGAAAAACTAAATTGTTATGGTTTCCTTGCATTTTATTTTTATTTCTAAGATTATAATGTACTCATTACAAAATGCTAAGGACAATTACGGTAGAATTATTATGATATTGAGGTGCTCGAATCTGAATACATTGAGATGGTAAATGAAACATATATTGTCTTTGTTTTAGTTTTGTTTTTCATTTTTTTTAAGACTTTAGATTAACTTCTCTTGACTAATGGGTTGTAATTGTTTTGGATGCATTGATCCAATCACCGGTTTGATCTTGGGTATTCTTTGTCCCGAGCACTCAGGGGCGTGCGTGTTGAATCTTATTGCGGGTTTTGATCGAATCCAGAAGATAGCTCTTCTTTTGATGATGATGACAACGTGCGATAATGACAAAATGGTGACCCAGGTAATAATAATAATGAAGCCATCTCTCACGACATAAAAGTCAGAAGTCAGCCTCATGGGAGTTCTTTACCGAGGTTAGAAGCGACGAGATTGTTGAGCTCTCATGAATCTTTGCTAGATAAACGGAATGAAGAATTTGCTAAGTAGGTTATTTTCTTGAAAGAAAAGGAAACTATCGGTGAATTATATGGAACACAACAAGTATATGGAAGGAGGAATTTGAAATCATTTGATGAGTCTTTAATTTATCAATGGTGGGATTTGCTTATCATTAAATGATTATTATGTGAAGCTTGGGGCTGTCTTTGCTGAGTACCCTCTAATTTGAATGTTTTGCTATTTGATCTCCCATTTCTCCAGCAGTTTTTGTTTGGATTGGTCCTAAACATGATGGTCCTCTTCTTCTTCAAACCACCCATTACAGTTTAAACTAAGCCATAGGAAGTTGGTGGCCTCCTTAAAAATATGAAAAGCGCTAGGAATATGACTGTTCCACAATGGGTTGTTGGTGGCAGTTCTCTGCTTGTCTGACTTTCCATAGCCCCTCTTATGTCAGTTCTGCCTCTTCAATTAGAATTGCACGGAAATATTTACCAATATAAATACATTAGAAAGGAATAATTTTTGCAAGTTCAAAACTTTTACATGGATAGGATTTTAAGAAAACAAGAGTGAGATAGATAGATACATACCCGTATAAGTCACATAAGAGAATTTGCTCAACCTGTACGACATGTTTCGTTCTTTAGCTGTTCACTAAGAAACACCGGGTTGAATATCTGCATTTGAAAAGTGGGCTGAGATCTTTATTCTCAAAACGCTCCATTTTTCTAAAATTGTAGCATGCTTAGAGTTAGTAAGCTCTATTGATGATATAAGCGATTTACTTAGACATTAAACTAATAATGTTCAATCCTTTAGGAAGCAGTTTATTAGATGAACCAATGATTCTGACCAAAACAGCATCAAGAATACGAGGTTTGAATATTTGATCAGAGACACATTTAATTCGGCTTCTTGAGTTACCCAGTAAGTAGATTATTTTCAATGTTTCAATCTAGATGGTTTCCTCTCACTGAATAATTTTAATTAAAATTGTTGTTTATTCTAATATGTATGTTAAGTGCGTTCATGGACGAATATAAATGCTAATGGGCCACTGATTCCATAACTATCTCGAAGCAACATCATACGCATCACCCGTAGTACTTGGGTATAACTAAAAGCAATCATCCACGGTACTAAGGTATAAGTATCAGCCCCGAACAGAGATGAATACTATTTCTTGTGCGATTGCAAGACGACAATACTACTCTAAAGGCCGATTAAGAGTGACTTTCCTAGGGTATTTAATGCAGACACTAGGTACCCTTATAGGTTATTGTTCATTGTAAAATTAGAAGTGAAATATGATGGTAAATTTAAAATAGAAAAATTCAACAAGAGCTTTTTTTTTAGGCTATGGAAAATGTAAATGGGACATCATGAGGATGAGAAATGTGAAACTGTTGCTTGGAGCGAGAAAGATAAGGAGAGAGAGTGTTGTTTATCTCTATTCTTGGTATCTTTCCTGTAGTGAATGATTGTGAGGTGTTTGAAGAAAGTTTAATTGAATAAATGGGTTTGTTGCATCTTGGGGTTTACAGTTCAAAGTATGGTGTGGTCTTGGAGAGGAATTAAATTCAAGAGACCATGACATAGTTGAAAGAATACCGGAAAGGAAGGTGATGATCATGAGGGAAAGTGGTCATGGTGTGGTATGTTTGTGGGCGTCCGAGAGAGAAATTTGAGATGAAGGCTGTGATCTGGGATATGGGGCGTCTTGCTGGTTTGCAGGGAGAGGCGAGAGAGAGCAGGCATGGTGAGACACCCATTGGAGTTAGGCTAAGTGATCTTACGGTGTGTGGTAATGTATAAGAAATGAAGAGAGAAGAGGCATGGTGAAATGTCCTCTGGTGATGTGTCTGGCGTTGTAGGCGGTGGCATGATGGGAGAGCTTGCGATGTTGTCTTAAGCGATTGGGAGGTTCTCATCTTTGTCTCGGTGTAGAGGATCTTCCGGGTGCATGTGGAATTTAGAAGGGCGTGAACAAATGGTCTTAAAATTAGTGCGGTGGCTTGATTAGTTGAACATGGTAGATAGTCTTGCTTTGGCCGCCCTTAGAGTTGATTTTAGCCGCTACTGATGCTCTTACCTCTTACAAGAGGAATCACCGATGGAGGAATTGGGGATGGAAGGAGCGAAACTTCCTTAGCATTCTTGATGCGTGTGCGATGCGTGGGGCCCCTTAGGTGTAATCAAGTCCTTGTAAAGAGATCTTGGGTTTCTTTCTCTCAAACTTGTTCTCATGCATTAACACCATTTGAAACGTATTCTGTATATTGGAGGCAAATTCAATGGTGAAAATAGTTGTTAAGTGAGTTACATGGAGTGTCGAAGGTAGAGAATCATTGACTTGATGTATGATCCTCCTTGCCCCAATTGCATTGGATGGTATCCATCTGTGTTGACTTGTGGATGTTTAACTCCAAGGATGATGAAGCTATATATAAAGTTCTGGGTGTGATGTGAGGGTAAAGGCCTCCTACGTGTTAGGTGTGTGAATATTGTTCTTTGACATTATTATTGATTGAGTGGTTTTTATGGATTTGTTGTCCATGTTGTACTTGGTATGGGTTCCATGTGATTTATGGTGAATTGATGTAAGGTGCGATGGGCCGAAGCAAATGGTGGTGAAAAAGCCCAGAATGATGCTTCTGGTAGAATTAGACATGTTCTTTGATTTGTTGCTAAACGGGACATATGAGGATAATCATTGAAGAGGTGGAGCCTGACATCAAAGGCTTATGGCAGCGTGGAACAAGGTTTGGAGTTAGTTCAACTAGTGGTGCTTGTTTGAAAACTCAGGTTTGTTTACCACCTTCAGGGTTGGCTTCTCACATTAAAAGATTGTTACACAGCAGAGAGCTATGACTGTTTTGAAGAAATGAGAGTAGAGGTGGGTTGTGGTCACATGTGTCCCTCATTTATAGTCTTTAAGTTTAGCTAGATGTTAAACAGGTTATTAAATAGAGTTGATAAAGCCCCATTATTGTGAATATGAGTTCTCACGTAATAGATTCTGTTTTTCTAATACATATGTTGTTAGGTTGTTAGGTCCCGATAATTTTTTTTGAGAACTCTTGGAAGGATGAATCGAGCTAAAGATCGGAAGGGATAGAGATTGAGAGGGCAGGTGCTGGCTTGGTGCATGGTGTTAGTTTATACGGATGTTATTGCACAAGTTGAATAGAGTCCTACAGATTTTCTCTCATTTTCTTAACTTAGTTTTATTTATGGATATTAATCTTGTATGTCGGTTTAAGGAAGTTTGCCTGCAAAGTACGATCGACAACGGCCTCCATAGGCTATTTTTTTTTCTTGATAATTTTTGAAGTTCATGAACAACGGGGAATCAAATTAAAGCCTAAATCACTTATCTAATGTGAGGAATTCAAATAGTCGATCCTATGTAAGCACCCAAACAAAGTTGTTAGTTATTTGCTAATGGACCTCTTTCTTCTCGAGAGTGAAAAGTTTGAATGTTTTCTCCACAGCCATGTTCAAGCCCAAATTCGAAGTCCACATCTTTTGATTTCCCTTTTACACAGCAAGGAATTTGGACCATATTGCGAGAAACGTTTAGTAATTGAATAGCACCCTAAAGGAGAATTTAGGAAGATGACTTCAAATCTTATAGCGAGGATAGTATTGATCTATTGGACTAGTTCTAAATGTTGAAGGAATATGCATGAGTTAGATCACATCTTTGCCTATAGAAATGAGATTGCACACTGTTAAGTTTACATAATAAAAGGGTTAGGAGAATCTAGATATATATGTATGTGTACCAGATTTAAGGCACTTTCTTTTTCTCCAAATACAAGGTGAAGCGCCCCATTAGGGTCAGATTTGACTACCGATCAACCCGGAATACAAGTGGAGGTCGGGTTGCGACGCCACTAGAAAATCGGGCGGGAGTCTCCTTTGTGCGAGGGACTCTATGAAATCTGACTCAATATCAAACCTGTCCCGATGACAATATAGCGCACAATATATATATATCCAATCTGACCTTGGGCCCATCAGTAAATATGCTCAACATGTATCAAACTATATCCAATAGTTTCCAAGGACAATATTTTACTCTTAAACATTATAATAAGATTAGAGGAATTCTAATACATGTACATATCGTCGAGAGGCCAAAACCACGATCCGGCTTTTCTTCTAATCCACGGTCTCTCTAGGATGGGCACGTCTCATACGCTCCATGCCTTAAAAGGGGATCCACGACGGGGTGAGCTAAAGCTCGATGGGAGAATGCATACTAAGTGGGCTACTCACCACACAAAGTGCGGTGCAATGTTCCATTTAAACAAACATTCAAACAGAAATGCATGATCCTGCTTGAATGTCTACATGACGACTAGGATCAGGAGTCCTCAGGCTCTCTCACTATACAAAGCCTTGAAATTATTATTTTATTAGTGGACAACCCTCCGATGAATATATATCAATTGGCGCTCAGACGTTGATATATATATTATTTGTTTAATGGACTACTACTCGGAGTGAATAAATATCAAGTATGAGCCGCTCAGAAGCCCAGTTTGATATATAATGCAATCGATTTGGGTACACTCCCTCAGGTAAATAAATATCAGCCCAGACGCTCAGAAGCGGTTGATATATATTATTTGATTTGGACTACCCTCAGATTTACATTTTAGACTACTCTAGAACCGTCTTCTCTAGACTTATACCATGCACTAACTCTATATTCCTAGGATGTTCCGATTGCATATGGAATACATGTCGCATTTGATATAGTGCAATCACATGCAAACATATCAACATGAATATATTACGCATAACATCAATCACAATCATGTCATGTAATTATTAATCAATTCCAAGCATCGAAATTAACTCTCTTAGGCTAATGATCATAATCATCTCCAATGGCTGCTCTGATTATATTCCATATAATTGGGCAAATCCTAATTTTATTCCCAATGGCCTATACACACACAATTGGCTTCCATATAATTGTGACCTCATGTTAATCCTCATTAAGCATTAACCTATTGATTTCTACACAACTTTGACTCAAGTCATTTCAATTCACACAAGTCAAATGCAAAAACACATGGATGATTTTGTCATTTGCTAAACTGGAATTTGTTTTTACGAGTCCCAGGCCTGAGGAAGTGGGCTGTCCACGGGCAGCCATACTTCTGTCGGTTCCTCTTGGTGGAACCCCGATTTCCATTCCATTTCTATCTTATAAACACGAGCATAATTTACATTGAATAAATTATGATCTTAGCAATTCTGTCCCCAAAACAGGGGAAGTGGGCATCCACAGGCAGCCAGCTCATCCCCATCGGTTCTAATTTTTTGAAACCGATTTCCATAAACAATCCGTGCATACATGCCAAGCATACCAATTTAAAGCACCCAATCTCAACACAAGCAGCCCACTGATTTTTTAAGGGGGGTTCACGGACAGCAAAATGTCGAAAATATTTTCCATAATTCGATCCACATGTTTTGGGCCAAGGCCAACAGCCATTCCAGGCATTTATTCACATAAACACAGTTGTGGAGAAAATTCCAGAATTAAAGAGACCCAAACAGCCCCTCAGTTCTGGGCAGTCTCGGATGGTCAAAGAATTCCCAAAAATTCAACAATTCGGTCACGTGTTTTGGGACGAGTCAGCTGGCTGCATAACGTATAATGTAAGCACGTAAAAAAACACTTAAATGGGAGTAAAACTCAAGTAGGAGAAATTCCTACCTCTTGGAGTTAATCAAAACTGTAGTTCACCTGATGTTTGCTTGCATTAACTAACAAGCGTAGGCGTTCCATAACTGCTCGATCAGCCAAGCCGTGATCCGTCATGAATCTTGCAGAGAGAAGAGTTGTGCCTCTCAAAAACCCTCAAATTGTTAGCTCTGGAAAATCTGCTTCAAATCACGTTTTCCCCTTTGCTGGTGGAGAAAGACCCTATTTGCTATTTCGTCTTCTAGTCATGATGACCATAATTACCATTTGTCCCTATACCGGATTTGATGATATTGACTACCTGAGCGTCATTTCATCATTTCTCTACTTGCCACTTATGGTACATGAGTACATGTTATATGTGTGGCTTTAAATCCGCATCGAACGATTTACGGCACGAAGCGATGCCTCGAAAAGCGTGTCGATTATTTGTCTCGAGGGAAAATTCTGAAATTTCACGTGCTAACTAGATTTTAGTGAGGCGATTCAACGAATTTGAATCCGTTTAAATCATCAGGATCTAGAGGAAGTGGTACTACTACTTTTTCTTCTTTTCTTTCTCTGCACCCCCTTGCTTACTTCTATATTACAAGTTTTTAACCGTAATTACAATTTTGTAATCAAAATTAAATTTTGCCCTTATTCGAGAAGTGGGTTTCTCGGTCTTACATTCTCCCCTCCTTCTTTAGTCCCGGGAATTCAGGACAATCATATCACCTGTGACAGTGACCTACCTGGCCTTACTTGGTGTGCTGGCAGCTAACCTCTTCGAGTCCACGAATCTTGACCGATCCAATGGGTATCAGCTCAATCCATGCCATGCATGACGCATCCATTTCTGAGGCCCTTTACCGATAGCAACACGCCCGATGCAATTTCGAAGGGTATCCTGACCTCGAGTCACCCCAGGCTCTATCACTCAGCTCTAAGTGCGTGATAACTGACGAGTGTGTTTTCATCTCGATCCACATAACTCTTGACGCCGAGCCTCTTGCATTTACGAGAATTCGGGATATCTACGTCTCTTCATCTAACGGGATTCTCACACGGGGGAGTTCTGAGCCTTATTGCTTTGCTACACTCACCGTGAGTGGTGAATGACCATACCGTGCACCCACATACATCTCGATCTGATGTTCACGAAGTGCACAGGCGCCCGATGTCACCACTGTGACAACCAATCCCGATTCGCATAACGGGCGGTCTTGGGGTTCTCGCATAATAGCGATAAAATTTTGTCCGGTCCGGCTCTGCCTACTTTCGGGAGAGCAATATACTTGGCTAAAGGCCTTAACCTCTAAGCCCAAATCAATGCGGGTAATAGAATTGTAATGACTCGGCTGAGTCTCGGTGCGACAACCCAGATGGTTGTCGACTCATCAGCGGCGTTCAACAGCCAATAGATTACGCCACCTGGTCCACCACGCCGTGCGCCTTCGATCTGTCACGACTTTGACCCACACTTTGGCCCGCCGGCGCTGTCGTATTCTTTGGAAGTGCTTGTATAGCACCGGCTGAAGCTAGTTCTCGACATTTAGGTGTGGAGGAAACAGCTATGCTCTACTATCATGTTCTCACATTCTTGGAATTTGCATTGCCGAGATGGCGGGATCCACGTCTGAAATCCCATCGCTCATGCTCAATCCACATTTTAGTCCACGAAACTAGCGTGAAGCGAAGTCTTGCCTCTTCCCATTTAGGAGAAAAGTGATCCTCCCTCTTGTTACTATTTTGTATCAAAATTGTTCCAGTATCCTCAATCTCTCTCTCTATGGTCGGTGTCCTAACCATGGAGTCCATCGATGGCGAGTCTCGGTCATTTATCCCCGAATGGACAACGACCCATTCGTGTCTCTCGTAATGCCCGGTAATCGAGAAACTCATTATCTTGAAGATTGACATTGGTCTCTCCGACTCGCCAATTTGCCTCTGACCTTCTCTGGAATTGGCGACCTCCCCAGTGTTGTCACCCGTGTTCTGATCTCTGATAAGCTAGCTGCCAGAACTTAGCGTCTGACTAAAAGGTCCTCTTAACAATTTGTAAAACAATCCTCAAGTGATACTCATGCTCCGATTACGTGGGGTAGATCAAATGTCATCCTGGCGACTACAACAAGTGATCTAGATAGAGTTGGGCTATGCATGAGATCCATGAGCGTTGCTAGTGCGTTCGTCGATCAGGCATCACGTAAACTCAAAGTGCCTGCGCGTCCTCGCGGCTGTCTTAGGGATATCCATTTCCCTAACCCTCGGTTAATGGTAACCAGTGCGGAGGCCTATCTTAGAGTAGACTTGCGCTCCTCTCAATTGATCAAACAAATAGTCAATCCTCGTGCAGTACCGATTCTTGATCATAACCCTATTCAACTGTCGATGATCAATGCACAGTCGAAGGGTCTTGCCCCTCTTCTTGCAACTAGAGCCAGGCGCCCAGGTAAAGTGCTCGGTCTGAACCTTGTCGATGGCTCTATGGGTGGACTAAGTTCCATGACTCAGCGGTGCCATCTGTGCAGTCATAGAGATGGGTGAATATATACAGTGTGACTCGATGAAGTCTCGTCCTATGCGGAGGTAGTCGGGTATCTCATGCGGAAAACATCCACATATTCGCACACTACTCGAGGTAGATCGAGTCTCGGCCTCTCCTTGTCACCACAGTTGACTCGTTAGCCAACATGTGCCTCTGTACTTGTACTCATATGCATGCGGGAAAATATCATGTTTGTCCCTGTCTGACAGTGCGAATCCTGGCACGTGTAGGCGGTAACTCTCCTCGCTCCTGATTGATAATGATCGTGCAAATATCGGCCAATCCACGTCCTCGGGATGACGCTGGAACTTCGGGCATGTTTCATAATCTCCAGATTAATTATTAATTAGAGTCTCGAGATCTCTAACTTCGCAACCTCGACATATCATACCTATTCTAGCCTTAATCCTGGGAGTTTACGGCCTTGGCTCCTCTAAAGTCTCTAGAGGTCCTTGCCCATTCAATACTTGTTTGGGCCTCGTTCTGGCCGACAGCGGCTAGTCTAATCGATCGTGTCGAGGTAATCTCCATAGCTAACGCGCTTTCTGGGTGTGAACCCAGTAGTGCACCACCATCGGATCCTACACCTGTGAATGTCGGAGGATGATCACGTGCAAACTCTGGAGGTACTGGATCTCCATGTCACTGCTATACTAGCTGTGCAATAGTAGCCTCTGCGCACTTACGGCTGCGAGGCTGTTGATCAAATCTGGCGGGTAGTCCATTTATCGATGGTGCAGACGGGCCAGTGGTGTCCTCTACGTCCCGATCCTCTACCGACCATTTACGATCAACATGGCAACAAAATCAATTAATTTTTTTTTTTTTTTTTTTCGATCGACTAGTAATGCGAGATCTTGATTGCTAATGAACTTGATAACCATGAACTAACCCACATTCATTTCTAAGTGCTAAATTCCAACCACTTAATTCCATTTAATTCTATAAGAATTCTAGGCTCTTGTTATTCATTTTAAATCCCTAAGGTCATAATTCCCAACCTTAACATTCACCCCATTTTCCTATCGCATCACACCATGCATATAATTTAAATGCATAACTACCATGCAATCACCATTTCAAATGGTACAAATCCAATCTACAGTATCATGGGCTCAACCACGGCCAAGACACTAATCATACACATAACTTCGATTGTATACGCGATCATTTCGTTTAAAATATTGTTTCAACAAGGTTTTATTTTAAAAAATTTTATTTTGAAATTTTATTTTTAAAATTTATCAAATTTGTACAGTTTCTTAGATTACAATTAAATTGAACAATATATTTTTTTCTTTCGAAGGATTCGAGGATGGGCGTTATTCATGAATAGGTTTCACGAACACTTTGTCCAAAAACCCTGACTTTCGGGAAAATCACAGAAAAATTCGAGCGACTGGCGGTAAGGTGCGGTGCTGCGACCCCGAACGACGGCGCGCTGGCCGCGAGCCCGGCGCCCGACCAGCCGCCGCGGCGCTCCGTAGCCTTTCCGCGGCGCGCCCGTGCGCGCCACGCGCCCAGCGCCCAGCGCGCCTACCCGGCGTCCGCTGCCCTTTCCGCCCGCTGCCGTGGCGTGTCGCGGCGCTGCCCGGCGCCGCGCTCACCAACGCGCCTACCACGCGCCACACGCCCCTAGCGCCCTGCGCCACCATGCCGTGCATACGCACGCCCGGCCAGTGCCCCTGCGCTGCTGCGCGCCCGGCCGCCTGCGCGCGGCGCCTAGCCTAAGCGCCCGACCTCCGCCGAATGGCATTAGCCCATCAAACTTCTGCATTGAATTTTTTTTTTTTTTTCACTTTAATTAAATGTTTTTTTCATTATTTTCCAGCGGTATGAATTCACCAATCACTAAAAATCATTTTTTCATTTTCTTGGACACTCAAATAAATCCCACAAAAATTTATTTGTGATTTTCTTAAATTTTTACCATATTAAAACCTTGTTATTTTCTCACATCATAACCAAATAAATTTATAAAAATTTATTTTCATTGAATACCAACTTAGGAAAATTATCTTCATCACCAATAGGCGAATAAATTTATGAAATTTATTCTTTCATTCTCTTTTCAGTTTTTGTGGCACTATGTCTTTGAATTGTTTTTCTCTGCATTCGTATCTTTAATCGTAAACACACACATTTCCACAACACACTTACAACATGGAATACACACTAAACAGCAATTACACCAAATCCATAAAACACATCAACACACGTGTGTTATCAAGTGTTAACAGTGATTTTCAGGTAATCATTCACAAACTCGACATCGGGCCACCTAGTGGTGATGTTTTACATTTCCATGGCTAAGCCCAAGCCTCCATCTCTAGGCTTCCACTGCCATCCCAAACCACCCAGAAGTGGTGATGGATACCCAAACCAATCATAGGTGTGGTATCACAAGCTCTGTCTGGTTGTAGCGCCCGAGCAGGGTCCGTTATTTCTACGAATCAACCAGGAATACAAGTGGGTCGGATTTGCGGCATACTTTGAAAAATAGAATGAGTCTCCTTTATGCGGAGCTCTACCCAAATAAAAACTTTGTATAAACATGATCTTTGGCAATGTATAATATATATATCAATCGACGGCTTGGGCCCATCAGCTATGCTCAACACATATATCAAACTATATCAATAGTTTAAAGTTGTTTTTACTCTTAAACAGGCATATATTAGATTGAAATTATTTGTGTACATATCGTCGACCAAAGCCACATCAGAAACTTTTCTTCTAATCCACGAGTCTGGATGGCGTACTCTGCTGCAGCTCACATTTTTGTAAAGGGGATCCCACGGCGAGGTGAGCTTCTAAAGCTCGAGTGGAAGATATTGCTAAGTCAGGATCTCACCACCTGTTAAGTCTGATATTCAATTTAAACAAACATTCAAGCAAATGCATGATCTTTGAATGTCTACATGATAACTTCCGGATAGAAAGTCCTCGCGAATACCTCTCACACTTTCGCCCTAAGCGCACATAGCGAAATTGTTATTTTATTAATTGGACAACCCTCAGATGAATATATATATCAATTGGGCGCTCGACGATTGATATATATTATTTATTTAATGAATTTCATAGATGAATAAATATGTTTGGCACTCAGCGGTTGATATATATTATTCGTTGGTACGCCCTCGATGAAATAAATATCGTGGGACTCAGCGTTGATATATATTGTTTGATTTACCCTCCAGATTTTACATTTTTTGAAGCTCTTTCTCGAGGCAGTAACCTGCAGGCATCTTGATGCAGCTGGCTCCTATGTTCCTGCATTCCCGGTGCATATGGATACATGTATGCGGATTACCAATGCCAGTTTAATCACATACCCAGACATATCAACATGAATATTATATAACATCCAAATCACAATCATGTCATGTAATTAGTAATTCCAAGCATCAAAATTTAAAAACTCTCTTGTTTAATGATCATAATCATCTCAATGGCCTGCTCACAATTATATTCCATATAATTGAGCAAATCTAATTTTATTCCCAATGGCCTATACACACACAATTATATTCCATATAATTGTGACCTCTATCAATCCTCATTAGCATTAACCTGGCCAGTTTCTACACAACACCAACTCAAGTCATTCAATTTACTGAAGTCAAATGCCCCGAAAACACATGGATGATTTTATCCATTTCACACAAACTCGGGACTTGTTTGTTCCAAATAGGAAATGGGCTCACGGGCAACCATACTTCCTCACGTCGGTTCCTCTTGGTGGAGCAGATTTCCGATCCCATTTCCTATCTTATAGCTTTTTGACATAATTTATTGAATAAATTGCTAGTCTTAACACAATTCAGTCCCCAAAACAGAAGTGGGCTGTCCACAGACGTACTCATCCTACATCGGTTCTAATTTTTGAAACCGATTTCCATAGCTAATCGTTCATACATACCAACATAGAATTTAAGCACAATCTCAACACAAGCCTTTTCTAGTTTCTGAGTTTACGGACAGCAATGTCAAAAATATTTTCCATAATTCGATCCATTTTGGAATGCAAGGCCAACAACCCATTCGCGTTTTATTCACATCAAGCACATGATTTAAAGAGAAAATTCAATTAAAGAGACCCAAACAGCCCCTCAGTTCTGGGCGGTCGGATGGTCAAGATTCCCAAGGTTCACGCAATTAGGTCCCATGTTTGGGACCGATCAATAACCCCTCGACCTCGAACTATGAAACATCAAAAGCATGATGGAATTAAAGCTGATAAGGAAATTCTACCTCTTGGGTTATCAAAAACTGCCAATTCACGGGTCCGCAGCGTGGCACACTCACGTAGAGCGTTCCCCTTCTTGCTCGTCGGCCTTGACGGTCCAGATCTGCAGTACTAGAGAAGGAGGTCTTTCTCTACCAAAACCCTCAAAATTGGTGGCTGCTGGAAAATCTGGCTCAAATCACGTTTCCTTTGCTTTAATTGGAGAGAAGACCCTATTTATTTTAGGTCTTCTAGTCGCCGTCAACTCCCATAATTACCATTTTGTCCCTCTTTCAGTTTGATATTAGGCACTACCTCTCGACCGTCCATTTTCATCATTTCTACTTATACACTTATGTTTGCTGAAGTACACATGTTATATATGTGGCTTTTATTCGCATCGAGAAAACCGATTTACATTTTGACATGATGCCTCGAAAAGCGTGTCGATTCAGAGTATCTCTCGAGAAAATTCTGAGGAATTTTACGTGCTAACTAGATTTCGTGAGGCGATTCCAGCATTTGATAGTTTGTCATCGAGATCTAGAGATTAATTCTGGATTTTTAACCGTGACAATTTTATAATCAAAATTACGATTTTGCCCTTATTCGAGAAATTGGAATTTCTCGGGTCTTCTGAGGCAAATCTTACGTCTCCGAACACCCAATTCAGATTGTTGATGGTTGCAAAGCAGTATAGCATAAGCGTAGTGAAAACCTTAAGCTTTTTGAAGAAGATAAATATTTAAACACATTAGAAGAATCACAACGTGATGTTGCCCACTTGACCTGCCAACTCTTTAATTATATATATTTATAGTTTAAAATGGGTCTCAGATAAACTCTCTTATTCTGGTATCTGTTATTCTTCTGGAGGTAGAGATAGAACACAAAGCGGATCGACGGCTCTAAAGCGGTGTGGTTTTGTCTTAGCATGGTTCTTAAGTTAATTAGTACTTTGGTCTAATAGCATATGATTTTCTCACTTGAGAAACATGTGCTTTCGGTTTGAATCCTTTTCAACGAGGATGTTTGTTTTGTTAAGCGAAATTTCTATGATCAAGTTGGGTTAGATATTTAGATGAAGTGATTTGTTTATATATATTATATATTCATGTCTTAGTGAATAGGCCAGAAACAAAATAGTAATTATCTTTGAATACATTAAATAAAGTCTTTAGCACCTATTCTGCAGAAATAGTGAAATTTACTTTCAAATCTTATCTTGAACCATAAAAGCATACAAAGTCTTAAGCAGCGATTTATTGTCTTTGGGCACGATTTAAGCATAAGTCCTCTTCTTCTAAAAAAGAGTAGCGAACGACAATTTCACAAGATGCAATATGCATCACAAGATCTTCTCATTGCCCGATACAAAATAGGGAACTAAAATGCCATGTAAATCTGACAATGCACAAATAAAATCATTGATCGATATAGCCACCATCGCGATTTTGTATTCAACAACACTTTGCCTTTTATACGAATCATCCCTAACATTTTATGATTAGCGGAGTTCCGCAAATTTGGATTTGACAAAAGCCCGACTGGCGAGATTGACTGTTGCCCGATAAAGGGATCTTATCGGAGAAATTGTTATTCGGCGATTCAAATAACCCGAGGATGATAGTAAGGATATGCTTGAAGGAATGGGCCGCGACGCTGACCGTCAAGGGAGGATAGGCGTGGCTTTTGAAATGCTTTTCGGGGGGCAGCGATATGATTCATGGACAAGTTGAAACAACAAACCGACGGTGTTTTGTTAATTACCAGGAGATTCTCATAAATTGTTGTAGAGATAGATCTATACTATGAACAAGGAAAGAATCATGTTTGAAATTTGTCATTTGTAATCTAACTTGACCTTTTATCACGAGCTTTGCTCGTTTGTGATACAAGAAGATATACTCATATTATGAATCAAGGCCATGGCTTTAAGCTCGACCAGGATTCTTTGGAATTTCTTATTAGATTGTTTTGTCTCAGATCAAGACATGTAGAGCTTTGGCCTCATATGCCTAATTTAATTGACGTTGCTTTGGCCTTAGATGCAATTTTCGAAGTTTCAACCCCTCGCCCCATTTTTCCATGTTTCAACTCCAAAAAGAAACCCAACGCCAACCACTCTATAATCCTTATAGAGGAGAATAAACAAAATATCAACTAAAATAGCCAAGAAGCTTTGAGAAAGTCATGTAAATGAAACTAAGTAATAATAAAATCCTTAAAACCTATATTTGACATATGGTGCGCTTCACTTAAAAAAAATCGATGCCTCAAGTCCCCAAGAGGCTTTTGCGCCTTAGGCACCTTGCTTCTCAAATAACTATGTATTTAGTCGGGTGATCATGCAGTTTGTGGGCGGCTCTTTTTGTTTGTGTGGGCTACATGTTATCTCATACATACCATATCCCTAACTCTTGATTTACAAGAACCCACATCATTAATATGATTGTGATTCTTTTCTTGGTTTCTTTAATTATTTAGAATATCACGATATTTACAATTCGATCTCAAAGATCAAGTAGTTTATATCTTTTGATATCATGGGTGTTGATGACTAATTTTTGGTGGGACTTGGGAGGATAAATCGACGTGGGGTTATATTATTGATGAAGGAAAGCAACAAGATTCATGATACTAACTTTTCACATTTTGTTGAACATTTCTCTAAACCTGTGTGCTTTCCCGAATTTGGTGCTCAACCTCTTGATTTCTTTGAGTTATAGGAAAAGTAGAAAGATTCTAGAATTCATATGGAAACTAATAAAAGTGGAGCTTGATCTGAGAATTATGCATATGAACACGATGAGGAAAAACTAAATTGTTAGCGTTTCCATGCATTTTTTATTTCTAAGATATAATATGCGATTAAAATGTGGGGACAATTCTGGTGAGAACTATGATATCGAGGTGCTCAATGGACATGAATCTGAATACATTGAGATGGTAAATGAAATATGTTGTCTTTGTTCTAGTTTGTTTTTTCATTTTTTTTTTTTGGCTTTTGGTGCTATGCGGCTAATGGGTTGTAATTGTTTGGATGCATCGATCAATCATAGATTTGATCTGAGTATTCGCACATTCAACACTAAAGTATAGCTCACAATTGAATCTTTTTTTTTTTTTGGTGACGAACAATATATTAAAAGGGTAGAGCCATAAGCAGACACGCACAAAAGTATAAATATACAAAGGCGAATCGGCTACAAAAGGAAGGCTAAGACAAAAAAAACAACAACCAGCTACGACTACGCTGACCCGACACTCCTCTTAAAAGGAAGGTTCATTAGGAATCATAGTTGCCCGCTCAAAAAGACCCAAAAAGGACTTGACTATGTGAGCGCATGTCACAACTTTGTTCCTCTCTCTCAATCCAGTTGCCCACAAGAAGAAGCTGGGGAATTTGCCCGCCATAAGCTTCCTTAACATGAAGGAGGCGGAACCCAGCCCATTAACAGCTCTTTAACCAGGTAAGGACAAACCTATTTGCCTCCTAAAAGGGAAAACAAAGTAGTCCACAAGCCCTAAATCTTAGGGTAGTGGATAAAGATGCTCAAAACTCTTCAGTCTGCTTTACGGAAGAAGGCTTTTTGTTAAGCGAAGCCGCGTTTTTAAGGTGACCCGTAGTTAAAATCTTCCCAGCAGACCTCCACACAAAAACCCCCACCTTTGTAGGCACAATGGTTCCAAATCATCTTGACAAGCGCTTCTTCTACCTCACCTTCAAGGTCATAACTAGACTTGGTGAGAACATACCATCATTAGCCAATTCCACCTAAGTCTGCTCGGTGATAGGGGCTTAAGCTTTTGGTACTAACAGTACATATGAATCTCTGCTCTTGTTAATCATTAAAGTGTCTCTCTTGAATCTAAAGACACTGTCACATGCGGTGACTTCCCGCAGATCTTTGCCTATACCTTTTGGAGGCTGCCTCCCCTTAGGGGGAAGGGAAAGAGGGCAAGGGGCTTCACCGCACAGACATCCTCCCAGAAATTTGACTTTGCACCCATTTGAACTCCAGTGAGCAGGTTCTTGCCTTGTCGAATCACTTCTTTGCGAATATCCTTCAGGAGGCCAGGCCTTACTCTTGCCTCTAGGGGTGTTCAGAGGAACCCGACCCCCATCTTGCATACCATACTTTAGGCTGATGTTCCTCCGCTTTTGAATCTTCCTCCCATAGCAAATCTCGACCTTGTTGAAATTTAAAAGTCACGAATGCTAGACACCTTCCACTTTACTCGAAACCAGGCAATATCCACTTGACGGATGGATCTTCCTTTCAAGGTTATCCTCCCCATAACAAAGTCTGCTAAATTTTTCAAATTTGATGTTGACTTTCCTAGGCAATCGGGACGTGACATAGTTGGGTAGATTGAATGACTACTTCTAATCAAAGTAGTCTTCCGCGAAATATATTGCCTTTGATTAGCGGTCTTTGAAACACCTTGCCCATCCCGCACTAGAAGCTTTAGTTTGCTCCTAAAGGCAACCCTAGGTCCTTTGCTGGTAGGGACTTAATTTTTAGCCAGGCTCAATTGCTAAATTTTCCTGCGTTCTCAACTACCCACGGTAGCAAAGGGCTTTATCGAATTAATTCTCGACCAGAGCTTGAGGCGGTAAAATCCAACTCGGATAAATACATTTGGTGCTTAGTGTCAATCGAATCGAGAAGATGGCTCTTCTTGATGATGATAATATGAGGATGACAAAAATGGTGACCAAGATGATAACAAAGCAATCTCTCCTATGTAACATAAAAGATCAAAGTCTGCTCATGGGGATTCTTAGGGGTTGAAGCGGCCAAAGAACATTGAGCTCTGATGAGAATATTTACTAGAATAGACGGCGGGACAAAAGAATTTGCTCATGGGATAAGGTTGTTTCTTGAAATGAGAAACTATCATTGAGTTATAAAGTTTCTGACAAGTATATAGAAGGGCTTTTTCTCTGAGAAGGAGGGTGAATGTTTGATCAATCTTTAATTTATCCAGTGGTGGGATTTTGCTTATCCATTAAATACGAGATGGCCATGGAGAAGCAGACTTATCAACGTGAGTACCCTCTAAATTTTGAATGTTTTACTATTTGATGCTCCCGACTCTGTTTGGTGCACTTGTTTGATTGGTCGCAAGCATAGTAGTTTCTCTTCTTCTTTCAACCTTGGTGGTGCCTTCGGCTTAAATGGCCGTATTAGGAAGTTGTTGGCCACCTTAAAATATCACGAAAAATGCATAGAAAGGAATATACATACTTTGTTCCACAATGGAGTTGTATCGGTCAAAGAAGCAGGTTCTGCTTGTCTGACTTTCCATAGCCCCTCTTGTAAATCGAGTTACATCACTCTTCCAAATTCAGGTTCTGTAAATATTTTAATATAAAAGCACATTCAGAAAAGGAATAATTTACGCAAGTTCAAAACTTTTTATAGGATAGGATTTTAAGAAAAACAAGAGTGAGATAGATAGATACAGCATACCCGTATAAGTCATAAAGGGGCTTTCGACCACATGCGACATGTTCATTTGTTGCTTTGTTCACTTTAAGAAACACCTAGTTAAATATACGCATTTGAAAAGTGAATGAGATCTTTAGTCATCAAAGGATGCTCCATTTTAGAGTATAGCTTGCCCAGGTTAATGGCTACATTGATGATGCATAAGCCCGATTCGCGGAGCATTAAACTAATATTGATCGGAAGCGTTTGTTAGATGAGCCGATGATTCACCAACGAAACAACATATCGAGAATACAGTTTGAATATTTGATCTAAGACACATTTAATTCGACTTTTATTTATTAGGTGTTTAATTGACTTCTTGAGTTTTCTGTTGGCGATGATTTTGTTTTGTCTAGATGGTTTCCTCTCATTTAGACAAGTTTAATTAGAATTGTTGTTTGTCTTCACAATATGTATAAAGTGTGTTCATGGGACCCGGAATATAAATGCTAATGGGCCCGGTTCATAACCCACATCTCGGAAGCAACATCATACGGCTATCACTTGTAGTACTTGGGTATAACTAAAAGCGATCACATCCGCGGTACTAAGGTATAAGCATCAATGACGGAGATGAATACTATTTCTTAATAACGGTCTGAGACCGAGCAATACTACTCCTAGGAGTGGATGAGTGACTCATTGTATTTAACGGACACTGGAGTGCTCTTGCAGGTTGTTGTTCATTGTAAAATTAAGTGAAATATGATGGTAAATTTTAAAATAGAAAAATTCAACAGGTGTTTTTTAGGCTGGAAAATGAAAGAGGCGACCCGTCTTGAGGATGAGAAATGTGAAACACAGTTTGCTTGACCAGAAAGATAGAGAGAGAATTGTTTAATATCTCATTCTTAGTTTATCTTTTTCATGCTTGATGAATAGTAGCCGGTGTTCAGAAGAAAGACTAGTAGAATAAATGGAGTTTGTTGCATCTTGGGTTTCTGATTCGAGAAGTGGTGTGGTCTTGGAGAAGAATAAAATTCAAGAGGAGCCATTACCATCGAGAAGGTTACGAAAAGAATACACGAGAGAAGAAGGGTGATGATGCACGCCAGGGAAGGAAAGTAGTCATGGTGATATGTTTGTGAGGCGTCAGAGAAATTTGAGATGAAGGCTGTGATCTGGGGGGGTTATAGGAGCGTCTTGCAGGTTTGCGGGGCGGGAGAGAAGCGAGGCATGGTGAGACACCCGGCCCGGGTGGCCAGGGCTATAGTCAAAGGCATCTTACGGTGTGTGGGCGTAGTATAAGAAGGCGAAAGAGAAGAGGCATGGTGAAATGTCCTTTGGTGTAGTGTGTTCTCTGTGGCCGTGGTATGAGAGGGTGGCATGATGGGGCTTCTTTGGTGTTGTCAACCGGTGGGAGGAGTTCTCATCTTTCATCTTAGTGATGAGAGGTCTGGGTGTAAATTTCCCAGGGACGTGAGCAAATGTTACGGAAATTGGTCTATCTGCAGGTACGCAATTAGTCAAACATGGTAGATAGTCTTAGGAGTTGGTGCGCTATCACTCTTGGTATGCCGATACCTCTTAAGAAGATCTAGGTAATGAAGAATGGGGATAGAAGGAGGCTTGAGAGGTTTCCCTTGCTTATGTACGTACATACAATTCACATGGAATGCTTCTAGGTGTAATCAAGTCCTTGTAAAGAGATCTTCAGGTTTCTTTGTCTCAAACTTGTTCTCATGCATTAACACATTTGAAAGCGTCTTACGTATGATTGGAGGAGTAGTTCAATGGTAAAAGTTATTAAGCCAGTTCACAATAACGAGGTCAAAGGGTTGAGAATCATTCAACGATCGTGATCTCCTTGCCCCGGTTGCATTGGATGGTATCCATCTGTGTTGACTATGGATGTTTCTAACTCCGGGATTGATGAAGCTATATATAAAGCTGCGGGACGATGTGAGGCAATAAAAGACTCCTGTTTAAGATGATTTCTTGGCACAACTGTTTTGTTGTTCTTCATTTGCTAGGCGCTAGGCTAGCAGTGTTTTTAGTTTTGTTTTATGGATTTGGTGTGCCCATGTATTTGCCTTTGGTATGGGATTCCATGTGGTTATGGTGTAAGGTGCAATGGGCGAGCAAATGAAGTGGTATTGAAAAAACCCGGGTCGATCTTTGAGATTAAGGTGGAGCATGTTCTTTGAATTTTAGTAAACAAAGACAGCGGGGGATGATCTCATTGAGAGGTGGAGCCTGCAGCATCAGGGGACTTATGGCAAGCGTTGGTAGGTTTGGAGTTGGTTCAACTAGTGTGGTGCTTTTTCCCGGAGCGCTAGGTTTAATTTGTGCCATTGGGTTGGCTATCTGTTAAAAAAAAAGGAGTTACAACCAGTTTTGTGCTTTGCTTACAAAGTGTTTGGAATGAGTTTCTATAAGTGATGAGAAGCTATGACTGTTTGAAGGAATGAGAGTAGAGGTGGGTTTGTGTGGCGCCCAAGCCCAGGAAGTCAGTTGACTGCGTCAACCGCGGAATAAGTGGATGTGGTTGCAGACGCCATAGAAAATCGGGCGGAGTCTCCTTTGTGGAATATACGATCGATGCCTGCATATGTCCCGACGATTGATAAATGCGATATAATCTGACATGAGTAAAATGCATCTGGGCTCATAAACCCAATACTCATAAAATCAATTATCATAACTATTCTTCCAATTATCTCGATAATTCAATAGTTGATAACACTTTTATTTTAAGCACAAACATATATTAAAATCACAATTCAGCCATATTATGTCAAAACCATCAAACCCTGAATAAGCTTCTTCAAAATCCCAACCTCAAAATGAAATTTACATCTCGCTTTCAAGCATTTCATATATAATGGGGATACGGCGGGGCATTTAAAGCTGATCGGAAATCATACAATTAATTACCCTATGGCACAAGTGTAGTGCAATCTTTCCTGAGTATACAACAGGTAAATACGCAGTCACACTTGAATGTGCAAGATCACCTGCATGTCACGAGTCCTCAGACTCACTCCACACTTGCCTAAGCCACATATGAGAAAATAATCATTTTCAAAACAAAACTTTGTTCTTGAAATATACTAAAGTATTCGGTAAAAGTATGGGACTACCCTCTAGGAATTGAATTGGTTGGTGAGCTTGCAAAGCAGTCATGGTCTCATCCAAGAGTGATCTGTTAGCCCATCTCGACCAAGTTCTAGAATATCATCACTGTGAAATTCGCTTCCTTGTGTAATATCCGTTTTATAAAACCTTGTCATGCCTCACACCTAACTCTAGGTTACGAGTCACGTATAATCGTTATGCCATTTTCAAAACCATTTACAATGTAATGATATGCATATTTTCAATCGACTACATTACCATGTAATTGATGATATCAACCATCACCCAATTAGCTCATGGGCAAATCATAATCATCTCCATTAGCTTATAACACAATTTAATTCCATGTAATTGTCATTGTACTAACATTAATTTAATGTATTAACTAACTAATTCCACAGCTTAAGCCATTCATTTCATACGTTTGTTCTTACTTGGGTGATTCTTATCCATTTCTTTGGCTTGGAATGTTTTCTGATCCCAGCAATAATTATAGAACATCACGGGCAGCCACTTCTACTAGTTCCTCTTTTGGAGCAAATTTTATTCCATTCCGATCTTATAGCGCGCGTATTATTGAATAAATTCTGTAGAAATGACATAACGATCCATACACACCTTTATTCTGAGGCGCTCATATGTAAAAAAATTACAATTCGGTCCCATGTTTTGGGGCCAAGACATCTATTGTCCGACACTTTTCTGCAAATACATGATTTAAAATCTGGAATTTAAAAGACCGAACAGCTAATTTTACGGGCGATCACGGAGGTGAGAAAAATCACGAATTTCTAACAATTGATTCCCATGTTGGTTGATCAGTAACCTGGCGGCCTCAAACCAGCGAAACATGAAAAACCCTTAAAATGGGAATAAGCGGTAGAAGTCTGCTGGGTTGTCAAAAACTACATGGCAGGATCCCTTGGCGTGGCTTTGCTCGCGTAGAACCTTTCATTGCTGTGAAATCCCGACCGGTCAGATTTAAAGGATCTTAGAGAGAAGCACCCTCTCTACTCTAAAACTCTCTCAAACTAGCTCTTTGCATCAAAATGGCACTCCCGCGTTTGCTCTCCATTGGTTTAATGAAGATGATATTTATTATTAATTTGGCATTTAGTGACTTAAATCCGGAAATGACATTTATGTCCCTTTACCAGTTGATGTCGGCACTACCTCGTGTCATTTCATCGTTCTCTACTCATACCACTTATGGTACGCGAGGACTTGTTATATTAAGCCTTTCGTCGCCAGAAAAGATTCTGGCTTTTGAAATCGTGCCTCGGCATTATTAGACTCATTTGTTTGAGAAAATTCTGGAAATTTCACGTGCTAACTAGATTTGGCGAGGCGATTCCAGCGATACAATCCGTTTTGTCTTAGATGTCTGAAATTAATTACGGTTTGCGTAATTAAAATTTTATAATCAAAATTACGTTGCCTTATTCGAGAAATTGGAATTTCTCGGGTCTTACGGAGTTTGTGGTCACGTGTGTCCCTCATTTATAGTCTTTTGGTTAGCGAGGTTATTTAAATAGAGTTGATAAAGCTGTTATTGTAGATATAGGTTCTCTAATAGATTCTGTTTTTTCTAATACATATTTTGTTGGGTTATTAGTGCGAGAGTTTTTTGGAGAGAATGGAAGGATTGATACGACGGAAGATCAAAGAGAGGAATGAAAGATTGAGAGAGATCCATTGCCTTTGCTTGGGCATGCATTCTTGTATGCGGATGTTATTTTACGGTTGGGGACCAAAATCTGGAATTTTCTCTCCTTTTCTTCTTCGTTTGCTTTCCATGGATAATCTTGTATCGGTTTAAGGAAGGTGCTTGCAAGGTGCGATCCGCAGCAGCCTCCATAGGCTATTTTTTTTTTTTCTTGATAGGTTTTGAAGTTCATCAGAGCAACTTGAATCAAATTAAAAGCTAATCCACTTATCTAATGTGGGAATTCACGCTATGATCGTATGTAAGAAAGCCCGATAAGGTTGTTAGTTATTTGCTAATGGACCTCTTCCTTCTCATAGTGAGAGAAAGGTTTGATGTGTTTTCTCCCGATATGTTCAAGCCCGGTCGAAGTCCACATCTTTGATTTCCTACGTGAAATTTACGGACATAATTTCTACGAGAAAGGAATATACATGAAGGAAGAAGGAATTTGTGCGAAGGAATATACATTATTTGAGAATCGAGAGAATATTAAAGCCTTCAATATTCTAATCCAATATTACCTATCATTTTAGTTCTTTTCCTTTGGATAATATTGAAAGATAATATTTGGGGTTCTTTTCCTTTTTGCAAGATTGTGTGCTCTGTTTTCATGCTTGGTCCCCTCCCCAATTGGGATGTAATGATCATCATTCGGTGCTTATTTTGATACTCCTTGGTCTATTATCTTACGGGTCTTTATCAATATCCTCAGCAGTGACATAAAAAAACTCAAACTCTTCTCTCCTCCTAGGTACTTATTTCTGATACTTGTTCTTTTTCTTTTGAATGCTACATTTTTCTTGTTAGTGAAGAAAAGTTTGTATGAGTTTCTTGGCAAAACATATTGTGTTTTCTTACTAACCAGGTATGACTAATGAATATAATAAAAGAGTCTACAGTGGCATTGTGACAAATCGGCTTATCGCTCGACAAGGTCAGATCCCTCGACCCGATCTTTGGATATCTTTTGTTCTACTCTCTCCGACACTCGAAAACCTGAAAAGTAAGAAGATCAAACTTAATATTCTCTTACTTCCCATCAGGCCTTTAATTTTACTTCTTTATTCTATAAGCGAAGCAAATTGAACACAAGTAAACCCCGAATGCAAATCAATGAACCCGATTATCCGAAACATACTTCAGATTTTGAATCCATTTTGGTAGAAATTTGAAGTTTGCTTAAATATTCATGTCTTGGTAGACAGAGCAAACAAAGCATATAATGCGAGATATACATAGAGAATAAATTAGTAGTATACCTTATGAAGTGTAGGAAGTTATAACATAGAATAATTATCCTTGAATAATTAGTGTTTCCTTACATTACGAAATAGTGAAATTCACTTTCAAAGCTTATAATGAATCATAAAAGCATACAAGATCTACAAACAGTATTTATTGCCTTTGGGGATGATTTACAGCATAGGTTACTCTTTTCTAAAAGTATGCATTTGACAATTTGTCCACAAAATCAAAATATGCATCACACGAGGTCCTCCTCATTTGCCTGACCTGAAAATATGGAACTAAAATGCCCTGACAAATCCAAACTGATACTCAAATAAGAACCATTGATCAACATAGCCACCATCAATATTGTACTCAACATCACTTCGCCTTTTATATAAATCTTCATCTTGGCACTTTATGAATAGCGGAGTTCATGACTTCCGAGATTTTCGTAAAAATCTCGTCCCTGTATTCACTGGCGACCCACCATCCAGAAAATCGTAAAATTCCAATTATCTTATAATTCGACGAAACTTTTCTGGGTCACTAGATTTCGCGAGAGGAATCCAATGGCGCAGTTCGTTTCATCATCTAAGATCTAGAGAAATTTTCTAGACTTCCTTGTCCAATTTGGCTTTCACATTTTTGTCATTTTTCGAAAAAATTAAATTTTTCCGGGTTTGTAGTTCATATTAACTGCTATCAAAGTAAAGATGTATGATGGTGTGATTTTATATGATAATCAATTTTGAATGAAGTCAAAGCATATTGATGTCAAAATATCAATTCATTAGAATTAATGGAACGAGGCCACTCTCTCTCAAGGTGGAGCCTTGATCGAGGTGAAGACATTTCTTCTAAATATGGTCTGACCCGATGTCTTGCTTGCGAAAAAGTTGGTAATTGAGCAGAAAACTTGGTAATTTTACGCCTTTGCTATTGTTTACTAGAATACATTGATTCACTATTTTTCGATTTTGCTCGGGAATGTTGGTAATATTTTCTATGTGAGCGACCTTTGCTACATGTTTTACTTAAGGTTTGTTTGTATGTTTTTTTTAGGAAATGGTAATAGTTGTTACTATGATGAAACTTTTGGGTTTATTAGATATTAGCATAAATGAGTTTCATTGTATTACTTATTGTTTTTTTTTCCCTTAATGCCCAAGTTTGAAGATGGATTTCTCTGTATTTTGGTGATGTAGGCATTTGAGATTTCAGCTGATTAAGCTTTTTGGCAAAGCTAAATTGTACTTTATGAGTTGGGAATAGAAAATTACCAAGTTTTCTATTCAATAGCAATAACATGTAACTAGACATTTCTCTGAAAGGTTTTACCGATTACGAGTTTAAGCATTGCTTGAACATGGGAGCGGTTGGGAGTTGCTATGTTGTTTGGTGTTGTTGATGCTTACACAACCAGTTATAAAATAAATCTGAACAAAGTTGTTGGTTTCTTTCAAAAGCTCTTACATTAGTTATAACTACATATGAAATAGAATAAAAAACGAGGTTTTTGGGATTCACTTACATTAACACCGAGCCACAGAGTCCTTACATTCCAAGTGAAATTAACAACTTTGGGTCTCGATACAAATTAATAATACAAAAGATATTGCAAACAGCGAAGCTTTATCTTTGCACATCCCAGCCACTTCATTTTACCAAAATAAGGTCCTGTAGATCAGTGGATTAAAGGTATTACATCAGGCATAAAACCATCAAAGTGACAAGGCCTTAAGATTTACAAAACAATAAAAGAGCATGCTTAGCATCGATGCGAGTGCTTAAAATTAGCAACCATTACGCAGAAGAAGTATTAGGCTCCTTTTGGTTTCACAATGGAAAATATAAAAGCAAAACAAATATAATAAAAAAATTTCTTAAAATTTTACATATTTTTAAATTTCATAGTCCTTATATAATAGAGATAACCAAATAAAATGAGTTCTAATAAACATATAAATTAATTCTTAGTTTAAATATTATTTTTTTACTTTCCTCCTACTTCCTCGTTATTTTCTTCATATTTTCTTTAAAGATTTTGAAACTCTTTAGTGGCAATTTCTTCTAAGATTTTTAGTAACAATTTTTGTTGGGCATTTATTAATTCTATTACAATGGAAAATTGTTTTTTTCTTCTTTTGGATAGCAATTAAAAGGTCATAACCTTTAAAATCCCAACATCTTAACGAAGACACTTTCTTTGTACATCACATCGAATAAAATTAAGAATTAGAGTGCAAATTAGTAGCATACACCTTCAATGGAGAAGTAGTGGTTCACTCCCAAAGCGGAATCATAAGAATACGTTTATTTCCTTTGGGCATGATTTTAGCATATAGTCCTCTTTTTCTAAAGGCGCCATTTGACAATTTGTCCACAAAATCAAAATATGCATCACACAAGATCTCCTCATTGCCCGACACAAAATATGGAATTAAAATGCCCCCGGCAAATCCCAGTCAATGCTCAGATAGAACCATTGTCCCGACAAAGCCATCAATTTGTCCTCCAACACTTTTATAAATCTTATTTCATCTTGACACTTTACTTGATAGCGGAGCTCCACGAAGATTTGGATTTCCGTAGTGGACTACTGTGAAAGTTGACATTTACTTGATAAGGGATCTTATCGGAGAAATTGTTGTTAAACCGGAATTCAAATAACCCCGGGATGATAGTAAGGACATGCTTGAAGGAATGGGTAGAAAAGCTTGTTACTTGACAAATCAGGAGGATAGTTGGCTATTAGCTTTGAAATACTTTCGAGAATTGACCCGATGATGTGATTCATGAACAGAGTTCGAAACGCAGGCAGACAATTTTGTTATTCCCTTGGGAAATTCTCCACTTAAATTATTATCGGATAGATCTATGCTCACAACAAGGGAAAGAGTCCTGTTATATTCTAGAATTAGACCTTTTGTAATCACAATCAACTTTTCTTCATACTGAGAGCTGTTCCGGTTGTCATACAAAGAAGATATACTCATATTATGGTCCTGAGCCATGGCTTTAAGCTCTGACAAAGTTCTTGAATTTCACCCATTAGATTGTTTAATGCGAAGATCAAGAGACATGAGAACTTAAATTTGAAGCGAGGGAGGAAGTCTTCCCGGAAAACATATTAGGCCTCGAGTTCGAATTCTGAGATTCGAGAGAAAGCGGTTCCAATCAAGCGCCGGGAATCGACTAGATAAGTTATTGTAGCGGGATCGAGGACATCAGGCACATTAAATTTTGCAAGATGGGGAGCTCTCACGAAAGCTTGTTGTGGTTTTAGGTGTAGTGATTTGGTAGTTCTGACTGATCCACGACTTTGGTATCATCGGACAAATTGTTATTTCCAAGGTCACAAACGATTAGGCTGAGCAATTGTTTATGGTAGAAGGAATGCTTCCAGTCAAATTGTGCTTGAAAATCAATGACTTCAAGAGGTGAGATGTCCTACGAATGGGATGGTCCACCGTATTCCATTACGAAGAAAGGAAATGCAAGTTGGGTAGGAATTCGCCTATGTTTGAATTTGGTAATTTGCCTTGTAACTGATTGTGAGAAAGAATTAAGTACTGCAGATGAGAAGAAATATTCCAAAACCAATTTGGAATACTACTTGAAATGCTAGCATTTGAGAGATCAAGATATTGGAGATCATACGAGACTCGAGCCAATTTTGGAAATGGGACCTATGTGACATGAACCCATATGGCAGATATTCAATGGAAAGGGGGAATGATTGGAACTAACATCAGCGGAAGAATTAGGTCTATATGCAGATCATCTAATTACTTAACTTCCAAAAAATGTTGTGTCGAGTTCCACTCAGGCCCAGTTGTTTCGAAGATTTAGGCGCTATAGGTGGAAAGGTTTCCAATAAGTTTAAGAACTAGACACATGATCAAAGTAAAGTAATATGTCTTAATTAAGAATTATATAATAATTAAGAATAAAAAATAGTAAATAACATAACAAATGAATGCATTAAGAATTAATTTAAGGAATTAAAAGCAAGAAATATGATTATTCTTTCATGCGTCGGTGAATAAAAATAGTCATAGTGATACTTTTTTTTTTTTTGATATATATGTGGCGTCCCCGAGCAGGGGTCAGTTGACTACTAGTCGGCCGCGGAATACAAAGTGGAAGTCGGGTTACGACGCCACTTTAGAAAATGGGCGAGTCTCCTTTGTCTGGGAGCTACACTTGAATACAAAACATGTATAAACTGTCCCGATCGACAATATATACAATATATATATCAATCTGGCCACTTGGAGCCCGTCAAGCATCTTTCGACACATATATCGAAACTATATCCAATAGTTTCAAAATAATGTTTTACTCTTATACGACATATATTAAAATACTCAAATTCTAATACATGTAAATATCGCCAAGCCACACGGCTTTCTTCTTATCAACCTCTCGGGAATGAGCAAATGCCGAAAGCGCGCTCCACATTGCACGAAAAGGGGGATCCCAGCGACGGGTGAGCTAAATTTCGATGGGAGACTCGCCGCAAATGGGGGTACACTTTCATGTGGCTGAGTGCGGTCTGATGTTCAAGTGAAACACACATTCAAGCGAATCGTGATCACTGCCGGATACGCGGCAAACTTCGAGATCCAGGGTCCTCATAGGCTACCCTCTCACACTACTTTAAGCCTTGCCATGAAATTATTGTTTTATTAGTGGACAATCCTCCGTGTATATATACAATCTGGTAGCTCAAACGATTGATATAAATTGTTTGTTGTGGACTACCCCTCAGATGAATGTATATCAACTGAGCCGCTCCGACGGTTGATATATTATTTAGTTTAATGGTACCCTCAGATGAATATGTCCATTTGGTAGCTCCAGGCGGTTGATATATTATTTAGTTTGGACTACCCTCCGATAATTTATATTTTAGACTACCCTCCGAACCATTTTTCTCTAGACTCATCTCATGCACTAACTCCTATAATCTTAGGATGTTCAAGTGCATATGGAATGCATCTTCTTGATTCAATCTGAAATTCTAATACAATGCAAATATATATACATGAATATATTTACATAAAACTTTAAATCCACACAACATGTTATGTATTTACCCATTGACATCAAAATTAGCTCACTTGGGCTAATATCTGAACACAAACAGTTCGAATTACTTAATCAAGCACATATTTTCCCAAAAATACATTTTTCGGGTCACTATTCCTAGGAACAGTAAAACCACAGGGTTTCTTGTTCCCGACACTAAATAAAACATGGGATTCGTATTATGAACGCATTTCTGACCCACTTCGGCCTCAAATCTAATCAACACATGATTAACACCCAAAGCAACCATTTTACACCATTTTGAGTCATGGGCAGCCCACGGGCTGCTCCATTTGAACTCAAATTTTACATTAATTCAATCCCGGAGTTTGGGGCCGTGTAGAAGCTAATGGCCCCAATCGGCTGAACATTAAAAAACACTAAAAATGGGAATAAAATCCAAGTAGGGAGAAAATCCTACCTCAAGGAGTTTGAAGAAACTCCGTCCGGAGTCCACGCGTACTTTGTCCGCGTGAAACATTTCTCCTTCTTGCCGAAGGCCGTAGACGGTCGGATCGCCGTATTTTTAGAGAGAGGAAGGACATCATCTCTAAAACTCCGTTTCCGTTAACTTTCACGCCCTCTTTCACGTTTTTGCTTATTTGAATTTGTGGGAGACAACACTATACAACATTTTGTCTTTTAGTGCCACTTAAACAAACTCAAAATGACCATTTTATCCTTTCTTTTCCTAGTTTTGTCATTCGGCACTACCTCGGCTGTCCATTTTCATCATTTCTCTACTCATACCACTTATGGAACATGAGTACTTGTTATATGTGACTTTCGTCGCATCGAAAATCGATTCTGACACGAGGCAGCGATGCCTCGGCGATGTAGAATTAGTGTCTCGGAAAATTACGAAATTTTACGTCTTCTTAGATTTCTGAGGCGATTAAATGATTACAATCCCGTTTCGTCATCAGAATACGAAATTAATTACGGACTTTTAGCAGTATTAAAATTTTATAATCAAAATTACGATTTGCCCTTATTCGAAGTGGAATTTCTCGGGTCTTACATTCTCTCCTCAGCCAAAATTTCGTCTAGAAATTAGGGCTATCATAATCGCGCACATGCATATACAACGCGCACTACATGTGCGTGTAAACTAATCATTTAAACATGCGCGATACAAATCACGTACCTTCATCCTAAGCAAAGAGGATAATTGCTTGCGTCGTGTCTCAGCGCTCCACGTTGACTCCTCCACTCCACAGTGCATCATAGCACTCTCACTAGCCTCACGGTCTTGCGTCGCCACAAAACGATCCGACTACAAACAATGCACCACGGTCCCTCCTCGAGGTCCATCGATTGTCGACCTCAATCTGTCTTCAATCCATAATATGAAATTTGGATCGGGTATTATATATATCGGGAGCATGGAGCGTGAAACACCTCGTGGACACGACATCTTTGGCGATAACGCCTAGCAGAATACGCCTGATGCCCGTCCTCTTGAGTATCTCGAGAGGTCCAGTGAATCTGGCGATGGCTTCCCAGGCTTGGAACGACCACTCTCTTAGGAGTCTCCTTCCAGGAAGCGTGATCACTAACCTCGAGACTCACAGGGTCGAGCATCACACATTAGCATAGCTCATACGTCGGCTCTGATTTGTGAGAAGGCATTTATCATTATCAAGCTCACACCTTCTCACAAGGTGTCTCTGTCAGATCAGGACCGGTGATGGGCTCTCTCCCTCGGTCGACAAAGCGGTGATCTACATGGCCTCTATCTGATGCCTCACATGTGCCATGCGTATACTCGCGATAATTGTTGTTGTGGCGAATTCACAGACGATTAATCCTCTGCCCTTATGATCCGGACGTATATTTATGACATGCCCTCCCAACGCGTATGTAGTGTTACACACGTGGCCACCATGACCCTTGCTTGGGTGGTAGCTGCCTCTCAGGAGTCCCACGATCCGACAGTCAATGGATTTGTCAACCCGTCCATGCCTTTCATGACATCCATTTCTTGGAGCCGCACCAGCTTTCGGCCAACGCGATGCTTTTTCGAAGGGTATCAGACCTCGAGGTCACCAGGCTCATCACTCGACTCTCGGTCGATCGTTGGCCCAGGTGTGTTTTCATCTCGATTATATAACTCTTTGGCTTACACTTCGAGCCTCTTACATTTCCTGGTTCAACTATGAGTCTTCATTGGACTTAGTCCTAAAGGCAAACTCAACCCACACACAGCGGTGAATGCGCATCCCGGGTACCACGTCCGACTCGACATGATGTTGCGTACCTTGACGCAATAATTCCATCTTTGACACCCGATCAGGCCCGAGCAGGGGTCCACCATGGTGGGAATATGAGAGATTTCTCGCTCATGATTAGACTGCCAGGTCCTCTCACCACAAATCTAGGAAGAACATGCATTCTGGCTTCTGCAAAGGCCTTAACCTCTGGCCAGATCGATATTAATCAGAGTATGACAATCGGTGAGTCTGATCTGTGACAGATGGCTGTCGACTCATCCTTGTCAAGCTTGACAATCAACCACCAATATGTATACCACCCTAAGGTCCCATAACCTGCTATGTAACCTTGATCACATCCCACGACTTCGAGCCCACACTCTGGCCTCTTTGGCCTATATGTGTTGTTAGAAGTGCTTGTATAACACTGGCCCAGCTAGTTCCTCGACGTACCCAAATTGTGGAGGAATGGCCCCATCTCTCTCTGTCTACGACTAACTAGGATTGGATTGTCCCGAGTCTTGGGATCCCTGTCTGCAGGGAACTCGAGTCAACTCATGCTTTCGATCCATTTAGTCCTGAAACTAGTGTGATGCAGAAATCTTCTGCCTCTTCCCCGAACTAGGAGAAAGTTGATCTTCCCTCTTGTTACCAACACCCATATCTTGAGTGTTCCAAGTATCCTCAATCTCTCTCTATGGTCGGGGTATCCCGACCATGGAGTCCATTATCCCGTGGCGAAGTCACGATCACATCCCGAATGGACGACTTTAGTCCCATTCGTGTCTCTTGTATTACCCGGTAATCCCGAAACTACGTATCGAAGATTGACATTCGGTCTCTCAGCGCATCGCACTTAACCTTCTCTAGGTCGATTGGCACTCGGTGCGACACACGTGTCTAAAAATCTCACCTCGATAGCCCAAGCTTCGTACTTGCGAACTTAGCGCACAACTGATGGTCTCTTAAATTTGTAAAACAATCCTGAAGTGATACTCATGCTCCGCTCATTGGGGTAGATCAAAATGTCATCACGAAGACTACGACAAAATGATCTAGATAGGGTTAGAACACCCTATGCATGAGATCCGTGAATCTTTCTTAAGCGCGATCGTCGATCGAAGGGCATCCGCAGTAAATACAAGTGCCATGCTTGGCGTCTAACCTTGCATTGTCTTAGGGATATCGTATCCCAACCCTCGGTGATGGTAACCGGTCACGAAGTCTATCTTGGGTAGACTCGCACTCCTCTCAATGATCAAATAAATCATCAATCCTCGGTAATGGAGTGCAGATTCTTGATCGTAACCCTTGTCCATTAGCTCTTTATCTTGGACTGAGTTCCTACTTGACTCAAGCTGGTGTAATCACATGTGGGTCGTAGAGATGGGTGAAATACCAGTGTAACTCAATGCAGAGTCTACATCCACACATGCGGAGGTAGTCCGGGTGGCCTCATACGGAAAACATCCACAAATTTGCGCACACTACTCGGGTAGATCCAGTCAGACCTCTCCTTGTCCTCTGGGAGTGGGCTCATTAGCTAACATGGCCCGTCCCTAGCACTTGGACTCATATCTTGCTGCAGGCGAATCTGGTGCTTGCCCCACGAGTCTGACCTGATGCAGATCCTGCGTATGGGCGGTAGCTCTCCTGTAGCCTCCTGATCGATAACAACCTTGTAAATTGTCAACCCAATCCATCCAAGGATGACGCCGAACAGCATTATCCATAATCCTCAGGTCCGTTGTGAGTAGAGTCTCCCGAGATCTCTAACTCGCGACCTTGACATATAAAGTACCTATTCTCGCCACTAATCCTTAGGGGAGAATTCATATCTGGCAGCTCCTCTGGTCTCACAGAGTCCTTGCCCATTTCCACCATATATAGTCCTCGTTCTACCGTGACGCGACTAGTCTAATCACAGTGGAGTGTCGGGTAATCTCCGTAGCCTCACAACACTTTCTCTTTTACTTTGAACAGTAATTACACCACCATCGAATCCCTTCCCCCTGTGAATGTCGGAGGATGTTGCGTAGCCGCACATAAACCTCTGGGGGTTACTAGGATCTTCCTGTCTACATGCTATACTAGCAGTCTTTATAGCATTATTTGTAATACTATAGCCTCGATAGTCCGTGATCGAGCACGATTGTGCACGACCAGGTGCCAGTGGACGTTCTCTAGTCCTAAGCCCTCTCACCAGCCATCTCGTTTGGTCGAATGTGACACGATTCATGTAATTTTCATTTCAGTCTAACTAGCGAATGCGGATGCCAATTACTAATGGGCTTGTAACTTGGCGACCAGTTCATTTCTAAGTGGTATTTAAATTTCAACCACTCGATTCATTCATTTGATAAGATTCTAAACTTTCTTGTTCATTTTCGATTACCCCAATCCCTAAGGTCATAACCCATAACCTTAGTATTTACCCTTCTTCTTATCGCATTTCACCATGCATATAATTCCCTCTGCAACTCTTCTTGTGATGCGATTTCAATTGGTAGTTAATTCCAATACCGATGTCTCAAGGCATAACCTCGACCCAGGACACTAATCATACCTGCTTAGTGTATACGCAATCAATTTAACGTTTAAAATATTGTTTTCAACAAAATTTTATTTTAAAAGTACATTTTGAAAATTTTATTTTTCGAAAATTTTATCAAAATTTATTTGATTTTATTTGAATTTAATAAATTTTTTTTTTTTCGAAAAATTTTTTTATTTTACAATGAACAGTGTTCATTTGGTGACTCAGGAAAAATGCAGGTCAAAAACCCGGTTTTGAAAATCAAGTCGGTACCACGAGGCCCTAGCGGCCCAGCCAGCGCGCAGAGCGCGCCCAGGCGCGCGCTGTGCGCGCACCTGCCCCCTGCGCAGCCCCGCGCCTGCGCCCAGCGCCCAGTCCGCCCAGCCGCGCGCCCGCTGCCGTCTGCCCCGCGCGCCCGCGCGCGTCGCTGCCGCCCGCGCCTGCTGCCTGCTGCCTGCGCACCCCAGCGCCGCTCCTGCCGCGCGCGCCCAGCACGCACGCGCGCCCAGCGCCCTGCGCGCACCCTGACCGTATTGCAGCTTACAGGCTGCCGTATCGTGGGCCTGTTGCGCATTGTATTGCGATACAATGCCCTGCCTCCTGTACCTCCTAGCCACAATACAGCAGGTGTATTGAGATACACCCAGCCCAGCCTCCTAGCCTTATCCTGCAATACAAAAAAAAACTGTATTGCAACACAATTTTCTTGCAATACAAATGGGCAGTAGCCCACCCAGAATTTCTGCACCAAATATTTTTTTCTTCATTATAATAATTATATTTTTTTTTCTTCTATTTCAGTAATTGGAAAAATCAAAATCATTTTATTTATTTATTTTTTCCATTCTCTTTTACACTCAAATAGAATTTACAAAGTTCATTTTATATATTTTCTTCAATTTTACACCTTGTAAAATCCTAGAAAAATTATTTTCTCATCTCATAACCAAATAAATTTATAAAATTTATTTTTGTCTCAGATTTTCCACTAAAAATTTTCTCCCTCAAATAAATTTATAAAAATTTATTTTCTTCCATTCTTCAATCCTCATCCAATAAATTTATCAAAATTTATTTTCTTCAATTACCAACTTAGAAAATTATTTTCATCACCCTAATAGTAAATAAATTTATAAAATTTATTCTTTTTCATTTTCTTTTCAGTTTTTGTACCTTTGTACAACTCAAAATGTTTCCTACACATTCATGTGCTAATCACCAAGCACACACATATTCCACAACTATACACATAAAACATGGCATACACCATCACACAATAATTCACCGTCTACAAAACACACATGCAGTGTCTTAGTTTTGTTTCGTGCCTTTCCTAGGTAATCTCATACCTAAACTCAACATCGAACCACACCTAGTGGTGATGTTTTTTACATTTCCATGGCTAAGCCCAAGCCTCCATCCCTGAGCTTCACACCTACCTCCATCCCAAACCACCCAGTGGTGATGGATGCAAACCAGAGCTCCCTAGGTATTCGTATACCCTAGCTACGTGTGCAAGTTGTAATGCTAGTGGGGTCAGTTGACTACCGTCGACCGCGGAATATAAGTGGAGGTCAGGTTACCTGACGCCACTTTAGAAAATCGGGCGAGTCTCGCTTTGTCTGAGGGCTCTACCCAGATACAAAACATGTATAAACTGTCCCGATCAACATTATATACAATATATATATCAATACGACCACTTGGGCCCATCAAGCTGTCTCGACACATATATCAAACTATATCAATAGTTTCAGAGTACAAATGTTTTACTCTTATACAGCATATATTAAAATACTCAAATTCTAATACATGTAAAAATATCATCAAAGCACACGGCTTTCTTCTTATCAAACCTCGAATGACATAGTGTAGCGCCTTGGCTCGCATGCGCGAAGGGGATCCACGACGGGGGTGAGCTAAAGCTTCCCGATGGAGAATCGCCACTAAATGGGCTACTCACCACCTAAGTGCGGTCTGATGTTCCAAATTAAACACATTCAAGCAAATGCATGATCCTACTTGAATGTCTACATGACCAACTCAGATCCCGAGTCCTCACCGACCCTCTCACACTCGCCTAAGCCTTGTATGAGAATTATTGTTTTATTAGTGGACAATCCTCCGATGTATATATACCAATTGGGCCGCTCCGACGATTGATATATAAATTGTTTGTTTGTGGACTACCCTCAGTAGATATATATCAAGTGGGCGCTCCCAGACGAGTTTGATATATTATTAGTTAATGGACTACCCTCGGATGAATATATATCAGCTAGTAGCTCAGACGGTTGATATATTATTTAATTTAATTCTATAGATAATTTATATTTTAGGCTATCAGAACCATTTTCTCTGGAGCTCATCTCATGCACTAACTCCTATAATCCCCAGGATGTTCAGTGCATATGGAATGCATGTATGCCAATTCAATGTGATGCAAACCACATGCAAATATATATACATGGAATATATTTACATAAAACTTTAAATCACCTGACATGTTATGTATTTACCCATTCAACATCAAAATTAGCTCACTTGGGCTAATATACAAACACAAGCAATTCGATTCGAATTACTTAATCAAGCACATATTTTCCCAAAATACATTTTCGGGTCACTATTCCTAGGAACAGTAAAACCCTAGGGTTTACTGTTCCAACACTCAAATAAATCATCGGTTCATATTATGAACCCGCATTTCACAGCCACTTCCGGCCTCAAATCTAATCAACACATGATTAACACCCAAAGCAACCAATTTACACCATTTTCAGTCATGGAGCAGCCACGGGCTGCTCCATTTGGTTTCCAAATTTTACATTAATTCAATCCCAAGGTTTGGGGATGGAGTCAAACGGCTTTACTATTAGCGTCGGCTGGCGTTAAAAAACAAAATGGGGAATAAAATCCAAGTAGGAGAAAATCCTACCTCAAGGGTTTGAAGAAACTCCAGTCCCGGAATCAGCGCGTAGCGTCGCGTGGGAACATTTACTCCCTTCTTGCCGAGGCGCGCCGACGGTCGGATCGCCGTATTTTAGAGAAGGAGGGACATCATCTCTGCAAAAAAAACTCAATTGGATTACGCTGCTACTGCCCTCTCTTTCACGTTTTTGCTTATTTGAATTTGTGGGAGACAACACTATACAACATTTTGTCTTTTAGTGCCATGACAAACTCAGGAAATGGCCAGTTTATCCGCTTTCTTCGCAGTTTGTCGTTCATTTCATAAAATTTGTGCATTTTAAATCCATTCTCTTCGTACCACTTATGGAACATGAGTACTTGTTATATGTGACTTCGTCGCATCGAATCGATTCTGACACCGACGCGATCTTATCGAAGCGATGTAAATTGATTGTCTCGGAAAATTACGAAATTTTACGTGCTAACTAGATTTACGAGACGATTCCAACGGTACAATCCGTTTCATCATCCGAGGTCTAGAGAATTAATTACGGACTTTTAACCTTAATTAGAATTTATAATCGAGAAATTACGATTTCTTACTTATTCGAGAAATTGGAATTTTAAGTGCTTCTGATATAACCATAAAATAGAATAATTTATTTTCAATAATGTTATAAGACTAGAAGGATTTAGAATTGATATTAATTATTTTAATAATAAACCAAAGTATTTTGAATTTAGTTATAGTTTATTACAAGAAAATAGAAATCAATTTTCATTTAAATCTAAATAATTTAGAGACTTTAATTTTGCAGTGAACATCTAATCTAATTAATTAATTTTAAAAAGGACAATTCATATATTTTATTTCTAAAGATACTCTTATTGAAATAGTAAATTTTTCCATAAAAAATGTAAGAGCTTGTTTGATGGAGTCTTAAATAAATATAAAAATTCATAATAAAATTTTAATAAAATAGTTTAAAAGGTATACCATGGGAATAAAAGAGTTGAAACAAAAAATCTTAAGTATACCATCGATAGAAAATTTAATGAAGTGAGTAACTAACCTTGTAAGTGATTATCGGAAAGATCCTAACCACTCCGGATGTTTAAGTTCACTGACCGGTTTGACAATTTTCCTAGTCGATTGATTCTTGAACAAGTATAACACCCTTAAATTAGGCGGGACTTTTGGTGCGAGTTCGGTCTGAATTTATTAATATCGATAAACTTTCATTCAAGTTATTATAACGCAAATCCAAATATTGTAAGTTACTTGATTTCCAATGGGCTTGAGGTGAACTGTAATGAAAAAGTAAAAATATTTACTAATTAAAAAATTATACAATAAAAAATGATAAAAATAGTAAATAGAAAATAAATGCATTCAAAACAATTAGTTCAAAAGAAAAAATATTATTCTTTATGCAATAATAAACATAAATAGTGAGAATGGTCATTTTTTTTTGTCTTTTCTGGTAACAATTAAATAAAGTAATTTTATTTCAATATTGGAAGACTAGTACTAGGATTAATCATCCATGCTAATTATTTCTTAAATAACAAACTACAATATTTTGAACAAAGCAATAGTTCCAATAAAGAATGATAGAAAATAAAGTAGAAAACTATAAGAGTGAAAGAAAATTGCAAATTATCAAAATATAATTTATAATTTTATACTTGAAGACAATTATTAAGCCAAACAATTATTTTAATTTCAAGTGATTTTCTATTTATTCACAAACTACTAGAAACTATGAATGAGAAATTATTATAGTTATCTAAATTTTTACACAATTGGAAAATGATTACATTCTTTTTCATCGTTGGTGAATAAAAGCGGTGAATTGATACATTTTTTCTTTTTCGTGTAAAACATAAATATAATAATCTATTTTGATAATATTTATAAGATTAGAGGATTAATAATTGATATTAACTATTTTTAATAATAAGCCAAAATATTTTGAATTTAGTGATAGTTTATTACATGAAAATCGAAATCAATTTTCATTTAAATCTAAATAATTAAGAGACTTTAATTTTATTAGTGGATATCTAATCTAATTAATTTTAAAAGGACAATTCCTTATATTTTATTTCTAAGATACTCTTATTGAAATAGTAAAATTTTCCATAAAAAAATGTAAACTTCTTTGATAGAGTCTTAAATAAATATAAAAATTCATTATAAGAATTTTAATAAAATGGTTTAAAAGGTATACCATGGGAATAAAAGAGGTTGAAACAAAAATCTTAAGTATACCATCAATAGAAATTTAATGAAGTGAGTAACTAACCTTGTAATTGATTATCAGAAAGATCTAACCACTCCAGATGTTTAAGTTCACCCAACCGGTTTGGCAATTTCCCATCAATTGGTGTAGATTGAGGCCAAACTCCCTCAAATTAGGCAGAGGACTTTTAGAATTGCAAGTTTCAGTACCATTGATAATATCAGGTAAACTTTCATTCAAGTTATTATAACGCAAATCCAAATATTGTAAGTTGCAAAAGTTTCCAATGGAGCTTGAATTGAACCTGTAATGAGAAAAAGTAAAAATATTTACTAATTAAAAATTATACAATAAAAATTGATAAAAAATAGTAAATAAGAAAATAGAAATGCATTCACAAACAATTAGTTCAAAAGAAAAAAATATTCTTTATGCAATAATAAACATAAATAGTGAGACCATTCCTTTTTTGTCTTTTATGGTAACAATGAAATAAAGTAATTTTTCAATGTGGAAGACTAGTACTAGGATTAATCATCCATGCTAATTATTTCTTAAACTAACAAGCTACAATATTTTGAACAAAACAATAGTTCAATAAGAAGATAGAAAATAAAAATAGAAAACTTCAAGAGTGAAAAGAAAATTACCAAATTATCAAATATAATTTATAATTTTAGCAATGAAACAATTATTTTAATTTCAAGTGATTTTTTTATTTGTTCCACAAACTACTAGAAACTATGAATGAGAAATTATTATAGTTATCTAAATTTTACACAATTGGAAGAATTATTATTCTTAACAAATGCGTTGGTGAATAAAATGGTCGAGTGATACATTTTTTTTTCTTTTACGATATAAACATAAATATAATAATCTATTTTTGATAATGTTATAAGATTAGAGGATTAATAGTGATAGTAATAACTATTTTTGATAATAAGACAAAGTATTTTGAATTTAGTGATAGTTTATTACATGAAAATCGAAATCAATTTTCATTTAAATCTAAATAATTAAGAGACTTCAATTTTATTAGTGGATATCTAATCTAATTAATTTTAAAACGGACAATTCATATATTTTATTTCTAAAGATACTCTTATTGAAATAGTAAACTTTTCCATAAAAAATGTAAGAGTTTGTTTGATGGCGTCTTAAATAAACATAAAAATTCATAATAAAATTTTAATAAAATAATAGTTTAAAAGGTATACCATGGGATGGGAGATCAGAGGATATTCAGACATGTGAGATAAAAAATTTAATGAGGTGAGTAACTAACCTTGTAATTGATTATCAGAAAGATGTAACTCTTCCAGAAGTTTAAGTTCACCCAACCAGTTTGGCAATATTCCCATCAATTGATTATCGAACAAGTATAACTCCCTCAAATTAGGCAGAGGACTTTTAGAATTGCAAGTTTCAGTTCCATTGACAATCTCAGGTAAACTTCCATTCAAGTTATTATAACTCAAATCCAAATATTGTAAGTTGCAAAAGTTTCCAATGGAGCTTGGAATTGAACTGTAGTGAGAAGAGTAAAAATATTTACTAATTAAAAATTATGCAATAAAAAATGATAAATAGTAAATAAGAAAATAAATGCATTTGAAACACAATTAGTTTTAAAGAAAAAATATTATTCTTTATGCATTAATAAACATAAATATTGAGAATGGTCATTTTTTGTCTTTTCTAGTAATAATAAAATAAAGTAATTTTATTTAAATATTGGAAGACTAGTACTAGGATTAATCATCCATGCTAATTATTTCTTAAATAACAAACTACAATATTTTGAAAAAAGCAATTGTTCAATAAGAGAAGATAGAAAATAAAAATGAAAACTACAAGAGTGAAAAAAAAATTACTTGATTATCAAAATATAATTTATAATTTTAGCGATAGAGAAACAATTATTTAGCGAACAATTATTTTAATTTCAAGAGATTTTTTTATTTATTCACAAACTACTAGAAACTAAGAATGAGAAATTATTATAGTTATCTAAATTTTACACAATTGGAAAATTATCATTCTTTCATGCGTTGGTGAATAAAACGGTCGATGATACATTTTTTCTTTTTCGATATAAAACATAAATATAATAAATCTATTTTTGATAATGTTATAAGATCAGAGGATTAATAGTGATATTAACTATTTTTGATAATAAGCTAAAGTATTTTGAATTTAGTGATAGTTTATTACATGAAAATCGAAATCAATTTTCATTTAAATCTAAATAATTAAGAGACTTCAATTTTATTAGTGGATATCTAATCTAATTAATTTTAAAAATGACAATTCATATATTTTATTTCTAAGGCTACTCTTATTGAAATAGTAAACTTTTTCCATAAAAAATGTAGAGCTTGTTTGATGGCGTCTTAAATAAACATAAAAATTCATAATAAAATTTTAATAAAATAGTTTAAAAGGTATACCATGGGAATAAAAGAGGTTGAAGCAAAAATCTTAAGTATACCATCAATAGAAAATTTAATGAAGTGAGTAACTAACCTTGTAATTGATTACCGGACAAGTATAACCCCCTTAAATTAGGTAGAGGACTTTTAGAATTGCAAGTTTCAATTCCATTGATAATCTCAGGTAAACTTCCATTCAAGTTATTATAACTCAAATCCAAATATTGTAAGTTGCAAAAGTTTCCAATGGAGCTTGGAATTGAACCTGTAATGAACGAGTGAAAATATTTACTAATTAAAAAATTATGCAATAAAAAAATGATAAAAATAGCAAATAAGAAAATAAATGCATTGAAAACAATTAGTTTAAAAGAAAAAATATTATTCTTTATCATTAATAAACATAAATAATGAGAATAGTCATTTTTTGTCTTTTCTAGTAACAATAAAATAAAAGTAATTTTATTTAAATATTGGAAGACTAGTACTAGGATTAATCATCCATGTATGGCTTGAGAAAAATTTGAATTTTCTAAAATAGGGCAAAACGGTAAATTAATGCTATACTACAAGTTGAAAACCTGGAAAAATTTCTAGATATCGGATGACGAAACGGACCTCATTGTTGGATTCGCCTCACAAAATGTAGTTACCCATTCGAATTTCATCAAATTCAGATATAGTAAGAATTTTTACGTTTATCGGGGTGACGGGTGTCCGATAGATCCTAAAAATGAGATTTTTGAAAATTTTTTTGGAAGTTTTAAAATAATTTAAAGCAAGTTCATATAAGATAATTTAAACTTGAATCGGGATGAAATAAATTGTTTTGAGGAAAATAACGGACCCGAGTAAGGGGGGACACATGGCGCAACGTGAGACACGTATCCAAAGTATAAAAATGGGCAAATATCTCATTTGGGAGAAAAGATCTCCCATTTATGATTTTTCAAACGTAGAGAGAAAGAGAGAGGAAGGTTTCCTTCGGTGATTCATGGGATTTCGTCGGTCGGAATTCGTCGGGCCAAGAACTAAAGTTCATCACCTCGACGAAGGCTATAATCTATTTTTGATAATGTTATAAGATTAGAGGATTAATAATTGATATTAACTATTTTTGATAACAAGTCAAAGTATTATTTTGATTTAGTGATAGTTTATTACATGAAATAGAAATCAATTTTCATTTAAATCTAAATAATTTAGAGACTTTAATTTTATCGTGAACATCTAATCTAATCCTAATTAATTAATTTACAAATGACAATTCATATATTTTATTTCTAAGGATACTCTCATAGAAATAGTAAAATTTACTACAAAAATGTAAGAGCTTGTTTAATGGAGTCCTAAATAAACATAAAAATTCATAATAAAATTTTAATAAAATGGTTTAAAAGGTATACCATGAGAATAAAAGAGGTTGAAGCAAAAATCTTTAAGTATACCATCAATAGAAAATTTAATGAAGTGAGTAACTAACCTTGTAATTGATTATCATAAAGAAGTAACACTTCCAGATGTTTAAGTTTATCCAACCAGTTTGGCAATTTTCCCATCAATTGATTGTACTCCAAGTGTAGCTCCCTCAAATTAGGCAAAGGACTTTTAGAATTCGGGTTTTCGAGTTCCATGGATAATCTCGGGTAAACTTCCATTCAGAAGTTATTATAACTCAAATCCAAATATTGTAAGTTACCAAAAGTTTCCAATTGAGCTTGGAATTGAACACATGAAATAAGAGTAAAAATATTCTGAATGAAAATTATGAATAAACAAGTGATAAAAATAGTAAATAAGGAAATAAATGTATTAAAAAACAATTAAGTTAAGAAAAGTATTATTCTTTATGTATTAATAAACATAAATAGTGAGAATGGTCTTCTTTTTGTCTTTTCTGAAAACAATAAAATAAAGTAATTTTATTTCAATATTGTAATACTAGTACTAGAATTAATCATTCATGCTAATTGTTTCTTAAATAACAAACTCCAATATTTTGAACAAAGCAATAGTTCAATAAGAAGATAGAAAATAAAAATAGAAACTACAAGTGAAAAGAAAATTACCAAATTATCAAAATATAAATTTTAATTTTAGCAATAGAAAACAATTATTTAGCTAAACAATTTTTTTTTAGTTTCAAGCGAATTTTCTATTTATTTATAAACTACAAGAAAATGTGAAGAAAATTATGGTCACCCAAATTTTACACACCAAAATAGTGAGCACCATTAGAGAATAAAGAAAAGCTAAGGAACATATGAATTCAACCTAGTATTATGATATTTTGAAACAAAAATACTATAGGAAACTAAATATGGAATATCATACCTTAATGTTAAATTACAATAATCTCACATAATAGATAAATTAATGAGCTAAATGGGAGTGGAAGTATTGAAGATGATTGGAAGGTATCGCGAAAGAATTCTTAACACACATAAAAAAAATAGAATTCAATTTTGGTGATATAGCAAGTAATTTCTAAATTTTGTTCAATTTCTATTTTAATTTATTAATTTACAAAGCTTTTCGAAAATAGTGAATAGTATATTATAATTATTTAAATTTTATAGGAATATGATACTCCTTAAATTAACAAAATAATTAGGAATAAAATTTTAATAAAATAGTGAAAGAAAGTATAACATGAGAATAATAAATGGAAAACAATTAATAACTAAAATAAGTAAAAATATAAAAGCATGTGAAAAAAAAGGTATCATATATTAATTCAATCGTCATATAAATTTTGAACTTAGTGTCTGCTTAGACTATTACATTGAGAAGCAAAGTGGGTTGAAAATTGATAGCATATCAAAATATTATTATAGGAATTGAAAACACTTAAAAAGAGATAATTAATATCAATAAAAAGAATAATTAATATAATAAATGTACAAGAAATGATAGTATTATTCTTATTATTGATATAATAAATAATAAACCATTAATCAAAAAAGGGGAGTAAAGGACTTTCTTAGAAAAAACAAATCATTCTCCTATAAGATAAAATTATTTTTATAGTTATGTAGACAAACATCTTTTATATAATTATTTATCTTATTCAAAAATTGTTACATAACATGTGTACTTACAACCACAGTAGTTAACTAAATATTTTGTTCATAGATAAAAAGGAACTAAATTTCCTTCTAAGAAATTTAAAGTTCAAAATAATATTGCTTTGACAAAAAGAAAATTGTTTCCAACAAAAGAACTAAATGTAATAATTATTTATTGTATATGAGTATATATTCAATAGTTTTATCAATCGTGAACTATATTTAACAATACATTAACACATCATATTTCTTATCCATAAGAAATATCAATTTTAATGATGATATAAACTACTAGTGCAAATCCAATTTTACCCAAATTGAGAAACTCTATCTTTTTCCAACTCTTCCTCAACAATTGAGATATATTGCCTTCGATATGATAATTCTGAGAAAGATCTAAGTATTGCAAATTAGGAAGCTCACCAAGACCAAGTGGAATTCTCCCATGTAAAATATTCCAACTCATATCAATTGATACAAGACTACTAACATTTAAAAGCCATTCAGGAAATTTGGAATTGAATCCGTTGGCGCTGATAGATATTACAGCAAGTGAAGTCAAATTGATAGAACTTGGAGATGGAATTGAGCCAAAGAAACTACAACCATCAAGATGCAACTCTATTAACATTGGAAGCTTGTTTAGCACCTCAATCCATTGACTTCCTACCATCGAGAGGTTGACATAATTTGCACCAAGATGCTTCAAAGAAACAAGATTAGTCATCCATTCAATATTTTCAATAAATAAATCATTAGAATACTCGGAAAGAAGATCGAGATGTGTAGGTTAGAAAGATTTCCTAGAATTTAAAGGAATTGCTCCAATAAACCCCACAATTGATAAGTTTAGATATATCAAATTCTTCATAGACCCAGAAAGAATTGAGGTATTGGAATAGGTTTGAATGAGTTGGAAACTCAAATCTAGATATTTCAAATACTTGAGTTTTATCAATGAAGGACTAATTACTGCTCAAGTTCCTTATAGCTCTAGTTCCCATACTCATTTCAAGAGGATAAGGATAAGGATTACGAAGTCAATTGAAGCAACAAATCCAGTTCCTTCTCTAGCCAATCCCATGCCAATAGCAATAATTGTTTCCTTTCCATGATGAAAGTGATTATTGGGATCGAGTGAGACCATTTTTGAAGTCGATAAGAGCCTTTTTGTTCAGATTAATGAACATTGTTGTTGATGTGTTATGACCATTACATATTATTTACATTTGATGAAATAGAGAATGATTAAAGTGAAGACGAGAATTCTTTCCATATAAATATCAATCCTCTAGTAAAGACACCTACAAAAATTGAATTTAATATATAGTATTAGTTTCTTGAACTAAATTAAAATTTTATTTTCAATACAAAAACAGAAAATGAAAAAATTTAAAATGAAGTGCATCGTTGAACAACACATTTAACAAATATCATCATTCTAATAAGATTTTAAATCTACTAATGAGTACTACTTGGATATATACTACAAAAAAGGATTGTAACCATATAAATGGATCAAGCTTGCTTACTTTGATTGGCAAAGGCTGAAATCGCCTACATGGGATTCAAAAAGATTATATAAAAAATACATAAAAATAGTTTATCGTAAGTGGAATTCCAACCTTACCTCCAAACTTCTTTGTGTTTTCTTGTATAATTCAACTTTAAATATATAGAAGATGGTTTAAAGTGATGACAAAGATAACCTCACTTTTCTTTGTTTGTAGTAACTATATGGTGTATCTTATATGAACATTGTAGTGACTGGAGGAAAATAATTTGAGTTCATACCTCCCACTATTAAACTCCAAGGGTCTTGATTGAAGACCTTGACTTGAAGATAAAAAAAAATGTGGATAGAAAGACCATGAGTTGGCACTAAGTCAAATTAATAAGATTATTAATAAGAACACTAAAGAAATGACTTTACATTTTAGAATAAAGAACAGGGCTCTGATATCCATCTATTTTATTATTAATAAGAATTTTATGTAGAATTAATCAATCTATTAGCACTTTTCATTTTTAATGCAGTTTGGCGAAAAATGCATTTTTATACCATAAATGAATATCTAATTACTTCAATAGGAAAAGTCACAAGAATTTCCTTACACACGTTAAGCTATTTTTAAAAAGCTCACATGCCTATCTCAGTTTAAAAATGAAGGACATCCAAGGAGGAGAGAGATTCCAGGTTCAAGTTCCAGTAGAAATTGTTTACTACATTGTAACAACATACTTAGTGGTAAAAAAAGAAGCTATATTTAAAAAAAAATAGCTTATTAGGCATTTGGATAGGTGGAATATAATTAAATTCTCAAAGGCCTTGACTTTGGGCTTATATGTTTAAAAAGAAAAGTAATATTGATTGATTTACAAAATAAAAAAAACATTTATTTTAGACTTTAGAAGACTTTGACAGGGTCAATTAAAAAGGAAAAAGAAGTAGAAGACTTTGAGCGGGAAAAAAAAGGTGTCGGTGAGTATTTAGGTGAAAATATAATTAATTGGAAGACCTAGACTTAGAGGAAAAGAAATTTACCAACAGGTTGAAGCTTTAGGAGACTTGATTAAGGTTGTTTTTGACTTAATATTTGCCATGGCTTTCGGCGTTAAAGGTGACTGTTTTAAATTTTCATAACTTATTGCTGGGAATTTTTTTAAAAAGTTACGAATAGAAAAAGTGAAAATATTTGAACTTTACATTCGAGAAAAAGTCATTTTCACAAAAAATAAGAAAAACGTCGTTGTCAGATAAAGTAGCAATGCTCGCTCTTATGAATGACAAGCGGGGTTTGGGGCCGGGGCGGTCATCAGGCGGCTGTTTTTGATTACCGACATGCCGTTTAAAGATTAAGCGAGTGAGCGGAGATCGAAAAGTGCAAACTCTCGAGTTTTACATTTTATTTTGTTTTATTTTAAATTTTAATTTTTTATATTTGTTTTTATTTTTATTATATTAAATTAATATTTTTCATAAAAATAAAATATTATGAATTTTATAAATTATTTATTAAAAAACATTATAATAATTATTATTATTTATATTAAAGTATAAAAATAAAATAATAAAAACATATTTTAAAATATAATCGATGGGGCTTGTATTATTTTGGATATATGATTTCATATTGCTTCATTCGGGTCCATTTACGCCGTAGAAAAAATCTCTCGTCCTTAGAGTCAACGGTAACTTATCACCGGAAAATCGAAAAGATTTAGTTTGTCTCGGGGTGTGAAACTTTTGAATTCTTAGATTCGCGAGACGAATTTAACGGCATAGTCCGTTTCGTCATCAATATCTAGAGAATTTCTAAACTTCCTTTGAACCCCTTATGGCGAATTTATTATTTTTATTAACATTTGCCATTTTTGAAATTCTAATTTTCTCGGGTTTTTACAAAGAGTAACAATACGAACGTGCATCAGTTTGAGAAAATAAACTCAAACCCATTAAAAAACTTAGATTAAAATTAAATTAAACCAGTGCCATTAAGAGCGAGGCGGGACGAGAAGCATAAAATAATTGTTCGTTTGTCATCCCTCTTTCACTACCTAATGTTAAAACAAACAACTTAATACTTAATGCTATTAAGTACTATTGACATTAAGCTCGAAAAAAGTTGTTCGGCGTTAAGTGAAAAACCGCGCGACCTTAGGTGGTGTTTGTTTTTGATAATGCGAAACTAAATAGCTTTTAGCATTGCATTTGTTTGTTTTTAATTTTCATGACTTATTCGAAGTGCAAAAATTATGAATGAAAAAGTGAAAATATTTGGCTTTTCTATTTAGAAAAAAGTCATTTCCACAAAATAAAAATTCAATCATTGTCGACAAAAGAAGAGCTAGCAATATACGCTGTAGGGATGACAATGGGAGAGGGTTTGGGATGGGGCGGTCGAAGTCAGGCCACATTCGTTTATTTTTCAATTCGAGCTTGTCTCATTTAAAATTCGCAGGCGAGGCGGAGATGGAGGAAAATTCTCAAACTACCTTGGGTTACATTTTTATTTTTGTTTTATTTTTAATTTTTAATTTTTTTATATTTTTTCTTTTTTTATTATATTAAAATTAATATTTTCATAAAAATAAAAAATATTATGAATTTTATAAATTATTTATTAAAAACATTATAATAATTATTATTATTTATATTAAAGTATAAAAATAGAATTAATAAAAAATATTTTAAAATATAATGTCGGGACGTGGCTTATTATTATTATTTTGGATACATAGTTCATATTAGCTATTCGGATCCAGTTTTGTCGAAACAATTTATTTAACTTAGGTTCGGCTTTATTTTAAATGAACTTAGCTACGTCGTTTCCCCAGCTTTGAGATTTTTCGTAAAAATTTAAATCGCAGTCATTGACAACATCGCGAGAAAATTGAAAAATTTTTCGTTTGTGCCGGTGATAAAACTTTTCTAGGTCACTAGATTTGTGAGGCGAATTTACTTGGCCTTGATCAGTTCGTTATCAATTTAGAGAATTTTTAAAAACATGTCTGCTTGTAATGATTTATTATTTTGTGCGTTTACCATTTTTGAAATTTCTAATTTTAAGTTCCTGATATGATACTGAACGATCTCAGTTGAAAATAAACCCAAACCCGTAAAAAACCGGATTAAAATTAAATTAAACTTGTACCATTAAGAGCGTAGACCTGATTAAACCTGTGCCACTGGTCCTGTCATCCTACTCACTACCTAATGTTAAAAACAAACAACTTAATACTTAATGCTATTAAATACTATTCAACATTAAGTTTAAAAAAATTCTATTCAAAGATTAAGTAAAAACAAACACCACCTTAGACTTGAGGAAAAGAAATGACATGCCAAGACAAAGCTTAAACTTCAAAATCTAGATTGGCTGTAAAGACAAATTTCCTTAAGAAATATCATGGGTTTACATTTTATAAGAGGAAAATCGTTTCTTGAAGAGACGGTTTCTCAATGTAAAACATTATGAAAAATTGTAGAGACGATTTTTCCTTTAACCCACTTTTATAAAAATTTCCTAAAAAAGATTTTTATTTTTTCTACTAATGGTCTTTGTAAAAGGCATTTTTCTAATTTATTTTTTCCTAGGCAAATCGTTTTGCTGAAATAATGTCATTATTTTTACAAAAAAAAATATTTTTCATTTTTTAATAATTTACAATAGTTGTCCATATGTCTAACTTAGCTCAATGGATAAAACATTTAAAGTTTAAAAAATGAAGAACATCATGGAGGGAAGGGATCCTTCCTCCCAGTGTCCTTGTCACACTAAGGACTACTGACAAAATTACAATTGCAAGCACTAACGTATGAAAACTAATTATTTTTATTTTTTTTATAATTTGGAAAAAGATGGATAAAAAGACAAAACATAATTTGGCATGGCTGTGGGGAAATTGGTAAAAAAGTTTTGGGTGCTCCTGAATGTTGATAAGCGCGGGAGAGCACGTGAATGCATTAGGCCTTTGGAAAACGAATCACGTGGGTCAAACACGACGAAGGAGTTGGTAGTGTATTCAGATTCTTCAAATCAGACGGAGGATATGATACGCAGCCACAACTACACCCCCTCCCAATCCAACATCTAGCTGGGCATCATCTTCATCCACTATGATTGCGACACGTAATAAGAAAATGGATAGTGGGACCCAGGTGCGACGAGTCAGAGTGGGTCAGTCAAACCAGTTCACTACCACCACATGGTTTGGACTTTGGAGTAGGGTTAAGGTAGGGGTGCTAAGAAGTGTGAACAGGTAGTGTTGTCGACAACAGGGCAATCCCATCCCCATGTGAAAAGTTGCTTTTTCCTTGTGAACTGGCATTCTTTGCATTTATTGGGCCATTGCACATGCATGGGTGATGGGAGGGAGTTTGTAGAAAATAAAATGAAAATGGTGGGTACGATGTAATAAATGCTTAGTTGTGCAAAACAATAGGTTGCAATTGTTTTTAAAAATTTTAAATAAAACCATCATTAGTATTATAATATGATAAAAGTTCAAAAATCAACTTTTTTTTTTAAATGATAGTTATAATAACTTTAAAACATTAAATTATATTCATTATTTCATATTAATTAGACTATTTATAATTAAAATCAATTAAATTAGTTTAGAAATACAATTAGAATCACAGATAAGGATGAAAAATTTATACCTAATCTGATAAATATTTTTATTTTTTGATATCAAATACAAATATATTTTTATTAATTTCTTATTTGTTAAATTTTCATAATAATCTATATTATTTTATAGTTTATAAAAACTATAATTATTTTATATATTTAATTTATCAAATAAAATAAAAAATAGTTTTATAATACATATATATAATTATTATATCATCGTATACATTATTATTAAAAAGATATGCCATTGAAAAAATTGACATAGAGATAACAATACTTTTAATTACATTAAAAAACAATAATTATAATCCATATGAAATAATAAAATATAATTTCTATACAGTTTTTAAATTATTTTTTCTGAATGTGCAGTAGTTTTGAAATTATTATTTTTGAATAAAATAGTTTTGAAATTATTATAATAGTAAATAAATATATAAATAATAACCAAATATAAAATTCATACTAAGGCTAAATATATTTATAGTAATTTCCACAGGCAAAATTATAATATTAGTGATGGCTTTTATATAAAAATTGTAGCAAAACTATTAAAAACAAAAAGAATTTTTTTATAAAATTATAAAATTGTTTTGTACAACCATTTGTCTAAGAACAAATAAAAAATAGATGCTTCCCTTGTGAAGACGATTGCATGGCTAGATAAAGAAACCAAATCGTCTTTAGAAAACTTTTAGAAAGGGAAAGGAAAAAAGTCTCTTCAAAAGACAATTTTCCTTTTATATTTTTCACAATCAGCGTTCATATTCCTTTTATATTTTTCAGAATCGTCTCTTCAAGAAACGATTTTCCTTTTCTAAAAGGTAAAAAACATCTTTTACAAATACGATTTAGTCTTTTAACAAGAGAACTTTAGAAAACAAAATTGAGATTTTTTACAATCAATAGAAGTCGTCTTTTGAAAAGACATTGTAAAAAGACGATTTTGGAAACCCCATTTTAAAACTCTCTTTCCTATTTAGCAAAAACTACAATAATTTTGGAAATATTTTTTTAAATTCCTGTATTTTAAGCATTATTTTTTGTATGCCATACATAGGAAACCCAAAAGAAGTGGCAATGGTACTTTAGTTTTAATTAATTCTTAAGGCCTAGATATGTTCGGAAGGAAGTGGTAATGGGTATAGTCTTAGGCTCAATTTGGAACCCAAAAAGTATTAAACATTAATTTTATATGTTTATAGAGATGAAAAGTAAAATGAAAGAAAGTTTGGAGGAAAATAAAAATAAGTTTAAACATAATAAATTAATTATGTTTGTTCATTCAACCCATTTTACTTATTTATCTATTATATGTAACCCAATAAATTTACCATGAGTTCAATATAAATTTGAAATATCGGCTTAGCTTAGAGATTAAAACTACTATAAGTCCTAGTAATAGGCAAAAAGTTGTCATACTATCATAATAGATTGTAAAGCCTGTAAGTATACGTGTCTATGTCAAACTCTAATTAAACTCCTAATGAAATGCAAACTAAATACAATTTATAGCATAAAATGAATATCTAATTACTTCAATAGGAAAATTCATGAAAATTTCCTTATACGTTAAAAAAGCTATATTTAAAACTCCAGACTTTTAGGTTAAAACCTAGACTTGGATATATTACAACTTTAGGAAAAGAAGTTGCAAAGGTGGTCCTATACAACTTTAGGAGACTCCAGACTCTGGCTATAAAGAAGGGATAATGTGAATATCGTTTTAAACTTTAGATGTTGGAAGACCTAGACTTTGAGTGGAGGCAAGGTTTTAAACTTTAGACCTATTTTCTCTTCTTTTTTTATTTTTATTTTTTATGAGAATTTGTTGTTAAATTTTCAATTTTATAATGCTTCCAGGGTTCATCTTTTAGGGTGGTTTTTTATGAGGTCACGTCAAAATTATTTTATAATATGAAATCACAATCTATGTAATCCAAATAATTTTGCATTGAGTTAATATAAATTTGTAGACATCAAATTTCATAGAGATTAAACTACATAAGTCCTAATAATAGGCAAAAGTTGTCATAATAGGATTCTTAATTTACGTATAATTAATAATTGTCAAATATTTAGATTGGAAAATAATTTCACTCATGGTAGTCTTTGACACATAAGTACGTTGTAATTTTCATTCATGAAATCGTGGTTTTCAAACACGACTTACTAATTTTACTTCAAAACACTAAGCTTACAATTTAATATTGAAATCGTGGTTCTCAAACAAGACTTCAAAATTTTACTACCGACATTGTGTTTTCAAACACGACTTCTAATTTTGGGGGAAGTTTTATATCGAAATCGTGGTTTTAAAACATGATTTGCTATTTTTACACGAAAATCCGCATTCCAGAAACACGATTTCACAATTTTACAATTTACATTAAAATTGTGTTTTCAAATCATGTTTTAATGACATCTATGCCAAGGCTAATACAATAAGATCATAGATTTGGAAATATTTATTTTTGTTCTATAGTTTAAAACTACTTATAATTTTGGTATTATCTAAAAGCTAAGCTTAGAAGCATATGTGTTTGTCAAACTTCTAATTAATGGACCTCCAAAAGAAATGCACAACTAAATACATGTTAAAAGCTATATTTAAAAAAAATGGAAGGCCTATACTGGATTATATATATAAAAAGTGGTGATTAGGCATTTAGATGATGGAATATAATTAAATTTCAAAGACCTTGACTTTAGGCTAATATGTTTAAGAAGAAAGTAATATGATTGATTTACAAATTAAAAATACATTTATTTTACTTATACTTTAGAACACTTTGACTGGAAGGAAAAAAGTGTCGGTAAAGCATTTAGTGGAAATGTAATCAATTGGAAGACTCAGACTTTGAAGGAAAAGAAGGTAAAAAGGATCCCATACAACTCTTAGAGACTCAGACTTTGAGGGAAATAAATGACATGTGGTATAATGTTTTAAACTTGGAAGATGTAGATCTGGACGTAGAAGAAGTGGCAACAAGACAAAGTTTTAAACTTTGGAAGACCTAGACTCTGGAGGTAACAGTGGAAGACCAAGACTTAAGGGGAAAGTTAGTGGCAATTGGCATATACTCTTTAACTCAGTTTAAACAAATAAATAACTAGAATTATCCTAAAATTTTAAAAACAACTCATAAAATCACAAAAAAAAAAAAAAAAAAAAAGTTAACGTAATAAAAAGACAAATTTCATAATGATTGTTTTTGTAAATAAAAAAAAATCATAATGATAAAATTAATTTTTCTTCATTATAAATAGTTTTAATTTATTTTTCTCATGAAATTTAGCTTCAATCTCATGAATTTATGGTGATAATTTTCAAATATCCTTCAAAAGGAATATAAATTATATAATTATAATCAAATGCTATGTTATCTTCCCATTGCAAGTACATCCACCCATCCTTCTTCTTCCTGCCTACCAATTAGAGTGCTATGCTTTTTTGATCTTTGAGAGATCAGCCATTAAGAAATCACTAACTACTCATTTCAAATTATAATTATATCTATTGCTTTATTTTTTCTTTTATTATTCTATTCCCAAATCATTGTTAGGGAAATCATATTACATCGGGGTATTAGGAGTCTAGTTGTAAGACAAAGATGATAACTTGTGTGGTTGTAAGAAAGTTTTATCAAAAAGACACAGAGCTCAAGATGTTGGGAACAACTATGTAGAAAAGATTTGCTAAAATTTTCATAGAGAATGGTTTCACCTAATATGAACTTATTCCCGTGAGGATTGGTGTGTATATAGATAATGATTCATGTTTGAAGATAGTTAGAGGATTGGTCAAACATCATTTAGGAGGCACATAACAATATACTATCATGGTAGAGAAAATTTTGACTGAAGATATATAATGCAATAAATATTTTTACAAAGGTTTTATTAGTTAAGCCTTTTGGAGCCGTTGATGCTTACACAACTAGTTTGAGAACAAATCTTTTACATCTCTTTACTACTTATGCAATAAAATAAAAACATGAGAAGTAACATAACAAAGTAGGGGCTCTACTTCATAAGGAGTTTTGGGTGTGTTTGAAGAAAAATGATTGATTTTTTTTTCTTGGTAAGTTTTCTAGGCATCTAAACACATTAGAGATGCTTGTACTCAAATCTATTCATCAATCAATACAAAGATATCTTGTACACACTTTGTGCCAACAACTCAAGCTTATGCTACCAAAATAAGGTCCTCAATTAATACAAATATGTATATATATAGAAATCTCAAAGAAAGGCCCTAACAATTAGAAAAAGCTTAAAATTAGCAACCATAGTGAATAAGTATTAAGGAACAAGAAAAAGTTGAAAATTATAATACAGAGAATATATTAGTATAGTTGGGACAAACAAATAAAATATCTTATGTTGCAATCGATCAAATAAGCTTGCCAAATATAAATTTTAAGCATGAACTAAAACATTTTATATGACATTGGAATACAACCATGATGCCTACTAAAATTTATGATAGTTAAAAAAGAAGACTAATAATTTACATTTTAAAAGAGTTTTAAACTCTTAGGATTGCAATTTTCTTCTTAAATAATTTTAGTAAATAATTTTTTGTGGCAATTATTAATTTTAACTACAATGGGAAACTTGTTTTTATAGCATGCAGCTGCAATTAGCACCTTTTAGTGCCTTCTTGTCAAAGGAACATATCAAAATAAGTAATTTAAAAGAAAGTAGGCAAATTCGCAGTCAATCAGAACAGATGAGTTATTAAATGATACATTTAGACCAAATGGATTTTCTGAAGGAAAATCCAATCCTTTCATAAATGCTTCTTGTTAATTAAAGCCATTGTTGAACAAATGCAGTTCATAGTATCAAATAAATAAAGAACTCAGGGTTACCCTACTATGCAGCTGCTCAACCATCAACAATCATGCGAAATAGACTTGCCTGTGCACTCCAGTTTGCTGCAACTGCCTGAATCCGCTTCCAAATATTGCAGCTAAATACATTTAGTTCGCTTTGCTCTACTAATCATTTATGCAAATACATTGAGGAATATGACTAATATTTATACTTGCTTGCCAAAACTAGTAGGATTAGCATTGGCAACCCAATCTCCAATGGGACAATCTAAATACAGACATGCATACAGGTTTAAATGCGTCTATTTGAAGCCCAGTTCTTAGATTTTGAGCTCAATGGGGAAAATATGATTGAGTTAGATTGTGCTTGACAATATGTTCCAACTGCGCATTGTGCAGAAACTTTAGGAGATAAAGTGCAAGTGTATGACACTAGCATGAATGACAACATCGTCACAAATGCTAATAGCTAGAAGATTGGAAAGAAACTACAGTAGGTGTAAATCTTAGAGAAGGCAACTAAGATAAGGTGATACTGTGGATAAATGGCATTCGTTAGTAATTAATAGTACCTACTATATTATTGAAAAGCTCACTACTACCATAGAGCCAGGAGCCTCCCAAACCATGGAAAAATTATTATTATCGAGACATCTAGAAATTATAAATAAGGTTTTATTACTGCAGAATAAAATGAATAACATGGAAAAAATGGAGAGAACCCTAAAGGTAAGAGAGAGGTCCCATATATATACAAGCAACATACAAAGAAATAACCAAGGCAAACCATTGACAAAGATGATCTAATGAGGGCAAAGCTTAATCACAATAAAAAGCATCTAGGAGATATCATACCTTTTGAAATAAGTCTAGGAGCAATATTAACTGGACACATGCAATATTAACGTAGTGGTATTTATTATTAGCATTAACAAATAGATATGGAAGTCTTGTATGCATGTGAAGGTTAAAATAATATGTTGAATTAATACAAACCTCAAAGTCTCCGGAAAGCTCAGATTTGAGTTTTTTTGGTTTCCAGATCCTAGATAAATCTTTGATAAGCCAGCCTAATTTGTTTCCTTTGATCTGCATTTCTATGTCCTAGTATCCATATTATGGCCTTCTCATCTCGTAATTCCCATCCCGAAAAAAAAATGTTGCCCAAATGAATTAATCGCTTGATTATAAAAAGAATTATATTACATAGAAGCATGCATGATAGGCTTGTTTGTTTATGGTTTACAAGTTTTTGAAACTGGTTTTTTTGTTCAATTAAACAAGGATAATACGTAGAACATAGAAAATACTAAATTTAGAGAACAAAAGAAGCCTTCTTGAGATAACACAAAATAGTGTCTCGTGTTTTCAAAAAATAGGGAATCAAACGTGGATACATAATTTGCTTTGGGTTCCATAAGTATATTCATGGATTTATTATTCTATGATTTTTTTATTTTTACAATAAATGGGAACCAACACCAACCTAACCACCTACTACACATTGTTAATACATAAGAAAAATGAAGAAAGCAAATAACATCTCCCATTTTTATGTCGCCTGCTATGGCCGATGATATATATTTTGTTATGGGATCTACCATAAGACCCTTCCCCTCCATTCACTTCTAAATCATGCCCGTATAATCATATGGTTAAATCATTAGTACTGATTTTATCCACAACTTTAAGCTCCATAAGAGCGCTTTGAAATTCTCCAAGTGGATGTTATAATCAAAGTTCCAAATGGGGTTGTTTTGTGAACAGAGCACTGAACAAGAGGCACTTACTATTTAATCAATGATTTTATGGCATGTTTGGTTACAGTTTGTGAAAAAAGTTTTTTGTTCTAAAAAACAAAGAAAACAAGGAAAACATAGAGAACACTTTTGGTTCCCAATTTTTTTTTGTCTTCGAAAACACAAACAACACTAAATTCAGATAACGAGAATAGTTTTTAGAGAATACCAAAATGTTGTTCTCTGTGTTTTTAAAACTGTTCTTAAAACACTAAAAATGATGTTCTTGTGTTTTTGAGAACAAAATAAATTAGAAGCCAAACATGTTCTTCTTGTTTTGTTCTTGAGAACAGTAAACATATTTCAAAATCAGGAACCAAACATGCCTATATATCTGTTACCCACCGATGTAGTCAATTGCTTTTTACATCAGAACACTGGGTTATGCACTAAAAGAATCAAAACTGGGATCAAAATAGATCCAAACTCTGCAATCCGTGATTTCTTGTTTTTTATTTTCAAGACATCTTCATTCATAGCCTGCTTAAGTAAATTTCATCGCCTGCTTCAGCCTTCGGATGGCGGCGCCTTGTGCCCAAAGAATGTTCAATTTAGGTCACCGGCTACACCGGTCAATCTCTTTCCTCGTTGCTTTATTCATGCCTACTGGTTATTCTATTACATTTGTGAGTTCATTTCTTTTCCCCTCCTCATATTTTGTTCTAATTATTTACATTTGAATAGAAGAAAGCCTAATGCCTTTGTGTTGTAGACTTGTAGTTAATAGATTCTACCAAATGGTTACTAATGTTTTCTTTCTTACTTTAAGAACTCTAATCCTAATCCATTTTTGAGGATACCAAGCTGACAAAGACTTTACCTTCTGTGATGAAGGCATTACAAAATATCAGCTACATCAATCAAATGGAAGGAAGGCATAGTAAATATCTGCTTATAATTCTGAACCTTTAGGTTTGTGCACACACACCTTGAACAGCATATTTGTGATATTTGATATTCTTATGTTGAAATGATGTCTCATTTCCACTTCACTTAGGAGTTAGAATAGAAAGCAGCAAATAATATAATTAAATATCAAATTCTGCCATGGTTCAAAGTTAGATCTGCTGTAGCTTAAATATCTACATTTCAGAATCAAATCCAATATTCCAAAAATCCTCTGATTCATTGAGGGACACACCATACTGATGCCTAGAAACTCCCTATGCCTACAACGAAGATCTCACTCACTGCCATCAATGTCCTTTCTCCGGCACTGATAAGAATAACATTGCAGAATTCTCTAGTAATATTAACAGATTGTGTTTCAAAAAGGCCTGATAGAGAGCTTGTGTTATCGATTCTGACCCAGTTGAACGCAAGGCATTCTTAGCCATTGTTAAATAAAGAATTGTTGTGACCTGATTATTTGAGTAATTCTTGGGAAACTGCATCTACGAAATCTGCAGAAGAGCCTTGACAGTGAATCGCACTTGCTGCCTCTCTACAACCCTAAATCGCCTTGAAGAAGCCCTGAAACAAAACCAAAACTCAATCAACCAATCAATCTGGAAAACCATCAAGAAAAAGCCATAAGCATAGCCGCAAAACAGAAATTGAAGCCCTAAGTCAAAGAAACGGAGGATGGAAACCAACGGCAAGAGACAAAAGAAGAGAGGAGAGAGAAGAGCGATCTTCTCTATCAGAGGGGTGTTTGGAGAATATATAAAGGGGGAGAAGAAAGACATGTAAAGAGAGACGTTCTTCTCTCTTTGGAAGGAATTGAATCAATGAAATGAAAAAGCTGCAAAATCGAAGCGCTCTGAGGCGGTGGATCGAAGCTCGGTGGAGATGCTTTGCTCATCGCGAAGTACTGACCAGAATGCAATTGAGCTCATCGGCACATTAGAACTCGTATCGATCTCTGATCCATTGTGTTGAAACCAAGAGGGGGAGAGAGCAGGAGATTTAATCCACAATGGTGAGTAATTGGAGTACCTGCCTTCGCCTTGCGCCCTTCCCCTTCTTTGGCTATTTGATAATCAATTTTTAATTCCTCCTCTGGCATGAGTCAAAATTGGGAATTTTGACTCTTTTTTAACTTTTTAATGACTACATTTTTTTTAATTATTAAAATACTAATTTTCATTATAAAATATAAAAATAGTTATTTATAGAAAAATAATAGTTATTAAATTATTATTTTTAATTAAATAAAATATTACTAGTATGAAAATAATTTTAAAATAAAAGAAAAAAATATAACTAAAATAATTTTCTTTTCTATAATCTTTTCCATATAAATTTTTATTTTTCAAAATATAAAATTTGTAAAATTATTATTATTATTATTTTAATTCTGATGTTAAATCATTTAGTCAGTTTGACTTAAACTAGCGTATGAGATCGAGTTAGAAATTTAGCAAAAGAACGTGAATAAAGTGAAATGGTGGCCGCCAAGATTTAAGCAAAAGTATCCCGCAATGGGGCTTGGTCAGATTTGGGCCCGTAGGTCGATTTCAGCATTCTCGCAACATATTTTACCAAGCATAAAGTAGGTTTCTTTCATTAATATTATTTAAACCCTTTTTTCTTGTGGCCCATTTCCCAACTTCAAGCCTTGTTTTGGAACTCCAACTAAATTCAAGAACTTATATTTTCTTTTAATGTCATACAAAATTATGTTTAAGAAAAAATTTAGAAACGCTTTAATATATATATATATATATATATATATATATATATATATATATATATTCAAAACCAAACACATCATAAAAATATTTGAACAGAATTTGAATATTAACTGTAATAAAATGTTTCTTAATTTACAAAAAAATAAATTAAAAATAACAGAGGCTACAATACATTAGGTTTTTCTATAAAATCAAAACATAATTCTTTTATATACTATTTATTAATAGAATTTTTCTTAGAGTAGTACCCAACTTATAATAAGGAATTAATCTAAATATTTGGGAAAAAGATTACATAATATTAGTACCTGTATAATAATTTGATGCAACTAAAAAAAAAAAAGGTAAGATCTATTTCAAAATGTATAGATTTGAAATATTTAAGCATATTTTTACGAAATAATATCCTTTATTAATATATATTTATAATTACCAAATCAAATTATATATATATAAAACAAAGCTTCAAATAAGCTTTGGAAACGAGTGTGTGGTCAGTTGGATCTTTGTGGTCACTGCGACGCCCGTAGCAGAGCAGATATCATGTTCTCCTACTCACCAGCACTTGTTTTCATCATAATCATTCATTTTCTCACTCGTTCCTTGCCTTTTCTTTAATCTTAATATTGGGTATTGGTTTTCCATGTCGTATGGTGGATATTGGAGTTGGGTTTTGTCTCTGCTTGTGCTATGTGGGATTTGGGTATTTTCTTTCCTGGGAAAAAAAATGTGGGTTTTTTCCTTTTTGGTCGAATGAATGTGTTTTAAATTGTAATTTGGATATATGTTTATGCTTGGTTGGTGAGAATATGCGGGAAAATAAGAGATTTTTAAAATTTTGAATGTTGGATTCTTCTTTCTTTGGGATTAGGGAAAACCTAAAACTTCTCAAGTACCAGGCCAGCCAAATGCATTAACAGAAAAAGTTATGATCTGGCTCCGCAATGAGATTAGTGCTTTTATTCTTCTTCCTCCTTTTTTATTTATTTTCTTTTCCACAATTTTTGTTGGCACATGGAAGCTGCAAATGCCAAATTGCCATTGTGTTAACATTTAACTGCCTTTGTTTTAAGTATATTTGCATTTCTTCCTTTCATTTGTTTCTTTTAAAATATCGATTGGGATTATTGAGTTTGGGATAAGCTAAAGAAAACATTGAGGCTATCCTCAAATAAAAGAGGATACCACGACACCAAACTTTCTCCCATTATCAAGTATTGTGCTAGTATTCTTCAAATTAATAATACCCTCTCAAGGAAATAGATGCTTCTCCCAAAAAATGAAATTAAAGTTTGGTTTTTCCCTATAAAATAATGTTAATTTTCCTCCCTCCACTATAGTTCTAGGAAAAGATAAATATTTTTTAGAAGGCATAGCAAAAGGTATTAGAAGTTGTTTACTTTTGATCAGTTATGCATTCTTCTCATAATTTAATATTGTCAAAGCGTGATTGATGGAAGGAAATAAATAAGGAAAAAAGTATGATTAATAGAAACAAATAAATAAGTACAAAAAACAAAGCCAATAAGCAAAACAAGGGTGTGCATTTGAAAAATTGAACATTCAACGTGAGAGTAAGGCATCGAGAAATTGAACAAAGCCAATAACTCAAGTCAATGATCTTCAAAATTAGCAGAAACTCAAATTTTGATTCCAGTGCGCTAGAGTATAATCTAACTTAAAAGTTAAATCTATTAATATAAAAAAATGTCATGAACAAATCTATCATTGATGAATTAAATGATTTTATTTGCAGCATGTATATTTTCCTAAATTTTTTACTAGAAAAGGGAAATTTAAATCTATCAAAACTTAACTTACTTTAGTCTTTAATTCTTATAATTTTTAAGAGAAATAGTTTAAAAATTCACGTATATACCAACTCATATAATTTTCACAATATATCTAACTTTAGAATGGGAAAAAGAAAAACAAAGGTGATACCATTTGATGGAAACATAAGTATTTAAAATTATGCTAGTATTGAATTAAAACAATTGAATCCAAACAATTAGTCATTCCAGCAGTAGTGAGTGCTAGCATAAGAGGCAAGATTACCATGTAAAAGAAAAGGAAAAAATTATCATAGAGACAATTTTATAGACATAATATACTATTATTCTTTTCATTTTCACCTATGGTATATATATGTGTGAAATATTTATTTTAAAACTCAAGTTAATTGGTCTATTCATATACATACTTCAAAGAATAAGACTCAATTAAAGAAAGAATTCTTCTTCCATATGTGGTATTACTAGTTAATTAATTTAGGCCTCAACTGATTTTTATATTTTTATTTTTTTAAGATCTACATGTATAAATATTGCAAGAAACCCATTTAATTAGATATGTGATATTGGAGCTAGAAATGCCTAGGAGAAATGTGCCTTGTGGGCTGCAGTCTGGGCATGGTTGTAAATGGAGCCGCTGACCATCAGAATTGCTGAAGATTGTGGTGCAAAGCTAAAAAAGGAATATGAAGGCTGAGTTGCTTGCCTGTGTGAGCAGAAAGGAAGGAGAAGGCTGCTGATAATCCACAGGTTGACTCGTGGTGCATGGGCGTTGATTAGAAAGCAAGAGAGCCAGGGGTTGACATTTCAAGCAGTAGTATTTTCTTGAGATCAAGATTCATGTTCTACATAGGTGGTTCTTGGGTTGGTTTTCTTAGCCAAGAGGTGAAGAATGTGAAAACATAGTTTGCTTGGAGCATAAAGATAAGGGAGGAGGTATTTATCTCTATTCTTGGTCTATCTTTTTCATAGTAGTGAATGACTGTGAGGTGTTTGAAGAAAGACCTAATTGAATAAATGGAGTTTTGTTGCATATTGGGGTTTAAAGTTCAGGAAGTGGCATGGTCTTGGAGAAGAAATTAAAATTCCAAGAGGAGCCATGACCATCAAGAAAGGTTCTGAAAAAGAATACCAGAGAAGGAAGGTGATGATCATGAGGGAAGGAAGAAGTGGTCATGGTGTGGCCCTGTTTTGTGAGATGTCAAGAGCTGAGATGAAGGCCTTCTGTGTGATTTAGGGATATAGAAGGATGTCTTGCTAGTTTGCAGGAGAGAACTGAGAGGCAGCATGAGTTAAGCACACATTGGTGTGGGAGAAGCTATAGTCCAAGGGCATCTTCTGGTGTGTGGCTGTGTATAGAACTGAAAGAAGAGGCATGGTGGAAATATCTCTGTGGTGTGGTGTGTTCTCTGTGGCCATGGTATGAGTAATGAGACGGTGGCATGATAGAGCTTGCTGGTGTCGTCAACCAGTGGGAGGGTTCTTATGTTGTCTCGGTGTGGAGAGGATGCTGGGTATACCATGGTAGATAGTCTTAGAGTTGGGTATACCATCACTGCTGATGCTCTTGATACCCCTTACAAGAAGATCTCGAAAATGGAGGACTGGGATAGAAGGAGGAGCAAGAGGTTTCCTGTGAGGTCGAAGGTTGAGAATCATTCAACCTGATGCATGATCTCCTTGCCCCAGTTGCATTGGATGGTATTCATTTGTGTTGACTTGTGGATGTTTCTAACTCCAAGGATGATGAAGCTATATATAAAGTTATGGGATGATGCGAGGCAGTAAAAGACTCCTCTGTGTAAGGGCTGGCTGCTGGCTGCTGGCTGCTAGCTGCATGTGTGTTTTTTTATGGATTTGGTGTGCCCATGTGAAGGCTAATATTTACTTGTGGTGTAAAGCGAAAAATTAATTTTAGAAAGAATTAAACGGTAATTTCGGTTGAAAACCAGAAAATTCTCTACAGATACCGGATAAGCGGATGCAAATAAATTCGATGCCATGAAATCTAGTGACCAGGAAAGTTTATTGAGATTACGAAGCGATCGAATATTTCTGAATTTACGGGTGATAAATCGTCGATGTTGAGGGGACGAGATTTTTGCGAGAAAATCTCGAAGATCGAGAAAATGGTGTGAGTTAAAGTTAGTTTAAGGTGGAACTAGAAAATAAATAAAAATTTCGGGATAGAAACGGACCGAATGAGGTAAATAGAAGTTATGTATGATAATAATAATAATAATAATAATAATATAATATTATAATAATAATAAAAGAAAAGAGTATAAAAGGGCAGGAGGCCATTTCGTTCGGAGGAGGAGAGAGCGTGGAGAGGAGTGAGAGATTTGTTTTAATTTTGTTCTCTTTTCATTTCTTTCTCAAATCTATGAAAATCGGACCGAAACCGGATTTAGTCGAGTGCAGAGAGTAAAGTGATCTGCAGCGATGAGGCCTCTTTGTGGAGCATAAAAAAGTTGGAGTTTGATGACTCTATGAGGTAGGGATTTTTATCCTGCATTTCACACTGCACTTGTTTAAGTGTTTATAAATGTTTGTGTTGGTTTAGGCGTGAGGCTGGATTTGATGATCCCAAATGGAGGCAAAGTGTGGAAATTTTGGAAGATTTTGTTGCATTAGACGGTTCATTGTTGTGTAGGGGTGCATTTGGTGTTTGTTAATAATTATGAAGCAAATTGTGCTTTGTGAGTATAGGCCATTAGGAATAAAATTATTGATTTAATAAAGTTATATGGAATATAATTATTAATGTATAAGCGAATTGGAGATAAAATTGTAGATTCTTTCGTTATATGGAATATAATTGTGGTATAGGTCGGTGGAGATGAAATTATGAATTGTTGATATTAATTTAGATGTTGTTTGTTAATATTAATTAAAATTAAATATGGTATGAATTACCAAATTTGAGAATGGCTGCATAATTAATAACATTGGTATATATATTGTATAAATAGTTTGAAATAATAATGCATTTCATGTCTGTAGGTAACCTAGAATTAGATGTTAGTGCGTAGCGTGAGATTTTAAGAAAAACGTGGTTGCAAGGAATTTCCGCAGGATGATTTTCCGGAGAGTGGAGTTTGGGAGATGGGCAGCCGAGATCATTTCGGATGAGGACCATGAGTACATTTGGGCTTCAGCCGGTAGCCGGAGGTAGTCGTATTTTTACCGACGCCCGGTGGTTTATTTTCAAACTGACAAGTTTTGTTTTGAAAATGATATTTTCTCCATCACATCAGAGCAGGCAAGTGGCAGAGGTAGGGTGAGGACTCAGAGACATGGGAGCGGGGCGTTAGACATTGAGTAGGATCGGCGTATTCTAACGAGTGTGTGTTTAGAAGTGGACGTTAGCCTGCGCAGGTGGAGAGTAATCAGTTAGGGTGATTCCCTTCTTGGGCGATAGCTCACCACATCGAGAGACATTTTAGTGCGAGTTGTTCAGGAGGGTGGCTCTGTAGAGACCGATTTTGAAGAAAGTCGGGTTGTGGCTTTGATGGTTTTTGGATAATATGTATTAGAATTGTAAATTTATGTATGTGTGATAAGAAGAAATGTATAACTTGGACTATTAGGAATATAGTTGGGGATATTTATTTTTGAGTATTGGTTTATGGTAGAGGGCCATTTTCCACTCAGGTGTCAAATATAAGTGATACAGGATGTATAGATTTTAAATGGGTTGTGAGTAGATCAGGACATACCGGGTTTGGGGCGTCACAACTGGTATGGGATTCCATGTGGTTATGGTGATGTTCTTAAGGTGCAATGGGCGAGAAGCGAATGAGTGGTGAAAAACCCAGGGAATGATGCTTAGGGTTGAGGAATGGGAGCAGAAAATATTCAGCTGAGATTTGTTGGTAACAAGGGCAATGAGGATGATCTCATTGAGGTTGAGCCTACCAACATCAACTAGTTGGTTCAACTAGTGTGGTGTTTGTTCCCAGAGAAGCTCGAGTTTAATTTAGTGCCATTGGAGTTGGCTATACATTAAAAAAAGATTGCTGTTAACAGATTCCCCAAGCCACGCTTACAGAAGTGGTGAGACAGTTTCTATAGTGATGAAAATTTATGACTGTTTGAAGAAATTGAGAACTAGGGTGGAGTTTGTGAAGGAAAAGCAGTTACTTGTGAGCATGGATCTATGATATAGTTAAAACATGCAAGCGTAATAAAATTCAATATTAAATAAAATTACCTATATAGATTTGCAGAGATCAAATCAGCTAAACACAGATCGACCTTGACAGTAATCTACTAAGTAGGATCTGTGACAGCCACCATGACAACGATCTAGTCGATCTGGTCCCGGCCAATGAAATCAGATCTTCGGATCTATCCTCGGGGTGAGTATATGTGGATGTGTGTGAGCCTGATAGATAGAGACGTGAAGCTGAATCTTAGAGCTTAGCAGAGAAAAAACCAAAGAATAGAAAATTAACAACTTCTGTCACGTGATGCAAAAAATATAATAGAAAAATATTTTGTATGTAAAAGAAATTATAAAGAAAACCTTAAAACCCATTCAGTAGGAATAGCGTTCATATAATAAGAATTATATTTATTATAAATAACAGTTAAATATAATAAATTATATTTGACCCAGATAAATAACCGTTCTTATAATAAATTATATTTATTATAAATTTGAAAATCTTAGGAAGGTGGGACCGAGAGCACGTAATTGTAACAATCTAAAACTGGCTCTTGAGTCTGAGCAGGCATAAGCCCAGAAACCATGTAACTCCAACTTTTGTAATTATAGTTAATTCTTGATATGAGCTCATGTCACTTTCACTGACAGAGCTAGCACAGGGATCCAATTTATTATTAATTAAGGCTCCTTATAATTTACAAAGCAATTATCTAATCAGTGCCACACTCCACTAAAGGCAGTTGAACTCCAAAATTAATAATATTGATATATATATTAATTTCCTCCATTGTAAAATATATCGATAATTAATTGATTATATTATTTTACGTCATCAATTAATTATTTTAATCTCTTGATTTAAGCAGTTTCTCTAATGGATCAAATGCAGCGGCAGGTGACTTCATTACATCCAATGCAAAAACATATCAAGGAGATATTTCATACAATTTCCATTTTTGTTTATTTCATAATACGTAAATTAAACAATCACGTTCCCAAATCATCTAGGTATTAGCCGTCAAAATAGGCCTCACATATTGACAATTCAAAAGGCAGGTAATTATTCAATTACTATTTAAAATAAACTCGGGATTGAGGAAGAAAAGCAATCAATATATGAGATTTAATTCCTTTCAGAAATTTAACTTTAATTAAATCTTTTCTTTGATCCTGTCAATCTGAAAGCATGTCTACATGATATTTTATAATAACTTAAGGCAGTTATTTCATAAAATATTAGGTCTAAATCAAGCGATCAACTTTATTCAATAAGCTGTGATCTTATTCATTAATTATGAGAACTTATGATCATGTCTTCATGGACGTATCCATATGACCATATCTTTGCATGAAAATTAATCTGGACCTTAATACGAAAAATACTAGTGTGCACAAGGTGAAATTAATACCTCATTGAAATTTTATTAACACAGAAAAATACAATAATTTTATTTGTCTTGCTACAAAAGCTCAAATAAAAAAAAAAACTCCCACTAGTCTTTAAAAATAAGTGCAGTAATCTCACAACACCCACGTAGAGAATCTACATATCTTTAAAAAGCGAACGAGTAGAGCCTTTGTGAATCGGTCGCTAAGTTTTCCTACAGCGTATTTTATTGCTGCCCATGTCTCCTCGCTCAATGATGTCTCGGATGAGTGGTACTTCCCTCTCAATGTGTTTTTGTTTCTTATGATAGGTTTCTTTCAGATTTGTGCTCATTTGCGTCACGAGTGGGGTGTGGACGGGCCTGCGCGGGTATCACTTTGAAGTCCATGTGAACTGTTATTACACGACTCGCCAGCGCCTCGAGCTGACAACATATTCGACACGTGGGTGGGTCTACTACACACGTGCGATTTGTCTTTCATCGACCGGGCGGCTCCGCGTATAAGTGTAAATACATAACGGTAGATTTCCTTGAGTCGATAACCCCTTGGAAGTGCGAGTCTGTGGCTTGATGGTTTCTAAACTCCCAACTGAATATACTAGCATCATAATCTCTTGTTCTCCTTAGATGCTTAAGTATGCTTTCTTTGCCCGATCCGGTCATTCTTGGGATCAGGTGATCTGGAAACACAACTCCAACATAGGATATCTGGCGCAGTACGTAACATGGCATACATGAGACTACCTCTGGTAGGGCATAAGATTATCCTACTCATCGTTCTTTGCCTTTCGGGAGTTTTTGGTGATTGCTCCTTAGAAAGATGAATTCCCATGTCTAAAGGGTAAGGATCCCTTTTGGAATTTTCCATGTTAAACGTGAATTTTATCAATATAAGAGGCTTGAGATAGTGCGACAACTTATTCTTCGGTCACCATTATAAGTTTGATTCCAGAATATAGTTGGCTTCTCCCGAGTCTTTCATATCAAGCTGTTTATGCAGCAAATCTTTACGATAACACTTGTTTGTCGTTTCCGATTAACAATATGTCATCGTAAGGACTAGAAAAACACTTTACGTGCTTGGATTCTTTTTGTAAACACAAGGTTTCATCGAGGCTTTCTCAAAACCAAAAGTAATGCTTTGATCAAGCCTGATGTTCCATGTCTACGGATGCTTGCTTAAGTCCGTAATGGACCTTTGCAGCTTGCATACCATGTATTCTTTGCCTTTAGCTTTGAACCCGCCGGTTCTTTGCATGTAGATATCACTCATTTAAATTGCCATTTAAAGTTTGTTTTGACATCCACGCCAAATCTAAATGTCTCGGTAGCGACTACGATAAAAGAATCGGATAGATTTAAGCGCTGACTCTTGTGAGTTTCTTCATAATCTATCCATAACTTTGGGGTATAGCCTTTTGCCACCAATCTAGCTGAAGGTTTCCACGCTACCGATCTCTTTTCTCTTGTAAATCACTTACACCTGTGGTTTTACCTTTGGGTGCCTCTGAACGGAGGTGATTGAATATGGTTGTTCGCACGGTCCGTAGCTTTACCACTCTGTACATCCACATCTTCCGGTGCTTCTTTGTATTGATGGGATCATCTTCCTTTGTCCCGATACTTAATAACTTAGGTAAGACTTCTTTATGAAGACATATCTCGTGGGCTTAGCCTTACTCTATCACTCACAATGACTCACTTGGTTTGTGGTTCATTGTTACGAGCTTTATTAAAGGTACTAGTTCCTCTTATGCGGCTCTTACGGTTACAGTTCCACATGTGTGGATCTTGTTCAGTTCCTGTGCTTGTTCACCTTCGGTACATTTCCCCTCTTTCCCTCTTTAGTTTGTGCATAGGAATCGAGTGGTGATAGAGAACGAAGACAAGTGGATTCAGTTTGTTCTTGGTGAGTCAAGCTCCTCAAAATTATTTTACTCTTGGGTTTGAAATTGTATATAGTCTTCCTCGAAAAGTTGCGTGAGTACTCACAATAACCTTTTTTATCCAGAAGGACTATAAAATAGTCCACCTCTCGTTCCTTCAGGTGGCAATGAGCAGCCACAAGCCCTGCACGATATGATTCGACTTGTTTGGATCCTTTCTTAGGAACATGTGCGGAGCACCCCATATTCGGATATGGCTTAAGCTAGGCTTCGCGCCCTTTCCACAGTGCATTAGATTGTCTTCAAGGCAGTTTTAGAAGGAACTAGGTCGAGAAGATACATTACGGTTTCTATGGCATATCCCCCAACGATATAGGTAGAGATGAATAACTAAGCAGTGACCTCACCATATCTGAAGAGTTTCTATTTCTTCTTTCTGCAACTCCATTTTGCTGGGGTGTTCAAGGTGCTGATAGTTGTGAAACTATCCCCTCTTGAGTCAAGTAAGACTTAAACTCTCGAGATAGGTATTCACCACCTCGGTCAGACCGAAGCTCTTTGATATGGAGTCCTAATTGCTTCTCTGCCTCAGCCTTATACTCTCGAAATTTGGTAAGAAAGTTTCGGACTTTTGGCGCATTAGGTAAATATATGCATATCTTGAGTAGTCATCACGTAAAGGTAATAGAAATACTCATACCCTCCTACAAAGCGGACATTTGTTGGTCGCACACATCGATATGCACCAATTCCGGTTCCAGTTCTTGTGATATCCTTGGCTTTAAAGGGCCTTTTGGTCATTTTACCTTCCAAACAAGATTCACACTCTTGGTATAGGTTCAAAGTCACAGGGAAGTTAAGATCACTTTTCTGCGGCAGTGAATCTATTAGGATTAATATGACCTAATCATAAATGCACAGATGCGTTTCATTTGAAACTTTCCTTTTCTTGGCTAGGTGATCATGTATCATGATTTCGAGTAATTAAAACATCATAGGACATAGGACTTTAAATAATAGAACCATCTCTATCAAATCCAGGGTACAAATAACGAGTTAGACTTCTTATTGTAATAAAGGAATTAAATTCCCTTTGTTAAAACTTGTTCAAATAAACAACTAACAGAAATTAGAATTCCTTTTAAAATCATTACATATAAACGATCTACAAACATAAAGTCCTATCATTATTGAAAAATAATTCTACTTGTCCTAATGCTTTACTTGGAGACATGTTCTCCATTTCCAAGCCTCGAAAACCTCACATTCTGTCGGCCAGGCTAGTTTTGTGCGAACCCGCTTTGCAAAATAACGGACATGGTTAGCGTGAAACTCTGAGATCGATGATCCATTTATCATTATAATTCTCCACTAAACAAACTTCAACCACATTTAAATTACCCGTACCTTGCGCAGCGTCGAGGGAGCAGTGCGCTTCCGGTGACCCATACATCGCGCGAAGCGCGCGCTACGACTATTCATAAGCGGTGGTTTGTGGCGGTACTGACCATGCAGCATTCTTATTCTTTTACGCCGCCAGGTTTCCGCACGGGCTTGAAAGTAGAACCCTCGATCCTTATGAACCGCGACTTTCCGAGCCCTTCGTACTTTCAAGTTCATGCATCAACTGCGCGGGAGTTCGTCCATCTTGTTCATAAGTATAATTAACTTTATTGAGGTAAAGCGATCAAGTGAGGATTCAAATATGAAATCAATTTGGGACCTTTGCTCCATCTTCATCCCGACACTTGACTTGATTGAGATGTGACATCATTTTTCGAGACAATGATCCTCACTTCCCAGTCATTAGTGTTCATTATAGCCCCTAGCGCGACTGCCTTAAAGAACTTGTTGATTGTGCAAACATCTTATCGAGTCTGGATCATTTACGCTCATTTCGAGATGAGATATCTGTCCTTTCAAATGACTACTTAACCTTTGGCAAGAATATAGCCGGCGATATATTTGCCTTGTCAGTTCTCATAGTCTTTTCGGCAGTCGAGATGCATTTCTTCAACGAGGCTCATTGGGCTTTGGTGTGGTTAGGACAAAACCGAGTTTTAAGCAGAACAATTTGAGGTTAGTTTTCCATTCAGCATAATTATTTCCATCCATAGGCTTTTGACTCAAAATCATTGCAAGTGGGTTAAATGATGCCATTTTATGAAAAAAATACACACTAGTATTAAAGCGTAATATCTTACAATAAACATAATCTTAAAATTTAGTTAATCCCAAAAACTATTTTGTTTTATTGTAACAATTATTTAGTTTTCCATTATAGCAGCTTCGTTGAGCGAATATTTATAGAACTAAATTTGATCGTAAAAATGATTAGTATCCTACTAAGTTGGTTCGAGGAAAGATGAAGTCATGAGCGAGGACTACTTAAAATCCCACCTTCTTGAGCCAAGGAACTTTCCTAGATAATACATAATCATTTCACTCTAATTGTTTCAAAACTTTGGGCATAATAAAAATATCATAGCCTCGTTGGGAGGTAATATTAAATTAAGTTTGAATGTTTTTTAACCATTGTTTTAATTTCAAAAAATTATCTTTTAATATCCAAGATTATGAAGCGTTAGCGATCAATCTTATTAAAATTTTGAAACTTAATTGAGGAGTCCTAATCCAATAAAATCCAACCATGTTTATCCGTTGGGGCATCACATGATCATTTTATTAGACCACAATGGAAACCATAGGTTTAAAAATTAATTAAATTAATTAAAACCTTCACCATTGATATTTTTAAATAATAGGGATTTTCTAAAATTATTTCTAAAAAAATAAAATAATTTTTCATATAATAATTATTAAACTAGATAATAGAATCATAATAATTGTATGCATATGATATCATTGATGCAAATTTATATGGCACCACCTATTCTATATGTGTTATCACATAAAACATGTTATAAGCATATAATTTAAACCATTCACAAAAGCATTAATTAAATAACCTAATCCATGGTTTCACACAAAAAATTAAAAAATTGGGCCTATTACAAAATATCCTAAGGTTCTTGGGCCCAATTATTTAGTTACAAAGCATAAAGGCCCAAAACTAAAATAAAATAAAACCACAAAACCCTAACATGTTCTAATTTGAAGGGTAGTAGGTCCGTAGATCCACGAATCAAAGCCGGCCCCGGGAAGAACCACCCTTTGCCGCGACGGGCCGGCCCGTGGGAAGTAGCTGCCAAAGCGACTCCGCCACGCGCCCCTCTGGCGCTCAAAGACTATCGGCCAGTGAGGACCCGCGGCGCGAAACTGCCGGCGCGTGTAGGCTCGTGGCGTTTCTGAGGCACCGCCAGATCCGTCCCGACAGCGTCTCGCTACGCCTCCTCTAACGTTTCCACGGTGGTCACGTTACGAGATGGTGTCCGGATCTTCTCAGGCTTTCCAAATAATGAAGAGATTATGCAAGTTACAGGTTGAAATTTAAAATTACAACTATTTTTAATTAAAAAAAAATACATAAATAATAAACTAAAACCGAAGAAACACGATCTTATGACCGGCCTCACTGTAACAAACTTAAATTAATACAATCAAAAATCTACCATGGATCTAGAACCAAAACCATTAAAATAATACATCCATTCATGAACAAAAATCATAAAATTAACGAGATCTAATCATGCGATCTAACAACAAACTAGAACCTAGGTGCCATATACTAAATCGACATCAAAATTGCATGCGTATTGAATGCCTAGATACACATAATATCATTCATGCTCACGATACCAATTGAAGGAGAAAAACACCACGGCTGAGCGTGGATCTATGATATGATTAAGCATCTGCTTTGTATCTAAAATTCAATATTAAATAAAATTACCTATGTAGATTTGCGAGATCGAGTCAACTAGACTACGATCGTACGGCAAATAATCTACACCGTCGGATCTCACGACCTTGACACGCAACCAGCGATCTGCACAGTCAATCTCTGGTCAGATGTCTGCACAGTGAATCTTACGGATCCTATCTCGGGGTGAGTATGGATGTGTGTGGGCCACATAATCAGGGCGTGGGACTGGATCTTTACAGAAATAGCTTGAGAAAAGCAAGAAGAATAGAAAAATTCTTTCTTTCCTCTTGTTCTGTATTCTCAAAAATATGTATGAAAAAATATTTTGTATGTAAAAGTCTCAAAGAGAAAACCTTAAAACCCATTTCACATCGAGGAATAGCTTATTTCATATAATAATTATATTTATTATAATAACGATTCATATAATGAAATTATATTTATTATAAATAACGTTCTTATAATAAATTATATTTTGTTATAAATTTGAGAATACTAAGTGGGACCCAAGCTAGCATATTCTTTATGAGGTTTGTGGTCACATGTGTCCACTCATTTATGGTCTTTGGATTTAAGCGTTCTATAACATATTTTGTTTTTCTAATACATATCATTGTTAGGTTTGACCCCAGGTCTTACGGATTTTTTGGAGAGAACTCTTGGAAGGATTGATCTAGCGGAAGATCAAGGGAGGGAATGAAAGATTGAGAGGACCTAGTGCCTTGGCTTGGTGCATCAGTGCAATTCTTATGTACGGATGTTATTTTCTAGTTCAGATAAAATCCTCTGGAATTTACACGTAAGACCCAGAAATTCAATTTACGGAAAAAATGTAAAAATCGTAATTTCGGTAAAAAATTCATTATTCTCTAGATCTCGAATGATGGAAAGCGGATTTCCCAGTTGAAATGTGGGTAATCTAGTATGGCGATTGATTGTCAAATTAAGAACAGCGGGGTTTTGCCGCGTTTTTGAGCATTGCGTTTGGTCTTGATAAAGCGATATTTGATGTGACAAAAATCACATATAACATGTATTCATGTGCCATGAAAGTGGCATGAAGAGTAGAGGTGTGGGAAATGGGCCAGAATGGTGCAAATGTCAAAAATCGAGGATTTGAGATTATAATTGGCATTATTTAAATTTTAAAATGAATAAGACAAAATTGAAATTGCTTTCTTCTTCCTCTTGAAACGGAAAATCGACAGTGGGGCTGGGAGATCTGATTTTAGAGAGAGAAGGACCTCCTTCTCTCTAGATTTCTGGGAGATCGGACCGTCGAAATTCTTTGGAGCAAGAAGCAAAGTTGCTCTACACGAAGAGGACAACGTGTAGGTACCGGTTACTTGGAGTTTCGACAAACTCCGTGAGGTAGGGGTTTCTTCCTACTTGAGTTTTACTCTTTGTTTAAGTGTATTTATGATGCTTAAGTTGTTTGAGGCCTTGAACGACTGTTTGATCGGTCCCAAAACTTGGGACCGAATTATTGAAAATTTTAGAAACCCAAATGGATGACCAGTGACATCCACGAGGGCTGTTGGGTTAGTCATGGTGAAATGTGTTATCTCGAATTGTATTGCTGATGTGTGTGGTCGGAAGCCAATGTGAAATTAGTTCCCAAAGTGAACCGATGATTGGATGAATGGATGCGAACAATAGGCTTCGGGTTTTGCATTTCATATGAACAGTGACACAAAAATCAATTTTTGTGTGAAAACGTGTTTGGTCGAGTAATTCAAGTTGAATTGCTCGTGTTTGATGCTTCGTGAGCTAATTTTTTGTGAAATGGAATGTGAAATTACATAACATGTTTGTGTGGGTTAAATTATGTGAATATATGCATGATTATATATTTGCATGTTATAGAATTATAATGGAATTTGGCATCATGCATTCCATATGCATTAGGGCACCTAAAACAATAGGAGTGAGTGCATGAGATGGTTCATTGAAGTGGTTTCGAGGTTGACTAAATAATAATAATTGCTGGAGTAAATCCATATAAAATATAAATAAATCTGAGTCCATTTGTTGATAAAACATGGGAGGAGTAGGCCGTATAAAATATCAATCGTCGGAGTGACCCAATTGATATACATGGAGGGTAGTCCACTAAATATAACATCAGTCGGTCACTACTTGTCTTCGGAGGTAGTCACAAATAATAACAAATATCTTTGTTAAAAAATAATGTTTCTCATACGTGACTTAGGCAAGTGTGAGGGAATCGGCGAGGACTCGGGCTATGAGTTGAGCATGTAGACATTCAAGTAGGATCACGCATTTAATTGAATGTTTGTTTTCATTGGAGCATTACATATGCATAGAAGGTGGAAGTAAGCCCGTTTAGGGTGATTCCACTGCGAACGTGCTTCGCCTTGTCGAGACATATTTTTTAGTCTGAGGGCGTACGAGGGGCGTATTTCGTCCTAGAGGCCGGGTTTGAGAAGAAAGTCGGATTGTGGCTTTAGTTATCATTATGTATACATGTATTAGAACTCTAGAATTTTGATATATGTTTATAGCAAAATCTTTATTAACTCTTGAAACTATCGGATATAGTTGGATATAAATATTGTGATGAGTATTGGTTTATGGGCCCAAGGCCACGTTTTTACTCTATGTGATTGATGTTGAGACAGGTTATATGCAGGTTATGTACTGGTGAGCTCACGTCTGAAGAAACACCTGCCAGATTTTACGTCGAGAAGATATTAAAGGTCGCGACGTTTATGATGTTTATGGGTTGACGGGTAGTCGTGGACCACGGTTGGGCGTCACATTTTCTCTCATTTCTTCTTCATTTTGCTACTGGATAATCTTATGTCGTTAAGGAAGAGTACACTTGCAAGGTCGATCCGCCTTGACCACCATAGGCTATATTTTTATTTCTTGATAATTTTGAAGTTCCTCATAACAACCACGAATCAAATTGAAAGCCTAAATCACTTGCTCAATGTAGGAATTCCAAAATACTTGATCTATGTGAAAGCCCCAACAAGGTTGCCAGGTTATTTGCTATGTTCTCTTTCTTCTGTAGTGAGAGGTTTAATGTGTTTCTCCAGGCCATGTTCAAGCCCAAATTCGAAGTCACATCTTTGATTTCCCTTTTACGTAGAAATTTGGACCATATTTGCGAAAGCTTTTGTGGTGAATACAGCACCTAAAGTAAGGGGAATTTAGGAAGATGACTTGAATCTTATATAGCGGGGATAGTATTGATCTATTGGATAAGTTCTAAATGTTGAAGGAATATACATGATTGGAGTCCACATCTTTGCCTATAGAGGGGAACTGCACCTAAGTTGCCATTTGGAGAGGTTAGAGGGAGAGGGAATCTAGATATATATAAAGTATGCATGAAAACAAAATTTAGTAATTTTTTTTTCTCAAATACAAGAGGGCAAAACCCTTCAAAGCACACAAGAAAAGATAAGTATTTAAACACACGATAGAAGAATCAATTAATGGTGTTGCTTAACCAAATTTCGGGTCTTAAACTCTTTAGATATATATATATATATAGTTTAAAATGTTGCTGAGGAATGGTATATGCTTCACTTTTGTGGTCTCAAATTCAATTCCTATCGATGGGAGGAGTAAGAGACAAAGACACAAACATGGAATCGGGGCTCTAAACTACCGGGCCGAGTTTTGTCTTAGCACGATTCTTCGCTAGTTAATAATTAGTCCTTTTCAAAGAGGATGCTTTTGTTTTGTTAGCAAAAATTTCTACATCAAGTTGAGTTAGATATTGAGATGAAGGTGATTTGTTTGATATATTATATATTCATGCCTTGAATAGAGCAAAACAAAAACATATGTAATGTAGAATATGTATAAAGTATAAATTAGTAGCATAAAAGCAGTTACAACATGTAGTAATATGAATACAAGTGTATATATAACCCGATAACAAATGTACTCAAAACCATAACAATGGGATTCATTTGACACTAGCAAGTCGCTGGGAAATTATCAAAATCTCATTAAAATTAAATAACTAAAGTTTTATATTAAACTCCTGGATCAACCTTAGCAACATCGTACAAATACTACCCAAATACTCTTATCACAAGCCACCGGAAAAAGCATAAAAATACATATAATACCACACTTATCCGCCAAAGAAGAAATTTATGGATTTTGAGAAGAAAAGCGTATGTAGATTATCTCGCTTGAAAAGCGGCCCGAGAGAGAAATAAAAATGGCGTAAAGGAAAATCTATTGATACTGCTCAATTATGTTTGCTTTATATATATGTCACAGAATTTAGTTAATGAGTTCAACAAACAAAGTCTGGGTTATTCTTAACACCCAAAGTTTTCAACACAATGTGGTGCTCATGCAGAAAATAGAAAAAGCAAGTAATACAAAATCATGAGCTTAGCCTCATCAGAATCGCCTTCCGATTCTCAAGATGAGCCCTTATTCCTCTTCCGCTTCACACTGAATTATTAGTCCTCACTGGGCTTCCTCTTCACCACTGTACAAGCCAAAAAACAATCAAATGATCACAAATTCGGATCCATCAGAATATTTGATAATTAATAAGTACCAAGGACAACCAAATTAAGTTCCTAAAGAAACATGAATACATCAAAAGAGTGGGGCTTAAGGTTTATTAAACGGTTAAAGATGATCTTTGAGGCCTTTTTTTTAGACTCAGAGAAAATCATATTGTGTTCCGCCGTCTACTTTCATGCCCCGCTTAAGCTCAAATTCGTAAGCGCCATCCTTTTTCTCAGAGTAAATTCGCCAATGGGCTAATAAGTTCACAAGTTGAAGGAATATACATGACGAGTCACACCATTGCCCATCAAGTTGTCATAAAAGAGAGGGAATCAGATGTGTATGGCTACCAAATTATACTTTTCTACAGAAATTTTCTATCTCCAAACACCCAATTTCGTGATACAAGAAATATAATTAAAAATAAAAGGAAATAAATTAAATTGCGTAGTATGCAAAGGGGAGAAAGCGAAGGGGCATGATAACGTGGAGTCAGATAAGCTCAAATGCTTCAACAATTTTTATGCATTATTCATCCGCCGACAAATCAATGTGGATAAAAGGCAACTAGGATGCAGCTGACTATTAGTATTTGTCATCAAGGGATTTAGAAAAAAAGTGTTAGAACCAGATTAAACTCACAACCACCCTTAATCATGGGTGAGTCTACATTCTAGTCACATTTGACTAAGATTTAGAGATTAGAGGGTCAAAACATAATAAAATAATCATCTGTCTTAATTCTACCTCAAAAACTCTCACTTGAAGGTAAGCTGGGATGCACTATTGGACCTTTGTCATGGACTAATTACTATAATAAAATAATCTGCGCTTCATCAGGGCTAATTCAACTTATTGAGAAGTTTGATTATTAAGATTCACTTAAGAAAGAATATACGAAGACTAACAATTATTTATTAATCTCGCATAAACTATCCATGAAAGGCCCTAAGATCTAGAAACAATAAAAGAGCATGGATTAGCATGCAGTCATGGAGTGCTTAAAAAAAATTGCTTAACCTTAATGCGAGGAAGTATATTAAGGAACAAAAGTGGGTAGGTCCCTATATATATCTTGCTTAAACCCTATAAGATCTACGTCTAACAGGTCTCTCAACCATCTTTAAGATTCTTTTGTTTTGCTCTATTCGACACTTTCAGAAACAAATAGTAGATGATCTGACTTCTCTTACTTCACATCTGGTCTTTTACTTCTTTGATACATAAACTGTATGAAACAATGCAAAATTAGAACACTAATAAGCTTAGACTACCAAATCAATAAGAATTTCAACATAAAAATTAGCATCTATTGGCCAGTTTGACGATGATCTACCAAAAGATTTTCTTGCTTAGAGAAAGGGAGTCCTCTCTTCTTTTGTTGTGGATCATGTTGATGTGCCTTGTCAGTTAATCACCCCATTGGAGGGAATGCTATATGCTAGGAGTAATTGGAACAAGATAACGTCAATGTTGAAAATTAAGACTGAATGTCTGACATATGTTTTAACAAAGGTTTTATCGGTTCTTAAGCCTTACGGAATGGGTTGATGCTTACCTGTTAGTTGCATATGTTTTATACTACATTTTGCGATATAAATATGAGAGTAACTAAACAAAGCGGGGGCTAATAAAAATAAAAATTAGAGAACAAATTAGTAGCATACCTTCTATTAAAGAAGCGATGAAATTCACTCCCAAAGCATAGTATCATAAGGCATACGTTTATTGCCTTTGGGCATGATTCCTAGCATAGGTCACTCTTCTTCTAAAGACTAGCCATTTGACAATTTTGTCCACAAAATCAAAATATGCATCACACCAAGATCTTTTCATTGCCAAAACAAAATATGGAACTAAAATCTCCACAACAAATCCCAAGCCAATGCTCAAATAAAACCATTGCTCAACATAGCCACCAATGATTTTGTCCTCAACAGAAGCACTTTGCCTTTTATCTGAATCTTCATCCTGACATTTTATATCTTTAGTGGAGCTCCCGCAATTTGGATTTCTAGTAAAGGCGATTTTGTGAATTGACATGTGCTTGATAAGGGATCTTGCGGAGAAATTGTTGTCGACATATTCAAATAACCCCGAGAATGATAATGAGGACATCTTGATGGAATAGAGCTAAAAAAGGTTGTGCGACAAATCGGGGAGGATGGTTCATAACTTTGAAATGCTTTAGGAATTTACATGTGTGTGGATTCATGGACAAGTTCGAAACACCAAACCAAACAATTCGGTAATTCCACTAAGGAAATTCTCCCACTTAGGTATTATTTAGGTAGATCTATGTTAACAACAGGGAAAGAATTTGTGGTATATTCAAATTAGACCTTTGTAATCACGATCAACCTTTCTTCATATTAATAACATCATTTATATCTGAAGAATATATACCCATATCAGTACTCTGAGTCATGACTTTAAGCTGACCATAGCTTCCAAAAATGTTGTTCGAGAGAGACTTCCACTCGATTAATTGGAATAAACATTCAATTCTTTGAGTTGAAAGATAATCCAATACCATCTAGAAAATCCAAAGTGTTGCAATCATTATTAAGAAGTAGGGATAGGACCTTCAAGTTTCTTGTAGAATAAGGCGGAGTCTCATAAGGTGCAAGACTCACCTAACTAGTTTGACAATTTTTCCCATTAATTGAATATAAACAAGTATAACTCCCTTAAATTAGGCGAGAGGACTTTTAAAGTGCAAGTTTCGAGTTCCATTGATAATATTAGGTAGCTTCCATTCAGTTGTATATAAGTTAGATATTCTAAGTTGCAAAGTTTCCAATGGAGCTTGGAGTGAACTTATAATGATAAAAGTGAGTGAAAATATTTACAAATTAAAATTATGCAATAAACAAATGATAAAAATAGTAAATAAGGAAATAAATGCATTAAAAAAGAAATTAGTTTAAACAAAATTATTATTCTTTATGCATTAATAAACATAAAAGTGAGAATGGTCATTTTTCTTTTCTTGTAACAATAAAATAAAAGTTATTTTATTTCAACATTGGAAGACTAGTACTAGGATTAATCATCCATGCGAATTATTTCTTAAGTAACAAACTATGGTATTTTGAACAAAGCAATAGTTCCAATAGAGAAGATAGAAAATAAAAATAGAAAACTACAAAGTGAGAAAGAAATTACCATATTATCAAAATATAATTTATATAATTTTATCAGCTGAAAACAACTATTTAGCTAAACAATTATTTTAATTTACAAGGGATTTTCACATTTATTTACAAACTACCAAAACTATGAATGAAAATTTATTATAGTTATCTAAATTTTACACAACTAGAGAGCACTATCAAAGATTAAGTTAAGTGTTTGTGTAAGACCCTAAATTTACAGTTTTCATGAATAGTAAATTTCGTTTTCGATCAGTTCGGTATTTAGCTGAAACTTGATCAAATGAATAGTAATTTCGAAAAAGCAAGCCAGAAAATAAAAAATGTTCGCAGTAATGTGAAGTCTAAAGAAAGGCTGAAGTAGATTAAAACGAAATTATGTTAAGAAGTGAAAATGCAATTTTAGAAAAATGACAAAGCGGTAATTTGTCATAGAAAAAAATATCAATTTTTTGAATCTCGGATAATGAAGCAGACTTCTGCATTGAGATTAGATCTCATGAAATCTCTGGATTACTTGATCCCGAATTTCATTGAATTAAGGCAGGTGGGATTACTACGAAGTCGATGACAGCGTCGGATGGACCGCTCAAGATCCTTAGAAAATCCAGAAAATGTAAATATTTAAGAATGCCCATTTAAGATAGATGGAACTGAAACCGGAATGAAATAAACTGTTTCGGAGCGAAAATGGGAGCAGAAGAAATGTGACACGTGTGACATTAGGCCACGTGTCCACGCTATAAATATCACAAAAATCTAAAATATCCAGCTCATTGTAGCAGAAGAATTCAAATTTTTTTAAAAAGGGTAAAACGGTAATTTCGGTAAAAAAATCGAAATTTTTCTAGATCTCGGATGACGAAACGGATTTCACCGTTGGAATTGTCTCACGAAATCTAGCTACCATGTCGAATTTCGTCGAATTCCGAGACAGTCGAAATTTTATGTTTTTCGAGGCACGTAAAGGAGTGCGGGATGGCAGTGCTATGAGTGGGCTGCCGAGAGATCTGCACGTGTCACTTGGGCATAAATGGATTCAAACATGAGGCTCAAGTGGGGCCCATGGTGACAAATGTATGCCAATGAGTGGATGGAAATCCCCAAGTTAGATGGGATAGAGTGGATAGGGGGGGAGATTTGAGACGATGGGAAGGTGTGAGTGGCATGAGAGGACTCTCTTGGCCTGGCCTCAGAGCCGGCTTGGTTTGGGAGGGGAAAGGAAGAGAGGAAAGAGCAAACCATAGGAGAGAAAAGAGTGGGGAGTTTAGAGAGAGAAGAGCTCTACTTGTTTCTAGAATTCTGGCCTTGTCGGATAGTCGGTTTCCGTGGCGAAAGTAAAAGTTGCTCCCACGCGAGAGGAGCGCCACATGGAGTGCAGGTTGTGGGAATTTTGATAGCCTTCCCGGAAGGTAGGGGTTTCTTACTGCGGTTCACACTTGTTTAAGTGTTTTGTTAATGCTTGAGTTGATTAGGTGTGAGTGTGGGTTTGGTGGGATCTGAAAACTTGGGACTTAATTGTTGGAAAAATGTGGAACGTTTTGAGCAGGTTTAGGGACTGTTTTAGGTGGTTGTGTCATAATTATACAATAAATTATGATTTAGTGTGTATGGTAGGAAATGGTGCAGTTTCGATTCCCGCGAGGTGAAGCCGTCTTGAGTGAGTGAAATTTCTTACCCAGACGATGCTATCGGTTTTAGGGCGGTAAAAGCAAATCCCGGTTGCATTGATTTGACCAAAATGTCCATGTGTTATTTGCATGAAATGTTGCTAAGATGAATGACATGAATTGTGTGGAATCTAATATGTTAATGTATGGAATTTGATGTGTTAACATGATGTGGTGATTTAATTTATGTTAATATATGCATGTAAATATATTAGCACGAGTGTTTTGGAAATGGCATAATGCATTCCATGTGCATCGGGGCACCTTAGGAAATTAGGTGTGAGTGCATGACATGAAAGAAATGAAAAATGAAAACGTGATTGTGAAAGATTTCGTGGAAGATTTTCGGAGGGTAGGTTGGGAGATAGTCGACAGATCACTTCGGATAGGACCATGTGTCGGCCAGATCCAGGCTTGGCGATTAGGCGGATCGAGACCGAGAGTCGGGCGCGATACTATCTATACTATATATTGGGACTCTCATTGACTGTTCTTTCTGGCGCCTGTACTATTGGTGCCGCAAGCAATTCAGTAATAACAAATCATTTGTACATGTACAAAGACACCACAGTGGTGTCCATCACAATTTATACGCATATCACGAGTCCATTGCCTCTGATTACTTATATATGTACATATTGTAGTGTTCAACATTTACATTGGTTGCAAAAGAACAAAAAAGACTTATACATTATCTGAAAAATCTTCCATTGGATTTTTATTGATGTGTTGACCTCGGCTGTGATGTGGAAGGTTAAGATCCTCTAGCCTCCCTGTGGGGTACCTACACGGATTGAACACCGTGCTAAGCTTTGCGTGGGAACTATAAGCATGGACAACCACCCGATAGCGGCTGCATCCTGAGAAGCTTATATATGCATTATATATATCTAAACATATTTATAACGTAATTCCTTATCATCGATATTCATTGTATGCCAATCTTTTTCTATTACAAGTTCTATGTCTTTAACATCTCCTTTATTTATACTTTTTCTGTATTCCTATTTGAGTACTTTACATATTCCTATACTTGTCCTGTGTTCATCTTTCATGCTTGTTATATGTCTTTTCAATGTTCCTATTCTTTGTCAAGTTACATAGCATGTCTCTAGTCTATATCTTTTTCATCTTCGGTTCTATGAGTTATTTTCATTCTTCACTTTCATACTTGTATTGTGTATACTTTCCTATTATAGGTGTTCATCTTGTCTTGTTCATATCTGTTATCTGTCTATTCCTACTTTTCTTGTGTTTTTTATACTATTTTCATATCAGTTATAATGTATATCCTTGTAGCTGTCGTACTTTTATCGCATATGGTATAGCTTCTCATATCATATCCTATTATATACTTTTCATATACATTTCCTTTGTGTATACTTTTCCTTTTTCTTTTATTTTCATGCAAACACCTTAAGTGGATTCGAGGAAATAGCGAGTGTGCGAAGATCTTATCAGCATGCCCAGAAGGCAGTGATCTCTGTTAATACGAAGGTATCATCAGCATGCGAGCCGGTGACTGTATCATATCTTTATCGGTTCGAAGGTACTATCAGCATGCGAAGCCATTGATTTCTATCTGTGTGGTGACCCTTGCGGGGCCACGATCGAAGCGGGATCTATATCGCCGACAGCGGGGCCTCGATATCTGTCACAGCCAGATATCTTTGCGGCAAGCGTATCTTCCACCTTAAGGCATGCCTATACATGCTACTGCCCGGGTTCTAAGCGAACCAAATCGAAACATGCATTTACGTACATATTTCATAAGCATGAATAACTATTGTTATCATAATTGCTTATCGTATATACTATCATTACTTTACTACGTATTAGTTCTCATAGCGCCCAGCTTCATTTCGGTTCTCCTTATATCTATATAATACATATATTCATATCTTTTCTATCATTAGTTTATCACATCATATATTATAAGCGTGTTATCTTATTAACCGGTATACATCTTATACTCATATACATTGCATTATTCCTATCATTTGTTCTTAGCATGTTACATCTATTTATTTAAGTATATCTATCATATAATCCCTATCATACACGTTTATATTCATATCATTTAAAACATATGCATATGTGCTATCATTAAATTATTACTTTAGACTATCATATCTTATGACATGTTCTATCATATCTTATTATATTTTATGACTTATACTATCATATCTTATGATATATATTCCTATACCTTTTATACTTGTACATTATGCAACCTTTGTATTCTTATTCCTCTATGATTCTACTTTATTTAGAAATTGGAATCAATCCCGATCGGATCTTCGACTAAAAAGTTATGGCATTTTCATGCCAACTAGTAAGTACTACCCAGATTTTTCTAGTAACGGAGTTTGGATTACTCATTTTTCGAGGTCTTAACTTCATATTTTGACAATAGGTCCTTATACTTGGCCCCAAAGCTAAGGTGCTAAGGGTTCTATTCCAACTCTGGAATCACCCAATTCGAACAGGAACTCCAGAATACATTAAAACAACGGACTTCTCTATATTCAACAGAGCAATTTAGTTTACACATAGTCCGCAAGTGTATTTTTTGGGCCACTTAGGATCAGAATTTGGAGATGCCTTCTCTTTAAGTTTTGTTCTACTTGAAGTCTATTTTAATTGGCCTTGAATCGCTCGAATCGGATAAGAAATGAGTAAGTTATGGCCAAAATACTAAAACTGGTCGAAACTGGGAACAGAGTAGCAGTTGTACCGGTACAACCCTAAGTTGTACCGGTAGAACTTGGCCAAAAATGACCAATAACGAAGTTGTACCGGTAGAACTTCAAGTTGTACCGGTACAAGTCACTCGGGAATGCCCAGAATGTGTCTTTTCTCTCCTTTTTCCATATTTTTGATCCCCATTTCAACTCTATACTTCATCTACACTTCAAGACCACTCCATATGTCTCTTGTAAACTCAATTCTACTCAATTTCCTCTTTCAATACTTATTTTCTTTCAACAATTTATCCTAAATTACTCTCAAACCCACTCTAATATGGGTTATTATCCATACACAACCCAATCATGATGATTAAACCCTAACTCATTTATTTACTATTAACCATGAATTCATCCTTAAAGGGAGGATTCTATACTTTGCTTGTACTCTTTAAGGTTTTATTCATCTTACTTTCCATGATTGTTGGTTTAGAATGAAACCCTAGCAAAAACCCTAGATTTGGAGACAACTAATAACTATACAATTACATGGAAAACCATTCAAAGCTTTAAAACCCATGTAATTCCATACCAAAATCCAAGTTCCATACCTTAACTTGGCTTTGATCTTGGCTCCTCCTTCTTCCTCTTCTCTTCTTCCTCTTCCTCTTCTCTTCTTTTCTCCTTTTGCTCTCCTCTCTCTCTCTCTACGGTTTTCTCTCTATTTGGAGACCAAATTTGACTTAAAACCCATGTTTGTTAAGGCCATGTTTGGCCAAAACAAGAAAACTCATTTTTGACTTTAACTTTTCATAATTGCATTTAAACCCTTCATTCTCTTCTATTTCTATTCCATCTTTTCTATATTTGCCTTTAATCCCATCTCTTATTAAATTTCTATTTTGGCATCCCATCTTTTGGCTTTATTACCTTTGGGTCCTCAAGTGGTAAATTACCACTTTACCCCATGGCTCTCGAATTAATTAAGGTCTCTCGTTTATTTTAAAATTTCCATTTAGTTTTTAATATACCTACTAGCAAAGTCAAGCTTCCTTTAGGGTATATTTCGGAGATCATTACCATATTTGTTTTGGAAAGTTCTCAACAATTTGACTCGAGAGGTAGTCGATATTTTTACGAGCTTCGGTAGTGTGTTTTAAACAAAAGCTTTTTTGTTTTGAAAGCGATATTTTCTCATACATGGCTTGAAGCGAGTGTGGGGAGTCGATGGGGCTGAGACATGGGATTAGGCGTATGAGCATCAAGTAGGATCATGTAATTGCTTGAGTGTGTATTTACATTGAATCATTGCATGTGCACTTAGGTGGGGAGTAACCCATTTAGGGTAATTCCACTATTGGGCAATTGCTCACCCTGTTGAGGGAATATTATTTCAAGTACAGGGAGCGATCGGGAAGGTGGCACTCATTAGAGGCCGTTTTGAGAAAAGCCGGTTGTGGCTTTGTTATCTTTGTAAAACATGTATTAAAACTTTAGAATTTTAATATATGTTGTAGTAAATGATGTAATCCAACTCTTGAGCGTAGTATAGTTGGATGTATCTTGATGAGTATAATGTGTAGGCCAGTGTGGCCATTTTTACTAATGTATGGGTCTCACGATGTGAGACACACAGATTTCAGCGAGGTTGTGGTGTCACTTGAGACACCACAGTTTTAAGGGCGTCACACTCATTTTGGTCTCGCTGGCAAGTAAGAGAGAAAAGCAATCTTCTCTCTTGATTCCACGAGTTTCGTCGGTGGGATCTCGTTAAGATTAAAATTAAAAGTGATTTACCGGCAGGGAGCTGCGCGTGGTACCAGAATCACAAGGTCTGCCAAGGTCCAGGTTCGGGGTTTGCACAAAAGCCGAAGGTGGTGTCAGTGAAATCACACCATTTGGTGGGGTTTTCTCTACTCGGGGTTAATTTATGTCCCTGAGGCATGTGTGTGTCCGAGGAGATCTTTGTCGAGTTTTTTCTCAGGCCAGTATTTGTATTTTGGCCATAACTTGGACATCACTCATCCGAATTGAGTGATTCAAATTTCTGGATAAACTAGACTGATAGGAGAACATATCTCCTTGAAATAGGTCTATCCAAATTAAGACCCATTTGGACTCGAAAATGCATTCAAAGTGGAGCTATGTTTAGACAGTTTTTATGTTCTGTTTTTAAGACTCTATGACTGTATTTTGGCCATAACTTGACCATCACTTACTCCCGAGATTGGTGCTTCAAATTTTTTTTTGGATAAATTAAGGCGATAGAAGAACATCTCCTTGAAATAGGTCAATCCAAGTCGAGACCCATTTGGTTAAATGCATTGAGGGAGCTATGTTGAGACAGTTTACGGTTTTTGTTTGGCTTAGAAGTAATCAGTTATTTAGGATATATCTTAAGTTTCGGTGATTTGATTTGGATGATTCAGGTTGGAAGAACCTAAAGTAGTATCTGAAAATAAGTACAAATAACAAGTATCGAATTATGGATTAAGACCCCTGAAATGTCGAATTTATCCGCAATTTGTTTCAGTGTAAATAGAAGTATTAAATTGATCGGTTTGAATGAAAAGACCATAACTTCTTCGTAGAACCCGTTTGGGTGTTCTTGGACTCTATGGAGAGCTCATTGAGTCAAAGATTCTATCCATATTCTGTAAGTACGAGGAGATGATCGAGAACATGGCTGAAAATTTATTTTTTTTTTTGCACCAAGTGTGCGAGGTTGCTTAGTTATGTCGATGTGAATAATAGGGTTTTGGCATGATGCATTTCCATGGCATGTTGTGGGCTATTGTAGTAGAGTAATCATTCATGAGTTAGCATAAGAAAATTATGAGAGCAAAGAGGTTGAGTTCGATTGATTTTAATCAATTGGAAGTGGTCATCTTAAGGGTTCTTGAAAGTATAGTATAGTTAATGGTTTAATTGAACATGATTAAGGTATGGATGTTAATGGATTTTATGGATAATGTGACTTGTAGGAGGGAAGGTGATAAGAACTGAGGGTGGAGCGAGAAAAGTTTGTTTAAATGAGGAAAAATGGCTTAAATAACTAAGGTGAGGGTAAATGTAAATGTTTATGAGAATATATATATATATATATATATTTGTAAGACCCGAGAAATTCCAATTTTTGGAAAAAAGGTAAAATCGTAATTTCGGTTACAAAATTATAATTTCGGTTAAAAAATCCGGAATTTATTCTCTAGATCTTGGATGATGAAACGGATTGCACCGTTGGAATCGTATCATGAAATCTAGCTAGCACGTCGAATTTATTCGAATTAGAACTGGTCGAGATTTACACGTTTTCGAGGCATCTGGTCGAATGCCCAGTAAAGAAAAGCGATTTTCGAATACCTTGAAAGTCACATATAGCAATCTTTCATGTGCGTAAGTGGCATGAGTAGAGAAATGATGTAAATGGACGGCCGAGATAGTGCCGAATGTCAAAACTGGGAAAAGAGGGACATAACGAGTATTAATGGAATTGTTTAAGTTAGAAAAAGACAAAACATGACTAGTGTTGTCTCCTACATATGCAAAAAGAAGCCAAAAAAGGGGGAGGGATGCAGGAGGTGCGAGAAAAATGGAGTTTGTGATTTCCTAGAGAGAGAGAACAAATAACCTCTCTAGATTTCTAGCAAATCCAGGCCGTCGGTGAGTCTTCCAAGGCAAAGAGAAAGAAGAGTTTGCTCACAGCGGAGAGGTCTGGCGTAAAGATGCCGATTTAAGGAGTTTAAGACAAACTCGGGTGAGGTAAGAAGTTCTCCCTACTTGGGTTTTACTCTTTGTTTAAGAGCTATGTTGATGTTTGAGTTGATTGAGGTCGTGGTGGTGGATTTTAAATCAGTCCAAAACTTGGGGCCGAAATGTGAAATTTTTGAGCCCTACATGCGGTCGAGTGGGGGTTAGGTTGTTTGGGCATCCTTGGTGATGTTCTATGCTATAAATGATGCTTTGATGTGTATGAGGCCGAAAATGGGCGGAAGTGAAATTCGAGGTTCACAAAGTGAGTAGATGATTGGTGATTTTTGAGAATAGTAGCAGGGGTTTCATTCTCGAGAGGCAGTGACCTAAAAATAATTTTTGTGAAATAATGTGTTGGTTGAGTAATTCAAATCGGTTGCTCATGTTTTGATCGTGTAGTGAGCTAATTTTTTGGTGTATGAAATGTGAAATTACATAACATGATTGTGTGATTTTAAACTATGTGAATATATGCATGATTATATATTTGCATGTGTTATAGAATTGTAATGGAATTGGCATCGCCGTCCATATGCCTTTGGGGGCACCAGGATGATAGGAGTGAGTGCATGGGGTGAGTGCAGAGAGATGGTTTCGGAGGGTTGTCTAAAACTAAAAATGATCGGAGGGTAGTTCATACTAAAAATATCAATCGTCAGAGACGGCCCAATTGATATATATATATATATATATATACGTCGGAGGGTTGTCCACAAATAAACATAATAATTCTCATACGAGGCTTAGGAAAGTGTGAGGGAGTCGATGAGGACTGCGATGCGAGATGATCAGTTAAACATTGAGTAGGATCATGCATTTGCTTGAATATGTGTTTATTTTGGAGCATTGCACTTGGGGTGGAGTAGCCAGCAGGGTGATTCAACTGCGAGCACTAGCTCACCACAATAGGGATATTATTTTATATAGGTACGGGGGCGTCGCAGGGGCGGCTCGTCCTAGAGACGAGAGGTTTAGAAGCGGGATTGTGGCTTTGGGTTATGATGTATTACATGTATTATAATTGTTTAATTTTAATATATGTTGTATAAAGTAAAATTTGAACTCTTGAGTATGGTTGGATAGTTGGATATACATTGTTATGAGTATTGGTTTATGAGCCCCAGTGGCCGTTTAATCATAAATTGTTATATTAGATTTGTTTAGGACATGTTTATGCAAATGTTGTATTTGGGTAGAGCTCAGGTACAAAGGAGACTCTTTCCCAGATTTTCGAAGTGGCGTCGGGTAACCGACGTCTACTTATTCAGCGGGTTGGCGGGTAGTCAACGGGCCCCGAATGCAGGGCGTCCGCAATATTAATGTTTACCAATGTATATGTTTTCATGTCTATGTTATAAATGTTCAAATGAAAAAAAAGAAATGTGGCTTTATTATTTAAATTATGTTGAAAATATAAAAGTGATTATGGTTTCCATAGTTTTATAAAGTATAATTTATGATTTCCATATGAAATGAAATGTTTATGAATGTATATTTTATATATACATGTTTATATGAAAATGTTTGAATTCATGGTTACCCTATGTTACAAATATAAAGTTTAAAAGAAAGTCGACTAAAGTGCTTTACGCGTGCATGATACATGGGAAAAGGGTTATGATTTTTTTTTATAGAGGGAAGGGAAGAGTGATGTATATTGCTGTGAAACCCTAGAAAATCCATGATTTTGGATAAAGGGTAAATGAGTAATTATAGCTGAAAATCCGGAATTTTTCTAGATCTCGGATGACGAAACGGACTTCTCAGTTGAAGCCGAATCTCATGAATTGCTTCTGCGTCGGGTTCATTGGATTAGGGTGGTCGAGGACCTCACGTTTTTCGAGGTGTGGGGTGTAGGATGACACGTGGCAAGGTTGGAGGATGCCACATGTCACCATAAGAGAGTGACACTTGGCATTGAAAGAATGACTCACAATTAGCTATGTGTGGGAAATGAATCCACATGTCTGATGAGCCATGTAGTGATGATGTCATAAAGGATTTAAGAAATAAGGAAATAGGGATGGAAAAGTATTAGCCACACCTTTGGTTTGAGGAAATGGGGAGAAATTCCTTAGTTTGTGAATGAGTGGTTGCTCCAAAAAGGGAAAGAAAATGACCAAAGGAAATGAGAAAATGAGGAGAAAATGAGATGAGAAAAGAGAAAAGAATAGAAAAGCAAAAAGGAAAGAAAGGAAAGGAAAAGAGGAACAAAAGGAAAGTTCGTAGAGAAAAAGGAGGAAAAGGAGAAAGAAGGAAAGGAAAAGGAAGATTTCAGGCTTTGGTGATCGAAGTTCGACGATTCGAGGACTAAAGTTAGACATACGAGTGGGATGCGTGTGGACACTAAAAGTTGGGTTTCGACAAACTCGAGGTAGGATATTTTCTAATTGGTTTACTTTGCTTTAAAGGCTTTTATATTAGTAGGGATTGCTTATGGGAGCCATGTAAAATTAGTTCAAACTTTGGGATTAAAGGGTATGGATTTATAATAGGTTTCCTACAGTCATATTTGTGGGAGTTAGGGTTTTAATTAGAAACTAAAAGTTTCTAGGTGTTGTGGTTTGTTGTTGTGGTAATAATAATGCTTGGAACCAAATTGGTTCATGTTTGTGAAGGGACGGTGAAGTGCCCTGTTGAATGGTCCAAATTTTGAGACCTAGGTATGTGTTATGGCTTGAGTGAATAACATGCAGTGTGTGGAAATGTGATATTGATGCATGCTATTTGATGGCTATCATGGTTTGCGCTGGTGTGATTATATGTAAAAATTATAATTGTCCATGGTGTGTAAATGTTTCATGTGGTGCTCATTCAGCATGTAACATGAGGAAAATGCATCAAGTATCATGCATTACATATGCACGTCACATCGCCACAGCTCTGTGTGGGTGGTAAGGTTTATTCACTCTGACAGGAACGGGTCGTGGATCCTCGGAAAATGACAAAGTCCAATAGAGATTCACGAGTGTGTAACGACAAAATGATAAATTTACATGTTTCGGGCGATGCGTCAGATCCCCTGCAGGAAAGTCCCTAAATGTTATTCACTGCTAGACATGAATCCCGACGATGCAAGTTCGTGAAAATGCTGAAAAGGCGCTATATGTCCCGCTGTAAACCCGAAACCGCGCCCACAAAAGAAAGAAAAGAATTTGATAAATAAAATCGAGGGTCTCCAATGGTTTAGTCACATGGTGTGACTGAGTTTTATTCACTTGCATTCCAAGTGTGAGGGAGTCGGTCAATTTGATTCATGAGCATGAGGGGTGCTGTATCTCATAAATGGCTATGACATTTGCTATAATAAGAATAATTGTATGGAATGATTAATTGTTTATATATGTCATTGCATATGCATTTTAGGTGAGTAACCCTCAGGGAAAACTTTCTACCGGGCTTTGCTCAATTCCCATCGTGGATCCTCTTTTTCGTGCACACAGACGGTCCAGGAGACTCGTGACTTAGTAGAGGTAGCTTTTGAGAAGAAAGTCAATGTGGCTTGAAAATATTCAGAAATATGTATAAATCTTTTTGTAGAACAAGCATGAAAACTATGAGAATATAGTTGATTATTATTTTTATGAGTATGGATGTATGGGCCCCATGTGGCCATTTTACTATGTGTGTGTCTCAGAACAGACGCGGTAGATTTTCCGCTGGTCGACGGGGTAGTCAACTGGACACCCTGGCTCGGGGCGCCTACAATTGTCAAGGCACACGTGAAAGTACTAAAGTTTACCAACGCATAATGTGATTTATTCCATAGTGCAATGGGTATTTAAAAGAAAGGTACATTTATCGGAGGTTCCTTCGGGGCCATCATATCGTAGCGACTGCTTCGTGTAGGTTCTTTCATGGGCCAACGGTGGTTGAATCTGCATGACACGATTTCTGAGGTTCCTTTTAAAGCCATCTGATTGTAAGGTCGTTGAGGTTCTTTATGACCAACTTGGTTAACTAGATACAGTTCCATCGATATGCATTTTGGATTCAAAATGAAAAGAGTTATATTGAAAAGATATGTTGGTACAATTGTTTTACATTGTATTTGATCTTATATGAAAAATAAAGTAAAGTAAATGTTTTCTCTCGAAATTATGTTTATACAATTGTTTTATTACATTATATTCACTCTATATGGAAAAGAAAGTAACGTAAAGGTTTATAGAAATGAGACTTATACAATTGTTTTACACGTTGTATTTGAACATAAATGAAAGAATGCAAGCAAATGTTTATGGAAATGAGATTCTATCCAATTGTTTTACACATCAGATTTGAACTATATCCGAAACATTATTTTTTATGAACTGCACTTCACTGAGCTCTTTTAGCTCACCATTTTTCCAAATGTTTTATAAAATGTTTTAGGTAAAGACCGACGTGCGCTCGAGCATCCTCCGGCCGACACTCCGCCTCACATGACGTACTCACCTTTGAAAATGTATAGTTTTGTTGTAAATAACTACTTGTACACCTTTATTTTGTAATGTATATAGGTTTTAAAAGATTGTTTATATATCTATAATGTTCATAAAATGATTTTAAAGTTTGATTTGAAATTGGTTATGGTGGACTTGATGTCCCATTGTTGGATGTGGAGTAAATTAAATTGTTTTATTACAGGTGTTGTAAATTGGGACATGTCTGAAAAACAAAGGAAACTCTGCCTGATTTTCTATGTTAAAAAAAAAAAATATATATATATATATATGTCCCACCATGTTTCATAAGATTTTAATGGAAAACATAACTGTATAAATGGGTTCGCTCCACGGATTCACTTTTAAAAAAGTTTAAAATAAATGAAATGTTTTTTTTCTAAACTGGTAGAGTTTTAGGTCCCGATTTAGGAAAATGAAACTCTGGCTGGGTCCCTCACTTGAGCCACCTATAATAAAAAAATCAGGAAGTAAATGCAATTAAACAGGATTCAAACAAAGTTTTGGGTGTGTTTGGAAGAAAACAATTTTATTTTTCTTGGCAAGTTTTTTAGGCATTCAAACATGAGAAGTACAACACTCTAGAGATGCTTGTACTTCTGGATTCAAGGTGTGCAAAGGCTTTTTTCTTCAATATTCTAGATTTTGGCTTTCATCTAATTTCTAAAAATACTCTAATAGATATAGTAAACTTTCATAAAAGAATGTATGAGCTTGTTTGATGGAGTCTTAATTAATAAACATAACAATTCAGATAAAAATTTAATAAAATAGTTTAAAAGGTATACCATAAGAATAAAAGAGGTTGAACTAAAATCTATATGCACACCATCAATAGAAAATTTAATGAATTGAGTAACTAACCTCGTAACTGATTATCATAAAGATCTAACCACTGCAAATTAACAAAAATATCCTAAAACCACTTGAATGCAACTTCAATACCAAAGATTGATGAAGATAGTAGAGATTCTTTCGAGATTGAAGCCAAAACTCAAAATTGCAGCAGTGGCCTGTGCGGTAGAACTCGTATAAAGATATCTCAACTTGAAAAGAGGAAACCAATTGGAACTAACATTCATAGCAAAAATGTTGAAAAGAGGGTAACTAATTCACAACAAACAACATTAAAAACAAAAATGTTAAATTAAAATGGCATTTCCATCTTCACCTAATAATAGGAAAAGAGAGATAGAACGCTTACCCCAACCATCAATAATCACTTACCCAAGCATAATGCATAAACATCCATAACTTCAAAACCCATTTTGCAGAAAACAAACAAAGAAAGTAACCCAATCAAAGAAACCTCAAACTCCTTAACTTCACTCACAATCAACACAAAATCGGTCCGATGGGAAAATAAGCCCTAAAAACCCTCAAAATCAAAATTTAAAAACAAAATGAAAAAGCTAGTTAACTACATTGTTCATTCCCATTACAACTCATTCAAACCCAAACCCTAAATTCGAACAAAGACAAACAAATAAAAAAAAAGGAAAAGAGAGGACATAATGAAAAAACCGATGGCTGGGAAAATTGTTCGTGATAGATGAATCTCTCGATTCACTAAAGCATTCAGTAGTTTTGCTTTCTTTAAGAGTGGAGTATTTCTGATATCGCTTACACTCTTGGTGGAATTTGGAAGTTTAAATGGTACTAAGGTGTAAAATGGGTAGTATCTAAAAACAATTGTGGCTTTTGTTTTTTTTTTTTGGTCTGGTCCAACTTTAGCTGCGTATAGACTACAGAGAGAGGGAAGATGAAGAGAGAGAGAGAGGTGGTGGTGAAATCAGGAAAAGAGAGAGGGTGCGAGGGGAGGGGCGCTTTCTTTCACTGTGTGAGAGAAGAGGGAGAGAGTGTGTGAAGTGGGACCCACTGACATTTCCACCGTTGTGGGACCCACACATGTTCCTTCTTTGTGCTACACGTCTTTTTAAAGAACATGAGAAACACCACCTACCCCCTCCTCATATCAGGTAAGAATTTTATAGTGGTCGCCATAAAATGTTGTACAAAAGAAGAACAGAGTATCAGATCTTAACAATACCCATGAATTTGTAATTTCATCAACATTTTTTGGTATTGCTCATGAACTCTACATATGAAATTGTAGAGTGCTAACTAAAAGAAAATCTTCAGGTGGAGCAGGGAGATTGAGATTTATAACCCCATTATAGAATTTCTCATAATGTATCGATTCATCTTCAAAGCTGGGTTTGATCTTTCTTCTATTGGCTTTAATTTCCAATTGGAGAAGCTTAGCGATGGGAAACTTTCTTTAATGTTTCATCGACTAATCTTTCTTCTTCACATTATGCATGTTTCATCACGTCCCTTAGAAGCATCACCAAACACATAGCAATATCACTAGCTCTGGCTCTACCATCAATTTAATGGCCTCCCATTTTCCCAATTTAGGTTTCTTCGAATACAACCCCTGATTGGGACGACACCGAGTCCAGTCGGTATTTCCAATATCGTTTGGATTGCTGCTGAGTCAGGTTCCTAGACTTGGTCTTAGTTTTTTTGCCTTAAGAGGATTGACATAGATGAATTTCTTGATCGAGGAAGAAGTAAGAACCTAGTGTCAGTTTCTCGTCTCGAAGAGGTTTTTGGTCAAGTCAGTAAAGGTGAAATTTTGTTTTTTAATCTCCCAAATTAGAAGCTCCTAAACTTTTAAGTTGAATTAGGGCAAAAAATTTCAATGTCATTTGCTTACATAACTGGTTTAATAGCCAAGTTGGTGTAAGTTTGGAAATTTAACGCTCAAAGTTACAACATTGGCTAATTTGAGCTATGAGAGTAAATCGAGGCCTGCTTTAAAAACAAGTTTGAGAGATGTAAATGGGATATTTGGGAAAACCTTAGATGTTTTTTTTTTTTTTGCACCTTTACCCAAACATTTTTTGCACCTTTATCCAAACATTTTTTGCACCTTTATCCAAACATTTTAACCAAGATCACTTTTAGACTTTTAGAGTGAGATATTAAGTTGGGCCCAAAGCAACAACAAGTCAATAAGTCCACTTGAGCTACGAGCCTACAACTACAAAACAAGTGCACTTATGCTTTAATAATTGCAAAGTGGGTATCACTGAACATGTAAGTGAGATGGTCAGTATTTCTAACTTAACTGTGTCTTTGTTTCTGAACCCCGAGAATGCACTTGTATTCGCAGGCTTTATCATCCTTATGGTCCATTCGTACTCGAATGAGGATTAATTTGCGTATGATATGACTTAACGATTTTCTACAGGTACAATGCATCTCTCTTATAACACCTCATAACACTTGTGAAGTGGGTTTCTCACATTATTACTATTATAATTTAACCCCTATTTTCTCGTGGCCATTTTCCCAGCCTTCCAAACCTATTTTGAACTCCAAATTCGTATCTAAAAACTTATACTTTTCTCGTAGTGTCATACAAAAATTAGGGTGTGCAAAAAATTTAGAAAGGGAAAGTTCTATACAAAAACCCACAAACAAAATATTGAGACGAAGAAGAAAAAGAAAGTGGGGATGAAAAAGGAGATAAATTAATTGTGGGCCACAAAAATTGTTTCCCCTAAGTGCTCTACCACTACCATTGAGGACATATAAATTATTCTCATTGTCACTTTCTTGTCAATTTTAATAATTTCGTGTCCGTGCCCAAAATTTAAATGGAAGGCTAATCTCCATGGTGTCACAAAAAAAATGTTCGGGGTGATTGTTAATGCACATGAAATGTTCTTTTATATTTTATTTTAATATTTCAATTATTTGAATTACGCATGTATTAATAATTTATATTATTAAAACTATTTTTTTACATATATATTCACTTTTCATTACAACATTATAGTGCATATTATGTTCTCTACATAGACTTGAATATGGTCCTTTTCTTGATCCACTGAGTCAGGTCTCATTGATATTATTAAAGATATTCTTGTGGTTGGTTAATATTATTTAATAAAAAATAAACTAGTGGATGTTGTTATGAAATTATAAATTTGATTGACTTGTAACTAACTTATTTTTTAAATATACTTTAGTTTCAACGTGAGTCAATCGTCGCATCGGGACTCGAACTGAACCCCTATCCGCTTCTACTGCTTAAATAGTGAGCGCCTATCACTGAGTTTGGTATGATAGACTACTCAGATTCGCCTTATTTTAATTATAATGATAAATAATTTGGAAAATATATAACTTTTTAATTAATTTTAATTCTTTTAATTTTTATAATAAAATATAATGTGAGAATATATTCCTTAAAAATATTTTCTTATTTTAAAATCCAATATAGATAATAATTGCCTATCATGTCTAGTTCATATGGTAGACAGTTCAATGTTTAAAATAGACAAGGTTCAGGGGAGGGTCCCATTTTAATATTGGGGGAGTTTAGCACATTACTTAACGTATTAGAATTTTTCAGATCTAATCAAATAGAATTCAAATATTTCAATTCTAATTAAATAGCAATAAAATTGTTTTTCTTTTTTGAAAAAATAAATAAAATTGTTATTAATTATTGTTACTCCGATAAGTTAGAGTTGAGACACAATGACATAAAGTTGTAAAACCATTTTTACTTTATTTAGTCAAATATATTTTCAATAAAAAAAAGAAATATAAACATTTTAATATATATATTATTCAAAACCAAACACGTCATAAAATACTTGAACGAATTTGAATATTAACACAATAAAATATTTTATAATTTAAAGAAAAATTAAAAATAATAAAAGGTACAATTAAGGATGACAATGGAAAGGGGTATTCTGGGTACCTGCCCCGTCCCGTCCCAAATGAGAAGGGTTCGGGAAATTTTTAATCAGGTATGAATGATTTTGGGAATAGATTTTCAAATTCGATTCGGGTTTGGGACAGGTTCGGGTTAGATATTTATAATGCCTGCCCTGCCCAAGAAATATAATTACTAAATCACCTTCATAAATTTACTTAATACCCAAAGTATCCTTTGTATATAAGTCATTTAAACCCTAGTTTCTCCTCCTTTTTGCCATTGAACGTTGTTACGTTATGCATTCGGAACCAAGTTCCCCGGGACCGAGAAAGTTTCCGCCGAATGCAGGTTATCCCGTCGAAGATCCAAGCAAAGAAGTTCGCTTTCTTTGTTCATGATCAACCAAGTGTCTTCTGTGTCTTCGCGACCATTGCATTTTCTGATTCTGCCCCCGCCTATGTCTGTGAAAAATCGATTATTTTCTCTATCGCTGTCTCCAGCAGCTTAGATTCAGGTCCTTTGTTTTGATTGTTTTTTCTTATGCTATATGTGATGTATTTTGTGTTTGATTCAAAGTGGCAAATCGTGTTTGGTTTTTTTAGTCTTCTAACCCATGATGTTAATATTGAACATTTCTTGCCCTCTTCAAATTTCACGTAATTTCAAGCCTCGCCCTCATTTTTGTAGTTTGGGATTTGCACCGTTTCAAAACTTGAAAATAGTGGGTTGGATTCCAAACCGGTTGGACCCATTTTGATGCACAAAGAATAACCCTCTTTTACATACTGAACCGATCCTACTATAAAATTTAATATTTTGTTCGATTATCTCACCCCCGCACTCGAACCCCGCCTCGTCTTCCCTTTTTTTAGTTTGATTTGTGTTTGCTTGCTTTTGATTTGCAACTGCTTGTTTGCCGCTTGGTTGGTCATAAATACCAGAGAAGTGAGGACAATGAGGAAAAATCAGCGATTTTCAGCCTTGCAATGCATCGCTTCGGGGTGTGCTCACCGTGGGTCGAAACGCTCCATTTTGTTTGTGTTATGTGGTCTGGGTTTTGATCTCCACTTCGTGGTTCTAGGCCCGTTTAGGTTTTGAGTTTTGTTGTTCGGGTTCTATCGATTTTCACTTTACCCTTTGCTTTCTCGGGTTTTATTTGCAAGGTTGTTACGCTGGTTTTTTATTTGGAAAGCATCTGGGTCTTCTTTCCTGTGGAAAAAGATGTGGGTTTTTTCCTTTTTTGGTCGAATGAATGCGTTTTAAATTGTGATTTGGATGTTTTTTGGTCGAATGAATGCGTTTTAAATTGTGATTTGGATGTTTTATGCTTGGTTGGTGAGAAAATGTGGGAAATGAAGAAATGTTTAAATTTTTAATGTTGGATTCTTCTTTCTTTTGGGACTAGAGAAACCTAAAACCTTACCTAACTCGACATATTGCAACCGCTTGAAGTTTAGCACAACTTAAAGCATGAGAACGATTTTATTTATTTTTTATTTCTTTCCATTCGCTTTTGTCAAGCCGCCAAACCGCAAATGTAGGTGCCATTGTGTTTAACATTTCTTGCCTTTTTGTTTTTAAACTATATTCGGGATTAATCTTCAGTGTTTGAAATGTGTTATAAGATTTGGAACCAAATGTCATTGTCTATCTCGTAGAATATCTTAGACATCACGTTTACGCATGCATGATGCCCTAGATATAGCCAACACTAATAGAATGTTCTCTGGGGCTTCCTCAAGCACATGACCGCAATAAAACTTTGTATATTCTTCGGTCATAAGCTTTCAGCTTGTACTGCACGAAAGAATATGATGAAATCATGTCGAACTGTTATTCATGGTATTAGAGCGGAAAATGCAAGGAAGAAATTTTCTCATTTCATCTAAACCAAACATGAGAATATGATCAATTATCCAAGGAAATAAGGATGGTGAGTGGACACAGGAATCTAGATTCGTGGATTAACATTTCTGCCTCGTTTTAAAAAATTATATTCGATAACTTACTAAATTTTCACTTGATAATTAGATATGTGTTATTAAAATTTCAGTTGAAAATAGGATGGTGAGTGGACGCTTAGAATTAGATTGCGATTAACATTTCGCCTCTTTATGTTAATCTTTAATTAAAATTTCGCTGATAATTAGATATGTTATTAAAATTTCATTGAAAATAGGGATGGTGGAGTGACAAGAGAATCTAGATTTGGTGATTAACATTTCTTGCCTTTGTTTTTAAACTATATTCGGGATTAATCTCGCACCAAAATTTCAATTGATAATTAGACTGTGATGAGATTTTTAGTCAACCGAAATTTATTTTAGTTATTATTTTTTTCAGGGAAGCCAAGTACTTGAGTTACAAATTGGTATAAATTAAGTTGAGTCATCCATAATTATAATCCCACCCATTTCGTAATATCCTAAACATAGTATATATATATATATATATATATATATATATATATATATAGTAGTATATATATATATATATATATATATATATATATATATATATATATATATATATATATATATATATATATATATATATATATATAAATGGAAAGATGGTTGTGGTTTATCTGTCGACCCTTGTCATGAGTCAAGAGCCTTACTCCACTAATGCTGTCATCAACTCCCTTCAAATCCAAAGGTTGCCACTACCGACTCGTTGATTCTTCATGACGACCTATAGACTTATTTGAAGTTCGAGGTAGCCGACTTTGGAAGGTGGGTTTCTCTTCCTTGTTTCATGCTTTCTTAATCGATCTATCAAGTATATTCTAAGCCTGGTAATTGGTTATCGTGCTTAATGACGAGGGAACCTTTTGGAACCCAAATTTGTGTGGGGTTTTAGAATATGGAGAGAGACTGCTAGAGTCGATTGTTATGTGAAATACGCAATTTTTTTGCCTACTTAGATTCACTATTCACATAGATAGTTAACAACAATGGATATGAAGACTTTCGCCTTAGAAGCCTCGAATTAACCGAGTTATGTAGTGGTCATGCCTCTATTATATGCATTATCTAATATGATGCCACATTGGTTCCACACAAGAGTGTGGAGTGATACTTAAGCTTTAGAGGTTCTCCCACCTATCAGGCTAGTATTTTGTCATTCTTCCATCAGGGCTTCCCCTGGGTACCTATCATTGCAAGCTTATTGAGAGCTCCAGACGTAGCGGGAGAGGCACTGGGAAAGGGCTACCTAGAAGAGGGCTACCCGGTGCCCCAAAGGTGGGTTCGAAGTGAATGCTATCTAGAGTGTGAGCCATTTAGAGTGAATGCCATCCGCAAATGTCCGGTTTCCCAAGGGGTATGGAATGATACGATCCGACACTCCGCTCCACACAAAAGTGTGGGAGGTGGTACTTTGCTTCGAGAAGTTCTCCCACCAATCAGGCCGGTCTTTCTGCTGGCTCACCGATTGGGCTTGCAGGCCCATTATTATCTTAGTTCCCATTTTTTCAAGCTTCCTAGATACTATTCTACCACATGAACTGGTTTGATTTGGAACCAGTAGAAAAACGACTATGATGGTTGACAAAAGCATAAAACTTCTTTTCGACTGGAAGCTTACAAGCTGCTTCTCCATCTTTTACAACTACCTGGATTTCACAACGGGAGAAACGCTAGAGGAAGTCTAATTTCTTGGTTGGAAATAAGAAAGGAAAACAATGTGGATAATCAATATAGAGGAAATTGTTTAAAAATTTAGAACTTTAGTTTCAAGTTAAATTAGCAGGAAAATCGAGAACTGAGAGGAAGAAAATTTATTTGGCTAAAAGTCGAGTCTATTTCTCTGGGCTTTTCTTTCTTTCATGTTATGATTGCTTCTTGGTTTCTTATAGTTGTTGAAATCAATCATATCCCAAATATGAAATGGGCCATTGTCATTAAAAGATTCTTATCGCTATCATTTTCACTCATATCTCAGAAGTTATGATGCACCAGACTGTAAAATACCAATATAATCGCCTTCCCTCCCGTGTCCTATACTATTTAGCATATGGTATATCTACTTTATGATGTTCTAATAAGTAATAATTAATGTTGGTAACTTTACATCACTTCAACCATATTAATAAGGTAGGCTCGTTATAGATTTCATTGATCTCTTCCGTTTTGTTTGAGCGCTTTGTTTTTAAGCCTTGCTCTTTTCCTTTGCCTTTAGCATACTTTGCATACAATTTGCATTGGTTATATGTTTTATTAGGCACTTATTATATATTTTTGCTTACTCAAAGGGAAAAAGTTAGAGCTAGTTCTTCCTTTTCATTTGCTACTTTAAATATCGGGATTGGCATTACTGAAGTTCTAAGTTAAATCCAACCACACAAAAGTAATCCTCCAAATGGGGATAAGACACCAACTTTCTTCCATTATCAAGTATTGTGCTAGTATTCTTCAAATTAATGACTCTCAAGAAATAGACGCTTATACAAAAAAATGAAATTAAAGTTTGGTTTTTCCCTAGAAAAGAATTTTCACTTTCCTCCCTTCACTCGCACAAAGAGAAATATTTGAAACAAAGGCATAGCAAAAGATATTAAATGCTTCCACAAAGTTATGCAAAATACTTAATATGACAATCAATATGGGTTACGATCCACCCCTTTATTCTTCTCATAATTTTAATATTGTCAAAGCGTAAATCGATGGAAGGAAATAAATAAGGAAAAAGTATGGTTAATAGAAAACAAATAAATAAGTACAAAAACACAAAGCGCATTAGAGGTTTTTTAGCCTTATATACACTATTTTGAATTTAGTAAAAGTTTTGAAGGCTCATTGGAACCCAACATATCCTCATTCACATTATGACCTCAAAACCCATTCTAGATCTTTTTTGAGTTTTTGGCTAGTATATAATATCTAGTTCTTACTAAATATGTTCGTGACATCTCAGAGACCCTCCTTTTTTTTCGAATTTCTAAATCTCCAACAATGTGTTGTTTTTGTCTCATAAATGTCTCATTTAGTTACTTTATCACAAAAAAATACAAATGAGTGTACTTCAGTCTTTTCATTTAATAAATGGGCATATTTCATATCGAATCTTTTTCTTTCCACTTCATGTTCTACTTCAACTTCTATCTTGTCAATTTCAGGTATCTTTACAAGAATCAACAATAAAATGATACTATATAGAGAAAATGAAAAAAATATATTATATTATAAACTTATAAAATTATAAATATTACTCAATGTTTGCCAAATTAACTAAAATGTTTTAAATATTTGTTCTTAATGGTTCTGCTGCTAATTTTTCATAGTTTGTTTTATGGTTTTTCATTAATTTTCAAATTTTTTTTCCTATTTGTACATAAATTTATGAAATTTTCCTAATTTTTTTTTCAAAGGTTTTTTTGAAATTTTTTTCCTATTCTTCTTCCTTCAATGAAGCTTTGGAAAGTGTATTTTAGGTTTTTTTGGGCTTTAAGGGTAATCCGAGAAATAGAGGGGGTTTATATAGGGTCTGGAAACACACAAAATGGTTTGCTTTAGGTTGTTGGAAGCTTCAAATCGACGCTGCTTTGTGGTATTATGATATTTAAAAAGAACCCCAAACGAGGTCGCTTTTAAGGTGTTTGACTATTGTGAACTAAACCCAACCCCAAAAATGAGTGTCGCTTTTGTCAGGTCACAGGAGCCCTAGGCTCCCCCCTCTTCTTCTTCCCCGACGCGAGGTTCTCCTACAGCCTGCTTTCCCCGACGCCGTAGGCCACTCTTCTCCGACATTTTTCTCCATCTCCGACAGCTGAAAAAGCAAAAAAAAAAAAAAAAAAGGAGAAGAAGGGGAAGAAGGAGAGGAAGGGCGTACCAAGTGAAGCTGCAAGTCGACCACTTTCTTGCGCTTCACTCTCGCTCACCCGGCGAGGCATTTTGCCGGAGGCAAGGCTTCGAGCTTCAGCGCCATAACTATGAGCAAACAGGTGTGCATCCGAAAATTGAACACTCGGTGAGAGTAAGATCGAGAGCGGGGCACACGAGCAATGATCTTCGGTGACTGAAGATAAGTGCCTCTTCATCTTCCTCTAGGTTCTCTTTTCCTCCTGTCATTTTCTTGGTTGTTATCGACAACTTTATATTGAAATGACCTTTTTTTATATATGTCTATGCTACAGAATCCACACTTCTTGTTTGCAAGAATGGGTCAGAGTCCAAGCTGCAGAAACCTAATCGCCCTCGAGGAAAACCAATCACTATCCCACTTCCTTCGCCAAGGCAACTTCGATCTCTTCTCTCTCTCATTTTTTAATATTGGGATTTTTAAAGATATTTCGAATTTGTATTTTTTTGTTTCATTTTCTCGCTTGTTCGTCAGCAAACTATTTTCGTTGGTTCTTTCTTATGCATATAATGCATTTTACGGTGTACATGATACAGTGTGCTTAGAACGTTACATTATTATTATTATTTTTTATCTAAACAAAAGATGTTTTTTTTTCGAGAAAATATTTATTTCATTTGTTCTTTTAGGGAAAATTGAGGGAGAGATGAAAAAAGAAAATGTTAGGCCGATTTGTACTTTATTTTCCTTAGTCTTTCCGCTATCTTTTTCCCAAGGCTCTTCCCTCGTGATGTGATAACAAAACATAGCCTGTTATAGTAACTGGTCATCATCATAAATCAAAAGTTCTATTGTTATGATTGATATTAGTCATAGCACAAGTGCGCCATGTATGTGAGGCCCTACCACTCTGGCGAGAAGACTCACCTCAAGCATTTCTTTAGTTTTTTTCCCTTTTTCTTTCTTCTCCTTCTTCTTTTCTTCTTCTTTCTCCATTTTCTCTGGTCGTCTAAGTTGTGTGGAGAAGCCTCTGCTTTTTTCTTTCTCGTAATGCAGACTCAAAACGCTATATATATTTCTTGTGATAGACCTCAAAAGAACGTTGTTTTGGCCTTAGATGCCTAATTTTTGAGATTTCAGCCCTCTAAATTCCCATTTATATGTTTCAACTCCAAAAACCCTAACTCCTCCCAACTACTCTATAACTTTATAAGAGGAGAAGTTAAGCAAAAAATCAACTAAATAGCCAAGAAACTCAAGAAAGTCATGTAAAATAAAGGAAACAATCATCATAAAAATCATAAAATATATATTTGACATAATGGTGCTTTCACTTAAAACCAAGGCCTCAAGGTCCTAAGAGGTTTGCGCCTCAAGGCACCTCGCTCCTCAAATAACTATGTATTTAGTCGAGGAGTGATCATCCGTCAGGCGGCCTCTTTTTATTTTATTGTGGGCTCTATGTTATCTCATACATACCATATCCCTAACTTGATTTACAAGAACCCACATCATTAATATGACTGACGCTCTTTTTCCGGTTTCTTAAGATTTAGAATATGCTATATTTACAATTAGATCTCAAAGATCATAGTTTATATCTCTAGAATATATATGCTTTCCCCTGCACTGTGCTCAACTTCCTTGATTTATCGCAGCTATGGGAAAAGTGAAAGATTTCAGAGTCATATCAAAAGCTAATAAAAGGTCGGAGCTTGATGCAAAGTTGCAGATGTGCAAATGAACCCGACGAGAAAAAAACTAAATTGCTCGCCTTGCTTCATGCATTTTGTTTTTATTTCTAAGATTATAATGTACTCATTAAAATGTAGGACAATCTCCGTGAGAACTATGATATCGAGGTGCTCAATGGAAATGAATCAATACATCAGATGGTAAATGAAATATGTTGTCTTGCTCTAGTTTGTTTTTTTCATTTTTTCTCGGGTTTTTTGCATTAACAATAACAACCAATGGGCTGTAATTGCTCGGGGTGCACTTGATCCAATCATAGATTTGCGCTGGAGTATTGGATGATCTCAACACCTGCAGGTCAGGGTCAGCAGCTCGAATCTTTTTTTTTTTTTTTTGATAGGCAAAGATGAAAACAATATATTAAAAAGTATAGAGCCACAAACTAGCAGCACCCCACAAGAGTATTAAATTGGGCATACAAGCAAATGAATACAAAGACAAAGGAAGGCTAAGACAAAAAACAACCAACCCACCGCACAAGCTACATAGAACCCAACACTCCTCTTAAAAAGGAAAGGTTCACATCAAGAATCATAGTTGCCCACTCACAAAAGACCTTAAAAAAGGACTTTCAAATTTATCAAACGAGAACTCGCATGTCCTCAAACACAACTTTGTTCCTCAATCCGCATTGCCCACAACAAGCATATGAGTCGCCCACTATGTTTTGCTTCTTTTTCTTGAGAGGAGCCGAACCCACTTTAACAAATCTCTTAACCAAGTATGACAAACCTATTCGCTTTCCGAAAGGAAAACAAAGTAGTCCACATGCCCCAAATCTGTGGTAGTGGATAAAGAGATGCTCCAAAACTTCGTCGCCACGTGAAAGGACACCGGCTGCGCGGAAAACCACGCTTTTAAGTCGACCCATAGTCAAAATCTTCCCCACCGTACTCCTCCCACAATAAAACCCCACCAGAGGCACAATAGGATTCCAAATCATCTCGACTGCACTAGTCAGCGCTCCCACCTTCTAAAAGGTCATAACTAGGACTTGACCGAGAACATACCATCCTTCGCCCAATTCCACCTAAGTCTATCGACCGACATGGGGCTTAAGCTGGGTACTAACAAAGACATATGAATCTCAGGCTCTTTCTAATCTCCCAATCATTAAAGTGTCTCGAATCTAAAGTTCCACCCTCCTCCCGTCCTAGTGACTTCCTTAATAAATTCGCCACCTATCCTCAGCTAGCCACCTCATAGAGGAAAGGGAAAGAGGAGCAAAGAGGGGTTTCACCGCACCAAACATCCTCCCAAAATTTGACTTTGCACCCATTTCCCATTTCACCGAACAAGCTTCGCTTTATCTCGACCATTTCTTTTCGCAAATATCCTTCCAAAGACCGACCCCATAACCCGCTTCTGTGGAGTGCTAGAGAACCAACCCCATCCCGCATACCATACTTTAGGTTAATAATATTCCTCCACTCCGAATTTTCCTCCATAGCAAATCTCCAATTCCATTTTCCTAAAAGAGCCTTGTTGAAATTTAAAAGACTATGAATGCCTAGACCACCTTTCACTTTACTCGAGCAAACAATATCCCACTTGACCAGATGGATCTTCCTTTCAAGGTTGTCACCTCCCCATAGAAAGTCTCTTTGAATTTTTTCCAATTTGATGTTGACTTTCCTAGGCAATCGAAAAAGGGACATGACATAGTTGGGTAGATTGGACATGCTACTTCTAATCAAAGTAAGTCTTCCACCTTTAGAAATGTATCGCTTTCCAGCTTAGTCATTTTTTCGAACCTCTTCTACCCCCATCCCACACACTAGAAGCTTTTCGCTTTGCTCCCAAAGGCAAACCCTGTGTACTCACTGCAGACTCAATTTTGCAACCCAACTCAATGGCTAAATTCTCCTCGTTTCTCAACCCTACCACAGCAAGGAACTTTTTATCCAAATTAATTCTCAACCTGCAAAGAGCTTCAAACCACCCAAAATCCAATCCCGTATAAGCCATTTGGTCTTTCGTGTCCAATCAGAATCCGAAGATAGCTCTTCTTCTGATGATGATAATGATGACAACGATGATGACAAAATGGTGACCAAGATGATAATAAAGCAATCTCTCCTGTGTAACATAAAAGATCAAAGTTTGCTCATGGGGATTCTTCCGGGGGTTCAGAAAAGCGGCCAAAGAACATTGAGCTCTCATGAGAATATTTACTAGAATAGAAGCAGTTAGACGTAGAATTTTGTCTACGGGCCTGGATTGTTTTTTGAAATGAAAAGGAAACTATCAAATTTAATTATAAGGTTACAACAAGTATATAGAAGGGTTTTTCACAGGAAGGAGGGAGCCGAATGTTTGATAAGTCTTTAATTTATCCAAAGGGTGGGATTTTTGCTTATCCATTAAATACCGATAGCCCATGGAGAAAACAGCCCACATTGTGAGTACCCTCTAAATTTTGAATGTTTTTACTATTTAATCTTTCCAAATTGCCAGCACTTGTTTGATTTGTCCTAAACATAGTGATTACTCTTCTTCTTCAAACCACCCAATGGTGCCTTCATCTTAAATGGCCGTAGGAAATTGTTGGCCTCCTTAAAATATACAGAAAAAATACATAGAAAGGAATATACATACCTGTTCCACAATGGAGTCGGGTTTCTGGCCAAAACAATCGCTTGTACAACTTCTTCATAGCCCTCTGTAAATCAATTCGCCACTCTTCAAATTAGGGTTCCCCAAATATTTGCAATATGAATACATCTGGAAGGAATAATTTCGCAAGTTCAAAACTTTATGGGGATAGGGATTTTAAAGAAAAACAAGAGTGAGATAGATAGATACATACCCATGTAAGTCACATAAGTTTCAACCCCCCGTAAGCAACATGTTCATTGTTGCTTTGTTCACTTTAAGAAACACCCCGTTGAATATCTGCATTTGAAAAAGTGAATGAGATATTTGGTCATCATAGGATGCTCCATTTTTCTGAAGTGTAGCTTGCTTAGGTTAGTAAGCTCTATTGATGATGCATAACTGATTCACTTAGACATTAAACTAATAATGTTCAATCACTATGAAGCAAGCTTATTAGATGAAACCAATGATTCACCAACCAAAACAACATCAAGAATATAGGTTTGAATATTTGATCCGAGACACATTTAATTCAGCTTTTAGTTTCCTGGAGAGTGGTATTTAATTCAAATTTTTGAGTTACCCAAATAGGCAATGATTTTCAATGTTTCAATCTAGATGGTTTCCTTCACTGACAATTTTAATTAAAATTGTTATTTGTCTCTCACAATATGTACGTCAAGTGTGTTCATGGACAGAATATAAATGCTAATGGGCCAGTTCCACAACCTATCTCAGAAGAACATCATACAAAGCATCACCCATAGTACTTGGGTATAACTAAAAGCCACTACTGTCACAGTACTAAGGTATAAGCATCAGCCCAACAGAGATGAATACTATTTCTTATTAACAGTGCAAGACTACAATACTAATCTAAAAGGCCGATTAATGACTTCTTCCTAGTGTATTTAAGAGACACTAGGTATCGCCATAGGTTGTTGTTCATTGTAAAATTTAAGTGAAATATGATGGTAAATCTTTAAAATAGAAAATTCAACAAGAGTGTTTTTGTAATATGGAAAATGAAAAGGGCAGCCATCTTGAGGATGAGAAATGTGAAACCTGGTTGGCTGGGAGCAGAAAAGATAAGGAGAGAAGTGTTGTTTATTCCATTCTTTTGGTCTATCTTTCAGTGAATGACTGTCAGGTGTTTGAAGAAAGACCTAAGTGAATAAATGGAGTTTTGTTGCATCTTGGGTTTTACAGTTCAAGAAGTGGTGTGGTCTTGGAGAAGAAATTAAAATTCCAAGAGGAGCCATGACCATCAAGAGAGGTTCTGAAAAAGAATACCCAGAGAAGGAAAGGTGATGATCCGCATGAGGAAGGAAGATGTGGTCATGGTGTGGTATGTTTGTGAGACGTCCAGAGAGCTGAGATGAAGGCTGTGGATCAGGATATGAGACGTCTTGGCTGGTTTGCAGGAGAGAACTGAGAGAGAGCAGGTATGGTGAGACACCCATTGGTGTGAGGCCATAGTCAGGGCATCTTCTGGTGTGTGGCTGTGCATAAGAGAACTGGAAAGAGAGAAGAGGCACAGGAATGTCCTCTGGTGTGGTGTGTTCTCTGTGGCTATGGTATGAGATGGTGGCATGATAGAGCTTGCTGGTGTTGCTAACCAGTGGGAGGGTCTTCATGCTGTCTCGGTAGAGAGGATGCTGCATACAAAGGACGAGCAAATGTTCTGGAAATTGGTCTATGCAGGCTGCAGTTAGTCAAACATGGTAGATAGTCTTAGAGTTGGGTACGCCATCACTACTGATGCTCTTGACACCCCTTACAAGAAGATCTAGGTAATGGAGGACTGGGATAGAAGGAGCAAGAGGTTTCCTTGCTTGTGTCTGGTCATGCATACAGTGCATGGGACTGCTTCTAGGTGTAATCAAGTCCTTGTAAGAGATCTTGGGTTTGCATTAACACCATTTGAAACGTCTTCTGTATGACATTGGAGGAGTAGTTCAATGTGGTGAAGACAGTTGTTAAACTGATTCCTGTGAGGTCAAAGGTTTAGAATCATTCAACCTGATGCATGATCTCCTTGCTCAGTTGCATTGGATGGTATCCATCTGTGCGGATTCTGTGGATGTTTCTAACTCCAAGGATGATGAAGCTATATATAAAGTTCTGGGACGATGTGAGGCAGTAAAGACTCCTCTGTTTAAGGGCTGGCTGCTGGCTGCTGGCTGCTGGCTGCTGGCTGCTGGCTGCTGGCTGCTGGCTGCTAGCTGCTAGCTGCTAGCTGCTCGCTGCAGGTGTTTTTATTTTTATTTTTATGGATTTGGTGTGCCAATGTGACTGCACTGGTATGGGATTCAATGTGGCTATGGTGAATTCTTAAGGTGCAATGGGCTTGAGCAAATGAGTGGTGAAAAACCCAGGAATGATGCTCTGATTAAGGTGAAGCATGTTGCTGGAATTTGTTGGTAAAACAAGATACCGAGGGATGATCTCATTGGAGGTGGAGCCTACCAACATCAAGGACTTATGGCAAGCGTGGGACCAAGGTTTGAGTTGGTTCAACTAGTGTGGTGCTTGTTTCCCAGAAGCTCGGTTTCAGCTGTGCCATTGGGTTGGCTATCTGTTAAAAAAACGTGTTACCTGCTGCTCAATTTCAGCGCTGCTTAGAAAGTGGCTGGAATGGTTTCTATAGTGATGAGAAAGCTATGACCTTTTTGAAGAAAAAAAATGAGGGCCGATGGAAGCTTGTGGTCACGTGTGTCCCCATTTATGGTCTTTGGATTTAGTTTTTCTGTGATGTTAGCAGGTTGTTAAATAGAGTTGATAAAACTGTTATTGTAGATACCAGTTCTCTGTAATAGATTCTGTTTTTTTCTAATACATATGTTGTTAGGTTGTGAGGTCTGACAGTTTTTTTTGGAGAGAACACTTGGAAGGATTGATCTGAGCAGAAGATCTAGAGAGGAATGAGAGATTGAGAGAGACCCGTGCCTTTGCTTGGTGCATGTTCTGTTCTTGTATGCAGATGTTATTTTCTGGTTGAATAGAATCTCTGGAATTTTCTCTCCTTTTCTTCTTCTGTTTTGGCACACCATGGATAATCTTGTATCAGTTTACGTTGTTTGCTAGGTCTGATCCGCAACAGCCTATAGGCTATATTTTTTTCTTGATAAGTTTTGAAGTTCATCCGAGCAACACGAATCAAAATTAGTGTTTCCAATCACTTATCTAATGTGAAGAATTCAAAATACTTGATCCTATGTGAAGGCCCCAACAAGGTTAAGTTGCTATTTTCTAATGGACCTCTTTTCTTCTCATAGTGAAGAAAAAGTTTGAATGTGTTTCTCCACAGCCATGTTCAAGCCCAAATTCAGAAGTCCACATCTTTGATTTTCTTTTTATGTAGAAATTTGGACCATAATTTACGAGAAAAAGAATATACATGAAGGAAGAGAATTTGTACGAAGGAATATACATTATTTGAGAATCATAGAATATTAAACCAAACTATTTCTAATCCAATATTACCTATCATTTTCAGTTCTTTCTTTCTGGATAATATTGAAAGATAATATTTGGGGTTCTTTTTCCTTTTTGCAAAGATTCATTGTGTGCTCTATTTCATGCTTGGTCCTCTCTAACTGAGATGTAATGATCATCATTCGGTACTTATTTCAGATACTCACTTGGTCTATTATCTTACAGGTCTCGGAATATCCTCAGCAGTGACATGAAAAAACTCAAACTCTTCTCTCTCCTCCCAGGTACTTATTTATGATACTTGTTCTTTTTCTTCTGAATGCTACATTTTTCTTCTCAGTGAAGAAAAGTTTGTATGAGTTTCTTGGCAAAACACTTGAAAAAAAAGATAATAATTTTGCTAGTGTGAGGGGATAGAGAAAGATGAAAGGGTGGGTTCGGAAAACTCATGAAAAGATGGGTAGCAACACCCTTTTTGAAATGATGAATTGAAAATGGGTTTGGTTTTGTTTCCAAAGGAAGTAAATCACTAACGATGAAATGCTTTTATTTTTGTAGTAAAGTGGGAAGGGAACACGATTTGGTGAATACGTAATACAGAATCAAAACGAATCTCAGCATCCCACATCGTTGGTCTTGTCAAGAGGCTCTTTTTGTGGAAACCTTAGCAGCCCACAAGGGAGTAATGGCTGAAATTCAAGGTAAGAAACCCACCCCCATGATGCCAGCTTGTCCTTATCCTTCCCCCAACCAAAATATCATATCCATTAAATATGATCGTGGGTCCAAGTGTCTAACTCCCCCCTCTATCCGGGAGCCTTGATTTAAATGAAATTAGTAGTGTTTTAAAAATTCGGATTGATGATATTTTTTATCATCGATTCGATCTTTAAATCATAAATTAATAATTTTTTTTGATTTAATCATTAAACCGATTTTTAAAACATTGAAAATTAGTGTACAAAAATTTCAAACTCTGAAGCTCCTATAAAAATAGAGTAATACAACAACATAATGAATATAATAAAAGAGTCTACAGTGTCATTGTGACAAATCAACATCATCAACAAGATCAGATCCCTCAGCCAATCTTTGGATATCTTCTTCTTCTACTCTATCCTGACACTCAAAACACAAAAAGTAATAAGATCAAACTTGATATTCTCTTACTTCCCATCCAACCTTTAATTTTTACTTCTTTATTCTATAATCCAAAGCAAAATTGAACACAAGTAAACCCAAATACCAAATCAATAGACTTTAGTGTCTGAAACATACTTTCCGGGTTTCTAATCAGAAGAATCTTAAAATCTCCAAATTTCTTATCGCAAGAAAATCGTATTCTCGATTATAAAATTTTAATTACTGCTAAAAGTCCGTAATTACCCTCTAGACCTCGGATGACTAAACTGATCAGACCGCCGTAATCGCTCAAATCTGCGCTAAGACGCAAATTTCGCACTCATCGGTACGCCTGAAATGGGCACGCTTTTTTCGGCGATCGCCGCCAGAAACGATTTTTGATGCAACGAAAGACACATATAAAGATGTACCTGCGTATCATAAGTATTTAAAGTGAGAACGACGAAACGACGGCCGAGATAAATAATGTCAAACCTGAAAGCGCTGATAATGCTATTTTTGAAATTCATTAAATGGAGAAAAAGACAAACTTTTGTAATAGTGTTGTCTTCTGTTTTAAACAAAGAGCAAACGGGAAAGGGGAGGAGAAAAATCTGGTAAGAGATGCAGAACCGATTTTGAGGGAAAGAATTTCTTAGAGAGAAACTTCTCTAAAATACTGCGAATCCGACCGTCAAGAAGCTTTACGTTACGAGAACGTTTACGCGAAAGCGGCCACGCACACCGATCTGTAGCTTCAAACCTCGGCGCAGATTTTCTCTCACGATTTATTCTACTTTGCTTAACGCTTGAAATGACGCTATTGGTGCACGTCACCGGTCCCAAACTCATCGAATTAATGTAAAATTTGAAATTGGTCGAGCAGCCCGTGGCTGCTCCATGACCGAAAAATGGTGTAAATCGTTGTTTTAGCGTTAATCATGCTGCCGAGACGACTGGCGCCGGCCGTCACAACGCGTTCATAATAATATGAACCGATGTTTTATTTGAGTGCGCTGAAATAGTAAAACCTAGTATTTTACTGCTCCTAGAATAATGACCTAAAATGTATTTTCGAAAATACGTTGACAAAGTAATTCGACCGACCAAGCTATGTTAGATATTGTACTTCATAGCCTAATTTCGATTAATGGTAAATACATAACATGTTGTGTGATTTAAAGTTTTATGTCAATATATTCATGTTATATATTTCCAGATGCGATTGGGGATCAAGGCTGACCAGATACATGTGATTCCATACGACCAGACATCCTGACTATGTGAAGTGAAGGCATTTATAAGCCCAGATAAATGGCTCTGATGGTAGTCTAAAATATTAATGATCTGAGGGTAAAATTCCACAACCAAAATATCAATCGCTTCTGGAATGTTTCAACGATATTCATCTATAAATTCACAACTAAATAATGTATCAACCGTCGGAAATACTTTACGATATACACATTCACCCGGAGGGTAGTCCATTAAATAGTCAATATATATCAATCGCCTGAGCGCCCAATTGATATATATTCATCGGAGGAGGGTCATTCCATTATTAAACTAATATTCTACAATGGCGCTTAAAGCGCAGCCGCCGGCAGAAATTTCATGGCACTCCTGACCGAAATTGTCATGCAGACATTCAAGCAGGATCATGTGCATTCATTGAATGTGTGTTTAATTTTAACATTGCACGCATTTAGGTGCATGAAGTAACACTTGTGCACATTCTATCGTGGAAATTTTTAGCCACCCCGTCGTGATCCCCCTTTTCAGTACGTGGAGTTGGTATGCAGGAGATCGTCATTCCTGTAGATTTATCAAGAAAGCCTGATGTGGTTTTAGTGGTTGTACATGTATTAGAACTCTTTAAGTTTAATATATGTATTGTTTAAGAGTAAAATATTAACTCAGAACTATCAGATATAAATGTTTCATAGTCAGTATGTAAATTATAATGTTTATGGGCCCAAGTGGTCATATTGGATATATATTGCATATATTTGACCTGCTTGGGATGTATATGCAGTACTGCAGCTCCCGCATGCTGAGACTCTCGCCGATTTTCTAAAGTGGCGTCGCAACCCACCTCCACTTGTATTCCGCGGTCGACGTAGTCAACTGACCCCTGGCTCTCGGGGCGTCACGCCTTAAGAGATCGCAGCCAGATACTAACACCCAGGAGCCTGGTTAGGGTATCCATCACCACTCTGTGGTATGATGTAGGTTAGGTATGAGATTACCTAGGAAGGCACGAGAGAGAAATTAGAACACTCAAGACGTGTTTTGATTGTGGATTATGTGATGCCAAGTGATCGATGTTTATAACATGTGTGATCATTGGGTTGTTTGGTGAACGTGTGTGTTTGCCATGTTGTAGGTAGAGTAGTGAAATGATGTGTGCTTGGTGATTAGCACATGAATGTAGAAATACGCTGAGTTGTATAGAGTACTAAACTGAAGAAAGTGAAAAGAATAAATTTTCTAAGTCAAGGTAACTGAAATAAATTTTTATGAATTTATCGTAAGAAATTTAAGAAATAGAGGGTTAAAATAAATTTTATAAATTTATTCGCCTATTAGGTGATGAAAATAATTTTCTAAGTTGGAAAATTAGCAGAAAAAAATAAATTTTGATAAATTTATTGGATGAGGATCAAGAATGGAAGAAAATAAATTTTTATAAATTATTTAGCGGGTAAAATTTTTCAAAGGGAAAATCGGAAAAAGAAAATAAATTTTTATAAATTTATTTGATTATGAGATGAGAAAATAATTTTCTAGGATTCCAAGGTGTAAAATTGAAGAAAATAGAAAATAATTTTTTGTAAAATTATTTGAGTGTAAAAGAGAATGGAAAAAAAAATGATTTTTGTGATTTTTTGTAATTTTTCCAACTGCTGGAAATAGAAGAAAAATTATATATATATATATATATATATATATATATATATATATATATATATATATATATATGGAGGTAGATATATATATATATATATATATATATATATATAATTATTATAATGAAAATAAATAAATAAATAAAATTTGGTGCAGAATACCTGTGGGCTACGCCTATTTTTGTATTGTGAGAGAATAAAGCTGAAAAAAATATTTGTATTGCAGCAGGTGGATTTATATTGCAATACAATGTTTATATCGGTACCCAGAGGGTCGAAGAATCAGATCGCAATACAAAAATTGTATCGCGGGACAGGAGGCATGGGTGGCCGGGCAGCGCCGGGCGCAGGTTGGTGTAGGGCGCGGAGCGCCGCAGGCGGCGCGGCGCGGAGGGCGCTACGGCAGCAGGCGCAGAAGAGGTGTGGCGAGCGAACGCTACGGCGCGTGGGCTACCACGCGCCGCGACACGACAACCACCTTCTTATTTGCGACCTGGCCGAGGGGCTGCCGGCCCGCGACACGGCGAGCGCCGCGGCATACGACCAGCAGCGCGGCTTTGGTCGCGGCCCGGTGGGCGATTAGAGCTCATCGGCGATTTGGTTTTTTACAGGTTTTCGACTCGGTATTTTCTTGAGAGTCGATAAATAGATAACATTCATTATAAAATAAAATTTCGAAAAAAATTTTAATATTTATTAAATTGAGAATAAAATCAAATAAATTTTGAAAAAAAATAAAATTTCGAAAAATAAAATTTTCAAAAATACATTTTTGAAAATAAGATTTTAATTGAAAACAATATTTTAAGCGCGAGAATTGATTGCGTATACCTTTGAGGATTATGTGTATGATTAGTGTCTCGGGTGTGGTTATGCCTTAGAGACCTTTGTATTGGACTAACTACCAATTGAAATCGTAATCGCGCTTAAGAGCTGCGTAGAGGGAATTATATGCATGGTGAAATGCGTATAGGAAAAAGGGTAAATACTAAGGTTATGGGTTATGACCTTAGGGATTTGGGTATTGAAATGAATGAAACGAGTGGTTGAAATTTAGCGCCACTTGTGAAAATGAACGGCCAGCTCAGTATCATTGGTCTATTAAGACCAGATTCAGACGCTTTTGGGCTAGACCGAAAAATGAAAATTACATGAATCGTGGTTGCCATTTGACCAATGTAGATGATGCGAGAGCCATCGTTGTTTGATCAATGGACTTTCACGAGGTCAGGTATTACAAATAATGCTATAAAGACAAAGTTAGTATAGCATGAAGACTGAAGATCCTAGTAACCCCTGCAGGTTTGTAGGACGATCATCCTCCGACATTCACAGGTAAAGATCCGATGGTGGCAAGACTATTGTCCATACAATGGTAGTGCGTATAAAGTTATGGAGATTACCTCCTCGATGGCCGCCAGATTAGACTAGCTGTGTTTTAGCTAAAGAATGAGGCCCAAATATGGTGGAAATGGGCAAGGACCTCTAGAGACCTTAGAGAGCCAAGGCCAGACGTGAGCTCTCCCTGTGGATTCAAAGCAGAATAGGGATGATATGTCGAGATTGGGTGAGTTAGAGATCTCGAGGACTCTAATTACGTTGGACCTCGAGGATTGCGATATGTCGAGTTCGAGGTCATCCCGAGGATGTATCGGGTCGGCACTACGTGGTTTTTATCGACTGGTGGAGCGTAGAAGAGCTACCGCCACACGCGTGATCTCCGCACTCTCGGTGGTATTTGTGTGGCTACACGACATTTCGCCCCATACTAAGATAATGCAGTTCAAATGTCAAGGACGGTTGGCGGGTCATTAGCAAGCCCTACCCTGCAGGACAAGGAGAGGTCATACTGGATCTACCCCGAGCAAGGTGCGAATATGTGGATGTTTTTCCGTGACGAGCTTACCCGGACTACTCCACCTGGATGTAGACTTGCATCGAAGTTACACCACCCTGTACTTCACCCATCTCTATGACTCTGCATAGATGGCACCAGTTGAGTTGTAGGAACTCAGAGTCCAGTTACAGGAGCTATTGGACAAGGGGTTCATTAGACCGAGCACTTCACCATGGGGCGCTCCGGTTCTATTTGCGAAGAAGAAGGGCAAGACCCTTCGACTGTGCATTGACTATAGGCAGTGGAACAGGGTTATGATCCAGAATCGGTACCCATTACCGAGGATTGATGATTTATTTGACCAGTTGAGAGGAGTGCGAGTCTACTCCAAGATAGACCTTCGCACTGGTTACCATCAACTGAGGGTTAGGGATATGGATATCCCTAAGACAACGTTTAGGACGCGTTATGGGCACTTTGAGTTTACGGTGATGCCCTTGATCGACCGAATGTCAATCTCGAGACACGTGAGAGATTCCGCCTACGAGATACGGACTCCATGGTCGGGACTACCAACCATAGAGAGAGATCGAGGATACTTGGAACACTCCGAGAGATGTGTAAGTAGCAAGAGGTGGGAGGATCACCTTTCTCCTAGTTCTGTGGAAGAGGCACATTTCCGCTTCATCCTAGTTTCAAGACTAGGCTGATTGGCATGAGGACGGATTGCCCCCAGTCTGGGATCCTAAGACTGGGACAATGTGCCTTCCAGTTAGCCGAGAACATGAGAGATACTTGCTCATTCCTCCACACCCTAGTACGGGTCGAGGAACTAGTTTCGCCGTGGTGTTATATTGGCACTTCCAAGAACACAGATAAAGCCGCAGGTCAAGTCAAGGATGACGTAGTCGCAACAGCCGAAGTGTGGTGGACTTGGTGGATTTATAGAAGAGTCGGCTGGCTGATGTCGTTTGATATGGATGGTGCCGATGCCATAGAGTCAAGCCAAGAATCGAGACCTTAGCCTGGGTTGTCATACCCACGACATCGATCTGGGGCTTAGAGGTTAAGGCCTTTAGATAAGCCAGGTATAGATGTTCTTCCCTGTGGTGTGTGGTGAGAGTCGACCCGATAGGGCCTGATTATGAGGTGCGAGAGATCTCCGTTCCTGGGCTTCACGGTGAGAACTCGAGTAGATGTAAGAGACCCGGAGATATCCCGAATTTCGTGAGAATACACAGCTCGCTGTGTCAAGAATTATGCCGTCGAGATGAAAACACACTGTTAGATTATCACGCAGACTGAGAGTTGAGTGATAGGAGTCAGGAGTGACTCGAGGCTGGGATACCTTTTAGGAAATTGCATCAGTGTCATTGAAAGCAGCGTTATTCTAAGATGGATGTCATTCATGACATGGACTAGGTCGACGGTCCATTGAATCGTCAACGATAGTGACCTTGAAGGTTGGGCCGCTACACACCAAGTAAGGGTAGCAGGTTATACGTCAGATGGATTACATACGCAGGGTTGTGGTGACATGCCGCGAGCATGCATCAAATCATAAGGGTAGGATTAATCGCTTAATGACCCGCCTACAACAACAGTTATCAAGCGAGTATACAGATGACACCGTATAAGGCACTGTATGGGAGGTCATGCAGGTCACTATTATGTTGGACCGAGGTGGGAGAGAGCTCCATCACGGGTCCTGGATTGGTTAGAGACACCTCTGAGAAGGTGAGCTTGATACGATAGCGTCTTCTCACGACTCAGAGCCGGCAGAAGAGCTATGCTAATGTGAGACGTCGACCCTTAGAGTTCGAGGTTAGTGATCACGTTTTCTTGAAGGTGATGCCTAAGAGGAGTGATCCCACGCGCAAGCGAGGGAGTTATCGCCGCAGGTTTACTGGCCCGAGATACCGAGGATAGCACTTACAAGCACTCCGCTAGCTGCTACCGCCAAAGATCGTGTCCACGGTGTTTCACGCTCCATGCTCCCGATATATATACTCCGTGATCCAAATTTCATATGGTGGATCGGAGATGATCGGGAGGTTAATACCTATGAGACCTCGAGAGTGGACCAAGGTACATTGTCGATACCGTGATCATATTTCCTTGCGACGCAAGACCGTGAGGCTGGGCCAGAGTGCTATGGCAAGATCGTGGAGTGGAGGAACCAACGTGGCGCGAGGACACGCACGCCACCTATCCCTTTGTTTGTGATGTGAGGCACGGGTTTAGTCGCTTAAAGTTTAAATGGTTGTTTACATGCATGGCAGTGCGCGCGCATATGCATGTGCGCGATTATGATAGTCCTGAATTTCGGGACGAAATTCTTTTTTAAGGAGGGGAGAATGTAAGACCCGAGAAATTCCAATTTCTGGAATAAGGGCAAAATCGTAATTTTGATTATAAAATTTTAATTACGGTTAAAAGTCCGTAATTAATTTCTAGACCTGATGATCTAAACCATCAGACCGCTGGAATCGCCTCAAGGAAATCTAGTTAGCACGTAAAATTTCGTGAATTCTACCGGCATACTGAGTTTGACGCTTTTTCGAGGCATCGCGTTTTGGGTGCCGTAAAACGATTTTTGATGCAACGAAAGGCACATATAGCATGTACTCATGTACCATAAGTGGTATGAGTAGAGAAATGACGAAAATGGACGGCCGAGATAGTGCCGAATGTCAAAACTGGGAAAAGAAGGATATAAATGTCATTTTTGAAATTCATTAAATGAGAAAAAGACAAACTTTGTAATAGTGTTGTCTTCTTGTTTTAAACAAAAGAGCAAAACGGGAAAGGGGAGGAGAAAAATCTGGCAGTGAGATGCAGAACCGATTTTGAGGGAGAATTTCTTAGAGAGAGAAACTTCTCTCTAAAATATTTATGATCCGACCGTCTGTGCTTCGGACAGAAGGAGAAATACTTGACGCAAAAAGTGGTTGGCGCGACCGGATCTGTAGCTCAAACTCCTCGAGGTGTGGATTTTCTCCCTACTCTGGATTTTATCTCCATTTTTAGTGTTTTAATGTTTGAGTCGATCAGCTACATGGGCCGTTTGATCTGGCCCCAAACTCGATTGAATTAATGTAAAATTTGGAAACCAAATGGAGCAGCCCGTGGCTGCTCCATGACTGAAAATGGTGTAAATTGGTTGCTTTGGGTGTTAATCATGTGTTGATTAGATTTGAGGCCGGAAGTGGCCGTGAAATGCGGGTTCATAATATGAACCGATGTTTTATTTGAGTGTTGGAACAGTAAACCCTAGGGTTTTACTGTTCCTAGGAATAGTGACCCAAAAATGTATTTTTGGGAAAATATTGTATTCGATTGGGGCAGAATTCAATCGAATTTCTCTTGTGTTTGTATATTAGCCCAAGTGAGCTAATTTTTGATGTTGAACGGTAAATACATAACATGCCGTAGATTTAAAGTTTTATGTCAATATATTCATGTTATATATTCGCATTTGATTGCATCAGGTCAATTGCATACATGTATTCCATATGCACCGAGACATCCTAGACTATAGGAGTTAGTGCATGGTATAAGTCTGTGAGGAAATGGTTCGAGTGGTAGTCTAAAATATTAATGATCTGAGGGTAGTCCACAACCAAAATATCAATCGCCGGAGCGCCCAATTTGATATTCATCTGGAGAGGGTAGCGTCCACAATCAAATAATGTATCAACCGGCCTGAGCTACCCGGGCTGATATACATTCATCTTATGCATTCACAAACAAATAATATATCAATCGCCGGAGCGCCCAATTGATATATATTCACTGGAGGAGGGTTGTCCATTATTAAAACTAATATTCTCATACGAGGCTTAGCGAAAGTGTGAGAGCCTGGGTGAGGACTCTGATCCGAGTCGTCGCGTAGACATTCAAGCAGATCAGCGCATTTGCTTGAATGCGTGTTTAATTTCGAATATCAGACCGCACCCAGTGAGTAGCCCACTAGTACGATTCTCCCAAATGCTTTAGCTCACCCCGTCAGGATCCTTCGTGCACAGGAGCTGCGATGGTGACTGCCTGGCCCCAGAGATTTATATCAAGAAAGCCGGATGCTTTAGTGGTTGTACATGTATTAGAACTTTTAAGTTTAATATATGTATTGCTTAAGAGTAAAAAATATTAACTCTTGTAACTGTTAATATATACGGCTTCAAGGCTTCGGCATGTAAATCGAGCAATGTTTATGGGCCCGCCGTCATATCGGGATATATATTGCATATATCGACTCCAAGCCAGACGTGCATATGCGTATCGCTGCAGAGCTCCCGCACAAAGGAGACTCGCTCGATTTTCTAAAGTTTCCTGGCCGGCAACCCGACCTCCACTTGTATTCGGTCGACGTAGTCAACTGACCCTGCTTTGGGGCGCTACATGAATCCATTTTTAGGAAATTGATTATTAAATATTCATGTTTTGGGTGGAACAAAGCAAAACAAAACATATAATGCAGATATAGATAGAGAATAAATTAGTATACCTCGAAACTAATAGAAGTTATAACATAATAATTATCCTTGAATAATTAGTGTTTCTTCTATTGCGCAAATAGTGAAATTCACTTTCAAAGCTTATAATGAATCATGTGCTATTGCCAAAGATCTACAAACAATATTTATCATTACGGGGATGATTTCTAAGATAGGTGACTCTTTTTCTATAGAGTACATTTGACAATTTTGTCCACAAAATCAAAACATGCATCACACCAAGATCTCCTCATCGGGCCAACACAAAATATGGAACTAAAAATGCCCACAAGAAATCCCAAGCCACGCTGAAATGGAACCATCGATCAACATAGCCACCATCGGTATCAGACTCAACATCACTTCGCTTATATAAATCTTCATCTCGCACTTTATGACTACGAGTTCCAACAAAGACGGCTTTCCGCCAAAGCCAACTCTTAGAAAGTTGGATGATCGCATAATGCACTCTAAACTTTCCGGGTCGACATCTCGGGACGAACCCTTGGTTTTGTGTCCACGCTGCTACTTCGCTGGGCACTGACTTTAAGTCTTAAATGACGCGAGACGCACCCACCAGCTCAGAGATCTTAGAGACAGTCGAGCCTTCTAAACCCTCTTCTCCTCTCATTGTCTGATCCAGCCCCCAAAAAAATGGCTTTTCCCCATTTTGCCCTCCTTTTATTCCAATTAACTTAAGCCTCGGGTAAGGGCACACGCTCGGCGCCCACGGTCCACTTTGGTCCCTGCCCTGCTTTCTCAGAACAAAATGATTCATTTCTTTTCGGCTCAATTTATTTTAAATAAATTTAGCCTGCCATTTCGACTTCCGAGATTTTCGTAAAATCTCGCCCCTATATTCACCGCTGGTCGCCTCTTAAAATCGTGAAATTCCAACCGTTCACTGACGAAACTTTTCTGGGTCACTAGATTTCGCGAGAGGAATCTAATGGCGCAGTCCGTTTCGTCATTTGAGATCTAGAGAATTTTCTAGGCTTCCTTGAATCATTTTGACAACTTTTTACCGTTTTTGCCATTTTTCAGAAAAATTAAAATTTTCCCGGGTTTTATATAGTTCGTATTAGCTCTATCAAAGTAAAGATGTATGATGGTGTGATTTTATATGAGAATCCACCTTGTATGAGAATTCAAAGCGCATTTGATGTCAAAATATCAATTAATTAGGGAGGTAAGTGAACAGCAACTCCAATAAGGTGGAGGCTACCATTAAGGTGAGACATTACAACATAATGCAATGTCTTGAAACTTATTATCGAACAGAAAACTTGGTAATTTTTCTCGCCATTGCTATTGTTTACTAGAATTTATCACGATTCAATTATTTTCGGCTTGCCGAGAATGTTGGTAATATTTTCTATGACAAGGCGCCTCTATTACATGTTTACTTAAGGTTTGTCTCGTATGTTTTAGCAAATGGTATTAGTTGTTACTTATGATGAAACTTTGGGTTTATCGCATTTTGGCATAAATGAGTTTTGAATCAGATACTTATTGTTTTTTTTTTCCCTTAACGCCGGGGTTTGAAGATGGATTTCCTTTGTATTTTGGTGATGTAGGCATTTGAGATTTCAGCTTGATTAAGCTGGCAAAGCTTAAATTGTACTTTATGAGTTGGGAAGAAAATTACCAAGTTTTATGTTCACTAGCAATAACATGTAACCAGACATTTTCTACAAAGGTTTTACCGCTACTGCTTCATACTGCTTGAACACGGAGCGGTTAGCGTTGCTATACTGCTTGCGTTGTCAGATGCCACAACCAGTTATAAAATAAATTTGAACAAAGTTGGTTTACTTCAAAAGCTCTTACATTAGTTATAACTACATATGAAATAGAATAAAAACAGGGTTTTTGGGATTCAAACACAATAACACCAAACCTAGTGTCATACATTCCAAGTGAAATTAACAACTGGTCTCAATACAAAATTAATAATACAGATAATCGTATTAGCAACTCAAGCTTTATGTCACATCCCACCACTTCATAAATGCATCCAAGGAAAAGGCCCTAAGATTTACAAACAATAAAAAAGAGCATGCTTAGCATCCAATGCCGGAAAAGGCTTAAAAATTAGCAAAACCATTACGCATAAGTATAGTATTAGGCTCCTTTGTTTCACAATGGAAAGATAAAAGCAAAACAAATATAATAAAAATTTCAAAATTTTATATTTTAAAATTTTTAATCCTTATATAATAGAGATAACCAAATAAAATGAGTTCCAATAAACATATAAAATTAATTTATTAAGTTTAAACATTATTTTTTATTTTCCTCCTACTTCCTCGTTATTTTCTTCTATATTTTCTTTAAAGAGACTTTGAAACTCTTAAGTGGCAATTTTCTTCTAAGATTTTTTAGTAACAATTTTTTGGTGGGCATTTATTAATTATATTACAATGGGAAAATTGTTTTTTTCTTCTTCTTTTTGGATAGCAATTAAAAAGGCCATAACCTTTAAAATCCCAACTTATCTTAACGAAGGCACTTTTCTTAGTACATCACATCAAATAAAATTAAGAATTAGAGTGTACCAAGAGTATACCGCTAATAGAGAAGTAGTGAAATTCACTCCCAAAGCGGAATCATAAGGAATAATGTTTATTTCCTTTGGGCATGATTTCTGTCATAGGTCACTCTTTTTCTAAAGAGTAGCCATTTGACAATTTTGTCCACAAAATCAAAATATGCATCACACCAAGATCTCCTCATTGCCAACACAAAATATGGAACTAAAATGCCCACAACAATCCCAACCCAATGCTCAAATAGAACCATTGATCAACAAAGCCACTGCATCAATTTGTCCTCGACACTTTATCCTGCACCTTCATCTTGACACTTTATGACTAAAGGAGCTCCACAAAGATTTGGATTTCCAAAGAAAGGCGCACTGCGGAAAGCTGACATTTGCCCAATAAAAGGGATCTTATCAGAGAAATTGTTATTCAATAAATTCAAATAACCCAAGGATGATAATAAGGACATGCTTGAAGGAATGGAGCCGAAAAGCTTGTTACTTGACAAATCAAGGGAGGACAGTTGACGTAGCTTTGAAATGCTTTAGTCTGCCACGATGTGATTCATGGACAAGTTCAGAAACACCAAACCAAACAATTTTGTTATTCCCTCGAAATTCTCCACTTAAATTATTATCGGATAGATCTATGCTCACAACAAGGAAATAGTCCTTTATATTCCGTAATTAGACCTTTGCAATCACAATCAACTTTTCTCTTCATACCGAGAGTCATTAAGGTCATGAAGAAGAGAGATCATATTGGTGGTCCTGAGCCATGGCTTTAAGCTCAACCAAAGTTACTGGAATTTCACCCATCAGATTGTTTTGTGCAAGATCCAAGACATGCAGAGAACTTAAATTTGAAAGCGAGGGAAGTCTTCCATAAAACATATTTGACCTCAAGTTCAGAATTACAAGATTCAGGAAAGCAGTTCCAATCCAAGGTGAACTGGATCTCGATAAGTTATCAGGAATCGAGATCAAGGACATCCAAACCTGTTAAATTTTGCAAAGATGAGGGGAGCTCTCCCGAAAGCTTGTTGTGGTTTAGGTGTAGTGATTTGAGTAGTTGCAGCTGATCCAACGACTTTGGTATCATCCTGCATAAATTGTTATTTTAAGGTCTAGAACAATTAGGCTGGGAGCAATTGTTTATGGTAGAAGCCAACAAGCCTAGCCAAATTATTGCTTGAAAAATCAATGACTTCAAGAGAGGTGAGATGCCCTATGGAATCTGGGATGGTCCCTATTATTCCATTACCCGAAAAAGAAAGGAAATACAAGTTGGGTAGGAATTCGCCTATGTTTGAATTTGGTAATTGCCTTGTAATCGGACAGGAGAAAGAATTAAGTACTCCAAATTAGAAGAAATATTCCAAAACCAATTTGGAATACTACTTGAAATACTAGCATTTGAGAGATCAAGATATTGGAGATCCTCCTGAGACTGAAGCCAAGATGGAAATGTAGGACCTATGTGACATGAACCCATAGAAAGAATACTCAACTGGAAAGGGGGAGTCCAATTGGAACTAACATCCAAATGAAAAGAATTGGAGTCTATATCTAGATCATCCAAGTTACTTAACTTCCAAAAATATTGTTCTGTTAGAGTTCCACTCAACCGATTGTTTCGAAGATTTAGACTGTATAAGTTGGAAAGGTTTCCAATGAGATTTGGAATTGAACCTGTAATGATCAAAAGTAAAGTAATATGTCTTAATTAAAATTATGTAATAAATTAAGAATGAAAATAGTAAAGAACATAACAAATGAATGCATGAAGAATTAATTTATGGAATTAAAGCAAGAAATATGATTATTCTTTCATGCGTCGGTGAATAAAAATAGTCAGAGTTATACATTTTTTTTTTTTTTTTTGATATATAACCATAAAATAGAATAATTTATTTTCGATAATGTTATAAGACTAGAAGGATGAATTGATATTAATTATTTAATAATAAACCAAAGTATTTTGAATTTAGTTATAGCTTATTAAGAAAATAGAAATCACCATTTAAACTAAATAATTTAGAGACTTTAATTTTGTAGTGAACATCTAATCTAATTAATTAATTTTATAAAGGACAATTCATATATTTTATTTCTAAAGATACTCTAATAGAAATAGTAAATTTTACCACAAAAATGTAAGAGCTTGTTTAATGGAGTCCTAAATAAACATAAAAATTGTAATAAAATTTTAATAAAATAGTTTAAAAAGTATACCATGAGAATAAAAGAGGCTGTGCCAAATCATAAGTATATAATCACAGAAAATTTAATGAAGTGAGTAACTAACCTTGTAATTGATTATCAAAGATCTAACCTAATATAGATTTTAAGTTCACCCAACCAGTTTGGCAATTTTCCCCAACAATTGATTGTGCTCCAAGTATAACATCTTCAAATTAGGCAAGAGGACTTTAGAATTGCAAGTTTCGGGCCCATTGACAATCTCTGTGTAAACTTCCATTCAAGCATATTATCAAACTAAATATTGTAAGTTGCAAAAGTTTCCAATGAGTTTGGAATTGAACTCAGAATGAGAAAAGTAAAAATATTTTCTAATTAAAAATTATAATAAACAAATGATAAAAATAGTAAATAGAAAATAAATGCATAAAAAACAATTATTTAAAGAAAAATATTATTCTTATGCATTAATAAACATAAATATTGAGAATGGCCATTTTTTGTCTTTTTCTAGTGGCTACCTAATAAAGTAATTTTTATTTAAATATTGAAGACTAGTACTAGGATTAATCATCCATGCTAATTATTTTTAAATAACAAACTACAATATTTTGAAAAAGCAATTGTCTAATAAGAGAAGATAGAAAATAAAATGAAAAAACTATAAGAGGAAAAGAAAAATTACCAAATTATCAAAATATAATTTATAATTTTAGCAATGAAAACAATTATTTAGCCAAACAATTATTTTAATTTCAAAGTGATTTTTTATTTATTCACAAACTACTAGAACGCAGGCGCATGTTATTATACTATACACATACATACATATATATATATGTTATATAATATATATATATATATGTTATATGTTATATATAAGAATGAGAAATTGTTATAGTTATCTAATACTAATAATTGAAAATTATTATTCTTTCATAAGTTACGGAATAAAAATGGTCGAGTGATACATTTTTTTTCTTTTCGATATAAAACATAAATATAATAATCTATTTTTGATAATGGGTAAGGATTAGAGGATTAATAATTGATATTAACTATTTTGATAATAAGACAAAGTATTTTGAATTCAGATAGTTTATTACATGAAAAATCGAAATCAATTTTCATTTAAATCTAAATAATTAAGAGACTTCACTATTAGTGGATATCTAATCTAATTAATTTTAAACGACAATTCATATATTTTATTTATAAAGATACTTATTGAAATAGTAAACTTTTCCATAAAAAATGTAAGAGCTTGTTTGATGGCGTCTTAAATAAATATAAAAATTCATAATAAAATAGTTAAAAAGGTATACCATGGGAATAAAAGAGGTTGAAACAAAAATCTTAAGTATACCATCAATAGAAAATTTAATGAAGTGAGTAACTAACCTTGTAATTGATTATCAGAAATAAATAACACTTCCAGATGTTTAAGTTCACCCAACCAGTTTGGCAATTTTCCCATCAATTGATTGTACCCCAAGTATAACTTCGTCAAATTAGGCAGAGGACTTTTAGAATTGCAAGCCAGCCCATTGACACCTCAAGTAAACTTCCATTCAAGCATATTACTCAACCAAATATTGTAAGTTGCAAAGTTTCCAACGTGAGCTTGAATTAAACCTGTAATGAGAAAGAGTAAAAATATTTACTAATTAAAAAATGATAAAAATAGTAAATAAGAAAATAAATGCATTGAAAATCAATTAGTTTAAAGAAAAATATTATTCTTTATGCATTAATAAACATAAATATTGAGAATAGTCATTTTTTTTGTCTTTTCTAGTAATAATAAAATAAAGTAATTTTATTTAAATATTGGAAGACTAGTACTAAGATTAATCATCCATACTTGTAAAACCCGAGAAAAAATGACGAAACGGACCTTTCCGTTGGATTCGTTTCACAAAATGTAGTTACTCATTCGAACATCACCCAGAATAGTAAAAATTTTACTGCGGTGATTCGTGTCCAATAGATCCTAAAAATCAGATTTTAAATAAAATCTTGAAGTTTCAGAAAATAATTTAAAGCAGGTTCATAAGATAATTAAACTCTGGAACCGGATGAAATAAATTGTTTCGGGGAAAAGAACGGACCCGAGTAAGGGGGGACACATGGCGCGACGTGAGACACGTATCCAAAGTATAAAAAGGGGCAAATATCTCATTTGGGAGAAAATATCTCCCATTTCTGATTTTTCAAATGTAGAGAGAGAAAGAGGAAGGTTTCCTTTGGTGATTCACGGGATTTCATCGGTCGGAATTTGTCGAGCCAAGAACTAAAGTTCATCACCTCGACGAAGGCTATAATCCATTTTTGATAATGTTATAAGATTATAGGATTAATAATTGATATTAACTATTTTTGATAATAAGTCAATATTTTGAATTTAGTGATAGTTTATTACATGAAAATCAAAATCACTTTTCATTTAATCTAAATACCAAGAGATTTCAATTTTATTAGTGGATATCTAATCTAATTAATTTTAAAAAGGACAATTAATATATTTTATTTCTAAAGATACCTTTTATTGAAATAGAAACTTTTTCCATAAAAATGTAAGAGCTTGTTTGATGGAGTCTTTTAAATAAAACATAAAAATTCATAATAAAATTTTAATAAAATAGTTTAAAAAGGTATACCATGAGAATAAAAGAGGTTGAAGCAAAAATCTTAAGTATACCATCAATAGAAAATTTAATGAAGTGAGTAACTAACCTTGCAATTGATTATCATAAAGACGTAACTTTTCCAAATGTTTAAGCTCACCCAACCAGTTTGGCAATTTTCCCATCAATTGATTGTTCTCCAAGTGTAGCTCCCTCAAATTAGGCAGAGGACTTTTAGAATTGCAAGTTTCAGTTCCATTGATAATATCAGGTATGCTTCCATTCAAGTTATTAAATCTCAAATCCAAATATTGTAAGTTGCAAAAGTTTCCAATGGAGCTTGGAATTGAACCTGTAATGAGAAAAAGTAAAAATATTTACTAATTAAAAAATTATGCCATAAACAAATGAAAAAAAATAGTAAATAGGTAAATAAATGCATTAAAAAACAATTAGTTTAAAGAAAAATTATTGTTCTTTATGCATTAATAAACATAAATATTGATAATGGTCTTCTTTTTGTCTTTTCTAATAACAATAAAATAAAGTAATTTTATTTCAATATTGTAATACTAGTACTAGAATTAATCATTCATGCTAATTGTTTCTTAAATAACAAACTCCAATATTTTGAACAAAGCAATAGTTCAATAAGAAAAGATAGAAAATAAAAATGAAAACTACAAAGTGAAAAGAAAATTACCAAATTATCAAAATATAAAATTTAATTTTAGCAATGAAAACAATTATTTAGCTAAACAATTTTTTTAGTTTCAAGCGCATTTTCCATTTATTGGCAACTACAAGAAATGTGAATAGAAAATTTATGGTCACCCAAATTTTTGCATAATTCAAAATAGAGCACCATTAGAGAATAAAGCTAAAGGAACTTATGAATTCAACCTAATATTATGATATTTGGAAACAAAAATACTATAGGAAACTAATATGGAATATCATACCTTAATGTTAAATTACAATAATCTCACATAATAGATAAATTAATGAGACTAAATGAAATTGGAAATGTGCAAAGATGATTGGAAGGTATCGACGAAAAATAATTCTACTTCACACATAAAAAATAGGAATTAATTCTTTTTAGTGATATAGCAAGTACTTTTAAATTTTGTTCAATTTCTATTTTAATTTATTAGTTACAAGCTTTTCGAAAATAATGAATAGTATGTAAGACCCGAGAAATTCCAATTTTTGGAATAAGGGCAAAATCGTAATTTTGATTACAAAATTATAATTACGGTTAAAAGTCCGTAATTAATTCTCTAGATCTCAGATGACGAAACGGATTGCACCGTTGGAATCGTCTCGCGAAATCTAGCTAGCACGTAAAATTTCAAGTAATTTGTCGAGATACGTGAGTCGGCATCGCTTTTCGAGGCATCGCAAGCCGTGTCAGAACGATTTTCGATAGCGACGAAGTCAAGATATAACAAGTACTCATGTACTAAGGGTTGTGATTTAGTAGATAAACGGTTTAAAACTACGATCGGTGATAGAATTTAACGTGGCCAAACTCCAGCATGAATTAATTCAAGAATGTATTAAATGATAATAAAACAAAATTGTCAACAGTGACTTGTCTTCTCCAACACAAAATAAAGCAAAAACGTGATTTGGGGGGAGCAGGAGGGAGCAGTAGCCAAAAATGGCGTTTTTGGAGTGATGATGTCTTCCTTCTCTCTAGGTTATCTCGCGATCCAACCGTCGACAACTTTCGGTACAAGAGGAAGAATGCCTACGCCGAGAGAGCCACAGAGAGCCTGATTTTAGAGTTTCTTCAAACCCTTGAGGTAGGATTTCTCCTACTTGGTTTATTCCTATTATTATGTTTTACGAATGTTTGTTCGAGTCGTGAGGAATGTAGGATCGGTCCCAAAACTTGGGACCGAATTTATAAAATTTTTGGAAGAAAAAATGGGGCAGCCGGATGCTCTAAGACTCGATTTGGTGTGAAAATGGGTATTTTGGTGTCGGGATTATGTATTTGTGACAAATGCTCGGAACGGCCGTAGGATACAGTTCACCAAGTGAACCGTTGAATTGTGATTTTTCGGGAATAGTAACCGAGGGTTTCACTATTCCCGAAATAGTTTTCTAAGAATATAGTTTCGTGAAATTATGTGTTTGGTTAAGTAATTCGAATCGAATTGCTTGTGTTTGAACATTAGCCCAAGTGAGCTAATTTTGGTGTTTGAAATGCTAATTTCATAACATGTCAGATGATATATTTTTTATGTAAATATATTCATATATATATTTGTAATGCTGTTTAGACAGATAATCCTATGATATATGCATTCCATATGCACTAGACACCCTAGATTTTAGATGGAGCGATGGCATGCTCTGGGTAAAAGGTTCGTGAGGGTTGTTCAATGTAAAATGATCTAGGGCAAATTGAACTAAATAATATATCAACTGGGTCTGAGCGCCTGGGCCGATATATATTCACTCCAGGGTAGTCCATTAACAAATAATATATATCAATCATCTGAGCGGCCCACCGATATATATATTCACCTGAGGGTTACCCACTAATAAAATAACACCGCCATACAAGTGCTTAGGCGAGCGTGAGAGAGCCTGAGGACTCTGATCCGAGTCGGGGTCATGCATTCAAGTAGGATCATGCATTTGCTTGAATGTGTGTTTAATTGGAGCATTGCACTACACCTTTAGGTGGGGCGAGGTAGCCCACTTGTGCATGATTCTCTTTAATTAGCTTTAGCTCACCCCCGCCGCTGGATCCTCTATTTTACGTGCATGTGGAGCGGAAAATGAGAGACGGCTCGTCCTGAGATTTATTGTGAAGAAAGCCGGATGTGGCTTGGGTGGTCAGACATGTATTAGAATTTCTAATTTTAATATATATTGTTTGTTATAAAATATTAACTCAGAACTATCGTGATATAAATGGGTTTCATAGTTGGTATGTACATCGAGTACTCAAGTGATACTCCAAGTGGCCGTAATGGCATATATCGTATATATCGGATCATGGCAAGATTGCAGATCGTTGGGGTGTGAGCTCCCGTACAAAGGAGACTCGCCCGATTTTCTAAAGTGGCGTTTCTGCAACCCGACCTCCATCAGACTCCATGGCGACGGTAACAACGGACCCCTAAGCTGGGGCTACATATATATTATAATTATTTAAATTTTATAGGAATATGATACACCTTAAATTAACATAATAATTAGGAATAAAACTTTAATAAAATAGTGAAAGAAAGTATAACATGAGAATAATAAATGGAAAACAGTTAATGAGTAAAAATATAAAAGCATGTCAAAAAAAGGGTATCATATATTAATTCAACCGTCATATAAATTTTGAACTTAGTGTCTGCTTAGACTATTACATTGAGAAGCAAAGTGGATTGAAAATTGATAGCATGTCAAAATATTATTATAGAATTGAAAACACTTAAAAGAATAATTAATATAATAAATGTACAAAAATTATAGTATTATTATTCTTATTATTGATATAATAAATAATAAACCATTAATCAAAAAAAGGGAGTAAAGGACTTTCTTAGAAAAACCAAATCATTATCCTATGAGATACAATTATTTTTATAGTTATGTAGACAAACATCTTTTATATAATTATTTATCTTATTCAAAAATTGTTACATAACATGTGTACTTTACAACCACAAACAACTAAACTAGATATTTTTTTCATAGATAAAAAGGAACTAAATTTCCTTCTAAGAAATTTAAAATTCAAAATAATATTGCTTTAACAAAAAGAAATTTGTTTCCAACAAAAGAACTAAATGTAATAATTATTTATTATTGTATACGAGTATATATTCATTAGTTTTATCAATCATGAACTATATTTAAATAACATATTACATCATATTTTTATCATAAAGAAATATCAATTTTAATGATGATATAAGCTTACTGTGTAAATCATTTGCACCCAAATTGAGAAACTCTATCTTTTTCCAACTCTTCCTCAACAATTGAGATATATTGCCTTCAAGATAATTTCCAAATAGATTCAAGTGCTGCAAATTAGGTAGCTCACCAAGACCAAGTGGAATTCTCCCATGTAAAATATTAAAACTCATATCAATTGATACAAGACTACTAACATTTAAAAGCCATTTAGGAAATGTGGAATTGAATCCGTTGGAGCTTATAGATATTATAGCAAGTGAAGTCAAATTGACAGAGCTTGGAGATGGAATTGAGCCAAAGAGGCTACAATCATCAAGAAGCAACTCCGTTAACATTGGAAGCTTGTTTAGCACCTCAATCCATTGACTTCCCACCATCGAAAGGTTGACATTATTAGCACTAAGATGTTTCAAAGAAACAAGACTAGTCATCCATTCAATATTTTGAATAAATAAATCACTATAATACCTAAAATCATTATGATGAGTATATTTTGAAGAAAAATCAAGATATTGTAGGTTAGAAAGATTTCCTAAATTTGAAGGAATTTCTCCAATAAACCCACAATGCGATAAGTTTAGATATATCAAATTCTTCATAGACCCAAAGAATTGAGGTATTGGTATGGCTTTGAATGAGTTGAAACTTAAATCTAGATATTTCAAATACTTGAGTTTTATCAATGAATGACTAATTACTCCACCTCGAGTTCATATACTCCTTGATATCATTCTCACTAGGATAAGGGATTACGAAGATTAATTGAAACAACAAACTCGCTCCATTTTCACAACCAATCCTATGCCAATAGCAATAATTGCTCTTCCATGATGAAAGTCGACATCGGGATCCGCGAGACCACTTTGAAGTCGATAAGAGCCCTTCGTTCAGATTGAACATTGTTGTTGATGTGGGTATAACCATTACATGCTACTTTTGTTGATATGAAATAGAGAATGACTAAAATGAAGACCGGAATTCTCTCCATATAAATATCCAATCCGCTATTAAGGAGCACCTATAAAAATTGAATTTAATATATAGTGTTAGTTCCCTAAACTAAATTTAAAAAAAAATTCAACACAAAATTAAAAAATGAAGTGCATCGTTGAACAACACATTAAACAAATATCATCATTCTAATATGATTTTAAAATTCTACTAATGGTACTAATAGATATATACTACAAAAAAAGGATCGTAACCGTATCATGGATTAACCTTACTTTGATTGGCAAGAACTGAAATCACCTACATGGGACTCAAAAAGATTATATAAAAAAAATACATAAGAAATAGTTTATCAACATTAGTGAAATTCAACCTACTCTCAAACTTCTCTGTTTTCTTGCATGTTCAATTCAACTAAAAATATATAGGAAGAAGGTGTAAGTGATGACAAAGATAACTCTACTTTTCTTTGTTTGTAGTAGCATATGAGTTGTATCTTATATAATTGTAATTGATTGAAAATGACTTGAGTAGTCTTATGCCTCCACTATGAGACTTAAGGGTCTTGATTGAAGACCTTGATTTGAAGATAAAAAAAATGTGGATAGAAAAACCATGAGTTGGCACTAAGTCAAGGTCAATAAGATTAAAATAAATAGTAAAAATTGTTTTTGCTTGTTTTGGAAACAAAAGAAAAGCATAAATGATGATGAGACTAGTAATTACTTCAAGTTTTGCTCACGCAGTAAAATGACTACAATGTTGCTTTTGCCTTAGGATTTTTTTTCCCTTTTGGGAGAGGTATGCTCCTTTGCCCTAATTTGCATGGGTTGTGGATGCAAATAGAAGTCCTCCAATGCATTCGACCAAATGCTCCATCGAAAGATTTTATTGATAAGAAAGGCAATTCCGTTTTGCTTTCATTGTTCATCATTTTTATATGCCTCATTGGTTAATCAATTACACTGTCGCTAAACTTAGTTATATTTATAAATGAAGATGCATGGGGGCCAGTATCATTTCATCATTTTATCATTAATAAGAATTTATAAATTAATCAATCTATTACCACTTTTAGTTTTTATTACGGTTATGAAGAAATACAATTTTTATACCATAAAATGAATATCTAAGTACTTCAATAGGAAAAGTTATAAGAATTTCTTTACACACTGTGTTAAAAGCTATTTTTAAAAAATTCACATGTCTATCTCTGTTTAAAAATGAAGTCATCCAGGGAGGAGAGGGGTCCCAAGAGGTTACGGTGAGAATCGTTATTATATCAGAACAAAAAGACTTAGTTGTAAAAACTATATTTAAAAAAATAGAAGAACTAGACTTTAGATTAAAGAGAAAAAAAAGAGATCATTAGGCATTTGAATAGATTGATTTACAAATTCAAAAATACTTTTATTTTAACTTTAGAAGAATTTGACGGGGTCAATTAAAAAAAATACAAGAAGACTTTGACTGGGAAAAAAAGGTGTCAATAAGTATTTAGGTGAAAATATAATTAAATTAGAGGAAAAATAAGTTGCAATAGGGTCCCACATAGCTTTCAACTTTAAGAGACTTAAACTTGGAGGAAAAGAAATGGCATGTGGCATAAAGTTTTAAACTTTGGAAAATCTAGACTTGAAGGTAAAACAAGGGTTTTTTTCCATATGTACATAATATTAAAAAAAAAAATCCTTAAATATGGAAGTTAAAAAAACATTTCCAAAATTACAATAGTTTTTGTAGATTAAAAGAGAGTTCTAAAACCGTGTTTTAAAGAAAGGATTTGGATTGATGATAGAAAGATATTTCAAAAGACAATGTTTAAGGAAAATTGTCTTTTGAAAAGAAGATTTCGATTGATTGTGAAAAATCCGAGTCTTCTTCTATATTCATCCTTTTAAAAGACGATTTTAGTTTTTTTCCTTGTGGTTCTTCAACTTTCATCTTCCATCTTTCTAAAGTCCAATTCTTGATTTTTTTTTTTTTAATTCCTAAGAAATGTTGTCTACGTTTTATAAGAAGAAAATCGTTTCTTGAAGAGTCATTTTTTATTGTAAAAAATTATGAAAATTTGTAGAGACGATTTTTCCTTTAACCCACTTTTATAAAAATTTCCTAAAATAGATTTTTATTTTTTTTCCTTTTTTATTTTTTTTCTCCTTGCAATGGCTTTTGTAAAAGACATTTTTCTATTTTTTATTTTTTCTTAGGCAAATCAAAACAAAACAATGTTATTATTTTACAAAAATAAATTTTTTCCCTATTCGATTGCTAGAGCGATCAAAGTTTAAAAAAAGGACATCGAGGGAGGGAAGGGGTTGCGGGTTATGAGACAAGTGCTTAGTTGTCCAAAAAAATAATCATTTGCAATAGTTTTTTTTTTTTTTTAAATTTCTTATGTAAAAAACCAACACTAATATTAATAATAATAATATAGAATATGATAATAAATTTGTTCTTATTCATATGTTATTTACAATTATCCTATAAAAACAAATATTGGAACTCTGAAAAATTAAAAACAAATTTTTTGAAAGAATTGTTATAATAACTTTAAAACTTTAAATTATATTCATTATTTCATATTAATTAGTTTCATATCATCATGGCACTAATTAGACTATTCATAATTAAAATCAATTAAATTAGTTTAGAAATATAATTAGAGTAGAGATAAGGATGAAAAAACTAATTAGACTATTTATAATTAAAATCAATTAAATTAGTTTAGAAATATAATTAGACCCCGAGGATGAAAAATTTATACCTAATCTGACAAATAATATTATTTTTTTGATATCAAATACTAAATATATTTTTTTATAAATTTATTATTTGTTAAATTTCATAATAACGATAATTATTTTATAGTTTTAAAAAACTATAATTATTTTAAATATTTAATTTATCAAATAAAATAAATTAATTTTATAATACATATATATAATTATTATATCATTGTATAAATTAGTATTAAGAAGATATGCCATTAAAAAAATTAACATAGAGATAACAATACTTTTAATTACATTAACAAAACAATATTTTTAATCTATATGAAATAATAAATATAATTTGCAGTTTTGAAATTAGTTTTTTTGAAATGTGCAGTTTTGAAACTATATATATATTTTTGAATAAAACAGTTTTGAAATTATTATAATCGTAAATAACATATAAATAATAACCAACATAAAATTCATACTAGCCGTAAATATTTATAGTAATTTTTTATTATTATCAATTCATAATATTAATTAGTGCTTGTTTTTATATAAAAACTGTTGCAAATTATTAGAAAAAGAATTTTTAATAAAATTATAAAATTGTTTTGCACAACCATTTGCCTAAGAACAAATAAAAATAGATAAGCTCTTGTGAAGATGGTTGCACGAAGGAAAAAATAAAAATAAAAAATAAAAAGAAAAATCAAATCGTTTTTGAGGAAACTTTTAGGAAAGTGGGACAATGGAAAAAAATCGTCTCTTCAAAAGATTTCATAAAAGGATATTCCTTTCATATTTTTCAGAATCATAAATAGTCTCTTCAAGAAACGATTTTCCTTTTATAAAACGTATTTTAGAAAGTCAATTTCATTAAGGAAAAATATAATAAAATAAGGAGAAATCATCTTTTAGAAAGAGTAGTAAGAAATCGTCTTTAAGAAGGGACTATAGAAAAAAGATTGAGATTTTTTACAATCAACAAAAATCCTCTTTTGAAAATACCACTTGGTAAAAATTATTTTTACAATCAACCAAAATCGGCTTTTCACAAGAGGATTTTCTTCACATATCTTTTTACAATCAACCAAAATCATTTCTTTGAAACACCATTTTAAAATTATCATTCCTAATCAACAAAAACTACAATAATTTTGGAAGTATTTTTTAAATTTCTGTATTTTAAGTATTTTTTTTTTGGTATGCCCTAGTTTTAATTAATTTTTGAAGACCTAGACATGGGGAGGAGCGAAGCTGTGTAACGGGTATGTTTCAAAATCAACGAAGCTTTTAAAATCATCATGTTTTTAAGGAAACGAGTTTGATTGACGCAGAAAATATATAATCGAAAAATTAACTTTTGAAAAAAAGACTTTTATTGATGGTAAAAAATAAAGTTTGAGGCATAAAGTTTTAAACTTTGGAAAATCTAAACTTGGAGGTAGAAGATGTGGCAATGGGGCATAAAAGTTTTAAACTTCGACAGAGGTTTGGAACCCAAAATTAAACATTAATTTTATATGTTTATAGAGATAAAAAGTAAAAGAAAAGAAAGTTTGGAGGAAAATAAAAAATAAGTTTCAACATAATAAATTAATTTTGTATGTTTATTCAACCAATTTTATTTATTTCTCTATTTTATATATAAAAGGATTAAAATTTTAAAATACGTAAAATTTTGTAAATTTTTATTACGTTTGAATTTCTTATATATTTTCAATAATGAAACCAAATACGGTAAAAATCATTTTTCTTATCATTTTCGTCTCTGGGTGATTACAGGGAGTGCTCCAAACTGTTCTTAAATTTGATTTTCCTAGACTTGTAGGGGTGTATAGTAATTTACACTCAAGACGAAGACTTAGCGATCAAAGAAGGGGCAATGTGAATATTGTTTCAAAGAAAGGTGTATAGTAATCTTTAGGGTGAATACCGTTTTAAACTTTAGACGTTGGAAGACCTAGACTTTGAGTGGAGGCAAGGTTTTAAACTTTAGATCCATTTTCTCTTCTTTCTTTTTTTATGAGAATATGTTGTTAAATTTCAATTTAATAATGCTTATAGGGTTCATCTTTTAGGGTGGTTTTTTATGAGGTTCATAAACCAAGAAAGTGGGTCAAAATTATTTTTATAATATGAAATCATAGTATATGTAATCTAAAAATTTTAACATGAGTTCAATATAAATTTGTAAATATCAACTTAGCTAGGAGATTAAAATTACATAAGTCCTAGTAATAGTAACAAGCTTAGAAGTATATGTGTATATGTCAAACTTCTAATTAACCTCCTAAAAGAAATGCAATAACTAAATATAATTTTATATTGATAAAATGAATATCTAATTTTATACAAGTTAAAAGCTATATTTAAAAAAATGGAAGACCTAGACTTGGATTAAAGAGAAAAAAGTGGTGATTAGACATTTATAGATTGATTTACAAATTAAAAAATACATTTATTTTAGACTTGAAGACTTTGACTTTTGACTGGGAGGAAAAAAAAGTGTCGGTAAGCATTTAGGTGGAAATGTAATTAATTGGAAGACCTAGACTTAGAGGAAAAATAAGTTGTAAAAGGGTCCCATACAACTTTAGGAGACCTAGACTTGGCGATAAAAGAAGGAACAATGTGAATATTGTTTTAAACTTTAGACATTGGAAGACCTAGACTTTGAGTGGAGGCAGGGTTTTAAACTTTAGACCCATTTTCTCTTTTTTATTTATTTTTATGAGAATATGTTGTTAAATTTTCAATTTTATAATGCTTCTAAGGTTCATCTTTTAAGGTGGTTTTTTATGAGGTCAGGTCAAAATTATTTTATAATATCAAATCACAGTCTATGTAATCCAATAATTTTAACACGAGTTTAATATAAATTTGTAAACATCAACTTAGCTAGGAGATTGAAACTATAAGTCCTAATAATAGGGAAAGTTGTCATACTAGTCTTAATTTATATAATTAAATAAATAATTGTCAAAATATTTTATATTGAAAAATAATTCCAATTCTACAGAAGGACACATAAAGAATGAGGAAAAAGGGAATTTTCTAATTACGAAATCGCGTCTTCAAAACACGACTTGGCTACCTCTTATTATCGAAATCACGCCCTCTTCAAAACACGACTTACAATTTAGTTACACGAAATCATGTCTTCAAACATGACTTTACAATTTTACACTCGAATCGCTGGCTCTCAAAACAAGATTTTACATTCTTACACTCCAAATTGCTTTCAAAATACAACTTCATAATTTTATATTGAAATCGTATCTTCAAAACACGACTTCACAATTTTAAAAATTTACACTTAAATCGTGTTTTGAAAACACAATTTCATATTTTTACACTGAAATTGTATCTGCAAAACATGATTTCATATTTTAACACTGCAATCGTGTTTTCAAAACACGATTTCAAATTTTCATCAAATCATGTTTTCTCAAGACACGACATCTACGCTGATATTGGTTTAAGTAATAAGTATCATAGATTTGAATTTTGTTCTATAGTTTAAAAAATATTTTTATAATTATGGTATTATCTAAAAAACCAAGCTTAAAGTATTTGTCTATCCAACTTCTAATTAATGAACCTCCTAAAAGAAATGCACAACTAAATACAATTTTTATACCATAAAATGAATATCTAATTACTTCAATAGGAAAATTCATGAAAATTTGCTTACAGACATGTTAAAAGATATATTTTAAAAAAAATATGGAAGACCTAGACTAGATTAAGATTTAAAAAAAAAAAAAAGTGGTGATTAGGCATCTAGATGGTGGAATATAATTAAATTCTCAAAGACTCCTGACTTTGTCATTATGTTAAAGAAGAAAAGTAATATAGATTGATTTAGAAATTAAAAAATACATTTATTTTACTTATACTTTAGAAGACTTTGACTGGGAGGAAAAAAAAAGTGTCAGTAAGCATTTAGGTGGAAACTTAAACTCAATTGGAAGACTAGACTTAAAGGAAAAGAAGTTGCAAAAGGGTCCCATACAACTTTAGGAGACCTGGAATTGGAGGGAAATAAATGGCATGTGGCATAATGTTTTAAACTTTGGAAGACTTAGACTTGGAGGTAAATAGTGGAAGACCAAGACTTAATGGGAAAGGTAGTGGCAATTGGCATATAGTATTCTTTAACTTTTGAATACCTTGGGTCCTCTCAACCTCTCTAAGAGTCCTCATACAATTCCACACTTTCTTGTTTCGATGCGTCATTTCCCATACCCACTTCCTTTTTCTATGAGAACATATTGTTAAATTTTCAATTTAAAATGCTTTGAGGATTTGTGGGTGCACTAATACCTCTGACATTTTGCTATATGTCCAATCTAGTTTTTTTCTTTGTCCAACCATGTCCTTATCATTTATGCCATGGCACACTTATACCATGCCGTTAATGGAATCCATATATAGGCAACAAAGGTTAATATTGTTGACAAGAAGACCCATCATACGCCTTAAATTTCCTCATGCCGATGGAGCCTGTAGTTTATTCATTAAACCCAAAAAAATTATTTCGACAAAACGCCCTATCTCTAACCTCCTCGAATTTCTTGATCAATCCCTAACCGTCACAAACTCGTAGCTGCAATTTGTTTGATTGTTGAGAAAATAACATGGAATTTTGGATTTTGGGTATTTTGTTGATATTTTCATTAGCCCTTCAAACTCCATTTTTTTTTAAATTTTTGTTTATCCTTTTCTCAGACATGAGTGCTTAGTTTCTCAGAAACAAGTAAAAAGAGAGATTAAAAAATATGAATGTAATCTTCGCTTATTGCCGAAAGCAAAAGAAAAACCCAAAAATAAAGGACATGTATGAAGATGCTCAAATCCTGGCTAATGAAAAGTGCTCAAGCTTTACAAAAAGCCCATTGTGTATGTGCAACCATAAACTTTTTGTTTTTTCTTGTTCTACAATTTTTCTCAAGAACCAAAACAGAAGAATGAAGTATGTCAAGACCGTTGCCTACAAATCCACATATTACCTAACCCATAATATCAAAAACACTTACGTTTCAGAATTCCCATCACGCCGCTGCCTCCTCGGGTGGCATGAGATTGATGCAAAACTATGTTCCATGGAGGATATATAGACTTGTGGTTTCAAAGAAATAAAAGTGAAATTGGGAGAGACTAAACAATTGGGGTATACCAAAACAATTATGGTACCAATGACCTATTAAATCCGGTTAATTTTAAGTTAAATATTAATCGACATAACAATTAAACGAGGAGAATGTCAAAAAAGGGAAAGGAGCTATGGATGAAACTAAGAGGATTGCGGGTATTTCACGAAAGAGACGTAAAGAGAAACAATGAAGAAAATTAGGGTTTCGATCTAGATAAAATTAGGTTTAATGGGGAGAATTTCAGAAAGGGGGAGGGAGCTTAGTGATGAAACTGAGAGGGGATCGAGATGGATTCAAGGGCATTTTTGTCAAAAGAATGTTTGGGGTTAAAAAACCACGTGCAAAAGTGCCACATAAGCAAAAAAAAAAATGCATGTGAGGGGTGCCACATCAGCACTGTGAACGCCCCATTTGTCCATCCGCATTGGCACTCCGGCACATAAGTATGTCGTGATAAACGTTAGGACATGGTTGGATGGAAACGTTGGGGGCATTAATGCTTCGTAAATAACTCGCCCATACAAATTTTCTAACTTTAGGAGACTTAAACTTGGAGGAAAAGAAATGGCATGCATACAATGTTTTAAACTTTTGAAAGTCTAGACTGAGGGGTGGCATATATAGTACTCTTTAAACTTTGGAAAACTCTAGACTTATAGAGCATAAAGTTTTAAACTTTGGGAAGACTTAGACTTCAGGGGTCCCTCTCAACTTCTCTAAGAGTCCTCATACAATTCCTCACTTTCTTGTCTCGATGCACCTTCTCCCATACCCACTTCCATTTTCTCTTTTCCTATGAGAACCTATTATTAAATTTTCAATTTAAAATGCTTTGAGGATTTGTCGGGAAAAGGTGCACTAATACCTCCGACGTTTGGTCGTATGTCCAATCTAGTTTTATTTGTCCTCATATATTGAGTAAACAACAATTTAATCCAAGTGGAAACACCGAAAAGTTTCATAGCATCGCTATATTATTACAAAATTTGATAAACATGAGTAGATTATTAGCTCAAACGTCTTGGGATGCAGGAGCCATCTCTGTAGAACAACAAAGTCCATGCTTTTCGAGGGCATGGAGTCACTACTACACAGCCCCAAAACCATGGGAAAAAAATTAATATTATTATCGAGACATACTGAAATTATAAATAAGGTTAATTACTACAAAAGCAAAAAGAATAACATGGAAAAAAAAGAGAGAACCTAAACGGAGTACATCCTACATATACAAAGATACAAAGAAATAACTAAGGCAAACCATTTGACAAAGATGATCTATAATGAGGCAAAGCTAATCACAATAAAAGTGCGTACATAATAAAGGGTATCTATTATTAGCATTACCGCATATAGATATGGAAGTCCTATATGCATGAAAAGGTTAAAGTAATATGTTGAATTAATAGTTAATACAGACCTCAAAGTCTCCTAAAAGCTCAGATTTGAGTTTTTTGTTGAGATCCTCTTGATAAGCCAGCCTTATTTGCTTCCTTTGATCTGCATTTCTACGACCTAGTATCCTTATCATGCCCTTCCTATCTGTACTCCATCCTGAAAAAATGTTGCCCAAATGAATTAATCTGCTTTGATTATAAAAAGAATTATATTACATAGAAGCACGCATGATAGGGCCTGCTTGTTTATGGCGAAGGAGCTTTGTAAATACTTTGTTTCCTGGAGAAAACAAGGATAACACAAAGAACATAGAAAATACTAAATTTAGAGAACAAAAACAGTTTTGAGATAATACAAAAATAATGTTCTTTGTGTTTTCAAAAACAAGAACCAAACAAGCACATATAATTTGCTTTGGGTTCCATACATAATCCTCATGGATTTATAGACATTAAAAATGGAAATATATGAAAGAAATGGGATTGTTACTAAGAAAGAAGTACTAAAGCCTTGTTCGTGAGCCATGGCATCTTCACTAGAGAAAAGTCCTCAAGGCAAGGTGGTAGCCATTGTTCACCCGCATATTACAAATTTCTTTCAAAGTTTCAAGGGATACATGTGCTGGTCTTAACCCCTTAACTATTTTTTGAAATAAAGAAACACCAATTTACTATAGGTTTGAAAAAAATACACAAACTAGTGCACCCCCATCAAAACCATAATTGGTGACTACGGTTTTAAGCATTAATTTGGGCCTTTTTTCAAACCTGTATTAGATTGATTTTTTTTTATATTAAAAGTACTATTCTAGGACAAAACCAAAAAAAAAATGATACATATTGACTCATTTAAAATAAAATAAATAAATAAATAAAACTAATCTATTATTATTCTTATGATTATTTTTATTTTTACACAAATGGGAACCAAATCACCAATCCCAAATCCACCTACTACCATACAATACAATAAGAAAAATGAAGAAAGTACAATCCTTCTTTCCTGCAGTTTGTTGTCGCCTATTATGGCCAATGATGTACATATTTTTTTCTAGGATCTACTATAAGACCCTCCCCTCCATTCACTTCTAAATCATGCCTGCATAATCATATGGTTAAAGCATTAGAACCTGGGATTTTATCCTACAACTTTAAGCTCCATAGTAGTAGTTTTGGAAATTCTCCAGTGGATCAAGAGCACTTACCATTTAACTACTATGGTATGTTTGGTTACGCTTTTGAAAAAGTTTCTGCTTTTCAAAAACAAGGGTATCAGCGAAACATAAAGAACACTTTGCTCCCAAGTTATTCGAAAACACAAACGACACCAACGTAGAACAATAATAGTTTTTAGAGAATACCAAAATGTTGTTTTCTGTGTTTTTAAAAATTGTTCTTTAAACACCAAAATGATGTTCTTTGTGTTTTTGAGAACAAAATAAATTATGAGCCAAACATGTTCTTGTTTTTCTTGTTCTTGAGAACAGTAAATAGATTTCAAAATCAGGAACCAAACATGCATGTATATCTGTTACCCACTGATGTAGTCAATAAGCTTACAATAGAACACCTGAAGTTAGTCATTCAAAATAATCAAAATTGGGGGATCAAAATAGATCCAAACCTAAAGGTGAATCCGGGATTTTTGGATTTTTTGGGAGAGACATCTTAGTCTGCAGCCTTGCGAAAATTCTCATCGCCTGCTCGGGCCGATGGCTGCGCTTATGCCCAAAAACATACAATTTAGTCACCGACCCAGGCACCGCTGCCAATCTCTTCTCGCCAAGGTCAAAGCTTTAGTTAAGTTATTCTATTACATTTGTGAGTTCATTTCTTTCCCTTCCTCATATTTTGTTCTAATTATTTATGTTTGAATAGAAGAAAGTCTAATGCCTCTGTGTTGTAGACTTGTAGTTAATAGATTCCACCAAATGGTTACTAACGTTTTTTTTTCTTTTACTTTTAAGAACTTTAATCCCATTCCATTTTTTGAGGATACCAAGCTGACAAAGACTTTTACCTTTAGTGATGAAGGCATTAGAAAATATCCGTTACATCACCCAAGTGAAGAAGGCATGAGAAGGTTCTTTTACTCCTTGCACCTTTAGGTTTGTGCACACACACACCTTGAATAGCATATTTGTGATATTTGATATTCTTTGGGTCTCATTTCCACTTTCACTTGGCAGAGTTAGACTAGAAAGCAAAGAACAATAGAATTAAATATCAAATTCTCGTAATGGTTCATGTTAGATCTATTGTAGCTTAAATATTCACATTTTCTTAATCAACTTAAGATTACCCAAAATCTCTGTGGAGTCATCAGGGACATTCATATACCGACGCCTGTGTTCCCCTAGGCGAAGCTCACAACGAAGATCCCGCTATTGCCATCAATGTCCTTTCTCCCAGACCTGAAGTATTTCTCAGATAGAATTGGCTGCAGAATATTACCAGATTGTATATAATGGAAGACCAAGACTTAAAGGGAAAGGTAGTGGCAATTGGCATATACTTTGAAACTTTTTTTTTTTTTGGAAGACCTTGCTTGCAAACGGAGATGACACTTGGAGCCTCAGGGCAAATGAGGTGTAAGCCTAGCTTAAACAAATAAAAACTAAAATTATCCTAAAATTTAAAAACAACTTATAAAATCACACAAAAAGAAGAAAAAAAAAATTATGTAATAAAAGACAAATTTCATAATGATTGTTTTGTGGAGTAAAAAAATCATAATGATAAAATTCACTTTTCTTTCATTGTAAATAGTTTTAATTTATTTTTTTCTCATGAAATTTAGCTTCTCGATCTCATGAATTTAAGGACATAATCTTCAACACTATATTTTGAACATCCCCAAAAGGAATATAAATTGTATAATTATAATCAAATGCTATGTTATCTTCCCCATTGGTGTTAATATCCACCCATCCTTTCTTTTCTCGCCACTTAATTAGAGTGCTGGTTTTTGATCTTTGAGATCAAATGTATTAAGAATCACCATAATCACTATTTCAAATTATAATTTTATCTATTGCTTTATTTTTTCTTTATTATTCTATTTCAAATCATTGTTGTGGGATAATTATTCACTCTGGGTATTAGAGCCTAGTTGTAAGACAAGAGATGGTAAATTGTGTGGTTGCAAGAAAGTTTTTATCAAAAGATGATAAGAGCTCAAGACAAATGGGGGAACAACAACTACTTTAAGGTAGAAAAGATTTGCTAAAATTTCTATAGAGAATGGTTTCACCAATATGAACTTGTCCGTGAGGATTGCGTACATGGATAATGATTATGTTTGAAGATAGTTAGAGGATTGTCAAAGTATAATGAAGTCAAACTTCACTTCATTAGGAGGTAACATAACAACATACCATCATGGTTGAGAAAATTTGATCAAGATATAATGCAATAAATAATGTTTTAATAAATACGGATGAAGGTTTTGGGAGCCATTGATGCTTACACAACTAGTTATAGAACAAATCTTATTTTACTAATTATGCAATATAATAAAACATGAGAAGTAACATAACAAAACAAGGGCTCTACTTCATAAGGAGTTTTGGGGTGTGCTTGGAAGAAAAAAATGATTGATTTTTTTTTTCTTGGTAAGTTTTATGGGGCATTCAAACATATTAGAGATGCTTGTACTCAAATCTATTCATCAATCAACACAAAGATATCTTGTACACACTTTGTGCCAACAACTCAAGCTCATGCTACTCAAAATAAGGTCCTCAATTAATACAATATATATATATATATATATATATATATATATATATATATATATATATATATATATATATATATATATATATATATATAAATTCAAAGAAAGGCCCTAACATTTAGAAAAAGTTTAAAATTAGCGACTATAGTGAATAAGTAGTGGCTTAAGTAGAAAAGATGAAGAAAGTAGGTACAATAATATAGAGAATGGATTAGTATATAGTTGGGACAAACAACAAATATCTTATGTTGCACTGATCAAATGTTTACAAATATAAATTTTAAGCATGAACTGAAATATTTACATGACATTGGAATACAACCATGATGCCTACTAAAAATTTATGAGAGTTAAAAGAAGACTAATAATCACATTTTTTAAAAGAGTTTTTGAAACTCTTAGATTGCAATTTTCTTCTAATACTTTTTAGTAACAATTTTTTGTGGGCAATTATTAATTCTAACTACAATGGGAAACTTGTTTTTATAGCTGCAGCTGCACCAAAACCGCAGCTATAGGTTCACCAGGATGTTAATATAATGCTTTGATTTGTTAGAATCTCCTTTCAATAATATTCCTTTTTAGTGCCTTCTTAGTCAAGGAACAAATCAAAATAAGCACTTAAAAGAAAAAGAAAGGTTTAATTGTAAACATATGAGTTATTAAATGAGTACATTTGATATCAAATGGACTGAAGGAAAATCCAATTCTTTCATAAATGCTTATGATTATTAGCTATGGAGGACAAATGCAGTTTAAGATTTCAATAAATAAATAAAGAACCTACAGTTCACAATTTGTACTCATACAACAACCAGCAGATTATTAGCATTATAAAACCTAAATTTCCTGAGATAAGTGATAAATTAATATAGATATGCATAACAGTTTAATGCGATATTTGAAGTTAGTTCTTAGATTTTGAGTTTAATGGGAAAATATGGATTATTAGATTTGTGCTTGATAAATATGTTCCAACTGCGCATTGTGCAGAAACTTTAGGAGATAAAGTGCAAGTGTATGACACTAGCATGAATGACAACATCATCACAATTGCTAATAGCTAGAAGATTGGAAAGAAACTACAGTAGGTTTAAATCTTAGAGAAGGCAACTAAGATAAGGTGATACTGTGGATAAATGGCATTCTTGAAAGTGGGAGGCAGGTTCCCAATACTATATTGAAAAGCCTCACTACTACCACAGCCCCAAACCATGGGAAAAAATTAATATTATTATTGAGACAGACTGAAATTATAAATAACGCCTATTACTGTAGAAGCAAAATGAATAAAATGGAAAAAATGGAGAGAAACCCTTGGTGTAGATTGTCCCAGGCAAGTAGCGCACAAAGAAATAACCAAGGCAAACCATTGACAAAGATGATCTATATAATGAGGCAATGCTAATCACAATAAAAAGCATCTAGGAGATACCATACCTTTTGAAATAAGTCTTGGAGCAATATTAACTGGACGCATGCAATATTAACACGGTGGTATTTATTATTAGCATTAACAGATAGATATGGAAGTCCTGTATGCATGTAAAGGTTAAAGTAATATGTTGAATTAGTACAGACCTCAAAGTCTCCAGAAAGCTCGATTTGAGTTTTTTGTTGAGATCCTCTAGATAAATCTCTTGGATAAGCCAGCCTGATTTGCTTCCTTGATCTGCATTTTCTACTGACCTAGTATCCATATTATGTGGCCTTCATCCGTAATTCCCATCCTGAAAAAATGTTGCCCAAATGAATTAATCTCCCTCATGACGGTAAATAAATTATATTATAGGAAGCACGTGGATAGGGCCCTGCTTGTTCATGGTTTATGGTTTTTGAAACTGTTTTTTTGTTCGGATAAACAAGGATAACACGTAGAACATAGAAAATACTAAATTTAGAGAACAAAATAGTTTTATGATAACACAAAATGTTTCAAGTTAAAAAAAAAATACAAGGCTATAATTTGCTTTGGTTTTATACATAATCCTCATGGATTTATAGACATTAAACATGGAAATATATGAAAGAAAATGGGATTGTTAGTAAGAAAGAAGTACCTTCAAAAGCCTTGTTCAGAGCCATGACATCTTCATTGGGAGAAAAGTCCTCAGGGGCAAGCAGGGTAGCCATTGTTTTGATTCACCCACATATTGCAAATTTCTTTCCAAAGTTCCTAGAAACATGTGTCAATTCTAACCCTCAATTATTTTTGAAATAAAAAAACACCAATTTAGTATAGGTTAGAAAAAATGCCCAAACTAATACTACTGGCCAAAACCGTAATTGGTGACTACTTATGCTTTGTTTGAAGTTAAAAAACCATAGTTACCAACTACGGTTTTAAGCGTTAATTTGGGCCTTTTTTTCAAACTTGTACTAGATTGGTATTTTTTTTATTTTAGAAGTACTATTCTAGGACAAAACTCCTAAAAAATGATACATAATAATTAGGAAAATAAAAATAAATAAATAAAATGAAACGAAATCTATTATTCTTATGATTATTTTTATTTTTACACAAATGTGGGAAACCAAATACCAATCCCAAATCCACCTACTAACACATACAATACACAAGAAAAATTAAGAAAGCACAACCTTCCCGCTTCTTTGTTGTCGCTATTATGGCCGATGATATACATATTTTGATCGGGATCTATCATAAGACCTCTTCCTCCATTCACTTCTAAATCATGTCCGCATAATCATATGGTTAAATCATTAGAACCTCGGGATTTATCCTTACAACTTTAAGCTCCATAGTAGCAGTTTTAAATTTCTATGGATCTTATAATCAAAGTTCCAAATGGGATTGATTAAGTAACAAGAGCACTAACAAAGAGAACTTACTATTTAATTGATTTTATGGCATGTTTGGTTACAATTTTGAAAACAGCTTATTCAAGAACAAGGAAAACATAGAGAACACTTTGGTCTCAGTTTTTTTTTTTTTGTCTAGGAAACACAAACAACACTAAATACAAAGAACTAAACAGTTTTGTTAATACCAAATGTTGTTCTCTTATGTTTCTTAAAAATTGTTCTTGAAACACCAAAATGATGTTCTTTGTGTTTTTGAGAACAAAATAAATTAGGAGCCAAACATGTTCTTGTTTTTCTTGTTCTTGAAAACAGTAAACAGATTTAAAAATATTTCATATATCTGTTACCCACTGATGCTACCTAAGCTTACACTAGAACAGCTGGAAGTTAAGTCATTCAAAAGAACGAAACTGGGGATTTATTAAAATCTTTCACTGCCCTGTTCAGCTCCTTCTAGATGGCGGCACTTGTGCGTTCAATTTAGTCACTGAAGCTAAGCACTGGTCAATCTCTTTCCTCATTGCTTTGTTCATGCCTACTCAGTTAGAATTGAACATTTACTGGAAGTTTATTTTGTTCTAATTATTTATGTTTGAAATAGAAGGTTTCCAATGCCTCCGTGTTGTAGACTCAGAGCATGTAGATTCTACCAAATGGTTACTAATGTTTTTTTTTTCTTTTACTTTAAGAGCTCTAACTCCAATCCATTTTGAGGATACTAAGTTGACAAAGACTTTACTTCTTCAGTGATGAAGGCATTACAAAATATCTGCTACATCAATCAAGTGGAAGGGAAGGCATAGGTTCTTTTACCTGGAAATTTTTAGTTAGTGCTTTTTACATATTAATCTTTTGAATAGCATATTTGTAATATTTGATATTCTTGGTCTCATTTCCACTTCACTTAGAGTTAGACTAGAAAGCAGCAAATAATAAATTTTAAAGACTAAATTTCTGTGTTGGCTCAAAGTTAGATCGGCTAGAGTTTAAACATTCACATTTCAGAATCAAATCCAATATTCCAAAAATCCTTCAGGAGTCATTTGAGGGACATACCTATACCGATGCTCTAACTCCCCATGATGCTCAGCGAAGATTTTGGCTATTGCCATCAATGTCCTTTTCTCCAGCACTGGGAAGAACAACATTATAGAATTTCTAGCAATATTAACGGATTGTGGCTTTCAAAATGGTATGATAGGCAATCCTATTATTTGGCTAAATAAAGAATTACAGATCCTGACATAATTCTAAATCTGTAATCACTGAATCTGCAGAGCTTCGGAGAATCCCACCCTGTTTGGGCTTCCCTACAACCCTAAAATCGCCTTGAATAAGCCCTGAAACAAAACCAAAACTCAATCAACCAATCAATCTGGAAAACCATCAAGAAAAAAAGTCAAAAGCATATGCAAAAAAGGAGAAATTGAAGCCCTAAGTCAAAGAAACGGAGCGATGGAAACCCTAACGCAAGAGACAAAAGAAGAGAGGTAGAGAGAGAAGAGTTAATTCTCTCTCTATCAGAGGGTGTTTGGAGAATATATAAAGGTGGAGAAGAAAGACAGAGGTAAAGAGAGACGTTCTTTCTCTTTTTGAAGAAATTGAATCAATGGAAATGAAAAAGCTGCAAAATCGGAGTTACCTCTGAGGCGGTGGATCAAAGCTCGGTGGAGATGCTTTGCTCATCGCGAAGTACTGACCAGGAATGCCATTGAGCTCATCGCGACATTACTTGGGAAACCGTATCGATCTCGATCCATGGTGTTGGAAAAACCAAGAGGGGAGAGAGCAGATATTGTCTAATCCACAATGCGAGTACGGCTCTGTTTTGCGCCTCTTTCCCTTTCTTTATTATTTGGATAATCAATTTCTTTTAATTGCTCCCTATTACATGAGCCAAAATTAAATTTTTGACTTTTTTTTCACTTTTAAACGACCCGTATAATTTTTCTATTATTGTTACTAATTTTTCATTATACAAAAATATAAAAATAGTTATGGAAAAAATAATAGTTATTAAATAATTTGTTTTGATTTAAATAAAATATTACTAGTATGAAAAATAATTAAAATATAAAAATATAACTAAAATAATTTTATATAATATTTTTAAGAACATGAGAATAAACTATAAGTATTTCATATACATTTTATTTTATAAAACATAAAAATTTAAAATCATATTTATTATTATTTTTAATTTGTAATGTTTAATTCCAATTAAGTTCGTTTTGATCATGACACGATGTGATCAAGTTTGACTAACAAAAAGTGGACCCGAATAAAAGTGAGCATAAATTGACTAAACAGGGGAGATTCACAAATCCCATATCCCAGTTGGCTCGATCCATTTGTACCTGGGACGCCGCTTCCCAAGAGAAGACTTACGCGATCAGGAGGTTTCATATACAATGATGACAAAGATTTTCTTGTCGCCCATTTTCCCAACTTCCAAACCTTAACCTAACCCAAATTCAATAACTTATATTTTCTCAGAATGCCATACAAAATTATGTGTAAACAAACGAAACTTTAATATATATATATTCCAAAACCAAATATCGTCATTAAAGATGGATCTAATTTATTATTAAATACAATAAAATGTTTCTTAATCTAAAAGAAATTAAAATAACAAAGGCTACAATACACAAGTTTTTTCATAAAATAAAATATAATATTTTTATACTATTTATTCGTATACTTTTAAAGTAAAAATCAGCTGCATGTTAAGGAATTAATCAAATATTTAAAAAAAAAATATTATATATAGCTATTAGTATTTTATAAACTTAATAATTTGATGCAACTAAAAAAAAAAAGGTAAGGTCTATTTCCAAAATGTATAGATTTGAAAATTTTAAGCCATATTTTTCTGAAATAGTATATTATTAATATATCTATAATTACCAAATCAAATTATATATATAAACAAAATCTAATAAGTTTTCTGAATCAAAGGTGTGAGATCTGACTATTTCGTGAATTCTCCGACTCATAACCCACTTGAATTTCATGCTCCTCACCACCAACGCCTATTTTTCATCATACTATTCATTTATCACTATTTCTTGCCTTTTCCGTATTTTCTTATCCATTTTAACTATCCCGCTTGTTAATTTTAACTGTAGTGGCTTAGGTATTGGTTTTCCACGCTGTATGGTGGAGATTGAGTTGGGCTTTGTGTCCGCTTGTGCTATATGGGATTTAGTATTTTCTTCCTGGAAAAAGATGTGGTTTTTTCTTTAGCTCCAATGAATGTGTTTAAATTGCACTGTGGATGTTTATGCTCTGCTAGAGGGAAATGGCGGAAAACAGATTTTTAATTTTGGAATGCGTGGATCTTTCTTTCTTGACAACAAACCCAAACTTAATTAAACTGAAGGCTGCCAGTCAATCAGCGGAAAAGGCATAAATGGAAGAAAGTAGAGAGACGAATTCTTTATTCTTCTTCCTTTTTATTTATTTTATTTTCCACTCGCTTTGTCGTACGTCAAAACTCGCAAACGTAGTGCTTACGTAAGTGTATATTTTTCTTTCCTTGTTTTTAAACTATATTTGCAGTTCTTCATTTCATTTGTTTACTTTTAAAATATCGATTGAGATTATTGAGTTTAGGGATAAACTAAAAACATTAAGGCTATCCTCCAAATAAAGTGGGATACACGACACCAAACTTTCTCCCATTATCAAGCATTGTGCTAGCATCCTTCAAATTAACGATACCTCTCACGAAATATGCCTAACAAAAATGAAATTAAAGTTTATTTTTCCCTATAAAATACCCGCACTTTTCATCCCCCATCAGAAGTGAAGAAAAGATAAATATTTTTAGAAGGCATAGCAAAAAGATGTAAGCTTGTTGCCCGATCAAAGTTATGTACATTCTTCTCATAATTTTAATATTGTCAAAGGCATCGACAAGGAAATAAATGCTTAAAAAAATATGATTAATGTAAACAACAAATAAGTACAAAAAGCAAAGCCAATAAGCAAACAAGGGTGCGATTAAAATCAACATTTAATGTGAGTAAGGCACGTAGAAATGAACAGTCTGGTACAAGAAGGATTAACGACTTTCAAAATTAACTTGAAACTCAAATTTCATCTAATTAACGCTTAAATTATAAAACCATTGTCACTTTATTTAGTCAAATATATTTTCAAACTTCTAAACAAGTCATAAAATAATTTGAACGAATTTGAATATTAACACAATAAAATATGTTATAATTTAAAGAAAATTAAAATAATAAATGTACAATTATGGATGACAATGCAAAGGGTATTCTGTATTCTACTCATATTCCAACCGCGTTGGAAGCATCGAAAATTTTAATCGTGTAGTATATATTTCGGGAACAGATCAAAGATTCGCAAATGGTTTATTATACTATAATGCCTGCGCTGCCTAAGAAATATAATTATTAATTACTACATCGCCACTGCATTTCTAATAAACGGTGTATCCTTGTATATGTTGTTTAAACCCTAGTTTCCTTCCCCTTAAGCATTGAACGTTGTTACGTTATGCATTTGAACCCAGGTTCTGATCAGAAAGTTTCCAGCGACGTGAACCCGCCGAAGATCCAAGCAGGTAAGTCTCGTTTCTTTTTCTTGTTCATGATCAACCAAGCGTCTTCGGTGTCTTCCGCGACCTCATTGCATTTTTTCGATTCTGCCCTCGCCTATAAATTGTGAAAAATCGATTATTTTCTCTATCGCTGTCTCCAGCAGCTTATATTCAGGTCCTTTGTTTTGATTGTTTTTTCTTATGCTATATGTGATGTATTTTGTGTTTGATTCAAAGTGGCAAATCGTGTTTGGTTTTTTTAGTCTTCTAACCCATGATGTTAATATTGAACATTTCTTTGCCCTTCAAATTTCGTCGTAATTTCAAGCCTTACCTTATTTTTTTAGGGTTTGGATTTTGGGTACTGTCTAAAACTTGAAAATAGTGGGGTTGGATTCCGAACTGGTTGGACCCATTCATGTGCACAGCACTAATCTCTTTTATGGCAGCTTGGAAACTAATCCTGTACAAAATGGCATTTGGTTCCTCAATATTCGTTTCCTGCACGGAACCCCGCCCCTGTCTCTCCCTTTTAGTTTGATTTGGTGGTTTGTTTTGCGATTGTAATTGCTTGTTATATGTGGTTGGTCGTAAAATGCTGGTGAGAGGCGGAGGGACATATTAGAGGGAAATTCAAAGATTTTCAAATGTGCACAAACTGTTTCTTGGGTGTGTTTGGATTGCGGGTCAGAAACAGTTCCATTTTGTTTGTGTTATGTGGGTCTGGTTTTGGATTCCACTTAGGGTTCTAGTTTATCGAGGTTTCGAGTTTTGTTGTTTGGGTTCTATTGGATTTTCTACTTTGCCCTTTGTTTTGGGTTTTACTTTTGGAAAGGTTGCTATGATGGGCTTTTATTTGGGAAAGTCCCACTTAACACCTTCTTCCTGTGGAAAAAAGATGGGTTTTTTCCTTTTTGGTTGAATGAATGCGTTTTAAATTGTGATTTGGATGTTTTATGCTTGGTTGGTGAGAAAATGTGGGAAAGGAAGAAATGTTTAAGTTTTGAATGTTGGATTCTTCTTTCTTTAGGACTAGGGAAAACATAAAACCTTACCTAGCTGGACATAATGTAACTGCTTGAAGTTCAGCACAGCTTAAAGCATAAGAATTTTTTCCATGGTTTTTGTTGGTTTATGCAACCTGCAAATGTCAGTACATTGTGTTTTGACATTTCGCCTTTGTTTTTAAACTATATTTGGGATTAATCTTCAGGTGTTTGAAATGTGTTATGGGGATGTGGGGTCCCAAAATGCTGCTTGGTTCATCTGTAGAATATCTTTGTATATCACGTTTTACGAATGCATAGATGCCCTAGATATAGCCAACACTAATAGAATGTTCTCTAGAAGCTTCTCAAGCACTTGACCAGTAACAAAACTCTGTATATATTCGTGGGTCATAAGCTTTCAGTTGTAATAGAATGAAAGAATATGATGAAATCATGTTGAGTCTGTTTTTTGTCATGGTATTAGAGCGGGAAAATGCAAGGAAGAAATTTTCTCATTTTCGTCTAAACCAAACATGAGAATCTGATCGAATTATCCATGAAAATAAGGATGGTCAGTGGACAGCAGGAATTCCAGATTTATGAACATTTTTGGCTTTTGTTTTAAAATTATATTTGGGATAATTCAGACCTAAATTTCAGTTGATAATTAGATATGTGTTATTAAAATTTGCATTGAAAATAGATGTAGGAGTGGACAGTAGGGAATCTAGATTTGTGGATTAACATTTTGCTTTTTAGAATTTCAGACTAAAATTTCAGTTGATAATAGATTTATGTTATTAAAATTTCAGTTGAAAATAGGGATGGTGAGTGGACAGCAGGAATCTAGATTTAGGATTAACATATCTTGCCTTTGTTTTTAAACTATACTGGGATTAATCTCAGACCAAAATTTGGTGCGATAATTAGATTTGTGTTATTAGATTATATGAGATTTTAGTCAACTGAAATTTATTTTAGTTATTATTTTTTTCTGTGGAAGCTATATTGAAGTTATATAAATTGGTATAATTAAGTTGAGTTAGTCCATACTAATTCCAAAATTGGCCTTCGCAAGTGAAGATCCTAAACATTCTCTTCTCTCTCTCTCTATATATATATATATATATATATATATATATATAAATGGAAAGATGGTTGTAGGTTGATTCGCGAAGTTTGAATTTTGGCTTGTCAAGAGCGCCTTTACTCCACTTCTCTTATGCTAGTGTCATCAACTCCCCTTCAAATCCAAGCAATAGTGCCACTTTTACCAATAAGGATTCTTTCAATGATCGACTCAGACTTATTTAGTTCGAGTGTAGGCCGACTTTGGAAGGTGGGTTTTCCTTCCTTGTTTCTGCTTTTCTTTTAGAACCGATCTATTAAGTATATTCTAAGCTTGTAATTTATTAATGCAAGAAGGTGACGAGGGAACTCAGGGAACCCAAATTTGTGTGGGGTTTTTAGGAATATGAGAGAGACGGTTAGAGTTGGATTGTTGTTATGTGGTACAGTTGTAATTTTTTTGCCTACTTAGATTCACTATTCATATATAGATAGTTAACAACAATGGATATGAAGATTCTCGCCTTAGAAGCCTTCGACCAACTGAAAGTTATGTAGTGGTCATGCCTCTATTATATGCATTATCTATCAATGATACATTGGTTCCAATAATAATAAGAGTGTGGAGTGATACTTAAGCTTTAGAGGTTCTCCCACCTATCAGACTAGTATTTTGAGTTGGGCTCTTCCATTGGGCTTGGGTACCTATCATTGGTGCTTTCATTGAGAGTCGGTACGTAGCGGGAGAGGGGTACCTGGGAAAGGGCTACCTAGAAGAGGGCTACCCGGTGTCCCAAAGGTGGGTTCGAAGTGAATGCTATCTAGAGTGTGAGCCATTTAGAGTGAATGCCATCCGCAAATGTCCGGTTTCTTAAGGGGTATGGAATGATACGATCCCACATCGGTTCCACACAAAAGTGTGGAGTGGTACTTGCTTGAGTAGTGCTCCCTCCCACCAATCGCGCCGGCCTTTCTGGGTTGTTTCCTCCGATCACAGGCCTACTTATATCGGAAGCTCCCATTTTTCAAGATTGAGATACTATTCTACCATGAACCTATTTGATTTGGAACTAAAGAGAAAAATGATTTGTCGCAAATGTTGACACAAAAGCATAAAACTTTTCGACTTGAGTTTATGTTTCGCTCCATCTTTATAATTACTCGGATTTTGACAATGGAGAAAAGTTTAGAAGGAAGTCTAGTTTCTTTTGAAGGGAAGCAGGTGAAAGGAAACAATGTGATGACCATTAGAGGAAACTTGTTTAAAATTTAGAACTTTTAGTTTCCCTGCTTAAATTAGTGAGGAAAATTGAGAATTGAGAGGAAGAAAATTTATTTGGGCTAAAAGTTGAGTCTATTTCTAGGCTTTTTCTTTTCTTCATGTTATGATTGCCTTTGGTTTCTCATAGTTATGTTTAAACTAATCATATCCCAATATGAAATGGGCCATCTATTTAAAAGTATTCGCATCGCTATCACGCCGGCATCTGAAAGTGGAGGCTTCTAGATTGTAAATAGTTAATATAATCGACCCCTCCCGTGTCCTATACCACAGCAGGGTATATCTTAGTTTTATGATGTCTAAGAAGTAATAATTAATGTTTTGCACTTTGCATCACTCTTCCAACCATATTAATTAATAAGGTAGGCTCGTTATAGATTTCATTGATCGGTTTTTTGTGGTAAAAGGCTTTGCTTTGCTCCTTGCTCTTTTCCTTTGCCTCTTAGTATACTTTGCATAATAGTATTGGTTATATGTTTTATTAGGCACTTATTATATATTTCGTTTCTATATAAGGGGAAAAAGTTAGAGCTAGTCCTTCCTTTTCATTTGCTTACTTTTAAAATATCATTGCATTACTGAAGTTCTGGTTAAACTAACTACAGTTATCTCTAAAGAAGGATGCAAGACAATCAAACTTTCTTCCATTATCAAGTATTGTGCTAGTATTCTTCAAATTAATGATACCCTCTCAAGGAGTTAGATTTCCAAGTAAAAAAAAATGAAATTAAAGTTTGGTTTTTCCCTAGAAAAGAATTCTCATTTTCCTCCTTTCATCAGCCTCTAGGAAAAGAGAAATATTTTTGAACAGCAGTGATATTAGAAGCCTCGTCTTTAATACAAAGTTGCGCAAGTACTTTTGGGCAGATATAACTAGTTATAGTTAGCGTATCCACCCCTTTATTCTTCTCATAATTTTAATATTGTCAAAGTGCAATTGATGGAAGGAAATAAATAAGGAAAAAGTATGGTTAATAAACAACAAATAAGTACAAAATACAAAGCATTAGGAGGTTTTTGAGCTCTTATATGCACTATTTTATTTAGCATAACAAGGCCAATAAAAGTTATCAGCTTGGAACCCAAAGCTATATCCCTATTCATATATTTCTATGACTCCAAAAAACTCACGATTTTTTTGAGTTTTTGGCTAGCTTATAATATTCTAGTTCTTTACTAACATGTTCAGATATCGGTACTTTGAATTTCTAAATCCTCCAACAATGTGTTGTTTTGTTCATAAATGTCCCATTTAGTTACTTTATAAAAAAATACAAATGAGTGTACTTGTATCTTTCTCATTTAATAAATGGGCATATTTCCACGATATTTTCTTCCACTTGCGGCCTCTACTAACTTCTATCTTTTGTCAATTTTTAGCAGACATCTTTACAACAAATCAACAATAAAACGACAATTATATTGAGAAAAAATGAAAAAAAAAATATATATATATATATATATATATATATATATATATATATATTATTATATATTATAAACATCTATAAATTATAAACATACTAAATGTTTGGCTAAACAATTAAAAATGTTTTAAATATTCTAATTGTTTCATAATTTTCATAGTTTGTTTTATAGTTTTTCACACTTTCAGATTTTTTTCCTATTTTGTACATAAATTTCGAAATTTTCCTAATTTTTTTTCAAAGGTTTTTTTTTTGAAATTTTTTTCCTCTTTCAATGAAGCTTTGAAAGTGTATTTGAGGGTTTTTTTTTAGGGTTTTAAGGTGAATTCAAATAGAGGCTGAGATAGGTCTAAAAAACACACAAATAAGGCTGTGTTTTTTATGGTTGGGTGCTCAAAACCCATTGCAGGTTGGGGCATACATTTTTCAAAAGAACTAAATAAATATTATTTTAAGGTGTTTTCTGATCATTAAAAAATTAAACCCAACTTTGAAACTGGGAGCAAAGCGTTTTGTCAGTCACAGGAGCCTCTAGGCTCCCCCCTTCTTCTCTTCCCGACGCGAGGTTCCCTCCAACTCCGTCTCCCGACGCCGTAGGCCACTCTTCTCCGACATTTTTCTCCATCTCCGACAACTAAAAGCAAAAAAAAAAAAAAAAAAAAAGGAGAAGAAGGGAAGAAGGAGAGGAAGAGCGTGACAGGTCGTAAGCTTGACCACTTAAGGGCCACCCCTTCGCTACCACCCATGTTGTGCAAAGACACGGTGAGTGGCATTGAGCGAGGCGCCTCTTTCGTGCAGGTAACTAAGGAGCAAAACAAAGGTGTGCATCCGAAAATTGCACCGCAGTGAGAGTAAGATCGTGAGAGGGGGCACACGAGCACGATCTTTTGCACTGGAGCATAAGGCCTCTTCATCTATCTTCTCCTCTAGGATTCTCTTCCTCTTGTCATTTTCTCGTTGGCATTTATGGCAACTTTAGAGATATTGAAATGACCTTTTTATATATGTCTATGTCCTGGAATCCGCACTTCTTGTTTGCGAAGAATGGGTCGAAATCAGCTGAAACCTAATTGCCCTCGAGAAAACCAATGTGCTCCCACTTCCTTCAAGCGAGAGTAACTTTGGGATCTCTCTCTTTCTCTCTCATTTTTAATATTGGGATTTTTAAAGATATTTAAGTTGTATTTTTTTGTTCATTCTGTTTGTTTAGGCGCAAAGCTGACTTTCGTTAGTTTTTCATACGCATATAATGCATTTTGGGTGTACCTGAATAGTTGCGGGCTTAGAATGTTTTGTTATTATTATTATTATTTTTATCGAATGAAAGTAAGATCAGACTTGAGGAAAATATTTATTTCATTGTTCTTTTAAGGAAAATTGAGGGGAGAGATGAAAAAAGAAAAATGTTGTGTTGATTTGCATTTTATTTTCCTTAGTCTTTCCTTTGCTTTCAACACGTCTGCGTGCCTGGATGTGATAACAAAACTAGCACAGTTATAAAATCTGTCATCCTTGAAATCAGGAGTTCTTATTGTTGTGATTGATATTTAGTCATAGTTATCAAAGGCGTGCCTCAGGCGTGAGGCCCCACCACTCCCGGCGGTAGCACCTCATCTCAAGCATTTTTGGGGGGTTTTTTTTCTTCCCTTTTCTTCTTCTCCTTCTTCTTTTTCTTCTTCTTCTCATTTTCTCCATTAATTAAATTTTGTCTGTGAGAGAAGCCCTCGGGCTTTTTCTATGTGAGACCAGAAACGCTATATATATTTTCTTTTTAGATAGACCAAAACGACGTTGTTTTGGCCTTAGATGCCTAATTTTTTAGATTTCAGCCCCTCAAGCCCCATTTATGCTATGTTTCAACTCAAAAAAAAACCCTAACCCTTCTAACTACTCTATAATCCTTATAGAAGAGGAGAAGAAGCAAAAAATCAACTAAAATAGCCAAGAAACTCCAAGAAAGTCATTTAAAAATAGGAAACAATCATCATAAAAATCATAAAATATATATTTGACATATGGTGCTTCACTTAAAAAAACCGGTGTCTCGAGGCCTAAGAGGTTTTGCGCCTCGGTCTGCTCCTCAAATAACTATGTATTTAGTTGAGGAGTGATCATAGTTAATGGCGGCTCTTTTTTATTTTATTGTAATTATATGTTATCATACTTACCATCCGTAACTCTTGAACTAGAACCCACATCATTAGTATGTTTGACATTCTTTTTTCTGGTTTCTTTAGTATTTAGAATATGCGATATTTACAATTAGGATCTCAAAGATCAAGTCGTTTGTATCTTTTGATATCATGGGTGTTGATGACTAATTTTTGGTCGGGACTTGGGAGTATAAACCAACATTAAGGTTATATTGATGAAGGGAAAACAGCAAGATTCATGATACTAAATTTTCACATTTTACTGAACATTTCTCTAGAGCTCTATGCTTTTCCCAGAATTTGGTGCTCAACTGTGATTTACTGCAGTTATGGGAAAAGTGAAAGATTTCTAGAATCATATCAGAAGCTGATAAAGGCTAGACTTAATGCAAGGTAATATAGACCTGAGGAAAAACTAAGTGTTCGCGGTTTATCCATTTTATTTTTATTTCTAAGATTATAATGTACTCATTAAGATGTAGGACAATTCTGGTAAGAATATATGATATTAGTGCTCAATAGAGATGAATCTGAATACATTGAGATGGTAAATGAAATATGTTGTCTTTGTTTTTAGTTTGTTTTTCATTTTTTTTTCACCAGGCTTAGATTAACTATAACAGCTAATGGGTTGTAATTGTTTGGATGCATTGATCCAATCATAGGATTTGATGCTGGGTATTGCTGATCTGAGCACTCCAGAGGCTGTGGCAGCAGCTGAATCTTCTATTGCAGGTTTTCAATCAGAATCCGAAGATAGCTCTTCTGATGATGATGATGATGACAACAGCGATAATGACAAAAATGGTGACCAAGGTAATAATAATAATGAAGCCATCTCTCCTGTGAAACATAAAAGATCAAAGTCTTCTCATGGGGATTCTTTCAGGGGTTCAGAAAAGTGGCCAAAGATTGTTGAGCTCTCATGAGAATCTTTACTAGAATAGAAGCAGGAGGACAGAGATTTGCTCATGGGGATTGTTTTCCTGAAATGAGAGCTATCAGCTGGATTATACAACAAGTATATGGAAGGGCTTTTTCTCTACAGGAAGGAGGGAGCTGAATGTTTGATGAGTCTTTAATTTATCCAATGGTGGGATTTTTGCTTATCCATTAAATGCAAGATGACCCATGGAAAGCTGAGCCTGTCTGTGAGTACCCACAGAATGTTTTACTATTAGTCTTTCCAACTCTATTGGTGCACTTGTTTGATTGGTCCTAAACATAGTGATTACTCTTCTTCTTCAAACACCAATGGTGCCTTTAAGCAATAGCCATAGGAAGTTGTTGGCCTCAGCAAAATATACAGAAAAATACATAAAAAGAATGTACAAACCTGTTCCTAATGGAGTTGTTAATTCAAGGTTCTCTGCTTGTACAACTTTCCCATAGCCCCTCTTGTAAATCAGTTACACACACTCTTCAAATTGAGTTTCACAAATGTACAATATAAATGCATTAGAAAGGAATAATTTTTCAAGTTCCAAAACTTTTTATAGGATAGGATTTTAAGAAAACAAGAGTGAGATAGATAGATACATACCCATATAAGTCTGTAAGGCTGCTCAACCCTGTGCAACATGTTCATTGTTGCTTTGTTCCTTTAAGAAACACCCCGTAGAATTATCTGCATTTGAAAAAGTAGATGAGAGATCTTCGTCATCAAAACGCTCATTTTCTAAAGTGTAACGTGCTTAGGTTAGTAAGCTCTATTGATGATGCATAACTGATTTACTTAGGCATTAAACTAGCCAATGTTCAATCACTAAGGAAGCGGTTTATTAGATGAACCAATGATTCACCAACCAAAACAAACATCAAGAGAATACAGGTTTGAATATTTGATCCAGAGACACATTTAATTCAACTGTGAGTTGCAACTGAAGCAATTATTTTCAATGTTTCAATCTAGATGGTTTCCTCTCACTAGACAATTTTAATTAAAATTGTTTGTCTTCACAATATGTGTCAAGTGGATTCATGGACAGAATATAAATGCTATTAGACACAGTTCCTGCCTATCTCAAAAGCAACATCATACAACTCACCCATAGTACTTAGGTATAACTAAATATGCAGTCACAGTACTAAGGTATGGGGATCAGCCCAAACAGAGATGAATACTATTTCTTATTAACAGTGCAAGACCAAGCAATACTACTCTAAGGCCGATTAAGTGACTTTCTTAGTGTATTTACTTATAGACACTAGGTACCTATAGGTTATTATTCATTGTAAAATTAGGAAGAAATATGATGGTAAAATTTAAAATAGAAAAATTCAACAAGAGCATTTTAGGCTATGGAAAATGTAAAGGGCATCTCATGAGGATGAGAAATGTGAAACAGTTGCTTGGAGCAGAAAAGATAAGAGAGTGTTGTTTATCTCTATTCTTAGTCTATCTTTTCATAGCAGTGAATGACTGTGGTGTTTGAGAAGAAAGACCTAAGTGAATAAATGGAGTTTTTGTTGCATCTTGGGGTTTAGTTCAAGAAGTGGTGTGGTCTTGGGAAGGAAATTAAAATTCAAGAGGAGGCATGACCATCAAGGAGGTTCTGAAAAGAATACCCAGAAGGAAGGTGATGATCATGAGGAAGGAAGAAGTGGTCATGGTGGTATGTTTGTGAGGCGTCCAGAGAGCTGAGATGAGGCTGTGATCTGGGGATATGAGGCATCTTGCTGGTTTGCAGGAGAGAACTGAGAGAGAGAGCAGGCATGGTGAGACACCCATTGAAGTTATAGTCAGGGCATCTTCACAGTGTGTGGCTATGTATAAGAGAACTGAAGAGAAGAGGCATGGTGAAATGTCACTCTGGGTGTGGGGTGTTCTCTGTGGCGTGGTATGGGACGGTGGCATGATAGAGCTTGCACTGTTGTTGTCAACCAGTGGGAGGTTCTCATGCTTCTCGGTGTAGAGAGGATGCTTTGGGTGCATGGGCTAGAGGAGCGTGAGCAAGGTCTTCTGGGGGGTGGTCTATGCAGACAGCAGTTAGTTGGACTGTATGGTGAATGGTCTTGCTGCCGACCCTTAGAGTCGGGTACACCATCACTACAGTCTCTTGATACCTCTTACAAGAAGATCTCGGTAATGGAGGACTGGGATAGAAGGAGCAAGAAAGTTTCCTTGCTTGTTACTAGTCATGCATACAGTGCATAGGACTGCTTCTAGGTGTAAATCAAGTCCTTGTAAGAGATCTTGGGTTTCTTTCTCTCAAACTTGTTCTCATGCATTAACACCATTTGAATAAATTATTCTGTATGACGTGGAGAATGGTTCAATGTGGTGAAGATAGTTGTTAAACTGATTCCTATGAGGTCGAAGGTAGAGAATCATTCAACCTGATGCATGATCTCCTTGCCCCAGTTGCATTGGATGGTATCCATCTGTGTTGACTTGTGGATGTTTCTAACTCCAAGGATGATGAAGCTATATATAAAATTCTGGGACGATGTGAGGCAGTAAAAGACCTCCTCTGTGTAAGGGCTGGCTGCTGGCTGCAGGTGAGTGGTTTTTTTTAATGGATTTGTTGTGTCCATGTGACAGCACTGGTATGGGATTCCATGTGGTTATGGTGGTGTTCTTAAGGTGCAATGGGCCAAGCAAATGGTGAGTGAAAAACCAGGAATGATGCTCAGATTAGGAGTGGAGCATGTTGCTGAATTTGTTAGTAAACAAAGGACAAATGAGGATGATCTCATTGAGGTGGAGCCTACCAACATCAAGGGACTATGGCAGGCGTAGGTGCGGTTGGAGTTGGTTCAACTAGTGTGGTGCTTGTTTCCCAGAAGCTCGGTTTCAGCTGTGCCATTGGGTTGGCTATCTGTTAAAAAAAGGTGTTACCTGCTTGAGAGGTATGACCTGTTTGAAGAAAATGAGGGCCGAGGTGGAGTTTGTGGTCACATGTGTCCCTCATTTATGGTCTTTAGTTTAAGCTAGATTTTAGAGTTGTTAAATAGAGTTGATAAAACTGTTCTCGTAGATAACAGTTCTCTGTAATAGATTCTGTTTTTTTCTAATACATATGTTGCTAGGTTGTTAGGTCTGACAATTTTTTTTGGAGAGAACTCTTGGAAGGATGAATCTGAGCTGAAGATCAGAGGAATGAGAGATTGAGAGGGCCGATGTCTTAGCGGGTGCATGGTCTGTTCGTTTATGCAGATGTTATTTTCTGGTTGAATAAAATCTCTGGAATTTTCTCTCATTTTCTTCTTCGTTTTGGCCCCATGGATAATCTTGTATCCGTTTAAGGAAGCTGCTTGCAAAGTCTGATCGGCAACAGCCTCCATAGGCTATATATATATATATATTTTTTGATAATTTTTGAAGTTCATCAGAGCAACACGAATCAAATTAAAAGCCTAAATCACTTATCTAATGCGAGGAATTCAAAATACTCGATCCTATGTGAAAGCCCCAACAAGGTTGTTAGTTGTTGCTAATGGACCTTATTTTGATCCTATGTGAAAGCGACAAGGATTGTTAGTTATTTGCTAATGGACCTCTTTCTTCTCAAAGTGAAGAAAAAGTTTGAATGTGTTTTCTCCACAGCCATGTTGACCCAAATTCAGAGTCCACATCTTTGATTTCCCTTTTAAATGAAATTTGGACCATAATTTGAGAAAACTTTTTAGTAATGATGAATAACTTTTTGAAGGAAGGAATTTAGGAAGATGACTTCAAATCTTATAGCAGGGGATAGTATTGATCTATTGGACTAAGTTCTAAATGTTGAAGAAATATACATGATTGGAGTCGCATCTTTGCCTACTTATAGAAATAAGATTGCACCTGTTAAGAAGTTGCCATAATAGAGAGGGTTAGAGGAGAGAGAATCTAGATATATGTATGCATGACTACCAAATTTAGGCACTTTCTTTTTTCTCAAATACAAGAGCAAATCTTCTGTCCTCCAAACACCCAAGTCAGATTGTTGATGGTTTACTTGAGGCAGGCATAGCATAGCAGAAAACCTTCAAAAGCTTTTTGAAAGAAAGATAAGTATTTAAACATAGTAGAAGAATCACCAATGGTGTTGCTTAACCAGCCTGCTGCTTAAACTCTTTAGTAATATATATATAGTTTAAAATGGTGTTGGAGGAATGGTATATGCTTCAATTTCTGGTGTCTCAAATTCAATTCCTATTGATGGAGGAGTAAGAGATAAAGACACAAATAGATGGAACTGGCTCTAAAACGGCTGGCCGGGTTTTGTCTTAGCATGGTTCTTCGCAAGTTAATTAGTACTTTGGTCTAATAGCATATGATTTTCTCACTTTAGAAACATGCTTTCCGGTTTTGAATCCTTTTCAAAGAGGATGTTTGTTTTGTTAGCAAAAATTTCTATGATCAAGTTGAGTTAGATATTTAGATGGCGATTTGTTTATATATGGCCATATATTCATGTCTTGGTGAATAGGGCAAAACAAAATAGTAATTATCTTTGAATACATTAAAGCGAAAGTCTTCCTTACATTAAAAATAGTGATTACTTTCAAATCTTATGTTGAGCCATAAAAGCATACAAAGATCTTGAACAACGATTATTGCTGAGCTGATTTTACGGCAAGGTCACTCTTCTTGAAGTAGCCATTTGACAATTTGTCCACAAGATCAAAATATGCATCGCACTAAGATCTTCTCATTGCCAATACAAAATAGGGAACTAAAATGCCCTTAGCAAATCCCAAACCCAGTGCACAAATAAAACCATTGTCCCGATATAGCCACCGTCGATTTTCCTTCAGCAACACTTTGCCTTTTATCTGAATCTTCATCCTAACATTTTATGATTAGCGGAGTTCCACAGAGATTTGGATTTCCAACAAGCGGCTTCTGTGAAAGTTGACATTTGCTAATAAAGGATCTTATCGGAGAAAATTGTTATTCGATAGATTCAAATAACCGAGATGATAAGTAAGAGATGCTTGAAGGAAGATGAAGGCTGAAAAGCTTGTTACTTGACAAATCAAGGAGGATAGGCGCGTAGCTTTGAAATGCTTTCAGGAATTCGGCTTGTGATGTGATTCATGGACAAGTTCAGAAACAACAAATCAAACAATTTTGTTATTCCCTTGGGAAATTCTCCACTTAAATTGTTGTCGGATAGATCTATGCTAAGAACAAGGGAAAGAATCATGGTATATTCGAGAATTTGTCATTTTGTAATCTAGCCAACCTTTTTCATACGAGAGCTTTGCTACAGTTGTGATCTAAAAGGAATATCTCATATTATGGGTCACTGAGCCATGGCTTTATGACCAAAGTTCTTTGGAATTTCCTCGTCGGATCGTTTCGTCACCAGATCCAAGACATGAGGCTTTGGCCTCGGATGCCTAATTTAATTGTGTTGCTTTGGCCTCAAATGCCTAATTTGGGTTCAGCCCCTCCAGCCCCATTTTTTCCATGTTTCAACTCCAAAAAAACCCCTAATCCTTCCAACTACTCTATAATCCTTATAGAAGAGGAGAAGAAGCAAAAAAATCAACTAAAATAGCCAAGAAACTGCGAGAAAGTCATGTAAAAATAGGAAACAAAAATCATAAAAATCATAAAATATATATTTGACATATGGTGCGCTTCACTTAAAAAAAATCGGTGCCTCAAGGCCCAGACTTTGTGCCTTAGGCTGCTGCTCCTCGAATAACTATGTATTTAGTCGAGTGATTATTTGGTTTGATAGAGCGGCTCTTTTTGTTACATTATGGGCTCTATGTTATCTCATGCAGGCGTACCATATCTAACTCTTGATTTACAAGAACCCACATCATTAATATGATTGAGCGTTATTTTCCTGGTTTCTTTAGTATTTAGATATCTGATATTTACAATTAGGATCTCAAAGATCAAGTAGTTATATCTTTTGATATCATAGTTGATGACTAATTTTTGTCGGGACTTGGGAGGATAAGCCAGGCATTAAGGTTTTTCTTGATGAAGGGAAAGTAGCAAGATTCATGATCACCAAATTTTCACATTTATTAAACATTTCTCTAGAGAATATACTTTTCCTAAATTTGGTCAACTCAACTTCCTTGATTTACTACGATTATGGGAAAAGTGAAAGATTTCTAGGAGTCATATCGAGAATCTAATAAAAGAAATTTGGAGCTTGATGCAAGGTATGCATATGAACATGAGGAAAAACTAGAATTGTTTGCTAGGTTTCCATACATTTTATTTTTATTTCTAAGATTATAATGTGTGGTGATTAAATGTAGGACAATTACGGTGAGAACTATGATATCAGTGCTCAATGGAAATAAATACGGAATACATTGAGATGTTAAATGAAATATGTTGTTTTTGTTCTAGTTTGTTTTTCATTTTTTTTTTTGGAGGAAGCTTTAGATTAAGCTTCTCTTATTAATGGGTTGTAATTGTTTAGATTGCATCGATCCAATCATAGGATTTGGTGCTGAGTATTCTTGATCTCGGCCTCGGAGAGCGTAGGCTACTTGGTGAATCTTTTTTTTTTTTTTTTTGATAGGCAAAAGCAGTATATTAAAGGGTAGAGCCCTGACCTTGGGCACCCCACAAGAGTACACTAGAAGTATTACAAAAGGAGTAGGATACGGCACAAAGGAAGCTAAGACAAAAAAACAACCAACCACCGCCTGAAGCTACATAGAATCCAACACTCCTCTTAAAAAGAAAGGAAGGTTCACATCCCGGAATCATAGTTGCCCTTACAAAAGACCTTAAAAAAGGACTTGACTGTATCAAGCAGGCGCATGTCCTCAGGCCAACTTTGTTCCTCTCGATCCGGATTGCCCTGACAAGCCCGGAGGGTGCGCCATAGCTTTGCTTCTTTTTCTTGAGAGGGCCAGAACCCGGCCATTACTTGACTCTTTAACCGGGTAGGACAAACATCAAGCCTTACGAAGGGAAAACAAAGTAGTCCACAAACCCCGAATCTTAGGGTGATGGATAAAGAGATGCTCAGCTTCTTGATGCAATCCCTGAAAGGACACACAGTGGCAAGGGAAAAACCACGTTTTTTATGTTGATCCATAGTCAAAATCTTCCCCTACCAAACCTCCCACACAAAAAACCCCCACCTTTGTAGGCACAATAGGATTCCAAATCATCTTGACAGGCACTAGCTGCTGCCTCCCACCTTCGAGTCATAGCTAGACTTATTTGAGAACATACCATCCTTCGCCCAATTCCACCTAAATCTATCGGCTGATGGGGGCTTAAGCTTTTGGTACTAACCGTACATATGAATCTCTGTGCCTCTTCTAATTCCCAATCATTAAAGTGTCTCTCGAATCTAAAGTTCCACCTCCTCTGTCTGGGTGACTTACAAATCCTTTATATCCCGCACTTGAGCTAGCAACACCTCATAGAGGAAGGGAAGAAAGGAGACGAGGGGCTTCACGCACGGACATCCTCAATTTGACTTTGCACCCATTTCCCATTTATTGACAGTTAACCTTATCCCGGGAATCACTTCTTTGCAAATATCCCTTTTTGAGAGGCAGGCCCATGCTTGCCTCTAGGAGTGTTGAAGAGGAACCAACCCCCATCACGCATACCATACTTTGAAATTTAATAATATTCCTCCTGGAGTTTCCTCCATGAAAATCTCGATTCATTTTCCTAAAGGCCTTGTTGAAATTTAAAGACTACGAATGCCTAGACCACCTTTCACTTTACTCGAGCAAACAATATCCTACTTGACCAGATGGATCTTCCTTTCAAGGTTGTCCCTCACATAGAAGTCTATTTAGATTTTTTCCAGATTTGATGTTAAGCTTTGCAGGCAATCGAAAAAGGACATGAAGAAGCATGAATTTGGGTAGGTGGACGGACTACTTCTAATCCAATGGAATCTTCAACCTTTAGAAATGTATTGCCTTTTCCAGTTAGCCAGTCTTTTTGAAACCTCTCTTCTACCCCATCCCACTGAGAAGCTTGTTTTTTCTCCCAAAGGCAACCGGTACTGTTTGAGGTGAGACCCGATTTTGCAACGCAACAATGGCTAAATTTTCCTCGTTCTCAGCCTACCCACGGGTAGCAGGAGCTTTATCCAAATTAATTCTCAACTTGAGAAAGAGCTTCAAACCAAGTAAAAATCAGCTTCGAATGTCATATTTGGTCTTTCGTGTCCAATCGAATCAGAAGATAGCTCTTAACGATGATGATAATGATGGCTTGGCGATGATGACAAAATGATGACCGAAGATGATAATAAAGCAATCTCTCACATTAGCCAACATAAAAGATCAAAAGTTTGCTCATGAGGATTCTTAGGGGTTCGAAGCGGCGAGAACATTGAGCTCTCATGAGAATATTTACTAGAATAGAAGCAATGGGGACAAAGAAATTTGCTCATGGGAAGTAGGGGAATATTTTCTTGAAATGAAAAGTATCGAGTTGCAGATTATAAGATACAAACAAGTATATGGAAGGGCTTTTCTCTCTGAGGAAGGAGGGAGAAGTGGATGTTTGGTGAGTCTTTAATTTATCTAATGGTGGGATTTTTACTTATCCATTAAATACTGAGATAAGCCCGTGGAGAAAGCGGGCTTTGTAAGTTTGTGATACCCTCTAAATTTTGAGATGTTTTACTATTTGGTCTTTCTTGCTCTGTTGGTGCACTTGTTTGATTGGTCCTAAACATAGTGATTACTCTTCTTCTTCAAACCACCCAATGGTGCCTTCAGCTTAAATGGTCGTAGGAAGTTGTTGGCCTCCTTAAAATTGTAAGGGCCTCACCCCCTGGCCCACTCCGACGGAGGGTTGGTGTCGGTCGGCTATCACTCAGGCTGCTTGAGAGGGTTCTTTCGCCTCTGTGGGAACCGACCTGAAGGTGTGAGGCAGTGCGGAATTCGAGGTGGTCCCGCATTCTGTGAAATTCTGGCTCGAGTTGGTGATGAGGCTCCTTCGTGGTCAGTCTTTTCTATTGGCTCGCAGTGAAGCTAACTGTGATCAGGACCCTCGTCCGGAGTGGTACGAAAATGTTCTCATCAAGCGCACTTTTTGTAAGGGCCCCACCCCACGGCCGCTCAGGCGGTGGTCGCTCTGAGTCACTCACATGTTCAAGCCCAAATTCGAAGTCCACATCTTACAGTTCCGCACCATGAAAATTTGGACCATAATTTACGAGAAAGAGGAATATACATGAAGGAAGAGAATTTGTCACGAAGGAATATACATTGTTGAGAATGAGAGAATATTAAAAACCAAACTATTCTAATCGATATTACCTATCATTTCGAGTTCTTTTTCTTTGGATAATATTGAAAGATATTTGGGGTTCTTTTTCCTTTGCAAGATTGTGTGCTCTATTTCATGCTTGGTCCCTCTAGTGAATGTAATGATCATCATTCGTACTTATTTCGATACTCACTCGATTACATTATCTTACGGGTCTTCATGAATATCTCGTGATGATAAAAAATAAACTCTTCTCTACTCAGTACTTATTTATGATACTTGTTGTTTTCTTGAATGTAAATTTTCTTCTCGATGAAGAAAGTTTAACAAGGTTTCTTGGCAAAACATATTGTATTATTGTTTTCTTAAAATGCTATATTTTATTTTATATTAGGATGAGTCACTTTTGCTTGAAAAAAAAGATAATAATTTTGCAAGTGTGAGGGATGAAAAGATGAAAGGTGGGTTCGGAAAACTCATGAGATGGAGTATAACACCCTTTTGAAATGATGAATTGAAAATGGGTTTGTTTTGTTTCAAAAAGTAAATCACTACTTGATGAAATGCTTTTATTTTGTAGTAAAAATTGGGGAAGGAACTGTTGGTAATGACAGAATCCAAACGAATCTCGATCCACATGGTGGTCTTATCCAAGAAGGCTCTCTTTTTGTGAAACCTTAGCCCACAAAGGGAGTAATGGCTGAAATTCAAGGTAAGAAACCCCACCCCCATGGTTTTTATTGTCATATCCTTCCCCCGACAAAATATCATATCCATTAAATATGATCATGGGTCCAGTGTCTAACTCCCCCTCTACCTGGGGAGCCTTGATTTAAGTGGGAATTAGTAGTATTTTAGAATTCGGATTGATGATATTTTGATCATCGATTCGAACTTAAATCATAAATTAATATTTTTTTTGATTTAATCATTAAATGGATTTTTAAAACATTGAAAATTGATGTACAAAAAAATTTCAGCTCTAAGTCTTTATAAAAATAGGTAATACAACAACATAATAGATATAACCAAAAAGAGTCTGCAGTGGCATTGTGACAAAATCAACATCATCAACAAGATCAGTTCCTCAACCAATCTTTGGATATCTTGTTCTACTCTATCACATTTTCCAAAAACACAAAGTAAGAAGATCAAACTTGATATTCTCTTACTTCCCCATCAAACCTTTAATTTTACTTCTTTTATTCTATAAGCCTTGAAACAAATTGAACTAAGTAAACCCCGAATACAAATCAATAGACTTTAGTGTTCAAAAACATACTTTCGTTTGAATCCATTTTGGTAAGGCTGATTTGCTTAAATATTCATGTTTGGTGAATGAGCAAACAAAAACATATATGCGGATATAGATAAGGGAATAAATTAATAGTATACCTTAAAAACTAATAGGAAGTTATAGCAAATAATTATCCTTGAATAGTGAGTGTTTCCTTCTATTGCGAAATAGTGAAATTCACTTTCAAAGCTTCTAATGAATCATAAAAGCATACAAAGATCTGAGCAACATTTATTGCCTATGGTGATGAACAGCATAGGTGACTCTTTTCTAAGAGTAGCCATTTGATGATTTTGTCCACAAAATCAAAATATACATATCCTTTGAATCTCCTCATTGCCAACCTGAAATGGAACTAAAATGCTGACAAATCTCAAGCCCAATGCTTTCGAATCAGAACTATTGATCAAGCATAGCCACCATCGATATTGTACTCAACATCACTTAGCGCACATATAAATCTTCATCTTGGCACTTTATGACCTTCAGTGGAGTTCCACAAGATTGGTTTTTCCGGCAAAAGCCAACTTTAGAAAGGATTAACTCTGCATCACGGCCTCCTAAACTTTCATTTCGAATATCGAAAACTCCTTGGTTTTGTTGTCCGCAGTTACACCGTTGAGTACTTTCAGAGCTTTAAGTCTTGTGACGAGACAACCACCTGAGCTTGGTAGATCTTAGAGAGAAGTCAGAGCTTCTCTCTCTACACCCTCTCTTCTCCTCTCATTGTCGGATCCAGCCCCCAAAAAAAATGGGCTTTTCCCCATTTTGCCCTCCTTTTATTCTAATTAACTTAAGTTTGTTAAGTGGCTGCATTCGCACCACGTGTCTGCTCAGGTCCCGGGTTCGTTTACGTAACAAGCGATTCATTTCTTTCGAGTTCAATTTATTTTAAATGAACTTATTCAAATCCTTTACGATTCTGAATTTTAGTAAAAATGCCGTCTTTTATATTAACAGTGGCAGCAACCCAGAAAATCTTAGAAATTCAATAGTCTCGGAATTAATAGCGAAACTTTTTTAGGTCATTTCTTAGATTTTGTGAGGATGATCTAATGGAAGCCCCGGTCTGTTTCATCATCTGAGATGCCGAGGAAATTTCTAGGCTTCCTTAAACCATTTTGACAACTTTTCTTAGTTTTTATAATTTCGAGAAAAATTAAAATTTTCTAGGGTTTTTACATAGTTCGTGTTAATCTATTAAAGTAAAGATGTATGATGGTGATTTATATGAGAATCAATTTTGAAGATGAAGTCAAGCATATTGGTGTCAAAATATCAATTCTCATTAGGAGGAGTAATTAAACGGGCAACGTCGGGTGAGAATAAATCAAAGTGGAGACATTTTCTACTAAATATAATCTGATATCTTGAAAAAATTGGTAATTAATTGTGAGAAAACTTGGTAATTTTACGCCATTGCCTTTCATTATTTACTAGAATCTCTATTGATTCACTATTTTTTAGTTTTGCTCAAGAATGTTGGTAATATTTTTATATGACAAAGTGAGGCCTACATTTTGTCTTTGCTAGGTTTATCATGATGTTTTTAAGCAAATGGTAATAGTTGTTACTATGATGAAACTTTTGGGTTTATCAGATTTTGGCATAGTTTTACTATATTACTTATTGTTTTTTTTCCCTTAATGCTCGGGTTTGAAGATGGATTTCTTTGTATTTTGGTGATGTGACGTGAAATTCTAGTAGTTAAGCTTTTTAGCAAACTAAGTGTACTTATAGTTGGGAATAGAAAATTACCAAGTTTTATGTTCAATAAACTCACTTTGTAATAGACATTTTTCTGAAAGGTTTTACTAGTTGCAAGTTTAACTTGAGCCACTTGAACATGGGAGCGGTTAGGAGTTGCTATGCTCTTTGGTGTTGTTGATGCTTACACAACCAATTATAAAATAAATCTGAACAAAAGTTGTTGGTTTCTTTCAAAAGCTCTTACATTAGTTATAACTACATATGAAATAGAATAAAAATAGGGTTTTTGGGATTCAAACACATCAACACCAAACCTAGAGTCATACATTCCAAGTGAAATTAACAAGTGGGTCTCAATATAAATTAATAATACAGAGATATTGCACCAGCAACTCAAGCTTTATGATGCATCAGCCACTTCTTTTAAAGCATCAGTGAAAGGCCCTAAGGTACAAAACAATAAAAAGAGCATGCTTAGCATCCAATCTTTGGTGCTTCAAATTACTTAACTTTCATTATTATGCAGAAGGGTATTGAAACCTTTTGGTTTGCCACAATAGGAAAATATAAAGCAAAACAAATAATAAAAAATTTCTTAAAATTTTACATATTTTTAAATTTCTTAGTCCTTATATAATGGAGATAACCAAATAAGAATGAGTTCAATAAACATATAAAATTAATTTATTAAAGTTTAAACATTATTTTTATTTTCCTCCCTACTTCCTCGTTATTTTCTTCCTATATTTTCTTTAAAGATTTTAAGAAACTCTTAAGTAGCTTGAATTTTCTTCCTAATATTTTTAGTAACAATTTTTGGTGGGCATTTGTTAATTCTATTACTATGGGAAAATTGTTTTTTTCTTTTTGGATAGCAATTAAAGCCATAACCTTTAAAATCAACTTATCTTAGCAGAAGACACTTTCTCTTAGTACATCACATCAAATAAAATTAAAATTAGAGTGCAAATTAGTAGCATACACTAGCCAAATGATGAAATTCACTCCCAAAGCGGAATGCATAAGGAATCGTTTATTTCACTAGGCATGATTTTGGCATAGGTCACTCTTTTTCTAAAGAGTAGCCATTGACAGGCACATGCCAAAATGAAATATGCATCACTGCAAGATCTCCTCGTGCGCTTTTAAAATATGGAACTAAAATGCCCCTGACAAATCAACCCAATGCTCAGGCAGAGCCATTGATCAACAAAGCCCATATCAATTTGTCCTCAACGCTTTTATCTGTACCTTCATCTTGACACTTTATGACTAGCGGAGCTCCACAAAGATTTGGATTTGTAATGATCTGTGAAAGTTGACATTTGCTTGATAAGGGATCTTCTGAGAGAAAATTGTTATTTGACAATTAAAATAACCCAAGGATGATAATAAGGACATGCTTGAAGGAATGGTAGCTTGTGTAAACAAATCAAGGGAGGAGACGATTAGCGTAGCTTTGAAATGCTCGAGGAATTCGGCCAATGATGTGATTCGTAGACCGAGTTAGAAACCTCGAAATAAACAATTTTGTTATTCCTCGGAAATTCTCCACTTAAATTGTCGGATGAATCTATCTCCTGACAAGGGGAAAGAAGTCCTTTATATTCAGTGGAGCCTTTTGTATATGATCAACTTTTTCTTTATACGAGAAATTGTTTGGTTTGTCGTACAAAGAAAGATATACTCATATTATGGTCTTGAGCCGTAGCTTGCTTCGAAGCCAAAGTTCTGGAATTTCACCCATGGGTGTTTGTGCAATATCGAGACATCTGAAAACTTAAATTTGAAAGCAGGAGGGGAGTATTTGAGAAAACATATTTGGCCTCAGTTCGAATTACGAGATTCGAGGAAACGGGTTGATAAGCGAGAATCAGGCAGATGAGTTATTGTAGCGGGGATCAGGGCGTCACGAACTGTTAAATTTTGCAAAGATGAGGAGCTCTCAGAAAGCTTATTAATGGTTTAGGTGTAGTGATTTGAGTAGTTCTGGATTGAGTCAGCGACTTTGGTATCATCGGACAAATTGTTATTTCAAAGGTCTAGAACAATTAAAAATTCTTAGCAATTGTTTATGGTAGAAGAATGCTTCCGATCAAATTATTGCTTGAAAAATCCAATGACTTCAAAGGAGTGAGATGCCTACGGAATGCAGGATGGTCCTGTATTCCATTACTTGAAGAGAAAATACAAGTTGGGTAGAATTTGCCTATGTTTGAATTTATTAGTGCTTATAGCGATTGTGAGAAGAATTAAGTACTCCAAATTAGAAGAAATATTCAAAACCAATTTGGGATACTGAGAAATGCTAGCATTTGAGAGATCAAAGATACATGAGATATTTTTGAGGCAAAGCCAAGGTACAAATCACGGGACCTATGTGACATGAACCCATAAAAATATATCTTAACTGGAAAGGGGGAGTCAATGGAACTAACATCCAAACGGAAAGAATTGGAGTCTATCTTATAGATAGTCAAGTTAAGTAACTTCCAAAAATGTTATTCTGTCGGAGTTCCACTCATTATTGAATTTAGATTGTATAAGTTGGAAAGGTTTCAATGAGGTGGAATTGAACACATAATGATCAAAAAGTAAAGTATGTCTTAATTAAAATTATGTAATAAATTAAAGATAAAAATAGTAAATAACATAACAAATGAATGCATGAAGAATTAATTTAAGGGAATTAAAGCAAGAAATATGATTATTCTTTAAATCGTCGGTGAATAAACAGTCCAGAGTGATACTTTTTTCTTTTTTGATATATAACCATAAAATAAGAATAATTTATTTTTCGATAATGTTATAGACTAGAAGGATTTAGAATTGATATCAATTATTTTAATAATAAACCAAAGTATTTTGAATTTAGTTATAGTTTATTACAAGAAAATATAAATCAATTTTCATTTAAATCTAAATAATTTAGAGATTTTAATTTTGCAGTGAACATCTAATCTAATTAATTAATTTTACAAAGGACAATTCATATATTTAATTTCTAAAGATACTCTAATAGAAATAGTAAATTTTACCACAAAAATGTGAAACTTGTTTAATGGAGTCCTAAATGAAACATAAAAATTCATAATAAAATTTTAATAAAATAATTTAAAAATTTATACCATGAGAATAAAGAGGTTGAAGCTAAAATCATAAGTATATAATCAGAAAAATTCAATGAAGTGAGTAGCTAACCTTGTAATTGATTATCGAAAGATCCAAATATTGTAAGTTGCAAGTTTCCAATGGAGCTTGGGAATTGAACTGTGAGAAGAGTAAATATTTACTAATTAAAATTTATATGCAATAAACAAATGATAAAAAATAGTGAATAAGAAAATAAATGCATTCTAAACAATTAGTTTCAAAAAAAATATTGTTCTTTATGCAATAATAAACATAAATAGTGAGAATGGTCATTTTTTGTCTTTTCTAGTAATAATGAAATAAGTAATTTTATATCAATATTGGAAGACTAGTACTTGGATTAATCATTTAACTGCACAGAAATATCACACTGCGGTTCGGACTTGTTCAGGGTATATTAAGCTAAATGGAAATTTTAGGAAATAAAATTAGAGGCCAGAATTAATTAGGGAGCCAAGGGTAAAGTGGTCTTTTACCAGCTTGGAGACATAAATGACATAAATCCAATAGGATTATATCTGACTAACAGGAAATAGAAAAAGATGGAATTGAAATAATAAAGAATGGAAGGACTAAGTAGTAAAAATGAGAAAAGTAGTCAAAAATGGCTTTCCAAACGTGGCCTTAGAGGGAGTGGATAAGTGAAGACCAAATTTGGTCTCCAAAAAGAGAGAGAGAACCGTATAGAGAGAAAGAGAGAAGAAGAAGAAGAAGAAGAGGAAGAGAAGAAGAAGAGGAGAGAAGATCAAAAGAATTGTGGAACTATGACCTTTATGTGGATTCTGAGATTATGTATGACTTTCCATGCTTGTATGATTAATAGCTTGTCCCAAACATGAGGTTTTTCTTCAAGTTTCATCTTAAAATTATGGAAGAGTAAGCTTGGTAAAACTTTGAATAGAACAAAAACATATGAAATCCTGGGTTTGAAGTTGGATTCATAGTTCAATGGCAGAAATAATTGAGTTAGGGTTTAGAATAAATACTAAACTAATCCCACATGTTAGGGTTATGTATGGATCATAACCCATATTAGAGTGGGTTTTGAGAGTATTCATGAAGGATTTTGAAATAAAGTATTGAAAGAAAATTAAGTAAAATTGAAGAGGGTTATAGGATGAATTTGGAATGAAAACTTTGAAGTGTAGATGAAGTATAGAGGGATTGAATTGGTATCAAAATATGGAAAAAATGGGAGAAAAATACACATTTTTGACATTTCATTGTGCTCTGGAGATGCGCGTGAAAGTGTGATGCCCAGCCAGAGTCAGTTGACTGCAGTGTTGCATGGAATACAAGTGGATGTCGGGTTACCGACCTGCCCGGAAAATCGGGGCGGAGTCTCAGCACATGCGGAGCTCTACCTAAATACGATTACACAGTAAATAACACAGTCCCAGACAATCCAATATATGCAATATATATCCCAACATGAGTAAAATTGCCTCTTGGGCTCATAAACCAATACTCATAAGATCAATTATCATAACTAATCTTCAATTATCTCCCAATAATTCCATAGTTGATTGCACTTTTATCTGAAACGTATATTAAAATCTATGATCCCAATAAAAGTATTTATGTGTCGAAAAAAAAGCCATCAAACCCGCAAGCAGGCTTCTTCAAAATCAACCTCAAAATGAGTTATCTCATAGGCGCTCTTGCACGAAATAAAGGGGTCGCGGCGAGTGGTAAAGCTCGATGGGAGAATCATGCAAGTGGGCTACTCACCACCTAAGTGCGGTCTGTGCTCGATGTAAACACACACTCAAGTAAATCGTAACTTATACTTGAATGTCTTACGTAATAAATCCCATGTCACGAGTCCTCAGGCTATTTCAAGCACCTAAGCCATGAAAATAATCATTTTCAAAACAAAACCCGTTGTTCTTGAAAATACACACTATCGAAATATTGGTAAAAAATATGGGACTACCCTCAAGAATTGAGGTGGTTGGTAGGCTTTCGAAGCGGTCATGGTCTGCATCCGAGAAATGATCGTTGGCGTCTCGCGGCCCGATTAGGAATATCGTCGCATGAAATCCTTTAACCATATCGGATTTTACAAAAAATACCTTGTCATTGCACTCACACCTAATTCTGGGTTGCAGGTGCATATGAGAAAATACGTTATCTTAATTTTCAAAATCATTTACCTGATATGTCGATATGTATTTTGATATTCTGGTCTGCGCGTGTAATTCGGCACATCAATCATCACCCAATTTAGCTCACTTGAGCAAATAATAATCATCTGTGACTTACAACACAATTTATTTCTATATAATTGTGTCATTGATATGCACCTCAAACATTAACCTAATAATTCTTTGATCGACCAACTCTCCAAATTAATTTCCCATGAAGCCATTCAATTCACACAATTTCAAATGCTAAACACATGGACCTTTATGGCCATTTCACACAAGCAGGTATTTTTAAGTCGAAAATAACTGATGGGGCATCCCGCAGGCGACTACATGCTCACCGGTTTCACTTTTTGGAATGAATTTCTTACCATTACGGTCATAAACACCGGCGTAATTTATTGAATAAATTAGCGCTAAAAAGGACCCATAACGGTCAGTAGCAGTGTCTAGATTGCTGAATGGCTCCCGAAAATTCTAACACTTGGTCCCATGTTTTAGAGGTGATTAAAGCGGCCAATTCCCAGACCTTATCATCTGGCTTATGCATTTTAATGCCAAATTCCCACACAAACAGCCCACTTCGATTAAGGCAATCCGCGGCCCGACCAAAATCCTAAAAATTCCCTGATTAGTTCGTGTTTTGGGACGATCCAACCTCCGGCCTCAAACCAACGAAACCTGAAAAACCGCCCAAAATGGGAATAAAAGCGCGAAGTAAGAGAAAATCCTCTTGGAGTTAACCGGCTTCATGAGCAGGAATTACCCGCGTAAGCTGTTTCCGCGTAGAGCGTTTCATGCTTTGCTCGATCAAATCGCGTCAGGTCGCGTGTATTTCTAGAGGAAGTCGGAGACTCTCTAGAATCACCATTGCCTTCTCACGCCACGCATCACCGGAAATAAATACTCTCACGTTTTCTTTTTGCTTTAGAAGTGGAGAAGAAGAGCCCTTTGTAACCTCTTTGTCTTCTAAATTCACTTAATCCATTTAATTGATTAATTTTCTTCTTTCACACGGTTTTGACATTATTTCTTTCCGTAGTCAGTTTTAAATCGTTGCTATCTTATATGGTACATGATGCATCTTATATCTTTCGCTTTTCGTCGTCGAAAATGATTCTGACACGAAGCGCGGTGCCTCGAAAAAACGTGCGACTCAGGCTATCACCGACAAATTCAGAAATTTTCTACGTCTTGTAGATTTCGGCGAGGCAGTTCAACGGTGCGTCAGTTTAGTCGTCAAGAGATCCCAGAAAATTCACGGTTACTAGCCAGTAATACAATTTGTAATCAAATTACGATTTTTGCCCTTATTCAGAGAAATTGGAATTTAAGTCTTCTGAAATTAATAAATTTACGTTGTGTTACAGTCATTTTGGCAAAGTGTGCTAGGTACATTAGGGGTGTCAGAGTGCCTCTTTACTACATTCCCGATTTCGACCAGGTTTTCGTATTTTAGGTATAAACTTGGCTGCCGTTTAATAGATTTGAGGTGATTAGTGGTAGATTAAAATAGAGCAGGGAGAAACCGGCGCAAAAATAGATGTCGTCAAAAATTATGAGCTCTGGTAGCCCGAAATTCACTCGAAATTGAAATTTATATGCAAAGCCCGATTCTGCGTCGGGTTGATCATAGAGTAGTTCGAGTTGTTTGGACTGTCATCGAGTCAAGTGCTCCGAATTGATTCCGGTTGGAATAAAACCCTTAGCACCTTAGATTTAAATGAGTATAAAGGACTTAGTGTCAAAATATATGAGTTAAGACAGGAAAAATGAGTAATACAAAGCATCACTAGAAAAATCGGTAAAATGACTAGTTGGCATGAAAATGCCATAACTTTATTCGGATGATCCGATTGGATTGATTAGTGCTAAATAAATTAGATTAGATGAATAAGAATATATGAATGAGGTGTGATTTCATAGACATCATACTTATAAGTATATGAAGTCTTATGTAATATGATGAAACAAGGAAAATATAGAAAATCGATATGTAAGATGCAATAAGAAAACATGAATATGATATGAATATAGGATTATATGATAGATATACTCAAGTGAATAGATAGGAACATGCTAAGGAGCAAATGATGGGAATACGTAAGTGATAGACATAACAAAGGAATAAGATAGAGCATTGATAGAACACATATGATAGGAAGGCATAAATGATGAAAACGATAGAAATAAGTAAAAGATGACAAAACATAGGAATGAGGATATGATGCATAAATGATATAAAGGGATATGAATAGATAATGATATATATGAATATATGAATCTGAAATTCATAGAGGCATTCGCATGATATATGATGAAATGAAAACTAAATGATAGCAAAAAGACGAATATATGTATTATATAGAAGATATATGAGGCAAGTAATATGAAACTACGAGATATGAAACGAATGCGAGTAAAGTAATGATAAGTATATATGCATGCATGATTATGATAACAATAGTTATTCATGCTTATAAAATATAATAAGAGAAAATGTAATAAAGTGATTAATGCACTTAGAACACATGGTAGAGGATGAATGAGCGCATAGGAGAGATCGATTCTTTGCCCGGCATATTCATGAAGCAGAGATATTGAAAGGGCTGGTTTGGGTCGATGATATAGAATCCCCATTTGGATCAATTGGCCCATAGGAGTCCACCCTGTCTCGACAGAAGATCAACGCCTCAAATGCGGTGATAGTACCTTCGAATACCAGGTAATATATGACATAGGTCATTTATGCAAATCTGGTAGATCTGTCGGTGATGCTTAAACGAGAGATCAGCGCACTCGTACGAGTGATAGTACCTTCAGGTACCAATGATTCACTGTGTCAGTTTCTAAAGGTATTTGCGAGGGCCTTGAAGGCAAAAGAGGAAAATGATATGTATAGAAGATATGACTGATATGAGAAGCATACTTGCTGTACGATGAAAGTATAGACAATTATAAGAACAAGTAGTACGATTATAAATTGATGAAAATAAGTATATATGAACACAGAAAAGTAATAAAGTATACAAAAGCACAAAGTATAGGATAGATAGAATAAGAATGTACAAATTTATATGAAGTATAGGAATAGTCTGAGGATAACGGGATATGAAGAAGTACAAGACGGAACACCTATAATAGGAAAGTATACAATAGTACAAGTATGAAAGTGAAAGATACAATAAATCATAGAAGCTAGAAAGATGAAAAAAGACATAGACTAGAGCATGCTATGTAACTTGACAAAGAATAGGAATATTGAAAAGACATATAACAAGCGTGAGCGATGAACAGGACAAGTATAGGAATATGTATTACTCAAAAATGAATCTGAAAAAGTATAAATGAGGATATGCCAAAGATATAGAACATGTAATAGAAAAAGTTTGAAGCGTCTGATAGGAATATAAGATGATAAAAGAATTTAAGTTATAGAAATGTTTAGAGATATATATAATGCATATGTAAGCTTGTAATGATCGCCATTGGTGGTTGTCCGGCATATTCCCATAAGCGTAAAGTTGCCCACGGTGTTCAATCAGGTGTAGGTCTGAAACTGAGAACCGAGGATAGGACGGGATATTCCCACGTCGGCAAAAGCGGGCCGACTCGAGAGATAGGTCTTTGTGAAGTATTGCTTCCATGATCTCGATGTTTTGTAATGAAATGTACATGTATAGGTAAATGGGACTTTGTATATGTGTATAGATTTTTATGGGCCTTGGCCCGGTGGTAGTTAACTGGTATATATAAATGATTTTGTTATTCTGAAATTGTTTATACTACAGTCTGAGTCTGACTACGAAGAAACGGGTGATAGAGTCCTAGTAAATAAAATATATGATATAGATAGTCATGCGGACTTAGTTCGGATCAGCCAATCAGTCGGGCGGGATCGAGACATGACAAATCATCCATGCTAATTATTTCTTAAATAACAAACTACAATATTTTGAACAAAGCAATAGTTCAATAAGAGAATGATAGAAAATAAAAATGAAAACTAGAAGAGTGAAAAGAAAATTACCAAATTATCAAAATATAATTTATAACTTAAGCAATGAAGACAATTATTGCTTGAACAATTATTTTAATTTCAAGTGATTTTCTATTTATTCTAAACTAATAGAAACTATGAATGTGAAATTATTATAGTTATCTAAATTTTAAAAAAATTGAAAAATTATTATTCTTTCTAAATGCGTTGGTGAATAAAAGCGATAAGAGTAGTATATATTTTTCTTTTAAATATAAAACATAAAAATATAATAATCTATTTTTGATAATGTTATAAGATTGGAAGATTAATAATTGATATTAACTATTGCGATAATAAGCCAAGTATTTTGAATTTAGTGATAGTTTTATTACATGAAAATGAAATCAATTTTCATTTAAATGTAAGAAAAATAATTAAAACTTCAATTTATTAGTGGATATCTAATCTAATTAATTTTTAAAGGAGTGTAGTTCCCAGGAAAATTTAGATTTTCTAAGGAAGGATAAAATGATAATTTAGGTGAAAATACAGAATTTTTCTAGATCTCCGGATGTGGCGGATTTCAGTTTGGAATCGTCGTCTTGAAATCTAGCTACCACGTCGAATTTCATTGAATTTCGAGACAGTCGGGATTTTACGTTTTTCGAGGGGCACGTGGGGAGTGCGGGTCGCTTGGCCCAGCACATGTGTGGCGGCGATCACGTGTCCTTTATGGGAAAGTCAAGCATTGAGAACGAGTGGAATCCCACAGTATTTTGTAACATCGTGCCATTGAGTGAGAATAAGTTAGATGGATAAGTGGATAGGGTAATCTAAGGTGTCGATGAGAAATGGACACGTGGCGTTGTTGAAGGACGAGTCTGCTTTGTCACGTCTTGACAAAATGGATTGAGAGAGGGAAGAGAGGAGGAAAAAAGACGAGACGGAAGAGAGGAAAGTGTGGGATTTTTTAGGAAAGAGAAGCTTCACTTATCTGCAGAATTCCGGCGATCGAACACGCAGGCCCAGACGAAGAAACAAAGTTGCCATGCAGCCGAGGACTACGTGGAGTACAGTGCTTAGGGAGTTTAGGCAAACTCAGGAAGGTAGGGGTCTTTCTCCTACTTGTTTACTTTTTGTTTAAGGGCCATGTAATGGATGGGGATTTGTTGATGCTTGGATAAGCGTGATTTGGTTAAAAAGATCTGGGTAAGTGAATAAATCACAGGTGGTTTGGACCGATCCCACGGTGGTGTGACTTTGTGGGCGAGTCGAGATGGAGCGTCGGTTGTCACGCAGCGTGTAATTTGTCCCATGTTATTGTTGTAGATTGAATAACATGATTTATGGAATTAATTTTGATAATATATGCATGAATGATATATTAGCGTGTGTTGAATGTTTGTGTCTTAATTCATTCTTAACAGGTGGGAATCTTAAGTAGGAGGAATTAAGCTGCGGGCATTCTTTGTACTGTCGAAGAAAATCTGTTCAGTGCAGAAGCAGCGGCAGAGATGGGACTCGGGCCTTAGAAAGAAAAATAGTGCATGGCCTTCTCTTGTATTTTGTAAAAATTGGGCAAGAGACCCCGATTTGTATAAGTGTAATTAAGCACAATTGTAAACAAATTCTTTTTGTATAAATGTATAATTGTGTTGTATGGATTCTTGAGCGTAGTGGCCGTTTACTATGTATGGAGTGCCATGGCGTGAGGCGATATGAATTCCGTAGTGGCCATTGATCAGCGGACACCCAATTGAGGTGTCTGAAGAGCAATTCATATATTTATTTCTAAAGATACTCTTATTGAAATAGTAAACTTTCCATAAAAAATGTAAGAGCTTGTTTGATGGAGTCTTAAATAAACATAAAAATTCATAATAAAATTTTAATAAAATAGTTTAAAAGGTATACCATGGGAATAAAAGAGGTTGAAGTTAAAATCTTAAGTATACCATCAATAGAAAATTTAATGAAGTGAGTAACTAACCTTGTAATTGATTATCAGAAAGATCTAACCCTTCCAGAAGTTTAAGTTCACCCAACCAATTTGGCAATTTTCCCATCAATTGATTACGCGACAAGTATAACACCCTTAAATTAGGTAGAGGACTTTTAAGTGCAGAAGTTCGATTGCATTGATGGTCTCGAGGTAAACTTCCATTCAAGTTAGTGCTCAAATCCAAATATTGTAAGTTGCAAAAGTTTCCAATGGAGCTTAGAATTGAACACATGTGAAAGAGTAAAATATTTACTAATTTAAAATTATGCAATAAACAAATAGTAAAATATTAAATAAGAAAATAAATGCATTGAAAAACAATTTGTTTAAAGAAAAAATATTATTCTTTATGCATTAATAAACATAAATATTGAGAATAGTCATTTTTTTTGTCTTTTCAAGTAACAATAAAATAAAGTAATTTTATTTAAATATTGGAAGACTAGTACTAGGATTAATCATCCATGCTAATTATTTCTTAAATAACAAACTATAATATTTTGAAAAAAGTAATTGTTCAATAAGAGAAGATAGAAAATAAAAATGAAAACTACAAGAGTGAAAAGAAAATTACCAAATTATCAAAATATAATTTACAATTTTTGCAATGAAAACAATTATTTAGTCAAACAATTATTTTAATTTCAAGTGATTTTATTTTATTCACAAACTACTAGGGAAACTATGAATGAGAAATTATTATAGTTATCTAGAAATTTTACACAATTGGAAAATTATTATTCTTTCATCATTAGTGAATAAAAACGATTCAGTGATACCTTTTTTTTTCTTTTGATATAAAACATAAATATAAACCAAATAATTTATTATTGTTAATGTTATAAGATTGAAGGATTAATAATTGATATTAACTATTTTGATAATAAGCCAAAGTATTTGAATGGTGATAGTTTATTCATGAAAATCGAAATCAATTTTCATTTAAATCTAAATAATTAAGGAGCTTCCAATTTTATTAGTGGATATCTAATCTAATTAATTTTAAAAGGACAATTCATATATTTTATTCTAAAAGATACTCTTATTGAAATAGTAATCTTTTCCACTTAAAAAAATGTAAGAGCTTGTTTGATGGAATGCTTAAAATAAACATAAAAATTCATAATAAAATTTTAAAACAAAAAATAGTTTTAAAAAAGAGTATACCATAAGGAATAAAAGTGGTTGAAGCTAAAATCTTAAGTATACCATCAATAGAAAATTTAATGAAGTGAGTAACTAACCTTGTAATTGATTATCATTAAGATGTAACTCTTCCAGATGTTTAAGTTCATCCAACCAGTTTGGCAATTTTCCCATCAATTGATTATCGGACAAGTATAACTCATAAATTAGGTAGAGGACTTTTAAGAATTTTATAAGTTGAGATTAGATTTGATAATTGGTAAACTTAGTGAGTTATTACTCTTCAATCTGAGATATTGTAAGTTACAAAAGTTTAATGGAGCTTGGAATTAGACACATGTGAGAAAAGTAAAAATATTTACTAATTAAAAATTATGCCATAAACAAATGAAAAAAAAAATAGCTAAATAGGAAATAAATGCATTGAAAAACAATTTGTCTAAAGAAAAAATATTATTCTTTATGCATTAATAAACATAAATATTGAGAATAGTCATTTTTTTGTCTTTTCTAGTAACAATAAAATAAAGTAATTTTATTTAAATATTGGAAGACTAGTACTAGGATTAATCATCCATGCTAATTATTTCTTAAATAACAAACTATAATATTTTGAACAAAGCAATAGTTCAATAAGAGAAGATAGAAAATAAAAATGAAAACTACAAGAGTGAAAAGAAAATTACCAAATTATCAAAATATAATTTACAATTTTAGCAATGAAAACAATTATTTAGCCAAACATTATTTTAATTTCAAGTGATTTTTATTTATTCTAAACTACTAGAAACTATGAATGATAAATTAATATAGTTATCTAAATTTTACACAGTGGAAAATTATTATGCTTTCATGAGTTAGTGAATAAAAACGGTCAGTGATACCTTTTTTTTCTTTTCGATATAAACATAAATATAATAATCCATTTGTGTTAATGTTATAAGATTAGAAGAGGATTAATAATTGATATTAATATTTTTTGATAATAAGCCAAAAGTATTTTGAATTTAGTGATAGTTTATTACATGAAAATCGAAATCAATTTTTCATTTTAAATCTAAATAATTAAGAGACTTCAATTTTATTAGTGGATATCTAATCTAATTAATTTTAAAAAGGACAATTCATATATTTATTTCTAAGATACTCTTATTGAAATAGTAATCTTTTCCATAAAAAATGTAAGAGCTTGTTTGATGGAGTCTTAAATAAACATAAAAATTCATAATAAAATTTTAATAAAATAGTTTAAAAGGTATACCATGGGAATAAAAGAGGTTGAAGCTAAAATCTTAAGCATACCATCAATAGAATTTAATGAAGTAGATGCTTAACATGGTGATTATCGTAAAAGATGTAACTCTTCCGAGATGTTTAAGTTCACCCAACAGTTAACAATTTCACATGTTGATTATGCTATGACGTGCTTCCACTCAAAATTAAGCGGAGGACTTTTAAATTGCAAGTTTCGGTTCAATGATAATCTCAGGTAAACTTTCATTCAAGTTATTATAACTCAAATACAGATATTGTAAGTTGCAAAAGTTTCCAATGGGCTTGGAATTGAACACATAATGAAAAAGTAAAAATATTTACTAATTAAAAAATTATGCAATAAACAAACTATTAAAAATGAAGTAAATAAGAAAATAAATGCATTGAAAAACAATTTGTTTAAAGAAAATATTATTCTTTATGCATTAATAAACATAAATATTGAGAATAGTCTGTTTTTGTCTTTTCTAGTAACAATAAAATAAAGTAATTTTATTAAATGTTAACCCAGAGGAAGACTGGTACTAGGATTAATCATCCATGCTAATTATTTCTTGAAATAACAAACTATAATATTTGAACAAGAAACAATAGTTCAATAAGAAAAAGATAGAAAAATAAAAATGAAAACTACAAAGTGAAAAATTGCAAATTATCAAAATATAAATTTTAATTTTAGCAGTAAAAACAATTATTTAGCTAAACAATTTTTTTTTAGTTTCAAGCGATTTTCTATTTATTTATATTTACAAAGAAAATGTGAATAGAAAATTATAGTCACCAAATTTTACACAAAATGAAACATATTAGAGAATAAAGCTAAGAACATATGAATTCAACCTATTTATTATGATATTTTGAAACAAAAATACTATAGGAAATGAATATGGAATATCATACCCATAATGTTAAATTACAATAATCTCTCATAATAGATAAATTAATGAGACTAAATGAAATTGGAAATGTGCAAAGATGATTGGAAGGTATCGAACGAAAAGAATTCTTAACACACATAAAAAAAATCGGAATTCAATTCTTTTTGGTGATATAGCAAATAATTTCTAAATTTTTGTTCATATTCTATTTTAATTTATTAGTTACAAGCTTTTGAAATAATGGTAGATAGTATATTATAATTATTTTAAATTTTATAGGAATATGATACTCCTTAAATTAACAAAATAATTAGGAATAAAAATTTTAATAAAATAGTGAAAGAAAAGTATAACATGAGAATAATAAATGAAATGATTTAATATAAAATAAGTAAATATAAAAGCATGTGAAAAAAGCATATATTAATTCAAGCATCCTTAAATTTTGAACTTAATTATGCCTTAAACTATTACATTGAGAAGCAAAGTAAGGTTGAAAATTTATAGCATGTCAAAATATTGTAGATTGAAAACACTTAAAAGAATAATTAATATAATAAATGTACAAAAATGATAGTATTATTCTTATTATTGATATAATAAATAATAAACCATTAATAAAAAAGAGTAAAGGACTTTCTTAGAAAAACAAATCATTCTCTTATGAGATACAATTATTTTATTGTTATGTAGAAAAACAACTTTATATAATTATTTATCTTATTCAAAAATTGTTACATAACATGTGTACTTTAGAACCACAAACAATAGTTAAACTAGATGTTTTTTTCATAGATAAAAGACTAAAATTCCTTCTAAAGAATTTAAATTCAAATAATATTGCTTTAACAAAAGAAATTTGTTTCCAACAAAAAAGAACTAAATGTAATAATTATTTATTATTGTATACGAGTATATTCATTAGTTTATCAATCATGAACTATATTTAACAATACATTAACACATCATATTTTATCATAAAAATATCAATTTTAATGATGATATAAACTATAGTGTAAAATCATTTGCACCCCGATTGAAACTCTATCTTTTTTCCAACTCTTCCTCAACAATTGAGACATATTGCCTTCCAAGAGAATTATCAAATGAATCTAAGTGCTGCAAATTAGGTAGCTCACAGACCAAGTGGAATTCTCCCATGTAAAATATTCGAACTCATCAATTGATCTGAGAAATTTCTTAACATTTAAAAGCCATTTAGGAAATGTGGAATTGAATCCGTTGGAGCTGATAGATATTACAGCAAGTGAAGTCAAATTGACAGAGCTTGGAGATGGAATTGACCTAAAGAGTTTACACTTATCAAGATGCAACTCTATTAACATTGGAAGCTTGTTTAGCACCTCAATCCATTGACTTCCTACCATCGAGAGGTTGACATAATTTGCACCAAGATGCTTCAAAGAAACAAGATTAGTCATCATTCAATATTTTCAATAAATAAATCATTAGAATCTTTCGAGAAGAAAGATCAGATATTGTAGATTAGAAAGATTTATAAATTTGAAGAATTCTTTCAAATAAGCGCGGTCGATAAGTTTAGATATATCAGCTTGTGGGCAGAAGAATTGAGGTATTGGAATGGGTTTGAATGAGTTGAAACTTAAATACAGATATTTGAATCTTGAGTTTTATCAATGAAGGATAATTCTTTCGAAACTCAGTTCGTAGCTGCAGTTTCCGTACTCGATTCTCGAGAGGATAAGGATAAGGATTACAAAGATCGGTGAAACGACCGTCACAGATTCCATTCTCCACAACCCGATCCCATGCAAATGCCAGCGATAATTGTTTAAATTTCATGATGAAAGTCGATTATTAGGATCCGTGAGACCATTTTTGAAGTCGATAAAATGCTTGTTCGTATTGAACGTTGTTGTTGATAATAGATTATGACCATTACATGCTATTTCTGTTGATGTGAAATAGAGAATAAATTTAAGTAGATTATATTATAAATGTCCGATTCTACATTAAGGCCTTACCACCAAGTGAATTTAATATATAATATTAGTTCTTTGAGAACTAAATTAAAATTTTATTTTCAACACAAAAACAAAATTTAAAATAAGTGCATCGTTGAACAACACATTTAACAAATATCATCATTCTAATAAGATTTTAAAAATCTACTAATATTACTAATAGATATATCTTCTGAAAAAATGATTGTAGCAAGTATATTAGATTAACCTTCTTTGATTGGCAAGAACTGAAATCACCTACATGCGACTCGAAAGATTATATAAAAAATACATAAAAAATGGTTATCAACATTAGTGGAATTCAGCCTTACCTCAAACTTGTTTTGTGTTTTCTTACAAGATTCAATTCAACTAAAATATATAGAAGATGGTTTAAAGTTATGACTTTTCTTTGCTTATCCTATATAACTCTAAATTTATTAGAAAATGACTTGAGTTCTTGCCTCCACCACTAAACCTAAGGGTATTGATGAAGACCTTGACTTGAAGACAAAACAAATGTGGAAAAAAAACAAAAGCTTATTTATTAATTTAATTTGTATGTGATTAACCCTAAACTCACCTTGGTCATTCACCCAATTTTTAATAGGGTGAAATAAGTAAGTACAAAAGGGTCTTTTAGGTCTATCGGTTTTTGAAAACTGTTTTATTTTCTAAAAACAAGGAAAACTATAGGGAAGAAGATGTTGTCCTTGTTGGTATATATATATATATATATATATATATATATATATATATATATATATATATATATATATCAAGGTGCTAAGAATAAGTAAAGGACTTTTGAACATTCAACATACAAAAATAAAAATAGTATTGAATCTATGTGTGTAAGGCAGAAGTGCAATTTACGGAAAAGCCCAAATGATAAGTAATTTTGATTACAAAATGTAATGACTGGTTAAAAATCCGTAAATTAATTACCGTCTCGGATGGAAAACGGATGTCTTGTTGGAATCGTGCCAATTGAAATCTAGTTGGCACGTAAATTCATAATTTCAAAGACGGTCGGAGTCGCGCGTTTTAGCGGCGCGTTTGAGTCTTGATAAGAGTAATTCAGGCTGACGAAAGTCTATATATACGTGCTCATGTACCATAAGTGGTATGGTAGAGAAATGATGAAATGAAAATGGGCCAGCTAGAGATAGTCTGGGAATATCAAATCTCTGGGTAATGAAGGGACGTAGTGGTCATTAGGGTGATTTTAAGTCGCGAAGTGAAAATAGAAACAGTGCATCTTCTCAGCCAAACCACCAAAGATAAAGCGTGGAAGGGGGATTTGGAGATGCAGTGGCCTTCGTTTGAGAGGATTTTAGAGAGAGAGAAGCTTCTCTGCAGATTTGCCACACGATCAATAGTTGGCGGTCTTGGGCGAAGGAAAAGGTTTTATGCGGGGCCAGTGCAGCGTGGACTCTCAGGATCGGGAGTTTCTTGAACACTGTGGTGGATTTTACTCTCTTGGGTTTGTTCGAATTTTAATCTTTTCAAATGTTTGAGTTTGGGTAATTAGGGGTTGTTTGATTGGTCCCCGAACATTGGGATCAGTGTCTCAAAAGAAGTTGAGCCCCACGAATGGGCGACCCCAGTGGCACTCCACGGCGGATGTGGGTATGAACTTGTGTGTTCTTGGTTTTAATCATGTGTTGAATGGATTTGAGGCCGGAAGTGGCCGTGAAATGCGGGTTCTTAATATGAACCGTGTTTTTATTTGAGTGTTGGAGCGGTGGCCGCAGGGTTTTCTTGTTCACAGGAATAGTGACCCGAAATATATATTTTTGGGAAAATATGTGCTTGATTAAGTAATTCGAATGGAATTGCTTGTGTTTGTATGTTAAGTGAAATTTAATTTTGATGTTGAATGGATAAATCGTAACGTGTTGTGTGATTTAATTTTTATGTGAATACGTTGTGTTATGTTGCGTGGCAGTTAGGCCCGGGTATTGGAAGTGGCGTCGTCGTTAGTATCTTGTTCTATGACGTCACTTTTTAATTGTAGGAGTTAGTCGTGGTATAAGTCTGAGAAGATGGTTCGGTGGTAAGCGTTAAGTGTCGGAGGGGGTGATCGAACTAAAATATCGTCGTCGGACGGCGATTGATGTCGTAGTTGGATCCACAAACAGTTTATATATCCCGATCGTCGGATCGTGATTGATATATATCGTGAGAGGTTGTCGCCGATAAAATAATGAATTACCATCTGAGGCGAGTGTGAGAGAGTCGGTGAGGGACTCGGGATGCGGGTCTGGTCGTATAGGCGTTCCAGTAGGATCGTCGTTTCTTGAATCTTGCTGAGATGGGCATTGCGCTGCGCTTGGGTGGTGGGTAGCCCCAGCAGGGCGGGTTCTCCTCTTGGCTGTTTCGGCCGTCGATGGGATCTTTTCACGGTACGGGAGCGTGCGGGACGGCTCGATCTGGGTGGCGAAAGAGTAGGATGTGGGCACTGATGTTTACGTGTATTAGGCTCGCCCAAAGTTTAATATATGTATTGTATAAAGTAGTTTATTAGCTCTTGAAGCGCTGGATGGTTGGATATGCATATTAGTGCATTATGGGCGAGTGGGTATTGGATATATATGTGCGTATATGTTGAATTTCATTTGGAGACCCCGGTGTTGCGGGTATTGTATTTTGGTAGGGCTCACAGGTACAAAGGGACTACGGGTTTTCTAAAGTGGCATCGGGTAACCGACGTCCACTTGTATTCCGTGAGTTGTGGTGGTCAGCGGATCGGGTTTTGGGGCGTAGCTGAGTTGGTAGTGGGAGCTATCGAGATGGAATATTTAAACTCGTAGTCGGGTTCGAGCGCGGAGGCGAAAAGCTTGTGGTTGGGGGATAACACAGTGGGTGGGACCACCCCGCCCGGTCGGAGTGGGCGGGGTGGGGCCCTTACAAAAAAGGCGCCTTTTTGTAGGGCCCCGTAACCAGCTCAGTGTCCCACTCACCGGCTATAGAAGCTGTCACTTCTTGGCACTAACTTTTCGCGCCAGTGAGGCAGGCAAGGCCAAAGAAAGGGACGTATTGAAATGGGGGAGGGCTCACTCTCGCCCAGGTGCAGTAGGCACCCGAGTTGAGTAGTGGGCCTACACCGAATGGGTACTAGCGCTCGTGAGTCAGGGTTCGGGCGCGGAGTAGCCTGTGGTAGGGGATAGCACAATGAATTGGACCTTGGCCCTCCGTCGGAGTGGGCGAGGTGAGGACCTGTGATATAAGGCGCCTTTTTGTGGGCCTGGCCACTCAAGCAGGGTCGGCAAGCTCACTTGGTTATAGGGCGTCATCGTCTGGCACCTTTCGCCTCAGTGAGACTCAACCGAGCTGGGACAATATTGAAATGGGAGTATTTCTCGCTAAGGCGAAATTTCTGGCGCAGTTGGTAGTGAGAGGTGCTCCCCGACTGATATGTCGCTGTCTTGGAGTTCAGTTTCTAGCGGAGCTTCCGAAAGAAAGGGCGTAGGGCATCTTTTATGCTGTGAGTGGGGTATACTCAGTCTTGGGTGGGCCGGAGGTGGGGCCTTACCTGTGTTGATTGGGTTGTATAATTTTAGATTTTATAGCATTATTTGGTCTTTTCTCTCAAAACCATTTTTAAAAATAAAGTTAAACGGAGAACAACTTTGAAGAAAATAACTAAAAATTTATTTTTAAAGTTATTTTAAAAACAAAAGGAAGCATAAATGGTGATGATGATGATAATAATAATAATAATTTGAAAATTAATTCTAAATGAAGGAAACACAATCTCTTTCTTCTTTCATTTTCCCAATCCATAGAAAAAATTATCAAATATGATTCTTTTTTTCTCTTAATTATCATATTTTTTATTTTTCTTAACTACTGTAAAATGTTGTGTTATGCATCTACATTCTAAATAAAAACACTTCAAATAAAAGATCATTAATCTTCAAAATTAACTTGAAACCCAAATTTTGATTCGATTAATGTTAAGTAGTAATCAAGCAAAAAGTTAAATATTATTGTAATCGAGGAGGCACAAAAATTCGCAGAACCGTATATTGAAAAGAGCTATTGTAGTTGAGTCGAATGAAAAAATTCGAGAAAGTTTATTTGGTCGCAGTGCTCAGTGAGAATTCTTGCATGATTTTGAAGTTAGATTATCTAATGTAGGGAGCGAAGTTTAAAATCTCGAGTTAATAAGCTGGAGTTAAGTTTATTTAAAATGAGTGGCGAAAGAAATAAATTGTTTCGGGACAGAAATGAACCCGAATGGGTCGTGGACGCGTGGGCCAGTGGGAACCGCGTCAGCAAACTAAGAGAGACAAAAAAAAATGCTCATTTTTGGAGGGAGCGCGCGATGGGTTGAGTAGAAGGGAGAAAATCTCGCGCCTGCCTACGATCTATGGAGATCAGTGGTCGGAATCGTCGGCAAGATTTAAAGTTAAATGCGACGAAATTTCTGCGTAGGTACCAACAACACGCGAGTTGCATCAGATTTACAGGTTTGGAGAAGAAAATATGGTAATGATTTCTGCAGCCACGGCGGGGCCAGTGTATTAGAGGTCGGGATTATGAAGCGGGCCAGACTGTGGTCTTGATTCACGTTTTGTGTATATATTAGAGTATTTTAGTTTAATATATCTTTGTATTAAATAATGTAATAAGCTTGAATGTATAGAAATGTATGGTTTTGTAAGCTGTATGGCGAGTATGGATACTTAGGTCTATTAGGTCGTTTTATTCGTGTAGATACCAATGATATGAAACAGCGCAGGAGTTTATAACGAGGTTGACGATTGGTCAGCGGGATGCGGAGTTTTGGGCGTCGCGAAAAATAAACTTGATAAATCTTTTTTCTTATAAAGAAATCAAATTAATTTTTTGTTTTGGAAAATTCAGATTTTCATATAAATTTGACTCGGGTCTTGTCCTACTGAGCATGACCCGTATAGCAATAAAGACCATATAACCATATTGAAGGTGATGTTTTTTTTTAAAATCAAGTTGATGGAAAATATTGACCACACAACCATATTGAAAGTGATGCCTTTTAAAAAATCAAGTCCATGGAAAATGTAGTCCTCATAAGATGATAATCTCATTTTATGAAAATATTGTCCTCATAAGATGATTGTAGATAATATTAAAGTGTACGAAAAAATTATAATTAATATTTTAAAGAATTATTATATATCACACAAGATTAGCAGCCAATAATATTAAATTAAGATTTATTATCCATAATTATAAATTATAGAAAGTTATGTAAATCTAAATATCCTGAAAGTAGTATAATTAATTTAATAGTTTGTAAATCTCCAATTTACTTTTTTATGTAGACATGATAGATTAAATAATAGGTTTTGGGGCATCACAATATATCTTAAGGTGTAATTTTTTTTGTTTTTCACAATATATCGGATTTTAAAATAGGAAAAGAAAAAACAATTGATACCATTTGATGGAAATATAGAACATTATAAATTATGTGTATTGAATCAAACAATTTGTCATTCAACTTAGTATCAAGTGACAAAATAAAACTAAGTTACTATACAAAAGAAAAAGATAAAAAATTATCCTTCGCCTAATGGTGACAAGGAGACAATTTTATAAATGTACTATTATTCTTCTCATTTTCACCTATGGTATATATATGTGTAATATTTATATTAAATATCAAGTTAAATTAAGGGAAAAATTATACAAATTTAAAGTTCATACTCCAAATAAAAAGTTAAATCTATTAACTCATACTTCAAAATAAGACTCAATTTAAAGAATTCATCTTTTTCCATATATGGTATTACTAGTTAGTTGATTTAGGCTGAGCTGATTTTTTTTTTTTTTTTGAGATCTACATATTATGAATATTATAAAATCCCATTCTATTGAATATGTTATAGTCCGACTAGAAATCTTAACTTTCAATATTTATTAGAAACTTGATCATGGTTTAGATGTAGACTTATTTTAGACAAAATTTAAAGAAGAAGGTGTACATTGTTTTACTTATGTTTATTTTTTTAATTTTCATTAAACAGAAAATTGAAAATATTTAAATTTTTAATAAGTATACTAAGATTAGCTAGTGAAACAACCCAATCACCCTTATCCTATTATAATTAACACTTAACAAAAAAAAAAAAAAAATCAACGTCATAGTGTAACTTAAGTTATATTTAGAGCAAAATTAATTACTGTAAGGGCCCCACCCCTGGCCTCCGGCGAAGGGTGAGTCGCATTTCGCATTTGTCACTGTTTCGCGGGGGTTTAACCAGCCTCAGGTGAACGAGCGCGGAGACCGGTGAACGAATCTTGTTAGGTGATTCGCGTTTGTGAAGTGTCTGGCGGGTGGTGGTGGAACCTTCGAATGGTATCCTTCGTCGTCGAGGTTGGCGCGCGCCCGGCGCCAGCCCTGTGGCGAAGATGGCTGTGAAACCCTTCCGACGAGGTGGTCATTCATATTTATGAGGCGTGTCCTTTGCCCTTTTCTTTTCGCCTCGGTGAGGCTGGGCGAGGCCAAAGGACGTATTGAAATGGGGCGCTCTGCTCTGCTTCAGGCTAGTGCTTCGGTTGGTAGTGAAGTCTTCGCATTAATATATGCAATGCCCAGACCAGCTTCTATGAAGCGTCTTATAAACAGACAGCCCTTCGTCTCAGCGGAAGCGAAGTGGAGCCGCCCTAATAAACTCGATTGGTAGTGGGGCTACGCGAATAGGTATCCCCAGCTCGTAGTCAGGGTTCGGCGCGGAGCGAGAAACTTTGTAAGGGCACTTGGCATTTCAGGCGGTGGTCCACTTTGTGTTTATCCACTAGCTCCACGGGGTTTCTTTCGCCTCAGTTGGCTGGCGGGACCGTGAGGCAGATCCGTCGGAGTGGTTCGCTGCAGGCGAGCTAGTAGCGGGTTGGTAGTGGGGCTTGCACTCGAGATGGGTATCTAGCTCGTGGTCCCGGGTTCGGCGCGGAGGCGAAAGCTTGTGGTTAGGGGGATAGCTGTGAGTGGGACCACCTCGTCGGGTGGGCCCGGTGGGGCCCTTACAAAAAGGCGCCTTATCGCCAGGTCTCGCTGGCCCACTCCAGACGGAGGGTTGGTGTCCCGATTCACGAGGCTATCCCCCTGGCTCGCGGGGGTTTCTTTTACGCCTGAGCTGGCTAGTGAATGCGTGGTAAATGCCGTTCGAGAGTAGTTCGCGGCCTAGCTGAGGCTACCAGCTCGATTGGTAGTGGGAGCTACGCCGAATGGAGTCACTAGGCCGTGGTCCCGGTTGGTACGGAGGCGAGAAAAGCTGTGGTAGGGGATAGCCTGTGAATTGGACACCCACCCTCCTTCGGAGTGGGCGAGTGAGGGCGCATGATATAAGGCGCACTTTTTGTAAGGGCCGCCCCTGGCCCGCTAAACGAGTGGTATTTCCTTGTTTGTCACTAGGCTGGCAGGGGACTGCTTTCCGTGGTCTCAGCTGGGGCCGTGAGGCAGATGCACCGGTGGTCCGCGTGCTGGCGGAGCTCTTAGCTCCGGTGGTAGTGGGATTCTGCGCCGAGATGGAGTATCTAGATTTCGTGGTCGGGTTCGGGCCGCGGGCGAAAGAGGCCCACGTGAGCTGGGGATAGCTATGAGTGGAATGCCTCGTCGGGTGGAGCGGGGTGGGACCACTCTGAGGTGCGGTATCCACTTAGGCTGCGGGGGTTTCTTTCGGCGCCAGTGGGCTCGACGCGGGGCCGTGAGGCGATGCCGTTCGGTGGATTCGCCGCCAGGCGTTTCTTTCGGTTGGTAGTGGGGCTACCGGTGCTGGTCGTGGTCTGAGACCAGCGCATGGGCGCACTGTGTGGGGATAACTGTGAATTTTGGGGGCCGCCACTGGCATTCCGTGCGAAAGTGATCATTGTATCGCACCCCAGCTGCCGGGGCTAACTTCGGCGCTCGATGAAATTTCAACTGGTGCCCGTGAACGAATGCGTCGGCCTGGTTAATGCAGCTGAACAACTGGATGGTAGTAAATTTCTGCTCGAATGGGTATCTAAGCTCGTAATTAAGGAGTTGGCGCGGAGCGAAAGAAGCACGCAGTGTTTAGAGAGTTACTGTGGGTGGGACCACCCCTCGTCGGGTGGGCGGGGTGGGGCCACTTACAAGGGCGCCTTATATCACGGTCCTGCGCCTGGCCCACTCAGACCAGGAGGGTTGGTGTCCCGATTCAATTTGCTCCACTAGGCTCGCGGGGGTTTGCTTTCGGCGCCGTGGGCTCGAGACACAGGGCCAATGAGGCAGGTGCGGTCGGGTGGATTCAGCTGCCAGTGGTGTGCCAGTTAGGCGTGAGAGCTCATCGAGATAGATGCTGGCTCGTGGTCGGGTTCGAGGCCACGGAGCGAAGCCTTGTGGTGGGGGATGGCACAGTAGTTGGACCATGCGACCCTCCCGGTCGGAGTGGGCGGGGAGGGACTGTGATATAAAGGCGCCTTTTTTTGTAATGGCCCTACCCACTGGCGGCTCGACGAGTGACTCATTCGCGGTATCGCAGACCAGCCGAGGGTTCTTTTCCGCACCGTGCCGGCACCTGGGCGTGGTAGGTGCGTCGGGTGGTCCGGCTGCCAGCTGAGCTGCAAAACTCGGAGTTGGTATAGTGGAGCTCTTCGAAATGGAGTATCTAGGCTCGTAGTGGGTTCGGCGTGGGAGGCGAAGAAACACTTGTGAGGCTAGGGGGATAACACGTGAGTGGGGTGGCTATAGTCGGAATTGGACCGGAGATTGGGGCCCTTACAATTACTGTTTGGAATTAAGTAAAATAACATGTTTGTAGAAAGTAGGTTGTTCCTATCAATACATTCTTTACAAATAATTTATTTTGGTGCACTTGTTTGATTAGTCCTAAAAATAGTTCATCCATCACATGTCCAAAATTTTAGCTGAAATTTTAAAAATACGGATGGTAAAATTTTGATAGTTCTTTGACAACAGGGCTTCATGTTAAAGTTGGTTTACTTTTTAAATTTTATTTTTAAAAAAATAGTGACATTAGAAATAATTGGAATGATGAATCTAATGAAAAAAATAATTAGATTTTTGTTTTTAAAAAATATTTCATCAATAGAAAAATTCAATGCAAAGTAGTAAATTTTTTCTTAAAAATAATTTCAAAATAGAAAATTATAGTAAAAATGAATTTAATGCCAATTAATGGGCTATTATTTTTTCACAAACTTCAAAATTGAAAAGAAGAAAAGAAGAAAAAAAAACAAAGGTTTCATCATCAAAAGGGTAAGTTCAGTATATATTAGTAACTTAACGTTTTAAAATTATAAAATAAAATAAAAGGCACTGAATTTTGAATTATTTTAATAAAATAAAATCAGTTATTACATTGGGACCATAGATATTTGGTGATTGATAACAGAGTTGTAAATAATACATAATTATAACTAAACACTTCAAAGTTAAAATAAACTTCAATAAGTATATAGGTTTTATTCAAAGGATTTTCAATTTTTTTTTTTTAAACCATTGATTCGGTTGGTTTTGAGTCTTACAAAATTAAAGACTTAACATAATCAAAGACGTTTATAGGAGAAAATATTAAAATGAGTTATACAGCAACTTAACATTCATAATTGAGGTTCTTTGGTTAATCCCATTTTCTATATGTTCTTATCTCTCAAGCATTAAAAATAAACTTGATAAATCCTTTATTTTTCTTATAAAGAAATCAAATTGTTTTTGTTGTGGAAAATTCAGATTTTCATATAAATTTGACTCAGGTCTTGGCCTACTGAGCATGACCCATATAGCAATAAAGACCATAAAACCATATTGAAGGTGATGTTTTTTTTAAATCAAGTTGATGGAAAATATTGACCACACGACCATATTGAATGTGATGCCTTTTAAAAAATCAAGTCCATGGAAAATGTAGTCCTCATAAGATGATAATCTCATTTATGAAAAATATTGTCCTCATAAGATGATTGTAGATAATAATAAAGTGTACTAAAAAAGTATAAGATTAATATTTTAAAATTATTATATATCACACAAGATTAACTTAAGCCAATAATATTATTAAATTAAAGATTTATTATCCATAATTATAAATTATAGAAAGTTATGTAAATCTAAATATCTGAAAGTAGTATAATTAATTTAATAGTTTGTAAATCTCCAATTTAATTTTTTATGTAGACATGATAGATTAAATAATAGGTTTGTCTTGCAACTTAAATAATCATTTGTTTAACTTTAAAGAAAATGAATAAGAAAATAGTATGATTCAACCCACAAACTTAATTCCTTAAGTCCTAACTAAGGAGAAACATAAAAATGATATAACATTTTCATAATAGATTAGTTTCTTTCTTGAGTCCCAAAATTTAATCATGAACAATGAATAACCATTTAAAAATAAATAATAATTGTCCCATTTTTCCTTGATCATGATCCACAATAAAGAATATTTATTTTGAATGAAGTGTAGACCACGGCCTAAATTTTTTTCAAGTCAAATTAATAATAAATAATGATTTAAAATCAAACTAAAATAGTCTGTATTTTTCATAACACATCAATTTGTATGAAGTATAGAGCACATTTGTTTGATCATGATTGATGATAAAGGAATTTATTTTCTATACAGTATTGACTCCGTTTGTAAGGCCGAAATTGATTTACGGAATAAAGAGCCCAAAATCGTAATTTTGATTAAAAAATTGTAATTACAGGTTAAAAATCAGTAATTAATTACCAGATCTCGGATGGCAAAGCGGATCGTCTTAGTTGGAATCGTCTCGCAATCTGCTTGAGTACGTAAAATTTAGCGGTTCTTTGAGGCGGTCGAATCGCGCGTTTTAGACATCGCATTTAGGTCTGTGTCGTTTTTCGATGCGACGAAAGTCACATATAGCAAGTACTCATGTCTGTAAATTGGTATGGTAAGAAATGATGAAAATGGATAAGTAGAAATAGTCTTAGGAATATCGGTCACGGTAAGAGGGATATAAATGTCGTTTTAGAGTTTGATTTTTAAGTGGGTTAGAGGACGAAATACTTTCAACAGTACTTCATCCTCTTCATTTAGCCAAAAACCCACGTGAGAAGGAAGGCATTTTTGGTCCAGAATGTTGTTCGTTGAGAGAGTTTTAGAGAGAGAAGCGACCTGCAGGTTTCTGTAATCGACCGTTGGCGAACGGAATTGAGAAAGGAAAGCGATCTACGGAGCAGCTGCAGCGTGGACTCGGTTTTTAATTGAGTTTCTTCAAACTCATAGGTAGGATTTAAAAACTTGGGTTTTTATTCGAATTTTAGTGTTTTTGAATGTTTGAGTCGATTGAGGCATTCATTTGTTGGATCGGTCCCAAAACACGGAATAGAATTAATACAATTTTTTTGAAACCAAATGGAGCAGCCCGTACTGCTCCATGGCCGTGTGGGTATGAAAATGGTGTGTAGTGGTTTGAATCATGTATTGGTTGGATTTGAGGCCGGTAGTGGCCGTGAAATGCGGGTTCAAAACATGAACCTAGGATTAATTAGTGTCGGGAACAGGTAAGCCTGGGGTTTTTCTTGTTCCTAGAGCTAAAATGATGACAAAATGTATTTTTAGGGAAAATCGTGTTTGGTTAAGTAATTGAATCAATTCTTGGTGTTTGGACATTAAGCCGAGTGGTAATTTTGGTGTTTGAAATGATAAATTACATGCGTATTTGTGTGATTTAATTTTTATGTGAATATAATTGTGTTATATATCTGCGTGATTAATTTGTATTGGGGTAAATACGTCGTTATTATCTTGTTTGGAGCGTCACAGAAGTTTTAGGAGTTAGTCGTGAGATGAGTGTCTAGAGAAAAAGGTTCAGAGGGTTGTGCAATAATATGAAATGATCGGAGGAGTAGTCAAACTAAATAAAATATCAACCGTCGGGAGGCGGCGATTGATATTTATTCGCGGAGAGTAGTCAGAAGCAAAATAATATATATCGACTGGTTTGAAATGTACCTAATCGATATATATATATTCATCTGAGTATTGCCCACTAATTAAATAATAATTCTCATACAAGGCTTAGGCGAGTGTGAGAGAGCTCACGGCGACTGATCCGGTCAGTCATGTAGACATTCGCAGGATCACATTCATTGAATGCTACTGGTTTAAATTGAACATCAGACCGCATTTAAAGGCGAAGAATTTCACTTGCATGATTTCCCCATCAGCTTTACTACCCCGTCGTGGATTCCCTTTATTTTACGCTGTGCACGGAGCGCAGTGAGGACTACCATCCTAGAGCCAGTTTGAAGAAGGCCAAAATTTTGATGGTTTTCCCATATGTATTAGAATTCTATTTTGATATATGCTGTATGTTGTTTACTTATCAACTCTTAGAACTATGTGATACTTCGCTGACGGATATCATTTACGCCAAGATGCCTTTTATCCACAAGTTATCCTCGGGATTATATTGCATCGGTTTTATTATGAACGCGGTGCTATTTACTGTGTGCATTGTATCTGGGGCAGAGCCCCCGTACAGCCGGCATCCGCCCGATTCCTCTAAAGTGGCCAAAGAACCCGACCACTCAGAGTTCCGCTGGTCGACGGGTAGTCAACCCGACTCGGCTCGGGCGCCATACGGTAGATCGCAGCCCTTGTGCATACGAATACCTAGGAGCTCTGTTAGCAGATCCACTACCACACTGCACAGATTTAATGCAGTGGAGGTATGAGTAGGAAGGCACAGAGAGAAATTAGAAACACTGCACAGGTTTTGATCATGGATCATGTGATGCTATGATTGATGTTGTAACATGTGTGATCAATTGGTTGTTTGTGAATGGTGTGTTGCCATGTTGCAGGTAAGTAGTGAAATGATATGTGTTTCGTGATTAGTACATGAATGTGTAGAAAATATGTCGAGTTGCATAAAGGTACAAAATCGAAAAATTTTTGTGCAAGAGGGTTGAAATCATACCGCAAAGAGGTTGTGAGCTGGGCGTGCCTCGGGCGCGCCCTCGCCAGATACGCGCACTGGGCGCTGGGCGGTAGGCCGAAAGCGCAAGCGTATTGGCGAGCGTGGGCGGGCTGGCGCCAAGGCCGGGTGCAAAGCGTGAGCGGACGGTGGGCGCGTGGCGCGGCGCTGGGCGCGGGAGCAAATGAAGAGGGCGTGGCGCAGGCGCGCGGGCACGCGCGCAGCGGGAGTGAGCGATCAGAAGCCGCGACACGGCCGCCCCGCCGCGACACGGCCGCTGGCGGGCAATATACGCATCGCGGCGCGCACTGGGCGTGCTCGCGCCTGGGCCAAGTGCTGGATGCCTATGCACCCGACCTGGTTCGACTTGGTTTTCGACCAAGATCGTTGAACGCCTGACTGGGACATGAACACTGCTCATAATGAAAATTTTTCGAAAAAAAAATAAAAAAAAAAAAATAATATTAATTAAATTAATTAAAATAAGAAAAATCAAATAAAATTTGATAAAATTTTCAAAATGAAATTTCAAAAAAATTTTGTGGATCAAAACGATTAAATTGTAGATAAATCGTTCTACATTGCTTCATAAAATGGTAGGAACTTGATTTATACTACCGGTTATCAGGTTCGATTAGTGTCTCAAATGTGTTTACGCCGAGATACCAGACAGCTACGGATCGCCATGTTGATTGTGTAGATGGTTGGGCAGGCGAGGACGCCATGACGCCCACGTACGGCCAGCACCACCGACATATGATCACCAAGATTTGACCAGCGTGCTTTTCGAGGCCGCGGCGCTTGCAATGCTATTGCACTCCGCTAGCGGCCGATAGTCAAGGAGGTCCTAGTAACTCTCCGTGAGATCTCGTGAGCGCATCACCCGAAGATTTATCGAGGAGACCCGAAGTGGTGGCGCATCATTGGTTCGGGCGCAGCATAGAGAACGATTGAAGCCATGGAGATCACCCGATACGACCAGGTGGTCAGCACGATTCCGCCTGTGAGGGCGAGGCCCGAGCATGGTGGAGACGGGTTAAGACTCTAGAGACCTGTAGAGGCTATGACACGGGCGTAGTTCCGGTGTGATCGCTCATGAGCAAGCATTTCCGCAGACTCCAAGACATGCCAAAGCCTCAGAGTCTAGAGCCGTGTGGGGCTGCGGAGCGATGACAGTGATGGACTACGTGGCCTGATTCACGGAGTTAGCCAGATTTGCTGATGACTACGTGGCCACAGACATGGCCAAGGTTAGGAGGTTCGAGAATGGACTGAGGTTGTCCATTCGTGCCAGGATTGTAGGACTCCGCCCCATGTGACATGGATTCTACTACTGGGACGGCCCCACCATAGAGAGAGATATGGAGGATGCCTTAACACTCCTGGGATGCGAGTGTTAGTGGCAAGAGGAAGGAATACCTTCCTCCGGGCCTAGTGGGAAGACAAGAGAGCCTCTAGTTCGCGAGATCCGTGAGTCACGCCATCCGGCCAAGGATGTATGAGAGTTGCCGGTCGCAGATGCATGAGAGTTGCTAGTCAGCAGATGCATGGTGCTTCCATTGTCACGTCCGACACATGAGACTGGATTTCGCCCCCGCAGACAAAGATCCTGGTGGTTTGGGACATCACCCTGGCCAAGAGCGCATCAGAGAGAGGATACAAAAGATATTCCTCCATAGCACAAAGATGCGCCGACATTTGAGCCGCTCACGGCTTCGTGGGGCTACACGCACCCCACATATCACAGCAGCCCGAGAGGCCGTGAGTATAGGTAGAGGCAGAGGACGAGCCCACAAAGTGTGACATCAGGGGTTCAGGGGCGTGTCTACTGCCACACCGCAGCCGAGTCCGCACGCACAGCCAAGGCAGGCAATGCTTGTTATCTCGCCTACGGGCTAGAGTGTTATTTGATCCTGCTTCGCGATTCATTCATCACAAGATCATGAGCGCATTGAATCGTACTTAGAGGTCGGCACCTTAGAGAGCCTCAGACGTGAGTTCCCTAGGATTAGGCGAGAATAGGATGATATGTCGAGGTCATGAACGCGAGATCTGCACTCACTCACGCTGGACCCCGAGGACTACGGACATGTCGAGTTCGACATGTCATCCGGGATGGATCACGACAGCCTTTACGTGGTCGTTATCGATTGTGAGCGCAGGAGAGTTACCGCCTACACGCAGGACGGTACTCGTGTGGTATTTCAGGGAGACAAGCATGACATTTCGCTCAGACAAAGATAATGAAGTTCCAGGTCGTGATGGCCATGTCGTCGCGAGCCTTACCCTGGAGGACGAGGAGAGACCAGATTTAGATCTACCTCCAGTAGTGTGCGAGTATGTGGATGTTTTTCCAGATGAGTTACCTGGACTACCTCCACATAGGGTGGTAGACTTTGGTATCGAGTTACACCCTGGTACTTCACCCATCTCTATGACTCCGCATAGGATGGCACCCAGCTTGAGCTGGCAGGAACTCGAGTCCAAGCATAAGAGCTATTGACAAGGGGTTCATTAGACCGAGCATACCCGTCACTGGCGCTCCGCTTCTATTTGCTAAGAAGAAGGATAAGACCCTTCGACCAGGCGCTGATTACCGATAAATAACCGGTTACGATCAAGAATCTGCATCAAGCACGAGGATTGATGATTTATTCGACGCTTGAGAGGAGCACGAGTCTATTCCAAGATGTAATCTTCTCGACCGGTTACCATCACCGAGGGTTGCGGATACGTATATTCCCAAGACGGTATCAGACTGTAATGGGCACTATGAGTTTACGTAATGCTCTTCGATTGACGACGCGCCAGCTGAAGATTCATGGACCCCATGCATAGGATATTACAACCATGACTGGATTTGTCGAATCTTCGTGGATGATATCCCCGACGCATTCCCGCAAATAACACCGGGAGCATGAGTATCACTGAGGATTGTTTTACGCTTGTTAAGAGACCATCGCCTATACGCCAAGTTCAAGAAGTGTGAGTTCGCATCGAGGTGAGATTTTCGGGACACGAGTGTCGCATCGAGGCCGCCACCCGCAGAAGGTCGAGGCGCTGATGAGTTGGGAGAGACCAAAGTCGCCGATACGTAGTTTCTCGGGGATTGGCCCGGTATTACAGGAGATTCATTGAGGATTTCTCCGTATCGGGCAAAGACTCTACGACTAGGTCGACCTAAGGAGGTCAAGTTTGATGGGATGACCGATGCGAGGAGGCATTCCAGAGTTGAAGAGGAGACTTATCACTCTCCCATCTTGATAGTTCCGACAGGGACAGGGTACATTAAAGTGTAATTGTGATGCCTCGAGGCGTGATCGGGATGCTTTGATGCAAATCGAGGGTAGTAGCCATGGTTCTCACAACTGAAGAATCACGAGCAAAATTACCCCACACATGACATGGAGTTGGCGGCCGTAGTCTCGCCTCTAAGATTTGGCGCCACTAATATAGTGGTGAGGAGTCTTGAGGTGCAATTTCTGACCATAAAAAGTCCCGAAGTATATTTTAACGCAAATGGCACTTCAACATGAGGCAACGCAGATGGACGAGTTCCTGTGAGGATTATGACTTCACTTTGCATTACCACCCCGTAAGGCAAACGTGGTGGCCGATGCACTCGCCTAAGTCACGAGGAGCTTTGGCTAGTATAGCTTCTGGAGTGCTGGAGCGCTCGAGACCGGGGGACACTCCAACAGACAGCGAGCGCACTCAGGTACTGGGAAGCGAATGGCTACACCGTCAGCAAGGAGCAGAGTGATTGAGTCCCCAAGGGGCAGACGCAGCATATAGTGTCCATCAAAGACAGAGTACAACACTGTGCACAGACGAGGGCCGGATCCGTCTACGCAGATCAGAGTCTCTGATGATAGACTGCAAGGTTCCACAAATAATCGATTCGAGAGAGACTCAGTGGAGCTCTCACCGCCTCGATTCACAGACACTGTGGCAACGGGCACGCACTGCGATCTTCGCCGCCGCATTATCGAGTGGGAAGGAAGAGACACGTAGGGGACTTTGTTCGACGATGTCTCGCTGGCGTCGCTATGCGCTAAGGCCGGCACCGTATAAAGGTATCGCGAACTATTGGAGGTGGCCGAAAGTGGAAGTGGAGCATGTCACGACGGACTTTGTGACCCACTTGCCACGCACGCAAAGAAGCATGACGCTGTATGGGGTGATAAAGGACCGATCACGGTCGGCACATTTTCTACCGCATGATGACCTTCGCCTCGAGAGATTCCGCCGCTATACATTCGTGGTATAGTCCGACTACATGGAGTGCCAAAAGATCTATAGTGCCTGATGTAGACTGAGGTTTACTACAGACTTTTGGAAGAAGAGTTTCCAAAGGCAGGCACACTACCGACTACGAAGTACAATAGCCCACCCTCGTACGCATGGTCACCCGAGAATTATTCAGATTAGAGAGCCATGCCACGAGCATGTGTCCCGGATCATAAAGGGTAGTCGAGGAGATTTAATTTAGTGAATTCGCCTACAACAACAATTATCAGGCAAACATACAGATGGCACCCTATGAGGCCTTATATGGGAGGCCATGCAGATCCCTCGTTATGCGTCGGGATCGTATGGGAGAGAGCCTCCATCAACGGGTCCCGATTGACAGAGACAATCGAGAAGGTAAGCTTGATAGACAAATATTCTCTCTCACGCCGATTTAAGAGCTATGCGTATGTACGACCCTTAGATTTCGAGTGTTAAATCAAGTGTCTTCTCAAGGTTATGCCTAAGAGGGAGTGGTCAAGTTCTAAGCTGGAAGCTATCGCGAGGTTTATCGACCTTTCGAGATACTCGAGGGTAGGCACAAGCTTGCATACCGGCGAAGGCTATCGCCTGAAGATGTCGTAAATTCACGAGGTGTTTCACGCCCATGCTCCTAAGTATACTCAAAATCCAAACATATGTGGTGGACTGGGACGAGAAGTTGACACTGATGAGCACCTTTCGAGGAGTGACCAAAATACAAGATTGTTGATACCGTGGATCGTGTTTTGCGACGCAAGACCGGAGGCTAGTGAAGGTACTATGGAGACACTAAGAGCGAGGAGTTCACGCTGGGAGCGAGACACGATGCGCTACCTATCCCTTCGCGAGGATGAAGGTACGTGGTTTAGTTGTTTAGCAATTAAATAATTCATTACATGTACGGTACAAAGACACGTTGCATAGGTAATGCCTGAGCTGCTGAGACTGTCTTAATTTCGGGATCTAAATTCCACTATTTAATGTAAGACCCAGAAATTCCAATTTCAATACAAGAAAATCGGGAATTTCGATTAAAATCAGAATTACTAACCGTAATTAATTCCCTTCCGATTCTGATGACGAAACGGATCGCACCGTTGGAATCGGCCTCGCAATCTAGCTAAGACGCAAAATTTCTAATTTGCCGGCATACAAATTTAATCGCACGCTTTTCGAGACATCAGACTCGTGTGTCAGAATCGTTACGCGACGGTCACATATAGTAAGTACTCACGTAATTATGTTGCATGAAAGAGAAAGAACGGATTTAAAACGACGGTCAAATAAATGGGCCAATATCACCTTGTGAAGTTATGACATAAACGCCATTTTTGTAGCTTCACTTTGGCTTAGGACGAAATACTCAACAAGATTTCCATCCTCTTCATTTAGCCAAACCCACGTGAGAATAAGGCATTTTGGTCCGTAACGCTGCTCGTCGAGAGTTTGTGGTGAGAGAGAGCGCTCTCCCAGGTTGAGACACAATCCGACCG